>OX381683.1:8142500-8767500 GCA_947462355.1 Caradrina kadenii | reverse complement strand
CTAATGGTTTAAAGGATTTACCTACTTACGTTCCAGTGAGACGGCTAGTATTTATCAATATTAGTAGGTTTATGGATAAAAATCTCCACACATTTTTGTCAGACTCTTTCCATGAGACATAACTTCGGCCAGACGTTTAAAGGCGTTACGGGGCGTAATGTAACGCGTCACAAAGCGAGTGTTCGTGTAGTTAGTACAGGGAACGCAACGAGGACGTCCGTCACCCCCTATTCAACTGGACCCGAGGCGGCGGCGCGTAGTGTTCCACGCGCGCCACTCTTTGACGACGCGGGGGAGTCACATCTTATTCCCCCCCTTGAGGATGCCCGCTATGGCGGGCCAGCACTAGTCGGGGACTGCGGAAGGCGCGTAAGTTCCCGGGATCCCCGGCGTAAGTGTGGGAATGGAACACCGGGGTGGTTTTTAGTTAGTAAGAGTCTGATAGACTCCTCCGCCCCCCCAGGGCGGTGGACATCCATGAGGATTGTCCACCCCGACGACAAAAAAAAAAAGGAACGCAAAGAGGAAGGAGGGCTTGTTTGCTCGCAGCGAATGGTACATTACGCCCCGTAACGCTGGTCAGTACCTACCCGCCTTAAAAGACCGGGACTCAAAGGCGTTTTTTCTTTCTTTGCTTCTTCTTATACGTAAACAATGTTTATTGAAATAAAGTCAATTTATTAAACAAATTGATAAGTACGTATTCGTTTAATATGAATGAAGTGTTCCAAATTGTTGTATCGAATTACGGAAAATAAGTTATCTCGTTATAATGTTCTTTAGACACGAAAAACATCATGTAATACCTGTTGCTTTTTGTTTTTTTGTTCAACAAACTTTCTAAATTAAAAAGAATATTTAAAGTATGAAGTCATACCTGAATAAAAAGTTCAACTGAGAAATTCAAAAATATTTTCTTTTTTCAAAGTCTCCTTGAACTGTAGCTGGAGTTCCTTCATAACTTTTCATTTTGTTTTTTTTACTTTTTTTGTTCAACATTGCGCTACATAATAATAAGACTTCAAGAAAAGGGTAAGTAAAAGAGTTTTAAATTGCAGTACTTGCTTACATACTTATAAACTAGCACTCGAATGTATGATATTCAAACCTTTCAAGTAAACAGTACCTATGACTATTGAGATTGTTCATCTCATGATAACTATACTCATAGCTTTATATTTTTATTATCAAAACCTTCGGCAAAAAGAATGATAATAGAAAATCCTACTTACAGTAATTGATTTCCATGGAAATATGTTTCATTTCAGACAAGTATTACTACTACGTAACGTAAGTTTCCGGAGCCTTAAGATTACGGCGCAGGCTTAACGGATATTAATATTAATGAGTTAGGAAAGTGGGATACGTTATACAAAGTAGTTATGCATTCGTCTCTGGTTGCACTGAGGGCGCCAGAGCCCACGATATAAACTAATGAGCCGTGAACCACGGCCCATACATGTATATTATTACAAGCTTGCCGTAAAACTCCACACCACAATGCAACAGTACTCTCTATCGACTAAAACCGCAGTTAAATTCATAAAATATTGCACATTTCATTCTAAAATACGCCAAAATGCTTTTGTCATAGTATCCAAAAATGTAAAAGGAAAACGTGGTGATACTAAAGTTTATGGACGATTTATGTCCAGTCGCTGCTGCACTGTGTAGCGGCCTTCTTTGTTCAATCTTTTTGTACCTCGAGAAGGATATTTTCACTAACATTTAAAAGTTTTTGTTTATGTGTGAGTAAATTTCCAAGTGATTTCAACGAAGCTAAATGAGACAGTGTTTCTCTGTCTTTTTTGGTTCAGGTGTCGAACTAGTGGAACAGTTTTGACAAATGAGTTATCTATCGATTGACCCAACTACGTGCTACCGGATTTATTTTCTTTGGACTAGTTTGAAATTTTGTAAGATTGTCTATTATAACTAAAAGCTTTCATACGACCAATGCTATTTTGTTATTATCTAGTGTCCAAAATGTAATAAGAAGTTTACAGATCATTGACCACAGATGATCGATTAACACTTAACAAAGTTTAAGTGTGGATAAAGTTTGTCCGCCTAGTTTTAGAAGCGTTAAGTAAAACTCGTAAGGCGCGGAAAGACTCTCGGCCCGGATAAGTCATCCATCAAATAGTTCCCGTCTTGTTAAAATAACAAGGTCTTATTAAACCTCACTGGGAGTTCAACAACGGCGGAGAAAAAATATAAAAAACTTTTTTATTCAGCGGGTAAATAATATCGTTATTCAACACACTTTGTCCTCGTATAAGATGGACTATGGCCCGCGTCGGTCAGTGATGGATGGATCGGACGTACGGAGACATACGTGGAAGTACAGTTCCAATACGCAGTTATTATTATTATTGTCAATTGTAATTTAGTTCCCGATGAGCTCAGCTTTATGCTCCGCAACATAGTCTGACATTTTAGGTACATATCCACGATTCCAATTTTTTTAATTTTGACTGGCCAAAGATCGAGTCAAGTGGTAGGTTTTATAAATGTTCATAGATCGATCAAGCACACACACGAGCTCACCTGAGATTTGGTAGTAGACTTACTAATAAGATCTTTGACTGCTACGAATGAATGCCAGTAATTCCATTTCCTCTAACTGTATCTGTATATATTATATACATCAGCTACCAGTTCGAGTAAGTAACTTATCTAAAGAGATTTGTAGATCCCCAAATCTCTTACGAAATTGTGCTTAACATAATATTGGAGCTCTATCGTATTTATCAAGATAAATAAAGCATCTATTTTGTCACTGAGTCCATAAAATATTAACAGATCTATTCCGAAGACAGATTTATTGGTCCCCTACGGACATCATTATACGTTTGGGCGTATAATTAATTGCAAGTCTATTGACATATCTGTGCTAGTATACATTATCTATTTATAATATACGAGTAATACATACTTCTTATTATCCGAAAAAGAAACAAAATAATTCTAATCTATCCTTACCTTAGTACAAAAGTGTATTATGCAGGTAAAAAAGTTATTTGTTAGCCTTAAAAGCTAAAGTGAAAAGTGAAAAGGCTCTTAAAGTGTCACACGTGAAATAAAAAGGTTCGAAAACAGGAAGCAGACTGTTTGACATAGATAGAAATGGAACTATAGGCGCATCAAGGACACGTTGACTTCTCAGCAGCCACCAGAATAATTGACACTGGACGAAATGTCTTAGTTTACCCCGCTCTTGTTTTGTTTTATTTTGTTGACCTAAACCAGTATATGCTGACATTCCATATTTGAAATATTAACAGGGACAAGCAGTCATTGTATCCAATGTTCAGTTTTTAAATTTCAAGAGATAAGTAAATATATACCATTATTCGTAAGCGTAATATTAAGTACCAACTATGTTATACACTGTGCGGCATAGCTTGATTTCCAACGCTAAGTTAATGTAAAGAAGGTTAATTTATCAGCTATCACGGACCTACATCCACTCAATAACACGAGCAGCGCCCAAACGTCCATTAATTTTTTCAACGTGAAATTGGAACATCTATATCCCAACATAATTCGATAAAGACGACGCTGATGTTTGACACGATGTCCATTGTGTATAGACGACGAGGGTCAGCGATTACGAGGACACTGACTATCAAAGCCTGCAGCTTCCCCTATTAATTGAAAATTTATTCCGTACATAATTATAAGTCCATTTAGATCGTCAAAGAGCTACGTTTAATTGAATTACCCTTTTACGTCCTAGGTACAATGCGCGTTGAAGAAAAAAATTGCTTTCACACACGATGTTGCTAATGACTGTTCCAGGAACTTGGATGCTAGAAATTCTATGGAAAGCTTGTACATAGGAAGTTCAATCTTTAAAAATACCTACGTATTTTATCATAATGAACGTAGGTATGCTCATTATCGTATAAATTGGGAAAACTTTTATACATTGTTGGTAGGTATGGTTAATGTTTCCTTCAAATTACAAGACATGAATGCAAGGTTTGCTAATACCAGAATGATTTTCAAGCTTATTCGGCTCGTTTGGTAACTATGAAGAGTCGCTTGGTGTTAAACGCTTAATCCTGCAGCGTTGAGCATAGTTGAGCGCATTAGCAGCTTACCTTGTTTAAAGAGTCGAAGTCGACACCACAATCGTTTCAGCAGGTGTTGTAAAATTGTAATGTGTAAAAAAGATACAGGATTACATATAAAATTCATTTATGAGCCATGAGTGGGTCCATAAATGCTGTCAAAATATAATAAAAATTCGTCACGCGTCGAATATTTTGGGCGATGCGCGCCATTCAGTGGTTTGGCTACAATTGTAGCTAACTAGCCGGTGTGCGGTCTACCTATTTATAGGTTGCGCACGTGTGAAATGACACATGTGGTTCTTTACTTAGGTTCACATTACTAAATCAGATATTATGGCACTGAGTCATGAAGAAATCTTCGTCGACCTGCCCTTACTTCAAATTATTCAGGATCTCCCCCCTCCTCTTCCCTATCCCGTTTCTGGCCATATCATGTTTCGCACAGTACTATGATAGGTACATTCATCGTATTTGATGTGAACATTCCTCACTACAAATCTCTTCATGCTTGGTTTTACATCGAATGACTATTACCTACTATCACGGCAATCGATTTTCACACAACATCTTGGTCACTAGCAAACTGCCTCGGTTGCCTAGTGGTCCTAAGCGCGACTGCTACGCCAGAGGTCATAGATTCGATTCCCAGGTCGAGCAAAAAGTGTTATTGGGTTTTTCTATTAAATTCTCAGTAGCAGCTCGGAGTTAGGATTTGTGTCCGGTTAATGGCAATAGGCTCGCCCCTTATTACATGGGACCTAAATATACCGGCAAACTGTGGGTGTACATTGTTACACCTCTGCCTATTTATCTCGGTCACTAGCTCCGCTTTCCAACTCTAAATGTAAAAGAAATCTCCCTCTTATCATCCTCATCTCAAATTACTGAAGTATGAGTAAAGAACAAAGCAAATAAAGATATCGTCAGAACATGCTAGGCAGACGCGACACAGACGAGCGTCATGACTATTTTATTATTAGTAGAGAGGAGAACGAAGTTTTTACGGCACCCACGAGGAGTGGCCTTTTCTTTGCTGGACCACAACCATTGTACTTAGGTGCTTAGTTCTGTAGATCGATGTAAGCCACCGACATTCTTGATTGTAGACGTTTTAATAAAGTCTACAAAGTTTATCCAAATTGATAAAATGATTTTTATCACCATAGTTTCATTAAATTTTATTCCGACATCAGTAATATAAATTGTTTAAACAAACCTTGAAACTAGGCTTAGTTTACCTAACCCATTGGGAAAACAATATTCGTAGGTACATGTTAATGTTACCCCAAAGACTTCTATAATTAATGCTACTGGGAATAATGTTAAAATTATTAAGCTTGATGAACTAATTAGTAATCGAGGAATTATGTCAATTAATAAATGAACAGGTGAATACTAAAATCAAGCCTTCTCTGCGTTGTGTAAAAACATTAGTTATTAAGTGAACGATTTAGACGAAAATAAAGGAAAAGTGAATTAACTGTAAAGTTACAAACATATTTTTAGTTTCAGTACATACTTAAAAGGTGATAAAGAAACGCAACGATAACAAATTTCCTATTTTCGTAACAATTTTAAACTTTTAAATATTCATGCGATGGAAATGGCGAAGGAACAACTCATTACTGGCTCATTGGTTGCTTGTTATATTGTATTTGTCTATTTGAATAATTATTGACTTTTCCTTTTAACAATATAATTAACTAATTCACCTAACTAATGTTTGCATTTATATAACATACCTAGTGCCAAATAATAGAAAAGACACGAAAACGGCACGAGACGCACTTTCAATTTATTCATCTATAGGTAATTACTTTACATTTCAACAACTCAAGTAAAATTATACTCAAGAAACCCAATAACCTAAAAATTGGAATTCACGTAACTATCAGACGAAGGAACGAACGTTTTGGGACCTCTTCAATTTAATGTGTGGCCCTTCTAAGACCATCACAATTTATTATGTATTATAAGGATACAAATTCTTAGGGAAATGGTTAGTTTTCGTGAAATAGTGCAAGGATAGGTCAGTAAGAGACAGCCGCCTGGCCGCCTCGGGAGGAGAATATTGTGCAACTAGCATGTAGTTTCATCTCGCTGCTAATTAATTGGATTACGTAGGCTCTCTCATTATACCAGATGGGGGCTATTTAGTGAATGGATTTTGTACGCGTGACAGCGTAAATTCAGTTTAAACTCGGGTTAATAAATGTAATGAAAGTTGAAAACGAATCATGTGTGGCTTCCCGATACAACATAAATATATCGATAAGAACATGCATGACTTAAATAGGTACAGCAGGTACACTAATACCATCAATTTCAAATATGTACGTCAAAACATTAGATAACAAATTAACCTCATTTTTGGCAATCCAATTGTCTCCTTTGTTATTCCATCATAAACACCTTTGGAAATATTAGTGAGACGTGGAGGAGACCTTCCAAATGAGCGCAATATTGAGTCCATTATTTCACTCAGTGTAATGGTGTGGCAGTGAAATAGGGCAAAGGACGAATAAACGGGACCCTGGAAATGAAGACGCCGTTTGTTCATAACCAGCTCGTTAATTCCATTATTACAAGTCAGAGGAGCGAGCAGACCGGTAACAGATGTGCCACTCGACTCGTGAATCTGCAGCGTCTCACACTTTTCACGGATTTCAACATCATTAATTTTTTGTGAGCGAGCTCAATTAAAAATAATTGTTAGAACAGATAGAAAATAAAAAGTTATACCTTCAGATTTAGTGTCGCTAAGAAATCTCGGATTTTCGTAAAGTGTGCGAGACTCCGGCTTTGTACCTGTCCTTTGTGTACGAACTGCGACGCGCGGTCCGTAAGACCCTCGCCAGTGTCCGCTTACTTAAAGGTAGATCAAGTCTCTAAAACGTGAATACTTGGAGAGAAATACGTTGAGAAAACGTCTTACGTTCAACAATGGGTAGGTAAACACTAGGTTTATTATTTTCCCTTTTTTAACACTTTCATGGAAAACCTTGCAATGTCGTTATAAAAAAGTTGCCATGGCGTGTTACTTAGTTATAAAACTTTTATACGCCTATGCTAAACGATTCGCGAGTTATGGCTCAATAATAAACAGATGACGCATGTGTTAACCCCTTTTTAACTATCACGAGGAAACTTGCCCATTCTAAAATTGGCTGCAACGTGATTGGGCATTTCGGTTCAACTTATTATGTTTTCATGGAATCTCAAAACAGACTACTTGTTTGTGCAATTCTATCCGTCGGTTATACAATAATAATTAGGCACGATCCTCAATCAATTTTTGCTAACCAGTATCATAGAGCCGGGTGCTCACACACACATACCAAAAACATGTAGGATACATATATGTAGATACATTATATATTGTTCATTAACAAAACTTTGTGAACACAATTTCAATAATTAATTTATTGAACAGAAACACCCACAGCGTTGATTACAGCGTTAACCGCCCACATTTTTGTGTTACAAACTATTTAATAGAATTACTTCGCTCCGACAAGATGAATGATGACAAACGTCCGATAAACATCAACAGTAATTGTTTGACAGCAGCGATATTCGACCCCACCGGTAATTGCGAGGGTTGATTAATTTTGTATCGTTAGCTTTGTGATAATTACTACAGAACAGTTAAGACGGCAACAAATTTTATTCCGCTTTGTTGTATTATAGCTCGCCACTTAGGCATCCTTAGAAACACCGCGTACCTTTCAATAAGTTATGCATCGAAGCCTGAAATGTTTTGTCTTTAATTTTTTGACTCACTTCACTGATGGTGAAGTAGAAAAATAATACGCATAGTTAGGTTATGTTAAAAATAAAATTATAATTTAAAAATAACAAAAAAGAACCTTAAACAGTCTAATAATAGAATACTTATACAGGTTGCAGCAGAAAGGGTATATACGCGTACATATCAAGAGCACTGACTTTTTAGGTAATAATAAAGTACTTGGATATGTTTTTTTAATACCTATATAATTAAAGTTCATCATCATCTTCCTGGCCTTATCCCATGTCACTTCGGGTCGGCGCAACATCTTTTCTTCTTCCATGCCGTCCTGTCAACCGTCATGCTATCACTGACTCCCTTCTCTTTCATATCATTCTTCACACAATCCATCCATCTTTACTTTAGCCTCCCTCTTCCTCTCCATCCATCCACATTTATATTCATAACTCTTTTGGTCACATGCGTCTCATCCCTCCTCTTTACATGCCCATACCAAGACCTTCCAACTTTTCCGTCACTGGCGCTACTTTCAGACTTCCTCTAATATACTCATTCCTTCCCTTATCCATTCTAGTCACACCACTCGTGGTGGATGTGTGGTGTGACAATATTTGTTCATCCGTGCTTCTTTTAAGTTAACTAGCGAACTGCCCGCGACTTCGTCCACGTGGCTTATTTGAGCCGCGTTAACTGGCATCTTAGGTTACTGTTGATGTCATATAATATATGTAACTCAAGAATAATGTAGCTATCTTTTGGTGAAATATTTTTTTTAATCGGTCTAGTAGTTGCGGAACCTATTCAATGCAAACAAAGCATCAAATCTTTCCTCTTTTTTTCCTCTTAATATTATAAATAAATAAAAGTATTGGAAGCAAAATGGTCACATGTTTCTAATTGAACTTTACTAGATGTAAAGGCTCCGGGAGAGAAAGGTTTTAGAACCTTTAATCTTTAAAAGTGGCATGATAGGATATCAATTTAATAAAATATCAAAATAAAAAAATTATGTTGTGCATTTTTAAAGTTAAAGAAATAACAGTACAGATACATTCTCACCCCGTTTTTATGTACTCATACCCTTTCCGTGACAGACTGTGTACTAATATTACATCTTTTGCAACCAAATCAAACTGAGACGAACAATATTCTTTAACTGGACATTTGAGTACCCTTAAATTAATCTAAGTATAGGTACTTTAGGTCGGGCTATTCCTGGAAAGGCTTTCCCACTTCTGCCACTCTAACTTCGAAATTTACAATTTAATCAGCCTCTATTTTCGTCGAATTTGACGAAGTAATAAACCTTCTAGTTAGTTCGTATTCGAGGTAATCTACGCTACCTTCACTATCACTATAATTCTAACACGTGGCCTCACGAGTCGTGAGCAGACCTCATGTTGTTATTGCTTCAAGCACTCGTTATCCCAAAAGGGAACGAACCGTGAGAGATATAATTCAATTTTCTCAAAATAGAAATAAGACTTGCCCATATAATCCAATTAACTATATAGTTTGCTACAACAGACTCAATTAAAATTATAACCAAAAACTGTCTAAGAGTTTTTTTTTGATTGATTGATGGACATCGTAAGAGGAAATCTCAATTTTTTGCCACAATCCTTCGAAATGGTATAAAAATCGCTTTATCTCCAAACTGACAAATTAGACTTTTTTATTTTTAGTGATTCGATCAAAGTTGGAACGGATATCAATCAGAGAAACATGGATGGAAAACAGGATATCAACAATGTCTATAAAGTAGGTTTCGTCGAAGAGCTTTCAGAGAGCCTAGCTAGCAAAAAGCTTTTTTTATTTTTATCTGTCTCTTTGTTCCGGGTAATCTCCAAAACGGCTGAACCGATCTTGATGGGACTTTCACTGACGAAGAGCTGATAATTATAAATGGAGTAGTTTACTTTTATTTTAGCAAAAGCGCTAGGGTTCCGCTTACATAATAAAAACCCCGCAGTCAACCGACATTCACGCAGACGCATTCGGGGGCGTAAGCTAGTTACAAAAATATACACGCGTACTAAACTAAAATTAGAAAACATAACATGAGTAGGTAGGGATTGGCAACCAACTCTACTTTTTTTAGAAAAAATAAATAATGTAGGTGTGTGCCTATATTCGGTCATAGCTACGCCTGAAATGTTTAAATAAACAAATTATAAACACGTCTGACGTCATATTTATTCAACGAAATAAAAGCTATATTCGCCAACATTATTACTGAAATACATGAAAATCGTCATTCATATAAAAAAGGTAATAAATTGGCCCTGCAATGGCTGAAAATAATACAAAGAAGTACCTCCCAAGGAGTATGTAGGAAGGAATAATAACAGTAGTACAACGATAGAGAGTACATATTGATTTCCTCAAACCTGTCTCGACCCACAGGTCGATTCTATATGTTTATTGTATGTAATTATACACATATAATTACATACAATAAACATATAGAATTACATACTATCACGTCTATATTCCTCGAAGGGTTAGGCAGAGGTGTACCAGTGTACACCTACAGTTCGCCGGTACCTTTTTAGGTCTCATGTAATAGGGGGCGAGCTTATTGCCATTAAACGGGCACAAATCCTAACTCCAAGCTGCCACTAAGAATTTCATTCAAAACCCCATAATACCAATAACACTTTCTGCTTAACCTAGGAATCGAACCCAAGACCTCTAGCGTAGCAGTCGCGCTTAAGGCCACTAGGCTAATAAGGCAGTTTTATTAATTATTATACAATAAAACCAGTACAGCATACTAATACATAGGTACTTCAATTTTACTGTTTCGTTTGGAAGTACCTGTATTTGGTTGACAAACATTTATTATTTATTCAAAATTAAATATTTGTTTATTTTATTCATAACAAGATGAAACCTAAATCATTAAACAACGTAATCTTTAGTTTCTAAATCAAATCTTTGATTTCAGAAACTCGCATTTGAAACTGGCGATTTTCAGTACCTAACGATACAGCACCTTTTTATGTATTACTTTTAACAACTTTTATTCATCCATCATCCAATCTTAATATTGAGTTAAATCCTATGCAAGTTTCCCATTGTTTCTAAGTTACCCTTTCTAACTTAAGTCTGCTTGTGATAGAACTGCATTCACCGCACACTTCTAGTTCAAGAGCGCTTTCATTCCGATTACCTTGAGCTTGCTTAGAATCATTCAATTTAACTCCTCTAGTACCTACTAAGTTACGTCAGAATTTATTATTGATTATTGCATTATTTAAAGATTTTCCGTTTTCCTAGTTGTAAATGTATAAGAACAAAGGGTACAAATCGATTTCTTTTCTACTGAATCAAAAATACCTCCTTTGTATTTGATTAAATTAAATTTACTCGTTCATAGAAATCATCTATATTTAACATCTCATTCGTATATCTTTTCGTTTAGCTTTCTTATTCCAACTCAAATATAACAGAAATAAGAAGATCAAGGTCAAGTACCTATAGCTACAAGTAATACAACCTGTTTAGTGAGTAAACAAATTGACGAGGTTCGTGGCTCTCTCAACTAGACATAAATCCTCAGAGATGAGGGTCCTTGGCTACAACAATATCTGCATGAGCCAATTAATTTCGATCTAAGGACCAGCCCTTAATCTGATGGTCACTCGCGCCAAACTTTCTAATTGAATTTCAGTTTAGGAATACTCGCCAAATTCCCATGTTAATTAAAATTCAAATGATGCCAAAACTCCAAAAGGTAACTTCAACATACTGTATGTACGTATTCCGTTGCTATTATTTAGATGAATCTTCATGTTTACTCCGGTATTCGCTGAAACTCATTCTTTAGTCGTAATGAAATTGCTTATTATCCTTTATTAAATTCGCTTCCGCACACTTCATTGTAACTTTCTCATCAACATGAGAGAAATAATACACTACATAAAGACAAAGAAGCCTTTTGAATGTCGCATAAAAACTTAAAACATGTTTAGCTTACAAATCGTGGAGTATAATTAAATGAGCGTCAGTTAATTAACTTTGTTGCAAGCAAAGACATTTTTAAATATCTTTTGTTGGGAGACTACCGGGAGCCTTACTTTATTTCGTGAATTAACTGCATAGGTTGATCTAATATGTGGAAAAGGTAGAAGTTTTACAAATCACTAAGTATCGGGGGTGCATAATGCAGCTACAACGTTATTCAGCGCTGTATTGCGAGCAGGCTGGATTGCTTGGAGGTGGTTCACTATAGCAAGCTTTCTACCTCGGTGTTAAGCTTGTAGCTGAGATTAACATAGCAAGTATTTAATTGGTTTAGTCTTTAAGTACATATTGTTAGTAACATTAATCGTTACATGTTTGGAAATAAATATAAACAAATTATTGATTGCCTTTAGGTCTAAAGATCGGCGTTCGCCTGAACTCTTACATCGCTGAAGTATCTAGAATCATGTACCTACTGCATTCATAGTAAACAGTTTCATTACGATGTCCCTTCTGCGTGTTATTCCTAATGTATTACTTAGGTATAATTCGACGGTTTCAGAAGCCGTGGCCACAAGGAAGTACCCACCAGTTATCATAAAAGCACATATGATATTAAATTATTGTGTAAGGGATTGTAGATGGGAAATCATCGAGTGACTTCTTTCGCTCTGGGTTAAGCGGAAGGGAGTGTCAGACTTTTATCTTGTCTGACTAAAACCCATCCGTCTTCCTCCGAATGCGCTTTGCGTTCCAGTGCTGCTGTAACTCTTTAGAACAAATTCCGCAACCCTGACATGAGATTGTAATAACCTAGATTCTAAAATTTGATAGCAACTCCGTCTTGTGATTGCAATAAATACAAATCTCGATATCCGGACAAATTAGATGCCATACACTTTTTGGTTGGTCACGTCTATCGTTTATGCGAAATCGATTCGAACGTTTTATGCGACGTTTCCGACGAATTTAATAGCTTAAGAGATGACTGGACGAAGAGCAATAAACGGGAATAAGTATTCTTACACATTGGTCGATAAAACTTTATTCCCTAACTACTCGTAGATGGCGGGTCAGTGTTAACTTGAAGTCATTAAGTAACTCGTTTGTTCGTAAGACGGATAATGACGTCAATTTTCATAGCTAAATTAGATTTTGAATTATACTTCTCTACTTCACAATGTACTTACCGATAGCAATTACCTCCAAACAATGTACAACGAACTTTGTGCCCTTAAATATCGGTTACGAACTAACGATGTGACTACACCCTAATGGAATAACCTACTATGGTTTTAAATTAGCGATGGCCGTCACTTTAATGGTATTGTTCGCCAAATAAACCGTATAGGGCCGCGATATTTCAATCCAATAAGGCGGATAGTTTCATAAATAATTCAATAAGTTGTAACAGGTAAGTGGCACTCGCACGTTACGGTCGCCCGGAGAGCCTGAGAGAAATCTAACACTCCGCACTGAAATCGCACGAAGAATTTTATTTCAAATTAATTTTTAATTTATCCATTACTTACTGCGAAATCACTGTCATGGACGGCACTAATATAACGTTATTACAATGTAACGTTATTTTATTTGAACTGAAGCTAACAGAATAAATTCTCTGAAATATTATGTGCTTATATAATATCTCTTTGTCATCACGGCTTGTGCTTTATATGAAAGGTTTACGGAGAACGAATACCACCGTCATACCCTTATCCGTTCAGATAAGTTCTTGGTAGATATTTAAATACATCCAACAAATTGTACTCACTATACCATTGTCAGTTTCAGTGAAACCCTTTTCATTTTAACTGGCTGATAGAGCTTATCAAGACTTTATAAAAGATGCCCTTTGAGTGCAAAAGACACTCATACATGAAAGTTGTTATACGGGAGAGAGTATTTAGTAGTGTCGAGCCAATGCAAAGATTTTGTCAATCTGATGGATTATTAACGCGGGGCGAGACAGCCCGTACGTCACACGTTACACATTATAGCTCGGAGGGGGCGCGCGGGCGCCTCCCTAGAGAGTTTGGGAATAGATAAGTTGATAATTTATGCATTAGATATTACACCTAGTAGCTTTACGTAATAATTTTCAATGAACGCTTAAAATTATCGCACTTCTTGTAAGTTGAGTAAACAAAGTGAAAACTGCGAACAACTTGAATGAATTAGTTGGAGATGAGTTTCATACAATATTAAAATACATCAATCTTGCCAAAATGTAATTTTAAATAATGGATTTTTAGCGCGTACGAAAAATGAGCTATAAAAGTAATTGTTCAGATTTTTACAGGATTGATTAAATTGTTGTGGTTACTTAAGAATTTTTATATAGGATTTAGTTTTTTGTATTTTCAGTCGATTACGAATAATTGCGATCGCTCTTAAAATAGCAACGTTGTTTTCTTACTGTATTGGAGGAACAAGGAATATTTAATAGGGTAACAGGGAAAATGATATCTTCATACGTTTAAGCAAAGATTTACTTGTTATCTTACCTATTTATATAAAACAAAGCGACTAAATGGCATTTAAAAGGTTACTATTCTTTTAACATAGCAACAAGGAGCACTTTAATTAAAATGTACAAAATAAATTGGTCTGCAAAGAACCTTGGTTTTATTTAACTAATATTTAATTTGAGTAAATGTAGTACCTTCCGTATAACGTGGAATTTTGTGTGGAATTCACTTAAATGCTAAATTAGACTATTAATTTAACTGTATCTAAATAAGAATGCACTTAAACAAAGTCAAAGTCAAAATATTTATTTCAATTAGACCGTTTACAGGCACTTTTGAATTGTCAAGAAGTTACCCATACAAAAAGTTGAAGCTAGTTACTCGTTCCAAAACGTAGGTCTCTATGGAGAAGAACGAGCAAGATACTCCATAGACATTCTGTTCAAATTAGTTTTTACAAAATCTTGGTTACAATATTATTGTTGCTTCTATATGTGAAAACAATGAAAGTGAATAAATATAAAACAAACAATAGGAATAATGATATTAATAAAAAAAGCCCATTAATTCGATGCACCTACTACTGGAACTCTTCAATGTGATCCAACTAAGTTCGGATTACCCCACGTGCCGATACGTAATTTAGTGGAAAAGGTTTGCGACCCCGCTAGTTTGTATTACCCCGACAGTGATATAGGGTATTAAGTTCCCTTCCCTGTCTCCCTTAACGCGTAAACAAGACAGAACCTTTCTGCGTATCGCCCTCACAAAGGTTAATAATTTAGGAGACTAAGCGAGAGGAGCTTTCCGTCTATTTTCTACTTAAACTAAAATTGTTTTGTTTCCATCACCAGTGCAATCCCCATGAATTATGTATGGGCCACTGAAAATAACAGCGGCTTTCAAATACTCTGTTTACAGAATACTTAATGTGCTTTATGGTAACAAGGTGCTGAGCAAACAATTATGCGGAGTCTTACCTTTTAATTAATGTCCTCAATGCCTTTTTTAATAAAATGGCTGATATTATTCGAATAAACAAGATGAAAAAGTTGCGTACTTCTCTTAAAAGTAGAGTTTCACAAACCTATGATAGGTATAAACGAATTTTATTTTGTCATTAATTATTTCAGTATCTAAACTATGTTGAGAGTTATAACACATCCCTATTGTAATCGAATGCAATATTTTCATAATTCCACTTCCTAAATGTAGTCCGTCAGTACATAATCGTAGAAATGGTTAACGAAGTGTAAGCCGATTTGCAAATTCGATAAGTTAGGTGAAAGCGCGTGGACACGTCCCAAATAAAGCCCGGTTTGATCCTATTAACGCACGGCTAACGGGCAGGATCTTGTGACAGCGCTCCTCACTGATCCTTGTATAGACCCACGAAAGGATTTACCTCATTCACTCCGTACAAATCTCTTTTTTTTAACGAGTTTAAATATAGGACTAACTTGTTTCTACAACGTGTAATCTCTATTCACATTTGTTTATTTTTATCGATCGTATGTCAACTCGAGTATACCCGTTACACGATCGAATCAAAATGAGGTTATTTATTGTCCTCTGCGACTTGATCGCGCGAAGCTCGCGTGTTTTACTTATTGTAAATTTATTGCCTTTCAATTGTTTGTACACTCGATTACACATCCACTTTCTATATTCAAATGTGTAGTGTTATAAATAATTAACTTTCAGTGTACTTTATTGAAATATTAAAATGCTATTGTGACGTAGGTATGTTGATAAAATAACAATAAACTGGGAGGTCCATTACTATTAGGGTTGGCACACGTCCTCACATACAATTGTATTGTCATCGTTATTCCGTCTACGTCCGCATCCCGAGGTTCAACAAAGAATTTATTAAATAGCTCAATCGGTAGCTGTTTTGAAATTCTATGTCTCAATGAAATCGGCCTTTTTTCACTTTTCAGTTTCATCTCAGCATTTTCCTGTTGCAGCTTTGAGGTTGCGAAAAGTATCTAATATTTCGCCAGATTTTGGTTTCTAGCTATATCTAAATATAATAAAGTCCATTATTCCATAAATTACTCTTAATATAGCATGTAACCCTGTAAGTTACAATAGCCGGTTACATGAATAAACTGGCTCGCAGATAATGAATCACATTCAATTAGTGTTTTAATGAAGTGCTCTTTACAGAGGAACATCAAGCCTTATTATTTGAACTAAAAGAGACCACCAAAATGGAAAGCTCGTGCTTAAATAATATTTTTCAAAGAATTCAATTCATTTGCTGTTTTCAAAGAGTTTGAAAGCTTTATGCTGGGTAATAAAAGCTAAGTAGGGCAATTTTTTAAGTTTTTTTTTGTTCAAAATGTTATTTAGGATTTGGAAGCATTTAAAGTTGATACTGTTTTTTTTTATAAAAAGCCAATTACTTAAATGTTTAATAGTAGATAATAAAGAAGGCTGTCTAAACTAATCCTACATTTATACGGGAGGATAATTAATTTTCGTCGTTTCAAATAATAAAATAAGGTACTAACGTCTAAACCGACGTCTAATTTCACGTAATTACAATTGTATTCTTCATCTCTTATCTGAGTAGGTATATCTTGAAAATTAATCGGGAGTTTATATTTTAATTTATTTTTTGTAATAATAATGTTCAATGTAATGATATTGTGTAAATATTGAACACACATAAAAATACCTTTGATAATATTTTATAAATAAGTCCAACACCGTATCCAGATGAAACCGTTTGTTAGTCTTCACGTATTTATACATTTTTATTTTCTTGCAAATCGGTGTAAATACTAGCGGAAAACTTAAATCAATAAACTTGCACCAAAAAATGTATGCATTATGTGGTCGGTACGTTTCGCGCAGTTAAATTTGGAAATTCATTGTTTAGTCAAACCGTGCAGATAAGTACTTGATACACAGAATTAGTTACACTTAAATTCAAATCAAATTTCAATGTGTTAATTTTGCTTGTTCGTTAGGCGTAAACGTAAATAAACTTTGGCTATTAACACGTCAAAATTGCTGTTTAACGAGAGGGGAAAGGCAATGAATGGAGATTAAACAAGACGATACGGAAACCAAGCAAACCTTCTCGATTACTTTATGGAATTAGTTGCAAGAATTTAGGGCTCTACTATCAGAAATTGGAAACTGTGATCTCAATTGATCTCGCCCAACAGCATTGTTTGCTTAGCAAAACTAAACCAAATAAATTTCACGTAGCAGCTTTTTTCTAACATTGATTCATCCAAACTGCCTCGTTGGCCTAGTGAACCTAAGCGCGACTGCTACGCTAGAGGTCTTGGGTTCGATTCCCAGGTCGAGCAAAAAGTGTTATTGGGTTTTTCTATGAAATTCTCAGTAACAGCTCGGAGTTAGGATTTGTGCCCGGTTAATGGCAATAGGCTCGCCCCCTATTACATGGGACCAAAACATACCGGCGAACTGTGGGTGTATATTGTTACACCTCTGCCTAACCCTTCGGGGAATATAGGCGTGATGGTATGATGGATGGATGATTCATCCAATTAATATAATTCAGTATCAATATCTTATTTTCACTTCATAAATAATTCTTAAAGATATTCATATCTTAATAAATATGCAGGCAAGCTTAAGCATATACCTTTCCATTTTAATAAATTACTGAGAAAAGTTGAAAAACTCTTTCGTTCAACTTTTTCCGCTTTCTTCTATGTTTGTGAAATGTTTCAGTCTCTTTTAGTACTTTACCGACGTCATTTTTTATTTCATTTGACGTAGTCTTATTTTAGTTCCTTTTCTCGAATGGCAAGTACGTCGATGTTTGAAGTTCACGATACTTATAAATTAATGACCACGTGAAAGTAGGTGTAACCTTGTTCGCACGAATCAATACCCTTCCCCTTGAAACATTCTTGCCTTTGTACCCATTTGCCGATGTAGCCAACACACGTATTGCAATGTTCACAATACAAGTCACAAACAATGTTGCAGGAGCAATCCACTTCAAATTATTAGTGTACTTACCCAGCGGGGCGGCAGCAAATACCAATGTTCAATGTACATATGCAGGTTACACCTTAAGGCAATGAATCTCTTGGAGCAAAAATCTTTTATTTAGATAAAGGAAGCCGACAGAGGGTGCATCCAGCACAATAATTGAATTTATTCCCCTACCAAATCCATGCAACAGTTCTAAATAAATAATGAACCAACAGATTTAAGGACTAAAACAAGTTATACGATTATTACGTAAACTATACACTAGTGTATTACGCCCTTCTGTTTTCTCTGGTAGCTTAGGAGAACTTTCGAGTCAGGATAATATACATAATACGTCATTGAATCCCTTGACTCCCGACGGGTCCAAGCAAGACCGCATAATTTATCTATTGTGCCTAGCAAGCGCCGAGCCGACCGTTTAAGCTGACGATTACAATTACAGACTCATTCATAAGATCATTTCTGATAGATTAGGACAATATTAAAGAGGTATTTATGGATACCGACACCCAATTGATGGACCTACTAATATCGACTCTACGGAGTGAAAGAAGGTATAGTAATGAAGCTGAAACGCCCTTTGTTCGCGTAAAATACAAGTACAGGGCCAAAACAATGTCAAGTATTCCACACAGTAACGTTGCAAAGTAAAAATTATGTAGCCAATAAAGAAGCTAATTATATAGGAGGTTGCGGCGGCACCTCATTTCTTATGCATTCAGCGCGCCTTAATGCCTTCATTACCAGTTTAAAGTATTAAGCAAACTTTGAGGCTGGGAGACGTCTCACTGAGATTTGACTAAGTGGTGGAGAGTTTCTATGGAACTGCTCACCGGAAATATTGAACACAAACAATTTCCTTTTTATTTTAATCTGAAATCTAATCGGATCAAATTTTCCTTTCGATTCACCATCATACTGTTAGATATTTCGCGCGACAATTATTATAAGCTTTTTTCTGTTTCTATGGGCGCTCTAGAAAAAATATTTTACCAAAAATTATAATAATTCTCTTGTTAAAATGTATGTTCGCCACGTTACCTGGGAAAGTATAATGAGCAGAAAATATACAGACGCTTTTTTTGCTAAAAGAAATTAATACAATTGAAATAATGATGACAAAAAGATTATGTAACACAATAATATATGTTGCTATAGATTGCGTGTGCGTATAATTTGTGTGTAAAGTTTAATGGGACCTTAAGACACAAGGAGTCATGGCTTACAAAGGGGGAGTTTTTCTCTCCCTTCGAATAGCAATTGGGAAGTGTTAATGGCCCGGTATTAGTACCATGCTTATGAGTTTCATTAGTACTGAAGCCGCGAAAGATTCATGTAAGAACGTGCCTTTATTAGATGCGACGTGATTGTTTTGAAAATTGCTTCATACCTACAGTTTACTTGCGTTAGTGTTACACTACAGCATAGACTTTGTACTCTAATTACTTTTTAGGACAGTGTTAGAACTTATAGCAGGCTTTTAGGTTAGGTATTGAGATAAAAAGAAAATTCCTCAATATTTTTTATTTTTGCCACTGAGGGCCGATGCCTGCCGGGGCTGCGGGTCGTTCGTAAGAGATACAGCGCCCCCGGAACGCAAAGGGCACAAGAAGGAACATGGGTGGGTTTTGATTTCCCACCCCCCAAAAAAAAAAGTGTTTTATAGATACATTTCATAGTTGTACATTTAATTACAATGAAAGTGACAGAACTTGTCTTTGGACTGTCAAATTCAGAAGTACCTTTGCTACCGAATATTAAGTAGACTAAGAGATAACTAGTACTATGCCGTACGTATTTACGTCCAAAAGCCCCCAAAACCTATCGGTCTAGATAAGGACTCCTTTGTAGTTGCTGCATCTCGTGTTAAAGCTAGTACATCCAATCATTTTGGTTGAATAACTGTATGCTGAATTCCGGGCAGTGGGCTCAACCAAGTTTACAAAGACTATGTGTAATGTGTACCTACGTGTTGTACCTATTTAATTTTGCACTTTCGTACAAAGTATAATAATAGACTCTCTCTCAAGTACTGCCTCGTTAGCCTAGTGGTCCTAAGTGGGACTGCTACGCTAGAGGTATTGGGTTCGATTCCCAGATCGAGCAAAAAGTGTTATTGGGTTTTTCTATGAAATTCTCAGTAGCAGCTCGGAGTTAGGATTTGTGCCCGGTTAATGGCAATAAACTCGCCCCCTATTATATGAGACCTAAAAACATACTGGCAAACTGCGGGTGTTACACCTCTGCCTAACCCTTTGGGGAAATACAGGCGTGATGTTATGTTATGTCTCGAATACTATAAAAAAATATGTTAAAGCTCTGGTTTTAACATATTTTTTATAGTACTCGATTCGCGTAGATTACCTACATTTTTTTTTTTTGGGGGTGTTAAATCATCAAATAACTTCTCCCGCCCTGGGCGGGGCGGGAGGGAGTGTCAGACTTTTACTGTCTAAAACCCACCCATGTTCCTTCTTGTACCCTTTGCGTTCCGGGGGCGCGGTATCTCTTACGAACAACCCGCAGCCCCGGCAGGCATCGGCCCTCACTGGCCCCTTCCCTTTGCTGACATCTCTTTGAGGCGCACATGGAACATGAACGCGCCGTCGACACGGCCTGTCGTTTTGTTAGATTACCTACATTAAGTCCCACTTTAGGCATCGTATTTTGCAATAGGTAATTTCGAACGGTTTCACGCTAAACTTTGATATTATTAGTTGCCCGTGATAATTTGTTAACACTCTTTCTAGACATTTTTTAACCATATGTTATCAAAATCTATTTGTAGTATTGCGACAATACAATTAAATTAGTTGTGAGCGATGATCCAAGTTTTTGGTACGGCAGTTAGTTTACATTTTTATAAAAAGAAGAACATTTTCACTTTGAATTACTGAAAAATATCACATTCCAATGCCTTGCCGTAGAACGTAAGTAATAAAAAACGGTATCTAAAACTTCTATGAATTATTCAAACGCATCGCGTGTTTGTCCTTACTTAGTTGCTAGTATATAAATTCTAGCATCAAATCTTTTCAAAACTGCAAGGGAACATGATTTACTTTCCAATAACAGACACTTTAGTGTGACGTAGAGCGGCCATAGCTTGGCGGCTAATGCGTTGACTTGCAACCTAAAGCTCCACACTTCTAATCTTAACCGTCCGAATATTGGGATGATAGTAAAATTTCATGTTACGGGTGAATCGAGAATTTGGAATGATTATAAAATTCTTGCTACGTAGCTAACGCTTTAAAGCAAGTTGAAACAAGTGCATTTTTACAACTCCGCTTAGACGCGCCACTCGAAAAAAAAATCGAAGAATTTTTAATTACTCCGACTTCCCTCAATAGCTTTCGTCTACTGATAAATGTACAGTGCACCTAAGCTGTTGCCGTGTTGTATGTAACTTGTATGTAGAGAAGGTACCAATTGATTAATATTTTTATAAAATACGAAGGATCATCAAATTCCTACGAAACCCATTAGTAGATACATTTTACGAAAACAAACACGATACGTAACTACAACGCAATCGATACCACAAACGATTTTAATTCGTATAAATTGGGCAAAGCTGCTTTATAATATGTTTAGCCGGATTTGCGACAACTGTATATATTGGGATTGCGGCTATGCAAAACTGATACAGTTGCCAATTAGTCAGCTTTTGTAGCCACAAGCGAACTAATTTCATACGTTGTCGTGTGTAATCAAAAAAAATGTTTACCTACACTGTTTGATTTTCAGCTCGAGCTAGTATTTTTTATTCCTTTTTTTATTCGTAGCATGTAGACGGATGGCCCATGCCACAGCAGACGGCCACGCCTGAGGAAAACGCATAAATCTATCAAGACTGAGACATAGCGAATTAACCACATAAATTCTGTCAGGGAGAGTTGTTCCTTGACCTGTTAAAAAGGTTCACACGTGATGCATAGGTACATAGATATAAATTTATAGTTCAGGTATAACAACACCCATTTCTATTCTCATTTGTAATATGAAAGATTAAACAAGTAACATTTATACAAAAAGTGTCTACCAGAGAACTTGGTTTTCAGCGCGCTCGCGTAATTTATGTATGACGGCGCAAATGCCAATTTATTGCTGAGTAATGGCACCGTTTGGAGATCTGCAAATGGGCTAGTCGTGTAAGAAGAGAAATGGTTCGAAATGTACGCTGCTAAATGTATTTATAATTTATTTATCGGGCATACTACAAATCCGAATTGTTATCGCAAGAGTTGCTCCTTTTCATAACGGAGCAGTCTTTGGAGTGAGTAATGAAGAGGGGTAATAATGGGCTTTTGTTTACTCTACGGTATTATTGAATTATTTTGTGGTTCACATTAACAAATCAAAACATAAAAGGCAAAATCATGCATTTAAAATTTTCCTACGTAGGTAAGCCTGATATCAGTTGAAAATAATCCATAATACCACATAAAGTTGGTTATCCGCTGCAATATCCGTGTATTATCTACAAAATTCTAACTAACTTAAACCATTTAGCGTGGTTAGGTTCATAGATAGCGATGCAGATAATTTTAGTAAATCACCAAACCGTAGCCAAATTGGGGACGCCGTGGAACGATGTGCGACAAATGGTATTAGTTCGATGCATTTACAACAACTCGCGTCCCGTTAATCCGTTAACAAAACCACTTGGCGCATTCACTAAATAATACAATCTATATTGGAAACAAATGTAGGTCGGTGTAAGTGTTTTTTTTATTTTTTTCAAAAAGAAGTAGTCTTCTTTTAGTAGGCTTATATCCGTTATTTAATTTTTCTTGCACGGGTCACTAATTTCTTTTTTTAAATAAAAGTATTATTTATAATACTATTATCACTATACTAGTTATTACTTATATTATCAACTAACTGCCAGTGAAAATCACGTCAAAATCCTTACAGCTGTTCAGGATATTAACTGAAACATACAGACAGTCAAAAATTAAAACAAAAAAATTGTATAAGCAGATTGCCGTGCTTTGCATTCATTTGCATTTAGTAATAAGCTGTTATTTTGATATTAAAATCAGATGCTTTAATTAATTTTTTATAGATGTATATCCATACATCTAATAGATTTACTTGAAGAATATATAAATGTTAGAGTTTAATTGCACAAAATCGACAAATATTTTGAAATACTTCTATATTCAACGTGCCTTACCTTACTTCCTGCCTAACTCCTTTACCTACCCTACTAACTCTTTTTTGGGGACTAAGCGACAGCATATCAGAAATACATAACTTTAATAGAATTTCGATTAAATCTGTCAATTTTACCAAAAGTCAAGTATTTTCCAATATAAATTTTAAACGGAAGAAATACCTACCACCTTAAAATTTATTTACTCACTCGGACCCAGATTACAGACAGTATTTACCTTGAATATAGTCAAAGTCAAGAAGCAATTTATCTGACAAAATGAAGTTTCTAATTTTAATAGAGGGCTCTTGATGCCTCACGAGATTTGGCCCTTTGAGTCAGTGGTCGATTGCAAATTGCTTTTTCGAAATTTATTTTACTCTATCGTTGACAAGCAGCACAAAATTAAATAGCAAACAACAACAATCATGGTAACCAAATACTGATCGTTTAGATAAATATAATTTAGAGTTATATTAGATCAAGATTAACAATTTAAGAGTACTGGAACTAAGAGAAGGTTATGACTATTCTAGCCCTACTTTGGGTACTAAAATATAGCGACATTATCTTATACAAGACATTGAATGAAAGCAAGCTCTAAACTCCTATAACTAATGAAAAATACATTAAATGCACTATATTCAATTTATCAATGAGTCTTTGTCTCTCCACTAACTAGTGTGGTTGCTGATGGCGTATGTTCTTAAGTATTACAATGGCTGAACAATGAATCGCATTTAATCTAACTTTCTTTTCCCTCGGTCAGCAAACAGGAAGATACCACGCCCACACAAAGAAAACACGACGGCACTAATTAATTAATGGCTATTTCTTTATTACGATTGTGACAAATTTCCCTCAAACTTGTGCGAGATAATACAATAAAATGCCCTCTCTTTGTATCCGCACTTACTGTACAGTTCGTTTGATATTTTAGAAAAAGAGGAACACGCTCGCAATCCTGCTATAAAACTTTATTCAGTTTAAGGTGAGTACATTTTTATTTCCGTCACAAAAAGACATGCATAAAAAGCTAACAGCTACAAAAATTGCTTTCGGAAATAAAATGGACGATCAACACTTATGTTATAAATGCCCTACATCCTTTATATACAAGAATAATACCAAGAAACGGCATTTTGTAGAATGCCGGGAGATCAATGTAAGGCAAACAGAACTAGGGAAAAATCCAAGTTTGTAAGATAAAAGACAAATAAGCTGTTGTAGGTACCAGCGTAACTCGGATAGAGACGGTCGGTGTAAAGCCGCAAATATTTGTTTCTTTGAGAACCCTTGCTCTTTACACAAAAATAGGCTCGGAATTCCACATATTCCCTTTACTATAGTACACATAACAATATTATCCAAGTTTTCATTGTTCTAAGATGTACTGAGCACATCTTTGTTTATAAACACCCGTTAATATCATACAAAGAAGCTATGTTTCATATGCGGGTTTACTAACTAAGTACAGGCATCTTTCTAAGCTGATAATACAATACAAAAGGCCAATTACTTACCCTTGTAATTATTCACTCTTAACGCAAACATTTTGAGAGAATAGCTCGCTTTGCAGCGGTGATATTATTTTGGAACCGGATTGAGCCAGCAAATGTTGCCAGACTTAAGACTCTGCATGAATACCCGTCACATTTCATGTTAATAAGTAGGCATAAAATATGTATTCAATGTTTTCCCAAATGCCTCGCCTATTCTCTGCCAACAAGTTAATATTTATCTGATCTGCCAACGCTTTCTTTGTTCGAGGGTAAGTTGTTTTTCAAGCGTTATCAACGATCGTATTGACTTTTCCATGTTATTATTACTACCTAGACAAAACAGGCTAGATAACAGCCGAGGGGTCAACAAGTCAATTAAGAATTAGTATTTTCAGAGAAAAAAGAATACATTAAAATTATTAGAACAAAAAACAAAAGCTATAATTGCGTAACGACTAATAATTATATCGACAAAAAAAAATATGGAAGAAGAAAATGTGTTCTGCCGACCCCAAGTAACGCGGGACAAGGCCATAATGATAATGAATAACAAAAATGTTTAAATTTTGTTACTACTTTAAATACATTTATCTATTTCCTCTCAGTTATCTTCCAATGCAATTAAAGATCACACTGAAGTAAAAATATTCTACAGAAAATAACTTCATTTTTCCGCAGCTATTTTTCCATCGTTTGCAGTAAATGTTACGTTAAGCTTTTAGAGTACCATCGATCACTGAGTGAAGGGCAATGGCGATCTCGTTGTTGCAGCTGTAAAATGTATTGCGAAAAATATGTCTATTTTTTTCTACAACATTATTCTATTTACGTACCGTTAACTTGGACATCAGTCGATCGATACTTCAATACTGAAATATTCATTGGTTTCATGATCAATAAAAAAATCTATGCTAGATGATGAACATTTTATGAGAAAAATTAATATGAAATAAATAATTGAATAACAATAAATTAACGTTATCCAAGTTTCTAAATCATCTGATGACCAACATTGGCGTACTTACTTAGAGATGAAATTCATAGTACTGAGTTTCGTCATCGTCAATTATTACACATTCAATATTAAACTCAGGCCTTATCATTTATGTGGTTTTTTTTTAACTTTAGGGACTTAAAACGTGTAAAGTGATACAGAAAAAAGGATCATTTCATTTTGAATATTCCTTTCAATGCGCGACCAACCCCTACCAATAGTATTCTAATTCATTTTACTAATTATTTCTAGATCAGCAGCCATGTCGTTTCCCACAGTTAAAGGCCTGTGTCATCGGGTGCGCATAATGCAGTTGACGTGATCTGTCCAAAGCCATTATTAGGTATTTTGGAAATACTATTACGCTCCCAATGCTGTTCTAATTCCTAATGAGTTTTTAGACACTGGTATAGAATTTAAATTGAAATGCTAATGCCATACCATCACAAAACGAAACCAATACGCCTAATGTAACTGAATTGTACTGAGTTTTTTTCTATAATTTGAATTAGGAATTTATCTAAAGCTTGTATACGGACAAATAAGTTGTAGATATTAAAAATGTTCGTCTATTACCATTACAAGAACTACTACAATCGTGTTATTGTTACTATCTTCTATATTAAGTTAGATTGGATCGTTAGTATCACCCATAGACTCGATTCTACGCGCGCCTCAAAGAAATGTCAGCATAGGGAAGGGGCCACTGAGGGCCGATGCCTGCCAGGGCTGCGGGTTGTTCGTAAGAGATACCGCGCCCCCGGAACGCAAAGGGCACAAGAAGGAACATGGGTGGGTTTTAGTCAGTAAAAGTCTGACACTCCCTCCCGCCCCGCCTAGGGCGGGAGAAGTTATTTGATGGTTTCCCAACGCCCAAAAAAAAAAAAAAAACCCATAAACTCGATTCTGATTCTGACTTCTGATTTCTCATCCAACACATCTCAAGCAAAACTTAGATGAAATTCCCTTTGCCTATTTTTGATCACGTAAAAAATAAGTTCGACATTTCTGACACTTAACTCATCGTTAATTGTCTACATAAATTCCCTGTTCCCGGACAATCGAACCTGGGAATAATGTGTTTTTGGGAAAATGTCTACAGTAAAGTCAAGTTAAAACTGACATAGCCAAAAAAGAGACCATTGAAACCACGAACTATCTAGACTGACTATGCTTTTTTGTTCGAATCGTCGCAGCATACACACTTGCTCCTTGCTGAGGCCGCAAAAGTGTGACGGTTTTTTTAGAACTTTAAAAGAGTGTCCTATTTTTTTTAAAGTATAATTGTTATTATAATATACTCATACACTGAGTTTTCTTGTATTTCTTAGATTTCTGTTAAATAATATTAGATTTCTGTCAAATTCGAGCAACTAGCTTCAACTTTCTGTATAACTTTCTCACAATTCAAAAGTGTCTGTAAATGGTCTAATTAAAATAAATGCTGACTTTGAGAACTAGCTTTTGACCGCGACTTTGTCCGCGCAATTTTGTTAAATTAAAACACCTAGATTACCGCGTTTGAAAAAGAAACTCTTTAGCTGTAATTGTGATAAGATAAGTATAGATGACCAGAATGATTTGACCCTGAAGTTCACACAAAAGTTGTGTAAGTTAGGTACAAGGTCCTGCAAGTCTAGTGACAATGTCACGGCACGACACGGTACGATTGAAAGCACGGTTGGTGCAGTGGCTGAGCGATTGGCTGCTGCGCTGCGTGTCACAATTTCGATTCCCGCATGAAACAAATATTTATATGGCCTACAGTTGTTCCGTTTGTGTATGTGAGTTTATATGTTTGTAAATGCACCCACGATACAGGAGAAGTTCGTAGTGTGGGGCAACGTTTTCCAAAAAAAGAAAGAAAGAATGTCCAGGCACTGGTTATATTTACAACTAGATTTTGGCAACTAGATTCAATATTTTTAATTTAACATGTAATTGACGTTCAAATGTGCCTTTTAATGGTCTAATTGAAATAAATGATTTGACTTTGACTTTATTCTAGGTCTGTAGATCACAAAGAAAAAACCTAAATGAAGCACAGTATGAGAACATGTGAGGCAGTGTCGACCAAGCTACGTGCTCGCAACTCTTGTCAGTGACGGATGCGATTGCACTGAGATCGTTATAGCATCGACATTACATCTATAGCCTTGCGCCTTTTAACGAGCTTTGACGCTCCCGAACATTTGGTTTTATTTCAAAAAAATCTAGTGCAGATGAATTGCTTTCCAGCAACTTTACCTCAAAAATGGAATTTAACGCCGTACTCCCCAACGTTAGTTTTAGAAGTATATTAATTGAGCTTTACTCTCTAAAATATGATCTTCAAAGTTAAGCGACATGGTTTACTACGCTTGTTGGAGGCGTAAATTAAATTTTTAACTTTATGTAATGTAAGGTTTACAACAATTTATTTACACCTACTTACTTCAGATTTCTATGAAAGTATAAAAGCAAACTCCTGCGGATCGTTATGCGTGATTATGGTTCTTTTAAGCCCCGGACAGCGTAACAACTTGACACGGCCATTGTCGAACAAATACAAATTTGTAATATCTGCTATCGCTACTTAACCACAAAAAGAATGCTGGGAAATTGCACTGTTCTTAAAATATCGCAGACTTTGAAGAGTCTGTAGAGAAAATTCGCAATCAAGAAAACTGTTGAGTTAAACAAAAAAAACGTGCTTTGCGTAGGTAGGCAGTTCATTTTTAATAAGATGGGTCATCCCAATTTTAATATTTATTCAAACATAGTATTATAAAAATGACGGTAACCGAAAACCATACACGAAAATGAAATAGAAGTCGGTAACAATAAAACTGAAAGTATGTCAAACAAAAACTAAGTTGGAACTGCAGCAGAACATCGCAATTATGCGCGGAGAGAAGCGCTACCCACTGCAATTAGATATGGCACGGGTTTTTGAACAATAGCTATAGCTCTGAACGACCACGTTGTCGCGTTCATGACAACGTATTCATAACAATATAAGCTGAAACAATAATGCAGAAGGGAACATCGTTTTCTAACTTTTTGATTTACGTACATAATTATTTATGTAGGCTATGGACACAGTAATTTTTTTGGGAAACTGAAATGTTTTAAGTTCTAGAACACCATGTGCCTATCTATAAAAACATTTGAAAAATATGTTATTATAAATATATGTTCAAAGCTTATTCTACATTCTATCAGTCTCGAATTCATTTTTCCTCTTTCGAAAGCCTTTAATAAAAAAATTATTACTTAAACAGTTTTCTTTGACGGCAGCGGTCGAATTTTTCTTAAGGCGAAAGCGTCAGTTGACCGAACCTCATCGCCGTAGGGTAGTAACTTGTGTGTAAGACGTTAAAGCGAATGTTTAAAAATTTAAAGTGGAGTTCCCGTCGACATACATCGCGAGGCTTCCCGATAAACATCCCCGGGCGTCAGGTCGCCGGTCGGCCGCTTTGTTTACGGGGTACGCGCCACTACGTGATCTATTATACTCCACCAGCTACACAACATGCCTCTTCTAACTGAAAATAACTGACTCAACATCATTTTGTTCAACGTG
The DNA here is from genome assembly GCA_947462355.1 of Caradrina kadenii. Lineage (NCBI taxonomy): Eukaryota > Metazoa > Arthropoda > Insecta > Lepidoptera > Noctuidae > Caradrina > Caradrina kadenii. Next base: position 8,738,018 of record OX381683.1, on the reverse strand, counting down.
TTGAGTTATTCTAATTAATTATATGTGCAGTTTTGTGTTTCTCAAAAACACTCAAAAAAATGTGGGAAACGAAAATCACAATACAAGCGTAGGTACCTTTAACAACAATTTTCAAAAAAGAAAAATTGGTAAATAATACTACATCAGACTATCTACTGAATTCCTAGATAAATATTTACTTATTTAAATTTTACCACATAAACTTTACAAGCTTTATCATCAAAGTGCTTTTATTTCAAGATGTTACGACTTCACTCTTAATTATTATAGTCGTTATTATTAATGTGTAGGATTTTCATCTTTCATAATTAATGTGTAAATATGTGTGAATATTGTCTTAATTTATTTTAATTGAATCTAATACGCGGATGATTATATCTAGACAAATTTTATCTAGATCAAATAAATTATGACAATAATTTGTGCTATAAAGCCCTTTCAAAGAGAAATTACCTTACTTTGGCACCGGCCATTAATAATAAATTATTATGTATATATTTCCATACAAGTAGTATCCATCTAAGACACCAAATTTGTGTGTCTCCTTCATTCACCACATATTTTACAATAGACCCATTAAAAATGTCTAATTACAGAACGTAAGTTAATGGGCAGAAAAATGTAAGAACTACGTAAAACGTACCCCAGACATTGTAGGTACTTATATAGGGGTACCTAGGTACAATGTCTGGTCGGTTAGCACTGTGAATTTTTTTACTAAGTAAGTACAGCTTAATTTCCTTAATTAAGGCCAGACGTATCAAGCAATTTCAAAACTAAGAAATGTGGGAGGGCTTTAATTAAAACCGTGATCAAAGGGTCAACTCTCAGGAAGTGCGCAGAAGGCAGGGATTCAACCTGAACTTATTATTTGGCTGGGTAGGTAACAGTAACGAACTGACGGATATTGACGTAGGCCCTGCACAAAAAGATTAACTATTCATAAAAAAAAAAATGTTGATTTTTTTTGTTCCTTGCTAAAAAAGAACCGGAAAAGAGGTTGTACCTACATAGTCGCATTTTAATTAAGACTTTATTTAAAAAAATATTGTTATAAAATGCTGCTGAAAGAATTAAGAAGTATGTAGATAGGTAGGTACATTGGGAATCACACTGGAAAAATAAGTAATAGAAACAAAGACTTCATATTACACATATTTTACTAAATTATGGGTATGTATATTGTACTATATTATACGTATTATTATAAAACACCTACTATAAAGGTGATGAGGTATTTTTGTGGCGTAGCTAGTAATTAGCATTCCATCGACACGGAACGCGGTCTATTTCTGTTCTTGTCACACTGAACAGAGTGAAGTTAGCTGCAAGCGCCCGATTCCTTGACTCAGAATATTTATTTTATCTGTGCAATTTACAATCTGTTCTGTTCTCGTTCTGTCAAATTTTATTCTGTCTGTGGCTCTGTGCAATTTTGTTGGACATTGCCAGCAGTGTTTTGTTTATTTACCATTGCATTTTTTTAACAAGATTATCATTTTGTTTATATATTAAGTAAAAGTGTGTTATAATTTACTACAGTAGTAATTGAAGTTTAATATCGTGGTGTAATTTGACCAGTAGGTACGTAAAACAATGTTTACATTTTGTTTTTTGTTTACTGTAGGTTTAGTATTTATTACCAACAAAATATAATTAGACAAGCCGCTACTCGCTAAACCTAGATATTCAAATCTAATAAAGATTTTTGTTCCTTTTATTAAGTTTATTTTCGAATTGTAACAAAATATGGTTTTAGAGTTAACAGAGGTTAACAATTGTAGGTTTAAATTATTTGTATAAATTATTAATTTTCATATAAAAATTGAATGGTTCTACAAATAATTCGACAGGTAGCTATTGCTAGAGTAGGTACTTTATATAGAAACGATACATTGTACGTTTAGCTGTTATCGATAAAAAAGTAACTTTACATTTTTAGGCACCTGATTATTTGAATATTGCAAATGTAACAATAAAATATGTAGTTCATAACCACCTAATTATACGTTTCTTAAATCTTGTTATCCTTACTTAAAATAACATAATAACTATTCTAAATCTGTACACAGCGTCAGTCCCGTAAATATGACCGGTGTGATCTCTTTGGTTTGGCAATTAAATTGGTGATAATTCATAATTATATTATAGACGCGTCACAGAAAATATTTTTGAAAAATGAAACAAGAATACTAAATTATTACCTATTAGGTAGGTACCAAAAATATTGATCAGCAACAGTTTTGATTTTCAGGATCAGAAATGGAACAAAATGCTGCTGAAATGTCTACTTCCAATCTGGAAACTAAGAATATTATAATCAATTTATTAAAAACATGTGAATTTGAGGCCAGTAATAATATGCTACAAATACCTCTTGAAGATTTTGAAGACAGGGTTTCATATTATACGGGAATTCCGAAAATTACGCTCCACCAAATACTTGGTACAAGTGCAGTAAATCCTGCAGTATATCCTAAAACAACTTTCATCGATTTTAATACCCATTTAATTATTTTAAAACTTCTAAGCAAATTTTATGAACGTAAAGAACAACCTACCTTTCAACTCTTGTTTAAGAATGTAAAAGAAGTGATCAGCTTTAAAGCTCTAGATGCTAAGCAATTTAAACAGAATATATCAATCCTGGGCATTGATTATCAAACTATATTCAATGACAAAAAGCTACTAATGGAAGACCCAAAAATATCTTTTGAAAGATATTCATACCTTAAAAAAATTAGGAAGATACGTCAACAAGACAGTTACATTATTTATTATATCAGTGAAAGAATTATAGATAAGAACTGTAATTTTAATAACCCTTGGAAACAAAATGGAGTGGCATCCGACATTTGTAGCGGTGATTGCATTTTATTTCATGCAATATCTAAAAGTGGTTTTACAAATGGTTTATTTTGCTTCTCTGCCACTGAAGATGATTTTTATAAGTGGGTTGTAGATATTTTACTTGGATCTTTGTACCCTTCGAGTGTTGTCGTGTTTGATAATAGTCCCCTTCATGGTAGACCAAAGTCGCAATCCTTGACCATGTTTGATACAAAAGATGAAATGAAAAAATGGTTACGTAAAAATAATGTACCGTGCAGTGATGCCATGAATAAATCTCAATTGTATCAGCTCGTCAAGAATCATGCAACTATAGAAGAAATGCCTCGCGTTGATCAAGTTCTAAAAGCAAATGGCCATCAAGTGTTACGACTGCCGACACATTTCGAAGACTTATCACCCATTGATCATATTTGGCAAGATATTAAAAGAAATTTGGAAAACACAACTGAACTACATGATGAAATTTTAACATCGTTTGAAAATATACCGAAGCATACATATGCATTATATGAAACAGATATTACGGAAAGAGAAAATGCAATGTTTTTATTAGATACAGAAATGGAAAATGTTTTGGAAAACTTTCTTTTGGATTTGAAGAATACTACTAGTGGCTCCGCCTTGTAGTAAGCAACCATATGAACGTTGCTAGTGACTACCTTGAGTTGTACTGTGTACCTGCGTGTACAAAGTGCATTAACAAAAGCATTATCGATTTATAGATTTGTCGTCAAATGCCACATTTAAAACAATTAGCAAATAAACTATCTTGTTTCAATTTTATTCAAACAGCACCCCACTTAACTATCCAGACATCCTACTTTAGCGAAATTGGGCATAATACATATGTAATACAATAAAATATACGTACTGGGTAAATTGTTAAAATAGTGAAAAGATCGTATGGGCCTATTACCATTAAAAGCGCACGTGACCAATTTGCCGAAAAAGGGTTAATAATACCAATCCTGGTAGCCAGGATATCGTTTTTTGACTGGCGAATTAGAGGAAACGACAAAACACAAGAAGTGAACGAATAACGTGATTGTTTTTACAATAAAATAAGTTTTTATTCTGAAGCATTTAATTTAAAGAATTTATACTAATATTGTATTGTATATCCAGGTTCTTTGTCCACTCCTGATAAATCTTTCTACTTTTTGTATCGCTCTCTTGAAGTCTAGAAAAGAGAAAGCCAAATAAAGATAGGATTAAAATGAAATATGACAACGAATCAAAAGATTACGAGGTAGGGACGATTTAAAAAGTTGATTTTCCCTTTTCACGAATCATTTAAAACAGTTAATTAACAATACGAAAACTTAAATCGAGGGTTTCCTTACCCCTTATGTCCATACCGTATGTGTTTGTACCTAAATGTCGTGGTGAGGTATGGCTGCCGTATCCTACGCACGTAAATATACCTTTATGTAAAATAAATAATGGAGTAGGACCGTCAGTTGGCCGACGTGTGGTTAATTGTTACAGGACATGTTTAATTTTCATTTGCTGTTGGCATTGTCAACGGTAAATGACAATGGGCGCGACGCCGAATCGCCCGAGGCGATTTAATCGATTTGAAAGGGATCTATTTGTTACAGTCCAACAATTTATATTTAAATAAAGGCTGCTTCGTTAATTAAAAGACAAACTTAAACAAGATCATTTTCACTGAATATACAGTTGGTTGTTGTGTTCAAATAAGGTTTTAATTACGTATCTAAACAATTTTGTCCTGTCGATCAAATAAATGCATTGACTCCATTGCATCGACGTAATACCTAATATTATGGTGAGTTACTACCAATCATCTATAACTAGGTAGGTACTTACTAATCCCAACGGTTGATGGGGATTACCAACTATCAAACTAATCGACATTGAATATTTAATCCAATACCTATTTGTCTAATTTTCTTTCTAAACAAGCAACCAACCAAATGGTTTCTAGAATTGTAAGTGGTACTACTTAGGCAGATACCTACCAAAGTATTTTTATCTCTGGAAGCTTTACGCAATAAAAAACTGCAATGAAATACTTTGTGAAAAATGACGGCATAGTGCGCACGACTATTATGCTCTATTAACTCGCAGTGCGTCCTACATTCTACATGCGAACAATTAGCGGCTAATAAACTTTATTATGTAGTAGGCACTGAACGTAATGCACTTTTGTAGGACCATCCTTGTGACAAATATAAGGGAAAAGCCTGTTAGCATTATAGCTTAATGAAAGCTAATTTGCAATTGTCTACAACTCTAGCTACACAATAGATAAGTAAGTTCCATCTAATCGTGATGTAAATTATAAAACAAAAAAATGGTACACAGATATGTTTTTGAATCCACCCTACCCACCCACCCAACTTGTTTCCAAGAATAACAAACTGGCCCCCAGAAAATTTCTGGTAAGTACTTATTTGGTTTTCGGTGTCTCAAATTTATCTGTGCAAAATCTGTTTTTACGTAATCATTATTAGTAGGTAGGTATACCTACCTACATATACCTAATCTTACATCATGCTTATCCCCGAGTTCAGCGCTATACCTACGTTCGAATTACTATTATGAAAACAAATACCTAATGTTATGATTTTCAGTCGTCGTAAAATAACTGTATAAAACAAGTGCGATTGCTCCTATTTTACGTTCGTAGCTAAATAGAGATACTGACATAAACACTGAAATTCAGTGATCAATTTTGAAGAGATGCATTTTCTTTATTGCTTTTAAGGACCTTTTATATCAGTTTTTCGCGTCTAAGAACATCGGGGATATAGCTCAGTGGCAGAGCAATCGACTGCAGATCGATAGGTCCCCGGTTCAAATCCGGGTGTCCCCTAAGTTGCTTTTGTTTTAACTTTTAATTTTTTTCTGACCTGATTATTAGTAGTCTATCGTTGAATCATAACTACTTGATCACCATAATATCAGTCGGAAACGTTGAAAAGAAAATGCAGGGAAAGTTTTGACTAACCAATTATTTTTTATTTCATTTTAACAAAAGCGCAATATAGACTTGCAGAAATAAAAATATTACTATGAAACTACAAACATTACAACGACACGCTACCTAGATATGGTAATAAATGGTCCCATAAACTTTCTGTAAGCAAACGTGTCTGTTGTTTTGTACTTTAAAAGGCAATTTTCTGACTGAAAGTTAGCCTAATCATAGTTTGATTATAATAACGTAGCCTTTTTTTAATGATACCTAAAACTGCTAATTTCGGTTTTCTGTTTCATTATAAATTAGTCTTATATGTACCTACTTATAAAACTTAGTGAATAGGTAGACCTGTACCTATTTAATTTTAATGAGAGCACATGATAAAACACCAACTTGCCAACCACCTTGACAAGAAGTCCGTATTGCAGTCGCTGTGGTCGAAATCAGCTAGATGGCATCATCACTATTTTATTTCAGCTGTACTCAGAAAGAGTAACTTATAATTAGTAATTGTTTAATCATTATATCCATTACGCTTGAATTCCCCGAAGGTTTAGGCAGAGGTGTACCAATGTACACCCACAGTTCGCCAGTATGTTTTAGGCCCCATATAATAGGGGGCGAGCCTATTGCCATTAACCGGGCACAAATCCTAACTCCGAGCTGCTACTGAGAAATTCCAAATGGAAAAACCCAATAACACTTTGCTCGACCTGGGAATCGAACCCAGAATTTCATGCTCATCAGTCGCTTGCGACCACGGAACAAACGGGGCAGTTATCATTATATCTGTCCTACAAAATTCACCGAACACTCGTACAATATTTATAAAATAACAAAAAAGCTAGCCTATTTAATTTTCCCAATGCAAGGCAAAGGCCTCTTCTCATATAGAGAAGGCACGAGCATTGATCACCACCCCTGCCTGTCTATAAGTCGAAGTATCCTCGCTATGTTTTCCTACACCGATGTCTGTGATACCCAAGATAAACTTAGAAAGTATATACATAAATACATACTTAGACTCACGCCTTTTTCACATGTGCGTAGGTAGAAACTACAGTAAATAGAAAGCATATATCAGTTTAAAAAAACACTTTGGACTTGCCTTTGAACCCAGAACTCTGAGGTTGTAATACATGAGTATTAGAGGCGAGCGCCAACACGACACAAAACACAAAAAAAAATGTAACAAAAGAACAAAGGATTTAAAGACTGGTACGAACTACCGAAAACTCATGAGGTCGTAGGTAGGTAGGTGTACCTACCTGAGCTATAAATGCTATGGCGTGTCCTTGGGGTTTAGATTCATACCACCTACTAGTCAGTTGTAAATAGAACACAAATAATACATATATGTTTGACACAGGTTTACACTATCGTCATAACAAAAGTTTTACCTACTGAACAAAAAGTTTCACCAAGACATTCATAAACGCAAAGTTTATGAGCTATGGAAGTCATGCAATAGTTTCGTTCGGGAAAACGTCACGCAAGCGTGCAGACGGCACCAACCACCAGCAAACTAAAATACCTTCCATTTGTCTGCTAAACCTAAACAACTTTCTTCCACTTTGTATTTACATTAAAATCCCATTTAAATGGATAAGTTCACACTTACGGACTCGAAAACTTAGATTTTGTAAAGAATTTTCTTATATATGTAAGGGCCTACTTTATTTTTAAGGTCACAAAGCTGTGAATCTGTGTTTTGGTACCAATGCAAACTTGCATGCATGTCCAGATTACACTTGGTATATCATACGCATAACTAAAACATTGGTACCATGTAAATTACCACTTCCATGGTATATTATTTGTAAAGGAGCTCGTACGGGGAAGTAGGTAGTACTTCCCCATAACATACCTATTTCCACCGCAAAGCAACGTTGCTGTGTGCCGGTGTAATTACATGGCACATGAGACGTTTTCAACTTTGTCTCTGGGATGGCAATGCATTTGCAAGGCCTCTGGTATTGAAGATGTTGTCGTTGATGTTGTTGCCGTCGGTTTGTATGCCATTTAATAATATAAACAAAAAGTTGGAGTGGAACTATGGGAGTCTGATGAAAAAACATTTTCTGATTCGCAAATCATACCGCACCTATTAATTGAATGTTTACCACACAACTCCTTTAGCGGAATTGTAAATAATATTTGTACAAAGAATGATTTGATGCCAACCCCTTGAAGCAACATTTTATAATCTCTTTATCCAATAAGCCTTGAAGCCAATTTCAAATAAAGAGTGAGCAGTTAAAACCCAAGGTAAAAACACGTCCTCAGCGCCACAACGCTAAAGCCACGTACTTTTCATGTAAATTTTAAGCTGTCGGTTTTTGCAGGGATTTCTAACAAATCCGAATTGCTGAGACAATTTTCGAGTTAACTGCGGTCAGTCACGCACATTATTATAAAGTACGTAGGCACTTATTTATGGAATAAACCTTATGTGTGCTTTTGATTTTACCGGCTCTGGTGGCAATTAATGAAATATTGTTATTTAATTCGTTTTATTCACGTTTTCTAAATGGATATTTCTCGGTTATACCGTAGGTAAATTCTCATTTTAATTCAAGATCCTACATACTTTTCTAGAATCTATCAGCCTATTATTGTCTCACTGCACCTTCTCATACAGGAAGGCACGAGTATTGGTCCCCACGTCGCTTTTAGTGGATTGGCGATATCTAACTTAATTTAAATAGAAGTGTGTGAGTAACGTCACTATTTGAATAATAGACTAAAATACATGGTCTTATTTATTAAAAATAAAATACTACATTCACTATTACTACTTACTTTAAAAAATGAATTTCAAACATTTATATTCAACTTTACTAATAATACTTTACGTGAAATCCTCGGCGCTAACCATTTCATATAAAGAGATTGTTCAACAGAAAAAGTTGGCAAATTTGTCTCGCCCGGGGCACACATTATCTCTGCTCATATTACGTTATGAATGGATGTGATTTAACTGAAGCCGCTGTGACTATTCAGGAAAGAATACCTGTCACTGTTAACTTCTTTTACCTATCATAAAATTTAAAACTCTAACTTGTTTTGTAACAGAGCTGAATGTCGTGCAGTAGATCCTTTAGCGCCACACTTTTGGATTCGTCTTTCTCTTGTCCATAACCTAATTGATTTGGAGTCACAGCAGCATTACCTATTTTTTTCCATCATCTTAATAGTCGTTGTCTTTCCCTTATAGCTTTCATCTTTTGATTTTAGACAGTGGGTTCTAAATATTTAATAAGATCATGTTTACTCGTTTAAGTAACTAAAAGTTTAGTGTAGAATTTTTTTTTCTTTGACTCTATGTCACTTATATGTACGAGTAGGCAACTATTTAGAAAGCAGCGAAGGTTAATTTAGCAAAGCAATTACACTGTACCGAATTATAATAGATCAGTGGCCGTTATATAGAATGCTCAATGTAATTTGGTTGGAAACCCTAATTACGCGAGCTCAACTTGATCTTAGTCGGATTTTATCGCTTTTTTTTTCGGTAGGTACCTACCAATCCAATAAAACATATTGATAAAATTGCAGAGTAGGTAATAAAACAAAATGTTTATGTTACAGAGAAAATTGAAATCAGCGCGCGTATCGCCGCAGTTTTATTAATCTCTTTTCATGAATTATATTAAGACTTCATCATGCTGCTGCCTGGCGAAAACAATTCAAAGACATGGCTTTTTGTAACGGTAAATAATTTATCTACTTTAATTGTGTGTTTTTTTTAAAAAGATATATTATAATTTTTTCTGTGGATCCTGGACTCAATCTTATTCTTATCTTACAGATATTGGTGTCTACCATCATTGCATTAAGTGAATCACGAAATAAAATGCGTGAGTAACTACCTCATTTCAATGGTTTGCGCAAAATTAACATAGTTTTACGGTGTATCCAGCTTTTGCTACAAACCTGTTGTACATTTTTAGTTGATTTTAAAATTGGGTTTGACTTAACACATGGGGGCAGTGGAGATCCGGCACTTCGCATTAAAGATTTCAAAGGTAAGGAGGCTAAGGCAGGTAAAAAAATTAACAATTGATAATTACATTAGCTATTTCGTACTAGGTTCTACTGAATTTAATCCAAGAGCTATGGATAAAGAAAGCGAAATCGAAGAAAGAATTAGTGAGGAACAAAATTCAAAATCGTCGAGTGAAGAAAGAGCACATCCCAATAAAAAAGAAGAGTCAACCAAAGAAAAAGACAAGTCTGACGACGGAGACGATGACGTTGGTGATGATGGTAAGAAAAAAAAATCACCATTAACTTGAATCTAGCTTATAATGTAACTACAGTGCCAGTAGCTACAATGTAAAAAAGTGTCGAAATGCTTAGCCATTTCTATACCTTTCTAGGTATAAACAGTAAAAAAATTAAGTCTACTGATTTGTTTTCAGGCCATGGCGAGGACGTAGTAAGAATAACCAGGGCTCCAAAAAACAACGATTTTGAGCCGGAAGAAGGTATGCCTATTATCTAAACTTTTTTTATCGTAAGTTATGGGTGTAACAAGATACCTAATGAAGCCGGAAGTTCTTTCCCGTCATTGCGTTGTTTTATATTTTTTTTGTATTAGACCATGCCCGGTATCCTTATAGTTTTTTTTTGTATTTGTTCCGGTTGGGAAATCATTAAATGACTTCCCCGGCCCAGGGCGGGCCGGAAGGGAGTGTCAGACTTTTACTGACTAAAACCCACCCATGTTCCTTCTTGTGCCCTTTGCGTTCCGGGGGCACGGTATCTCTTTCTAAAAACCCACAGCCCCGATCCTTATGGGTATGGACGTATTAAAGGTGAACGTTGCAAAAATATTCATTTTTTTAAATAAATTAAGTAAACAGCGATTTTCACAACAAAGATAAAAGTATTTAACCAGCAATTATTTTTGCTCAATGTTGTTTAATTTGTTGTACTAACAGTATAGATAAATGACGTGTCTTTTATATACCAACCCTGTATTTCGTATTCATAAATCACGTCAATGTAATATTGGCAAGAGTAAAAATAATAGGTACATTCTAAAACACTTTGCGTTGTAAACCTTTTTTTTTAAGTAGGAATTATTAATTCTCAAAAAAGATTATTTTATTTTATTTATTTGGGAAAATAAAACAAAATAATCTTTAATGTTAATGTTTTTCTGTAATGATTATGATTATTACTCCAAATACTCACGTGATATGTTTTTATTACAGAAAATCCAAATATACATGCGAAAATAAGTAAGGACTCTGATTCAGAGAAGAACTCTGAGGGTTAGTAAAATTACATTATTTTATGTAGGTAACTTACTCTATATGTTAGTAGACACACTCAAACATTTTCTACTTTCAGAGGATCGTCGTCGCTACAAAAGACACATGACACATTTGGTAATGTAGTAAAGCGTAAATAAGTGCTCCAGCAGCGGTTTCAAAATATTAATAAAATACATAGTTTGGACTCATATGTTTTATTTTTGTAAAAAGTTTACCTACAATATCTTATTTCCATCATCCATCATTTATCATCATCACCCTGTGTATAGCTGAACACGGGACTCACGTATCCAATGCCACTGAGAATTATCGGCTTTGGTTTTATCCTCACATGTTTAAAGTCACATTTTAGTGTATTGACAAGCAAAGCCTAGAAAAATAATTCTAGAAATCGTGAAAGATATATTAGAAAAGTCGAGGGGGTAAATGTTCCATTGTAATATTACTTTGCAGTTTCAGTTGTTGGATTTTCAACTCTCGGCGCTGAACTGAGTGTTGAAAATCGAACAGTGCGCAAGACAAAGTAATATTAATTAACAGATGGTGGTAGGCCCCCCATAACGCTCATTCTATGAATGGTTTCGAATCTCTAGTTAGCATAGGTAATCATAATACTTTTTGTAAATACAGCCTCCATGAGCTAAAAAAGATTGAATTCGCCAGTTTCAGCTTTAATTACATTTAATCTCAAATTAATGAATTATTCAATGGCTACGACTCTCACTCCTCCAAATTTTAACTTTCACTCGGTTTATTTGATGAGGCTCAAGAATCTCATAGCGCGATTTTTCCTATATTGATTTTAGAAGGTGTTGTCGAAAGAACCCCCCATAAATAATGTATGGTTTGAAACTCGCGACCTTTTATTGCTCTGATCCGGCGTCAGTGCCTCACTTTATATTCTTAGATAAGACATTGCCAAATAGCTCTACCGATGTCAAATATTCAGTACATAATAGTGTCTCGCTTTGAAAGAATTTTACAGTTCCCTTTTTATGTTTGATATGGCTACGTATTACTTAGTCCCTTATAAAAAAAAACAATGTTTCTACATCTACCGAAATAAACTATAATTACTTATTTAAGTTCAACGTGACAATGGAAAACTTTTAACGATTTTAAAATCAGTTACGAAGCTCACACGTAGAGGTACAAATTACCTCAGTGAGGTGACTATAATCCTCGTCTGCTAACGACAGAATGTTGCATGCAATCTGGCGTCTGTCAGGGGTGGGCACAGGGTTGGTCGAGTTCACCGCAAGATATTGCAAGAGCCTGCAAAATTACACTATTAAGCTGAATATATTGCGTTCCACAACTACTCGGTGGCGATTCTGTAACTTTATTATCGATTTATTTTACTAATAAATACCCACCAGGGTACACAGTGCAGATATTTGTATCTAGAACTTATTCAGTGACTTTACCTAGATACTTGGTATTATAAAATTCGAGTAAGTAGGTAAATCTTTTTGGTTAGATTTGGTTTTGATCGAGAACCAAATTAACAAACTTAATTGAAGCGTTTATCTTCTAATTTACGTATGCAATAACGTAGGATTGTACACCTCTGTTGCATTGATTGCATTAATGACTACAATGATTGGGTGCCTACCCCACACGCATAATACCTACCTTAGAGAAGTAAGTATGGGGGTAACCATAAACCATTAGCAGACGACGATCGTACGTAGGTAAAAGTGATAATTTGTTATGGTTTATGGTCAGGAAAACCGACATGACGTCATAAAGGAAGATGTAACAGAAATGTGTTACATCCCCTAAAGGACATATCCAGCTCGAAAATGCGATAACAACGTACCAGCGACCGTCCTAAATGCATTAGTCTTTCTGTAAGACATCTCTAACGAGACAGTTGGCTAAACTAAACCACTCAATTGTCTTGAAGACGCGCGCTTGTAGAATTTTGTGGCTCTGATGTCCGAACATATCTAATTATAAAAGTAAGTTAGGTATATCATGCTGTACCCACTAATTTCATGCTGGGAAGAGTAGATAAGACCACGAGTATCACGGCTGGTTATACTTGCTAAAATATAGAGCTAGGTACATTAGTCCTACCTCGTTGCACCAATCGATTCTGCACCCATCTTGCTATGTACCTAAGGTCATGTTCAGGTTGTATGACGATTGGTTTTATTAGACAAGCAAGAACCATAATCTTATTTGTCAGAATTAAATTGCGAAAAAACCTTTTCTTTATTTTTTTTTTAAAAACAATACCACTAGCAATCAAACTAGGAATTTCTCCTGTACCGTGGGTGAGTTAACAAACAAACAAAATTCACGTACACAAACAGTCAGACCCGGAACAGCTATTTGTTGGTCATACAAAAATTAGTTCCGTGCGGGAATCGAACCCGCGACACGCAGCGCAGCAGTCGAACCCGCGACACGCAGCGCAGCAGTCGAACCCGCGACACGCAGCGCAGCAATCGATCGCTCGGCCACTGCGCCAACCGTGTCGTCAAAGAAACTGTTTTAAGCGAGAACGTAGGTACCAAAGTACTTACGTGAATGATTAAAAAACAGAAGAGAAATAAAGAAGAAGGAAGGATAGACGTGTATCTACTTCAAATAATAAAAAAATGGCTGGTAGATTAGAAAAAAAAGACTTATTTCCCTTTTCCCAAATAGGAATAAAAGGATACGGGCTTACAAATAATTTACTTAATGAGGATTTTGAACTTTCCTTTACGTTTACCTAGAACTTATTTTTGATTACAACGCCTAGCGATATTATTACATTAGAACCCTAACTTAAAATTATTCTAACTCCATTCTCAACTTGACAAAAGTGTTATGTGCTACGTGGGTAATGTAGGTTCTTAACTATCTCCACACTTACAACCTAATTTTCATTTTGGGACCGTGATGCAACCCTTGCCAGTCGTCAAGTTGTAATCTCAGCGTGTAAAACGGTCGCAGCACATTAGGGACTTGAAATTCTAATGTAGGGAACTAAAATTGCAATAGCGGAACCGCAATCTTCTTCAGTGAAGTTGGTCTATTGAAGTTAGTCAGCGCTAAAAAGAGGAAAGATATTATTAACTATGTAGGTAAGTAGTGCAGCTATCAAAATTACCTTTTGACATAAATTAACCTATGTACGTAGATACCTAAGGTTTTTTTTGAGATACATAATAATATTATCGGATGGCAAACTGGCCGATGGCCCACCTGATGTTAATTGGTCACCGCTGCCTATAGACATCTGCTATACCAGAGGCCTTGCAAATGCCATTTTGCACGTTGCCATCGCAGAGACAAATATAAAATATCTCAGGTACCTGTAATTACACCGGCACCCATACCCTTCCAACCGGAACACAGCAACGCTGCTTTGCGGCAGAAACAGGTATGGTAGTACTTCTCCGGACGAGCTCCTTGAACTCTACTACTAGTAAAGAGTAACTTGGTAAGTGGTAACTTAGTTACGTAGATCGGATAGGTAACCTACAAATCACAGCTGTTGTAGTTTTTACCCTGAAAGGTAGGTTCTTTTTATTCCGCAAAGTTGGAATTTGGAGTCTATTCTCTTGGAACAGAACAAATTAAAAGGTGCAACTTAAACAAATCCTTTCGAAGTTAAATCCCGATCGTGGCTAATCACCTAATTTATTAACAGAATGGCTGCTCGCGAATTCAGCATGTATAATTTAGCGATAATTAGAATATTGGGGAATCAAAAGCTACAGCTAACTAATTGTAGTTTAGGACGAGGTGAAAGGTTTCTAGTTGCACTAACAAACTTTCACCTTATTTGATCCAAAATAGGTGCATTGTATACAGAACCTCATAGAGTCATGGCCATTATCTACAAATATCTAGTAGATACTTACCTACCTTCTAAAAAATAACACCTTTTCTATTTGGAACGATAAAGACATTTGTGTATTAATTAGGTACGACGAATTAATTTGTACGCGTTTTATCTAAGGTACGATTTGAAAAAATATATTGCGTAGAATCCGTTTAATAAGGAAGGTTAGGCCATAAACTATTAGATACTATGACCGATGCCGACACACGGAAGCGGAACAGTGCCTAATCATAGACGAAACCGCGGGATATTGCTAGTAGTTGATACAAGTAGGTACCTACTTTAAAACCAGTCCACGCTTGTCTAAAGTGGTTCCACCAATTCTTCAAATCGGCTTAAACTTTTTCTTTTATCCTGTTAATCAACACTGTTCAGCAGGCACTTCTTAATCCCAGTGGTCTTAACGGTAAACAGATAATCATATCTCAAAGTACGAATTAATTTAGACGCCTGAGCGCATACCTTGAGCTCAGCTCTGACTCTCAAAACTTATAATTGAATTTCCAATCCTTAATTGAATAGTAACAGTCGAAGTCCAGATGAATGAAGTCCTTGACGGAGGATGATAACGATTAGGTAGGTATAAGGTAAGTAGCTATATATATTTTACAATTACCTATACAGGGTTATTTGTAAAACAATGACAACCTTGCAGGACTGTATTACTATCATCATAAACAACAACTTTTGTTCTATAATTTTTTACAGAATCAAGCAACGCAAGCGCATCGAAGCGAATGACCGACTGAAGGATTTCCGTAAAATTGTAAATAGGTCAAGTACAAACACCCCCGCCGCCCTAACCCCGCTCCCCTCGCTATTTTACTATCGCTTTCGTTTGCTTCGCATAGACTTCGTAACATTTAGAGCGTTCAATTTAAATGTTTTTATTTTTGTATGAAAATCTGATGAACTAAAATATGAAAAATTTTGAATGATTCTGAACAAAAGTTGTTGATTATGATGTTAGTAACATAGTCCTGAGAGGTTGTCTATGTTTTACAAATAACCCTGTATAGTATAGTACCTACTTTAACAAATTTAAACAGAATCTACAGCCAATGTTGGTGTCAACATTGGCTGTAGATTCTGTTTAAATTTAAACAGAAACAAACAAATTTAAACAGAATCTACAGCCAATGTTGGTGTCAACATTGGTTGTCTATGTTTTACAAATAACCCTGTATAGTATAGTACCTACTTTAACAAATTTAAACAGAATCTACAGCCAATGTTGGTGTCAACATTGGCTGTAGATTCTGTTTAAATTTAAACAGAAACAAACAAATTTAAACAGAATCTACAGCCAATGTTGCTGTCAACATTGGCTGTAGATTCTGTTTAAATTTGTTAAAGTAGGTACTATACTATACAGGGTTATTTGTAAAACATAGACAACCTCTCAGGACTATGTTACTAACATCATAATCAACAACTTTTGTTCAGAATCATTCAAAATTTTTCATATTTTAGTTCATCAGATTTTCATACAAAAATTCGTTCCTTTGTACTTTGTACAAAGGAACTTAGGTATGTAGATTGAATGTAAGTAGGTAAATACCCCACCTGATAATTTATTGGCCCTAAATATGTATTTCCAAAACCGGGCTATCAAACCATCACAATAATCGATGCACTATCGAGAATATTGATTGAACTCCGTTTTATTGCTTTGTATTCTATCAATGTGCATAACAATAAAATCATTGACGCACTCCGGTTCCCGCATTTGTATTTTACCAGTAGGTGAATGCCTACCTAGCTTGATACCTACCTACTTTTTTTTTATATCACACACATAACACATACCATCACGCCTGTATTCCCCGGAGGGTTAGGCAGAGGTGTATCAAAGTACACCCACAATTCGCCGGTATGTTTCGGTCCCGTGTAATAGGGGGCAAGCCCATTGCCATTAACCGGGCACAAATCCTAACTCCGAGCTGCTACTGAGAATTTCATAGAAAATCCCAATAACACTTTTTGCTCGATCTGGGAATCGAACCCAAGACCTCTAGCGAAGCAGTCGCACTTAGCACCAATAGGCTACCGAGGCACTTATGTTTTTTTATATCCTACTTCGTAACTACATACTTGTTTAGTAACGATGTAAACCGTTAGTAGCATTTGTTAGGTAGGTACAGTCTCCTATTACCCGGATATCTGCATAACAGGCACTTACTTCTGCACCTAGCAAGGAAATGAAAGACATCAAGAAAGCGTAACTTTTCTGATAATAGAAAAATCAATTTTCTGCAAGTTAAATCAAATGTTTGTGAAAATGTTCCTCAATGTGTCTCAAGCATCTTCTGATGGTTTACACACTGCGCTGTAAACTACCTAATTTAAATGCTTTAACGTACACCAGCTACAACTTATACTCTCATGTAACCTACCATATTATAAAAAATCAGACCAAAAAAACTGACAGCGAATGCGAATGTGACTATGAATCTTGACTATGACTACTGAATCCCACTGTAGCAATAGTGACACATTTTTTTTTCCTAGTCGATTGTTTTTGACGATTTTTTGTAGTACCATCTCTCGATGTCTACTGACAGCATCCTGTCAAACAGAGAACTGTCATATCAATTCTTCATGTTGGTGGAGTTGCGAACTGTCAGTGTCAAATGTGATTTAACGTATTGTCATTCGTATTCGTATTGCTTCAGAAAAACATAAAAATCTTCGGATATTTCTGATTTTCTAGTCGTAATTAGAACTTAAATAGATTTACTAAATGCGCAAAACTTATTTACTAGCTTAAACACTTAGGGCTGTTTTTGTTATCACTGAATTATCACCGTTGAACATTATGACATCTGTTTGTTTTGATCCCAAGTTAATAAAATAATTAATTTGTATCAGTTAATTAACCGCACAGTAAAAATGGAAGGTGGCGACTGGAGGAACAACATCGTGAGCCAACTGCAGGCTAGAAATAAATATGAAACTTCTGCGTTTCAGGACATTATAGCCTTTCGTAAGTAACTTAACCTATGAACGTCTTTGTGTTGACATTTTAGTAATATATCAATAAATAGACGAGATTTATCACTAGACTAATAATCCATTGTTCTTCACTGATAGTTTGTGCTTCATTATGTTTGTTGCTATTAATTATTCTATTAGGCGGTTTGTTTATAACCTGCATTATTTGTATATGACACAATGGAATGCAGTCTAGATCAACTTTAATATTGGTACCAAACAGTAAAAATCATATTTTTTAGTTCAGTATCTAAGTATATTTTTAGAAATGGCAGCTAACATGGTAAAGTTACCAGTGTTGGCTTATGATTACATATCAGAGATAAAATATGATCAATGATAACACAGCCCATGAATATTTATTTCTAAGTAAACAATCTAACACAATGTATGTAAATGTGTCATGTAGCAGTGTAACAATTTTAATTGAAAACCTGACCTACCTACATTTACCCAGTAAAATTTTAATGTTCTATGAAACTCTGACTCTTCATTATATTATGCATTTTATGCATACATTAATGAAACTAAGGTTACTCGATATGATAAGCCAGTAAGTAATTCATTAACAATCAATTTAATTTACTTATAAAAGCATTTTATTTATATGAATATCAATAAGAATTGATATATGTTATTTCCTCATGCTCTGAAAATTATCCTATGTTGATAGTTTTAATACCTGACTTTCTACTTGTTATCGTCTATTTAATCATATCCATTTGTGATTTCCAGAGAGCAGACTATTTGATAATGTGAATACATTAAAAAACGAGAACCTTCAACTAACATTACTCAATGAGAGAATAAGGTTTACGGGAACTGACAGCGTTTTATCTGGTACCGGTAAGTGCGTTAAATAATTATATAAAAACCAACTGGTTCATGACAGATAAGAAAAAATGCCTATAAATAAGGATTCATGCTAAAGTAGATACATCAATCATAGTGATGGATGAGATAACATCAAAATATGCTGTAGAAATAGACACAAACAAAGAATGATGAATGATAAAGAGTTTTTGTTATTAGTCTGTTACTGGTAAGGCCAAGTCTTTAATCATGCATTTTAAACAGTATCTTAAATAGTTTCCCTTAATGTTCCTCTATCTGGACTTTGATGTTAGACAAACAAGTACCATTGAACACTGCTGAGCATGGAATATTTCAGTTCAATTCCAAACCAGTATTTCATGACAATTTACATATTAGATCTTGCTCCAATAACTGGAGTAACTTTGAGCATGTACTCACATGAAGAACCAGTATTATGTTGTATTGAAACCTACCCACAATTACAAATCATTAATGATAAAACTTTTAGTAGATTCATATAAGAATCTAGTTAGGTTGCTCTGTTGTTGCTATAACCCATAAGAAATATCCACAAATTACCTGCCTATGTACATAAATAAAATTTAAATAAAGCATTACTTAAATGAAAGTCCTTAGTCTAAAGCTAAACCTCATTAATAGTCCTCACGTTTTGTGAACACACAATTGGAAAAAGAAAGTTGGCCTCTCACTCTGAATAATTCAATGTGCTCCCACATTGCGGAATGTATTTAGGATTCTATCGACATCTATTGTTATATTCAGTATGATAAAAAACAATATTAGTTTGATCCATAAGTTATTCACTAATAATATGTTTTCTATTAGAAAATTCACAATAGACCGAAGTTTAGTTTTTTATTCCCAATTTGTTAAAACAGGCATACCTTTGCCTATCTATTCTGATGTTTTTTTACTTTATAATCCACAAAAGTATTTATCTTAATTTCAGGGTCTGCTGGCAATGAAAGGATACAGGCATTAGAGCAAAAAATCTTAGTACAACAAGAAGAGCTAACGTCTATGCATAGGAGAAGAGGAGAAAATGCTCAGCAGATTATGAGTCTTAATGAAAAAGTACATGATTTAGAGAAACAGCTGCAAGCAAAAGATATTGTGTAAGTTTGTAGTGTATGGCTTATTTGGCACAAAGTTGTCACCCAGCTGTGCTATATAAGGATAGCTACGCACGACGACTCGCCAAACTATATTTTTCCAATATAAGTTGACCTCTGATTGCACAAAAAGCATATACACTGCAATCTCAAATGATACTGGAAATTTCGAAGGTTGTCGTGTGTTAGCAGTCATTTAGCCATTGATCAGGTACTTATAAGCATGGCTGATCCTGGGTTCAATCCCCAGTTTGGGCAAAGTTTTTTTGGCTTTTTCCATTAAAAAAATCTCAGTAGCCACCTGAAGTCGGAATTAGTGAGTACATAGTTTGATGGCAGTAGGCTCTTAGTATATGGGACATAATCACAATTGGTATCTTGTGGTTGTATGTACTACACAGCTCTGTCAATAACATCGGGAAGTAAATGAGTGATGGTATCCTGATTTTAAATATATCTAAATGCATTTAATTTGTTTAGTATTTCAGAAAATACTGCAGTGATAGCGTCTTTGCGTGCAGAAATCCAAATGTACGAAACAAATATGACTGAATTACAAGGATTAAATCAAGTATTGAGGGACGAACACCAAGCCTTACAGATAGCTTTTGCAGCCATAGAAGAAAAACTAAGGAAAGCTCAGGTATATTATGAACAGCATGTACAGAAAAAGGTAAAAATTTGAAAGGCTCGTTAAAGGGTCTCGCTCCGACGGAATACCGTAGAATAATAATACCAGCTCATTATTGTCCCACTGCAAGGCGAAAGGCTCCTCTCATACAGGCAAGTTACAATCAGCAAAAGATATGGGTACCCAGAGTCGCCTAATAAATTCAAAGTTATTAAAAAAAACGATAGATATTTTTGGATGAAATTTGTTTTTATTAACAGAAAATGAATAGTTTGTTGATTAAATTAATTTTCATTTGAAAACAACCACCAAGGCGGACTTGCAATAATAGGCTTGTATTTTAAGTCCAGGTTTCCTAACGATGTTTAATTCACTGAAGTCTGAGCCAGCCAACAATAAAATATTCTTGTTTTAAGAATGAGTAGTAATGTAAATGTAATCTACGAGTGTGGACGCGCGTCTGACGGAAGATCCTGGCAATTTAATTTACCTAAATGTTTTGATATTGTATATCGCTGAAATGACATCGTGACTAGATTTTGAACGTTTTTATTAAGTAGAATGGACTTTCTGACCTACGTCCACTCTCAACCTTGAAGGAATTATCAAAATACAAAATTATTTTTGTAAAACAAATGTGCAGAACTAAACTGGCCACATATCTAAAATTAGACTTTTGTTCTTAACTACATTATTTACACACATAATTCACTCCACACATTCAGCCAAGTCTAAATACTGTACTATAACAAAAAAAAAAGGCTTACTCGCTATAAATTACGAACAACACAGTTGTTATTCATTCAGAATCGCCGTGAAGCGAACATTATTTTCTAGTTCATGGTACCACAGATTTCCCAGCTTTTCACACTAAACACTTGATTCAAAATAGCTAACACGACTTTAAGTAATGAATCAACGATTTTATCTCAGTAATTAAACGCTAACTCATGTTTGCCTCTGAGCAGCTTCTTAGAGGCAGTTAAAAAGATACGTTCCACTACGTTTGAAGCTTTCTTGCTTTTGTTTATACTGAGTATAAATATTTTTGGCATACTACTGGTGGTCGTTATCGAACAATTTTTTCCGCTGGAACTTTGGATTTTTATAGCATCATTTAAAATTTGGCAAGAGTCCAAGCTGATTCTAGCCTGTCTTTATAATATTATTCAGCGTGTTTCATATTTCGGCCATTTTCTTTTTCTACTATTTTGTTTTGAGTTTAATACATTCATTTGAACTTAAGTAACTATTTTATATAGCGTGGAATTACACGCTTCTATTCAACAAGTTTACTACATTTTAAAGATATGTACCTTATTTTTAAGATATATCACATTAAGGTAAAAATGAAATCATTGAAATAAAAAAAATCATAATGAGTTCATGTAATGGGTGGAAAAGACATCGTAATGAAAACTTTTATCATGGTATCATGACCCACAAGTTCTGAAACGAAAAATGTCAACACTGGAGGATCTAGGATAATATATTGAATCCGTGGTAAAACATGTCACAACGGTGTCCTCCCCTTCCACTCCGTGTATAAATAAATACATTATTTGGCGTACAGCGTGACACTAATAAGTCATAATTATGAAATCCTCATTTTATTTAGAAACAAGCGGGCCCGGCAGACGTGGTCCTGCCCTGAAAATCGGTACAAAAATCAAGGTCCAGGCTACGCTACGCCACCTACCTGCTTACCTACCCTAGCAAACTTTACCTACCTATCTATCTACTTACCTACCCTACCTATCTGCCTACGTACCCTATCAACCTACCTACCTATCCTACGTACCCCACCCCTACATACCTACCCTATCGACCTACCTACCTACCCTACCCTATCTACCCTACCTGTCTCATGTCCACTCGACACAGCAATGTGGCTCTTTGCAGTGGAGAGGTATCAGGGTAACATAGATTTAGAGATGAAGGAAAGAGTAATTATTTTTTGGCACCGAGATTTTTAGGGCAGGATAACGTCTGCGGGGCCCGCTTAAAAAGTATCCTATGTCCGTCTCCAGGTTCTAAGCTACCTCCCCACCAATTTTCAGCCAAATCGGTTCAGCCGTTCTTGAGTTATAAATAGTGTAACTAACACGACTTTCTTTTATATATATAGATATTCATATCATATTAATCAAACCTTTTTACCTGATGAGCTTTTATCATAATTGGCAATAACTAGTCGTCTGAGATAACAGTACTTTACGCTTTACAGCCGTCAAAACTTGTTGACCACATATTATATCAAAGAAAGTCGAGTAGGTGAATCAATCCTGATTTGGTTTTGGAATCCGGGCTTAACGTAAATAGAACGACGGCGTCGACCTCATAATTCCCCCGTGTGAAGTTATGTTGTACCAACATTATCACTTAATGTAATTAATTATTACTAGGACATCATAAAATGTAGCACGCTGTATATTTTACGATGATCACGTGATAACAGCTGTGTATGAAATGCTTATAGCTATGTCTCAAGTAACATCACTTACATTCAGTCAGATAGAAAATTTCGTGGCAGTGTGTCAGGAGTTGATTTCAGAGATAATTTTCATGTTTTCGTTTTAAAAGTCGTTTAAAAACTATCAAGTTCACAACAGTTGTAAATCGTAATATATATTAAATTGATAAACATGCGTAAAGTTTTTAAGAGGGTAATCATACATTTGTCACTTGATATGTGCGTGTTTATGTTTGTGCAAATTTCAAACTTTTTACAGTGTCATTCTTGTATTATAGGACGAAAATCGATCGTTAGTGGAGAGATTAATTAAATACAAGGCTAAAGATGCAGATAAAATGAATGAAGAAAATGAACATTTCCTCAAGTAAGTATTCACTTATGTGTTTTTTAAAGAATACTTATAATTACATTTTTCGGCATGTTTTATATTTCAGTCGTTGATAAGTATTTATTTTGTATTAAATAGCACCTAGTCCACGTATCCCAGGCGACTACTATATTTTCCAATACATTACAAAAATTGTGTTATTATCAATTTAGTCAAATATGATAGTCAAAATTTATTTAGTTTTGGGGCATTCGGTTGATGGCATACATTTTTAATATATCTGTTTTTGCCTGTGAGTATTTTAGTTGCAATGAGATTTGCAAGTGAATGTCGCTGCTACCCTAGAGTTGATGTGCACTGCACCGTAGAATATTTGTCATGTGTAAAACGATTTGTTTACACACATTTTTGCAAATTGACATTTGTGATTATTAACGAAATTCATTCGATTTATGCGTGACAAATAAAAGTAGTTATTTATGCACACTGATAAAGTATAATTTTTTAATATTTTTGTGTTTAAAATGTGTATTTTTATTTGGCAAGTGTCGTTACTAGAGTGGGATTTGTGTGTGCTGCCAGGCTTAGAAGCTTGCATAAGTACCCATAATTTGTTGTTTTTGCTTCTTTTTGTCTAATTTCTTCAACAGGTCAAGCAACCCTACCGCGTTTTTCATCAACACGTTTGGTAGAGTTAGTTTCGGGTGAGTTTGACATAATGTGAATGATGATGTGGTGGTTTGAAGGCATTGTGGCGTTCATTATTGAACATATATCTCTTCATGAAAATGGCCCATATATTTATGTCTTAACTGCACTCTGAAACTGACTCATGATTTCTTTTCCTTTCTTGTTTGTTAAATTGTATGAAGAGTTTCTGTCATAGCTATACCTACCTACCCTTCGAATGTAACTTTTGTTATGAACTTATGATGCATCAAGACTTTGGCAAATGTTTGAAGTTAAGTATGAACCTGCTATAATTATTTACGGTGTGCGTAGCTGTCACAATATCGAAGTAACAATTTATTATACGTTATTTTATTTGCGTCATATTTATTTACCTACTTACAAAATTCCATTTGATTACGTGTGCATGTTCTCAGCTTGCGACGTTAAATCCTAGAGAATTTTCATTACAGACCCAATAACGTATTCGTTCTATAAATACAACATGCAAGGTTAGTTCCAGTACAGTTATTAACGTTCGATACGTTACATTAAATTCTGGCATTGTCATTGCGACACGTAAACACTTAAATTCTAAAATAGAACTCTATGCAGTTACTCATACGTTTTATAATAAGAATGCATTTTGGTCATTTCAACAATGCTCTTTATATTTGAGCTTGAAAAAGTATCTATATAATGATAGGTACTTATTAAGCTGTTCGTGTGTACTCACGTGTGTGTATTTACAATTTTATTGCACCTTTGAAGTAGCTGTACCTATTACTTTATCTCGCTCTGTTTTATTAATATGATTTTAATTTATCGATTCACTTCACGTATGTTCTATATTTGTATCTATTGGATAATAATTTATTATGGTTTGTATTTAACAAAACAAACAACAGAGCAACGTATTTCAAATGCAAGTGTGACTATTAACAGCCTTTTATTTTTGAGTAATTGAGTTTTGAATTGTTTTTGCATGTTTAATATAACTCGGATTGTGCACATGTGTAGATATTATCTTTAGTTTCCTTGTGGTAGATATAGCAAACAATGAAACTAAGATTATTGGCGAGAAAACATGTCTCCAAGAATGCCCGATAGGCTTATTATTGAGGTCGCCAGATACAGAATTTTCTGTTGAATACAATCGGTTATTAAGAAAACAAAAAGTTTTCTCGATTGCAACATTAGAATTGCTTTGTAAGAAATATAACGCAGTATTTGAAAAAGAAGTGTATTTTTTTTGTCTGCATTGTCTACGCATCACTAAATCTTTGGTGTGTTCCTATGGGAAATTGTGAGCTCTAGTCTGCAGATGCTTTGGACGCATAAGGCTATAGACTAATTTATCATGATTGCTGTGTTTTTGTGCATGTATATATATTTATGGTTGGGTAAAAGAAATAGGTCATACCGATAAAATATATCGAATAGCCCGCCTGCAAATATGGCTTCGCGGAAAAGCGGTCAAAATGGTAATTAACGTCACCACAGAGAAGCTAGAAAATTCGTCTTATGTCAGTGTGAACTGTTTTCTTTCAGAAAGAAAAGTGATAAGGTGCGGAAAGAGTTGGAGGAGGCGGCGAGAGAGAGTGGGAGTCGGAGTAGTGGCTCCGGCAGTTCTGACGACAAAATATTGGACTCGATGCCGTATTACGCAACTATTTTGCCTAATAAAGTCGCACTGAGATTCGTAAGTTGAAATTGATTTAAAATTGAAAAAGCTGTGTCGTCCTAATGAGGAAATAACGTTTGAAAGTAATTTAATTACCAGCTAAAATATATCCAGGACTTCAAATCTTTTAGAATCACAGTATGATCGTAGTCAAGCGTATTTAAAATAATCCGTCATTCACAATCGGTATTATGTGTATCATCGGACTCGCCACTGCGCCTGGGCCGATGCGTCTTTATTCTTCGGATTCAAAGTCAAAATCAAATCATTTATTCCATTTGAACTATTAAAAGGCACTTTTGAACCACACTTCAGAATCGGAGTTTGATTGTAATCGTTAAAACTCGTATCAAAAAGGCCGTTAATATTTATTCTCGTCTCAAGAAATGCTGAAAATCTATACACCGAAAAACGATGCGAATCATCGAACAGACTATAGGTATTGATGTTTCTGACGCTGACTGTCCTGCTATAATCCAAATAATACATATTAGTTACATTAATTTAATAAAATTTCTCTTCACCATCATAGTTGCCTGGTAGCCCATATTTGTATTGTAGTGCATGAAGCTTATATAAATAAATAACTAATGCCTGTCTTCAAGGGAAAACAAGTTGTTAATGACGTCACAATTCACCAGGATGCACACGACGGTGAAGTTAATGCCGTGAAATGGAGTCCAACAGACAGACTGGTAGCGACAGGTGGTGCCGATAGAAAAGTCAAATTATGGGATGTTAATAAATGTGAGTTGGTCACCCCCCTTTTATTTATTAACCCTATTTTCAGGTAACTAGCTTCTATAGAAAATTCACGCACACAAACTAACGTAGAAAAAACTGATTTAGGGAAATTTGTTGTGTTCATGCTTCTCTGTAATTTCCTGTATCAACTCTTATCTATATTACATATAGACCGGATATTAATCTGACGATTACTATAAGAACTTTAAGGGAATAATAATGAGAAATGTCCTGAGGATAGATTAAGAATAACAAGGATCTAGTTTTCTATTTAATTGAAGGATTACATTTTCTTTTCTGACATATTATTATCAAGTAGTTTGCCACGAAGATCCATGCCATCTTCGTGGTAAACTAATTGAGTTTTTTTTGTTAAAACGAGGCAATCCGATCTATAGTTAATATTAATATACCTAGAGGTATTTTTTTTTAAATCTTCTATACAAAAAACAATTCTAAATGTCTGGATGTACTTGTTGGATTAGAGAAGTCTTCGACAGAAGCTTTATTTATTTAGCTAGCCTCCCAGTAGTCAAAATAAATACGGCAAAATAATTTCATATGCCAAAATTCGTTAAATTACCTGCTATCCACCAATAAAATACACCCAATACTTACGCCTACAAAAATTATCTAAAGTTATAACAATTACTTCGAAAACCGAAACAAATTTGATGTGGGTTTCTTCCCTTTGGCAAAATTAAACACGATTAGCACTTGTCAAGTATACGAAATAAGTAAATTAGCCTTTTATCCTGTCGTTCATTCAGGATATTCTTCATAATATTCGGTACTATTTCAGGTATGGTCGAGATCAAGGGTACGTTAGTGGGATCCAACGCGGGTGTCATGTCAGTGGACTTCGATTCTACTGGTGCGTACATCGTAGGAGCATCTAATGACTTCGCGAGTCGGGTGTGGACAGTCGTCGACCAGCGGTTAAGGGTAAGTCAACTAATTTATTAAACTGCCACTAACTTGTTAATTACTTAATTGGACGAACAAAAGGGACTTCCATGTTTATAATTTTCTTATATACCAATCGGGTAGATGACACCGCTAATCAATTGATGTACTTTTTATGAGCTGTCAAAACGCAATTCCCCCATAGATTTTGTACGACATTACATGATGATGACATCACTGTTTTGACATCTCAATTCACTAACTATTTATTGATTTCAAAGCAACTAAAAATCGAATTTTATAGTTATTTAAAATAAATCGGGTTTTCAGGGCTAAATTAATCTGTTCTTTTTGTGAAGATGCGTCTTGGAATTATTGTTTAATGGTGTCATCTACCAATTAAGCCATTGGTTACTTGAATGTGCTAAGTGCAGTTCCAACAAAAAATCAATGGATAGGAACTCCATTCACGACTTTTTACTCACCAGTCCGCCTTGGGTTAGGAACAAATCAGAGTGGAAAAACGTGGTGAAATTTCACGCGCGTCAGGCAGGTTTTTTCATTAAAAAAGCGTAAATCATCAGTTCTGGTTCACTGAGTGCCGGGGGCCTTATTCACAGGCCGGCCGCCTTGGAATCCTTGCTAGCGTGTTGAAAAAAAGGTTAAATAATTTTCTCAATTGACTAGAGGCATTTGTGCAATGTAGACGACATGATAATTGCAGTAGATAACGTAATTTAAGCACGTGTGTTTTTACACATAAATTGTTGCAATTTGCAAAAATACCTATAAATGAAATAAAATAGACCATAGCCTAGCACTTGGCCTGTGGACGGTGAGCAATGGGTAGCTCACCGTCCTTACGTTGCATAACGACAGGCCGTGTCGACGGCGCATTCGTGTTCCACGCGCGCCTCAAAGAGATGTCAGCAAAAGGAAAGGGCCACTGAGGGCCGATGCCTGCCGGCGCCCCCGGAATGCAAAGGGCACAAGAAGGAACATGGGTGGGTTTTAGTCAGTAAAAGTCTGACACTCCCTCCCGCCCCGCCCAGGGCGCACTTCGTTATTACAGAAACCTAAGTCTCTACATACTCACTTCAAAATCTGGTTTTGGCAACAGCATACATTCATCGCTCGGATTTATACCATTCAGAACTTCACAAATTTATTCACCTTCGCGTTTATAATTTATGTTAGGGAATGATAGATGGACGGAGGAAGTTTATAGCTTCTTGTCTTTGTGCGTCTTTCCTTGTTCATGAATGCACTATGTATTTATATCATTGGCAGTGTTTCGTTTACTATAGCGGCCATGAATAACATTTATCGACATCATCTTGCTCACTGGTCATGTCCATTTACAATAATTGGAATTTTCCAATCATTATTTATTTACTGTTTCGCAACCAGAGACGCGTTTATAAGATTTGATCTCAAACACTATATCACAAATCATATTAGCTATGCAGATGCACGTGGGTGTTGCTGTGTAAACGAGCAAGAGGCAATAATAGTATCCGTCAGTTCGGACATTATTATTGTGGTCGGGAGGCGGGGTCACGAACACGATCGTCTATTAGCGGATTGTTAGCGCGTCTGCGCTTCGTGATCCCGCTTTGATCACTTCCGACGTTTCACGCGAGTACCAATTCATCGCATCCCAATATGAATTATGTACATTATAAATACCATGATTTAAATCTATCGTACCGGACGTTTTAATAGCCTTGTGTATATTTATTTTAATACACTGTTAGGAACTGTAATGTAACTGGATTTATCAGCGGATAAGCGCTTGGCAACACTTTAGTTATTCTGTCTACCTAACTTAATCTTATCCAGCAGCTTCTCATGAAAACAAAAATGTAAATCTTTTCCCACAATATTTAGTCTGCGAGATATACCTATAAACAGACTATCGTCGAGAACCAATTTGACTTTGTATTTGTATTGCTGCAATATCCTGTACAGGTGGGATGAAAATATCAGAACACGTATAAAGTAATTTGATTTGATGTTTAAATTGCAGTGAACAGACTTGCTACATTAGACTTTGCCAAGCTCGGTAATATTTCCACGCACTGCGAAGCTAGCACCACTTGTGTAGGTATTTAAATTGAATCATGTAACAAATCAGTTTATTGTTGAAGTAAATATTGCACTTGGAACGATAATACTGGATTGAATAAGTATAACTGATGCCATTCGCGTGCCGCCCACCTCGGCGGATATTTCGCATGTTCTCATCGTGCATCCCTGTGCAAACATACAATCAGGACCTCAACGTCAACAAATTGGAGAGCACGCCCACTCATTTACTGACCGACATCGAATCAAAATGTACACTGGAAGTCCTATCAATAAAATCAATACAAATCGTTTTTATCTCCGTTTTTCTGAGTACGTTTAAGAGATTTTATTGAAATACAAATTAGGTATGACATTGATTTATTAGTATCATAAATTAACATTTGTGGTATGAGAAGTATATATCTATATTATAGAAATTGCAATCGTGTTCTGTTATTTTCGATAGCTATATTTGTATTATTTCCTGTGTAGTCACTTCCAGTCATCGACATCATTTTGGTTCTTCAGTTTATCTCCGTTTATTTTCGTATTGAGAAAGCCCCTGCGTGATCGCGGTATCGCAGAACCATCCCGATGCAAATAATACACAAATTGCACAGCGAATATCCATAACTGGCGCCGAGCAATAGCCATATAATGAGTCCAAATCGATTGCACTTCGTGAGTCCACCGGATGCTCTCTTATCTTCAGTACTGTCTGATTTACGATCTGTTAACAGATTATTCGTTCCATAACAGTTGCCAATCTTGTTTTTTTTATAAAACTTCGCACCTCGAAATTGAGTTTTACCTTAAAGGGAAATGATCATCTGGGTATCTATTTATTGACGAAGCGCCTCTTATAGCTGCGGTCGTAAATTCAACGTACAAATTTGGACTCTACTAGGAAAGAAAATTATCTTTCTTCGTTGGCACCGTTAATGAAATATAATTGTCAAAGGTCTCGTAATAAACATTTATTTGGGATGATAAATTGAAGCTGAGAGCCAACTTGGATTTACCGTGTTCCTTAAAATATTATCATTTAAGCACACGGTAAATCCAAGTTTGCTTAAATCGCTAAATATGCCGTTTGCGAACAACAGGCTGACTAAGAAGTTTCCGTTATTCATCTATTTTGGGTATAAGAATTTATGTAAACTCATTTGATTTTAGTACCTTCAAAATTTCATGGAATATTTGTTTTATAGAATTAAACTGTATATCGTCAAAACATACATCATAAAATTCTTCTTGAATCTGTTAGCAGCTTAGATAACCACAAGTTATTGAGAAGGCGATTTGAGAAAGGTGGTCATATTTTTTTTACTTATAACCAATTTCTTCTTTATTCTATATCGTTCAACTATGCAACGTTCAATTGTTCTTTCTAGAAGAGTAAAATTAAAAGTACCTTTCTCCCAAATATTTAAGAAGTTGAAAGGGAACCTTTGTCATCGTTTACTTTCCTTTCCAAACGAAAGTGTCCTAGTTAGTATAAAAAAGGCTGAGTTAATGCACTTTTGTTACAAAAGTAGCCATTCAGTCCAAGCTACGATAATTATTATTACTTAACTATTGTTAATCCGTTGTTTGTTTAGTGTTCCCTTTCACTCTTTTTTAATATCATCCTATTTTGGTATATAATGTATGCTTTTACTGCTACATAAACAGGTCTTTGTTCCTTTTTTGGCAATGATGTGGTGTATTTTAGCCTACTTATTTAGATTCTTAAAGATATCGTTGGCAGAAGGCAATAAGCATCGTATTTATAAGATCATAATTTCTTTATTAAGATACACACAGGAAACCCGAAGACTGTATCTTACAATCTTATTCATATTTGGCTAAAATTTTATGAAGATAGCCTAAAGACGTAAGCATGACCGTTATAATGTGTTTTGTCAATGGAAACGTTTTTAAGATTTTATCTATACAAATAAATAAGATTGAGCTGTCTGTAATGTCAAAATAACATATTTTTACTGTAGGTATTTATGCTGTTCTAATCAAACTATTTTTAAAACTTATCTGTTTGTCTAAACATACCGGCGCACTGTGGAAGTACATTGGTACGCCTCTGCCTAACCCTGCGGGGACTACATGTGTGATGGTATGTATGTCTGTTTGTTTGTTCCGGCTAATCTCCGAAACGGCGCGACCGATTTTGACGGGACGTTCACTGGCAGAAAACTGATGTTCTAAGGAAAAACGTAACCACACACCTTTTAGTAAAATAATTAGGGTTCCGGAAAAAAAAACTCGTAAATAACCGATATACACGCGAACGAAGTCGCCAGCATTAGCTATCTATACTAATATTATAAAAAGGAAAGATTTCTTTGTTTGTTTGTAACGAAAAGGCTCCAAAACTAAGGGACTGATTTTAACCATTTTTTTTACCAATAGATAGCTACATTATTCCTAATTAACACAGGGTATATAACATCACGCTACGACCTACGGGACCGGAGCAGTAACCTTACAAGTAAAGACGTAACTTAACGCGAGTGAAATAAGCCACACGGACAAAGTCGCAGGCAGGTCGCTAGTTATAAAAAAGAATTGAAAGAATACGGCGGCAGTGGTCACGCTCAAAGTGAAATTAACTTGCGAAGTGACGACAGTCAAATGTGCTTGTAAATACGAACGATGTGCGGCATATCAAACTGGTGCTGGGGTAATAAAATAGACGATAAATGCAACACATCACGCGGCTTTTCTCCGGTGAATAGAAATCGCATGAATGTAATTGTGTTAGCTTATTCTGAATTATGTTATTCTGCATGTTGCTTTAAGGAGACTAATTCCCAGTTTAGCTAACGAAAAATTCAAGTCAGCGCACGTGAGCTAATATAGTCGTTTATTGATTATAATTAAGTCAGCTAATCACACTTTATAATTAAACACATAAATTTTTGTGTTGATTTTCGTTTGTGAAACAGGATATGGACCACATCATTCTAAGTGCACCCCCACTTAGAATGAGGTTATCCAAATCCTGTTTTAAGAATTAATTTACTTTCGCATTGGAATACTTTTATTTACATAATAATATTTACAGCCTTATAATTAGAAATCCTTAATAAAAACAAAAAGAAACTAAAACTAAATGGCATCAAAAAACTCCTCCGCATCACCGTCAACCGGAAAAGTGCCCAAAAGACTGGCGGCATTGCCACGTTGGATGGCAATGCTTAACCTCTGGCCAAGGTAAAAGCCAGCCTTTGGGTCGCGGGAAGTGTCAACCAACCGTTTAGATAAATCTCTAAAAAGGCTATGGGCACACGGAAATTAATTAATTTACTGGATACAAAAATTTTTGCGTTGCAATGTGATGTTTCGCACTATAGACTTGTATATATAATACTTGAAATACTCTGCCGTGTTTATTCCGACCGCTGTACTGTTTTCATAATTTGCACTTATTGTTAATTTCATGGTCGATGCGCTCTTTAAGTTCCCAACGTGACTCATTTATTGTAATACTTAATCAGATTACATATTTCATGAGAAGCGAGCCGACCCGGCAATATTTCATTTGTGTCGCGATGCCGAGCGCGAGATAAAATCTTCAACTATTCGCTCAATAAGTAGGATCGGAACAAGATACAAAAGGAGCCGATATTGATCGAGTACCAGCTCTTCTCTATACCAAAGCGTTCCAAGGACGTTCCTTATAAAGACATGGCGATGTTTAATATATATGTTGACTGTTCGACTTGTCCCATGACCGATGTTCGCCAGTCGATTGTTAAGCTTATTTTATTTTTTTCTCGTCCGTACCTCGCGATTCCGGTGGCCACCGTCGATTCCCTTTTATGAATATTTCATATTATTGTAAACGACTTTATCTGCTGCACAATGTTGCATTCAATATTTGAATTTTATAGTTCTGCGAAAATGCCTGTCGACTACTGTAAAATTGTGACCGCTTTCACGAGACATTTAAATTTTATTATTTTTATACCTAGTCCTGGGCCTTCAATTGAAAACTGGTTTTATTTTTATGTTCCTATTCAAGAAGACTGAATTGCTTGGGTACACTTTATTATTCTAGTAAATTGTGTGGTAGATGGTACCATATTCACTGGAATGGACACTTGTGTGCTGGCTCGAAGCATCTTTAGCGTTTGAATAACGATTGAGATTGTTAATAAGCTGTTTTTAGTAGACATAACGTAATGTCAATTCTACAAAGCTCCGATAAAGAGGGTATAAATATTGTTGCAAAAGTATTGCTATAAATGCAACTTGCTGGTCTCTTTCTCGTTTTACCGAATAGTAAGGGATGGCGATCAGATATCGAAGTCTAACAGAATCAACGTGAATTTAAGCTTTTCGTTAGACCATTAAAGGTAGGTATTGCAATGGCTTGGTACGATATGCTTTAACCTGATTGAGTCTCATATTTTTAGACGCTTTATCCTTTTGGATTTAACATTTGTGGCTCAAAACTTTTTCAGTCCTCTCCTTGTTTATATTCACAATATTAATCCGACTTTACAAAGCTTTTATTTTTTAAAAACGGAACCACTTATTTAAAGATCTGTTCGCAATTTTTTTAAACTTATTTCTTTCCCTGCATGTGGTACTCAGTGTATCCTAATACCATCTTGAATCACCTTTTTTATTCGGCAGCTGGAACTTTTGCGGCAAACTCAAACGGTCTTAATTTTATTTCTTTTCGACACCGTCGCTAATCTAAATCTAGAAAGAACGCTTGTAGGGACAAATTCTTTGTTGCTGGGCTACTAATGGCTGCGCTTAGTTGTTCTCAAGTCGGCACGCGACACAGCACACGTGCCGGCGCGCGCGCCGATCTTATCTCCCGCACGAACGACCGCCGTGCCCCTTCACACGTGATGGTGCCAAGAACTTAACTCAAAGATCCCATCTCATTGATGTGAGCAATTTCAACACTCACTGGTCAAATCTTTACTACGCCCGCCTTTTTATCAGAAGATTTTGCATTTTGCTAATTCTTTGTCTTTTTGGCGGTGTCGAAAACTGGTTCGTTGTAAAAAACGGTTCAATGACAGCGCAGGATATGTTTTTAGACATCAACCATAAAAAGGCACGATAATTAAAAATTGTTTTGTTTTGACTTTATCTGACAGACACATCCAGTTGATTTTAATGAGTCGTTGTTTTAACAATATTTAATTAGTGATTTACATTGAATAGCGCTGGTCTTTATTTCTTTGTTGAAACATGGCGTAGGTCCTGTAGGTACTTGTAGGGTTGTGATTGTATAAAATGATAAAACCAAAGAATATTTTGGAAGATTTATTTTAAGTAATGACAATTTGGACGGATGAAACAAGGTAAAATGCTGTTTAAATAAAATGTTTAAACAACATTTTAATACATTAACATCTCATTGTTAAGGCACTAGTAGATATCATAATAAAAAAATACTTTCAGTTTACATGGAATAGCACATTTTGTAAGTCGTAAGCTTTCTTTTGTTTAGGTAGGTATTTCATTTATATTAAAATTTTATTAAATAGTATAAAATTCAATCATAAATTACGTAAAAAAGAAACTATCCTAAATTAAATAAATTACGATGTCGGGACGGCCGTCAATCCATCGTCTCTTGACTTAGGTCGCACGTTCGGTTATCTACTTAAAAGGTACTGAAATGTTACTTTTTACTTATCACTACGTATCATTAAAATCAGGCTTAAGCTACTTTTAAAAAAATATGGTACAATACGTAATCGGACTTCCTCAAATGGATGTCCGAGCGTAAAGTGAACGAATGAGCGACGTGATCTTGATAACGACTCACGGCCGCGGTCCCGCCGACGACGCCGGAGATGGGGACAAGCGAGCGTTCTCACACACTAGACGCACTCAACAAACGGTCACTCTGCGCCGCACTCGCATCCGTCCACATTCGCGCACGCTCTGGTGGTCGTCCCCGCCTCAGTGTCGCGCGCCCCCGCAGCCCCGCACCGCGCATGCGTGCTGTGCTGTGGAAGCGCTCGGCCACTAACCATTAAATAACCGCTATCGCTGCTCTGCACTCGCGGACGACGTGTCGCCCTGCGGATGTCGTCCTTACGAGCCAGAACTCGACGGGGGTTTTTAAACTAACGAAATATACTACTATTGCGGACGCTGATCACGTCGACACGTCTACTGTTGTTTAGAAATGCCTCTGGTGCGCACGGGAAAAACTGGCATCATAGACTTTGCAAAGGGCGGAGGGGGCATTGGGTCCTGGAAGCAACTCAGCAGCTTTAGCGGCAGCACGTCGTCGCTGCCAACTGCAGGTCCACGCTGCTAGTACGACTAGTTGAGCTGCTAGGAAAGCAGCTGCCGCGAGCATCGCTCCTGCTGCGTTTACGCAGGTGACGTCGGTCTCTCTGACGTACACAGAGTCCTCAGTGATATTCTTGGCTCTTTGTTTGTCAAAACCGAACTTGTCGGTGATCTGGATAGTCTGCACAAGGAGCATGTCGTCGGTGGGTGCCGCGGGGGTAGAACGCCTCTTCCTACGTCCGTAAGACATGACGGAGCGGAGTTCGTTCGGACCGCCGTCGCACTGTACCGGCTCACACGTAGGCATGCACGGGGTCACCAAGGCACGGAACTGGACAACTTCCGAAGATGGGAACTTGAAGGCATCGAAGTGAGACAACAGCATCTGTAAGAATGAACAAATCGCTCGTTAAAATCGTTCACATTCAAGCGGCAGATAAATGAGTCAATTATTTTCATTACGAGTTTCTGCCGCCTTCACACGCGTTGAACTCTTTTTTTATTGCTTTGACGACTCACAAAAACATACTACTTAAAAATAATATGGCTTAAATGACGTTGTAGCATTTCATTAAATTTTAGTATTGATTTTTTTGTTTTTTTTAAATTATTATTAAAACTCTTTATAATAACATATTATTACGTTCCGATCATATTTTTTTTTTATGAAAGAATCGTTATTTAAAATATATTAAATTTTCAATAAAATGCATACCTTTCCACTGTTCGCTGATTTGAACAAAGGTCCCATGATGAAGTGCTCGGTAGGACAACCATCGCTGTCGATAAGGGTGATCTCGCTGGAGTCAACGCCATCCATGGCAACAAGCTCGCGCACAAAGATTTCGAATGGTGAGTTCGGGTCCATGATCTCGAAACGAAGTGCCTAAACAAAGAAAATATTTGATTATTTAAGTGAACTATAAAAAAGTGGGTATAAATGCATATTAAATGAATCAAAATTACCAGGGGATCTCCGACTTCAGCAGATGCAATAGTATCGTCTCCATTCCTGTCGGTAATTCTCATAGCTACGTTGGGAGAGTCGACAATGACCTCCTCCGACAGACCGGTCTGGATATCTCCGTGGATGCCGAGGTCGACCTCGTTTGCAACAGTCTTGTTGGTGAGATCGTACTGGCAAGTCACAGCCAAACCGAGATCAGAGGATGTAACGATGGTATCGTGATGCTGAATAACGACATCATTTAAATACCTGAAAACGAGACAATATTAATATCTTTATTGAAGCTGATATTTGTTTTGAATTATCGATATAGATAAAGATAGTAATTACGTTACCTGCCAAGTCCGTTCTGCTTAACGTTACACTCAAGATTGTTATATCCCATGTGCAATTCGAATTCAAGACTCTGTTTAACATCGACGACGCAGGAGTTGGGACTGCCCTTAGCGTAGATCTTGCCGTCGAAAAGCTTGGATGTCTGGATTTTGGCAACCATGTCACCGGAACGGCAGTCGATAGACACGTTGTAACAAGAAGACAGTTCGTAAGTCGCTGCTTCAGGAACTTCCAAGTAAGGGTCCTAAAACAGAGTAAAACTTAG
Organism: Caradrina kadenii; assembly: GCA_947462355.1. NCBI lineage: Eukaryota > Metazoa > Arthropoda > Insecta > Lepidoptera > Noctuidae > Caradrina > Caradrina kadenii. The sequence continues at coordinate 8,700,794 of OX381683.1, read as the reverse complement.
TTCAAATGTTCCATAAATCAAATAACATGAGGTTATTATTATAAATCATATTTCGTACCTGAATATCGGCAAGCGTCGCTCGAGAGTGATGGGACAGACGACAGACATGGTCCCCAGTGTCACCATGGTCGTACGAGTGGCAACGGAAAGGCGAGTTCAAGCAAAGTTCACGGCATTCCTCAATCGTTTGAACATCTTGATATACAGAATCCACAGTCTTTAGGATTCGACCACCCATTTTCTTAAACTCGCAGAGCTTCGTTGGCTCTTCCACACAGTTGTTTTCTAAATAGTCGGTGTCTGCAGAAAAAGTGGACATGAATGATTTAAGAATGCATAATTTTAAACTATGTGAAAGAAATAAAAACAACTAGATGATGGGCTGTACCTTCGTTCGCTTGGAAAGAGTTGGTTCCCGCCAGAGTAATACGGTCCATGTTAGACAGCACGCACTCCCCAGTTTTATTGTTGTAGTTCGCCGATCTGCAACAATGTTTCACGCGGTTTAACAGCAGCTCTGTTTTGTTACCTTTTTTATTGTGTGAATTTTCCCAAGTAGTTAACCGCATGCATAGTGCAAATGGCGCTATTTTGCTTGCGCCGCTTAATTGTCAATTATCTATAATGATTAATATGCTAATTAATTATTTCAGTTAGACTTCTTTATGTATTAATTGATAATTATAATACGTTGTTGACACGATGACCTGGCGTCTAGTTTCTATTTCTCGAGCTTTACTAGATACTCTAAGACTGGTTTTAAGTAGCGCATGATTAACGCCGTAAACCGACGGGGACTTCTAAGGAGATGATACAGCTGTTTGTATTCAAGTTTTGTAGTAGTAATCTGATGTGGGTCGCTGAGGTTATTTGATTCGAACGTCCTCGATAATCAGTTGTAGGTACGCTTATCGTGGCGTGTGCAATGCTCTCTCAATTAAACCGCTCAGTTACAAAGTAACTCTTACTTTCAATGTCTACGCTTGTTGTCATAATCATAATAGCTTTATATGCAATGAGCTCTTTTGTTTGCATACCGCTTATATTTACGTATTCGCTGATTTAATTTCCCATCATGCAACTCTATAAAAATAGCATGACTGTGTCTCGGTATTTTCAAGTCTAATGTAACGCATTTCAAATGTCTTATTATGCAGTTTTTTGCTTGTGTTCGATTTCATTGATATAAATAATGTATATCATATTATTTTATACCTATGAATAATACGCTTCGTGTTCATTAGATTTAAATCTGTACAAAATTGTGACGTTTCAATGTATAATGTTACTTTGTGCTTAGTGACCACCCGTATAATATAATCTTGTTCATCTAGCTCAATATTTTCTCTTGATGTACAATCGAACCCGATCAGATGACCCTTGCGCTAACCTGTGTGATTTTCACATGAGATGGGCGCTATTCTTTGTGGTGCACCATGAGAACTTTCTGTTTCGTTCTTCAATAGATAGTAAGTTATTTATAAAATTAATTGGTTTGGTGTTGTTATTCACTTTGACTTTGTGGTTATTATCTCGATCTTGTGTAACGGCTCTATGTCTATTACAAGAAGACATTAATTTAGTATGTTTAAAGTTGATGATTGCGAATGTCCCGCTACCGGTAGCCGTTGTTCATTTAACCGTACAGGTGCTCGGATGCCTCTACCTCATCGCATAATAATTACACTGACTGCCTGCAATTTGTTCAACTGTATCTTCTTTACTTATACACACGGACATAAAATCAAAATTTGTTTTCAAGCTCCGCTAATGATTATTAAGCTAAAGGTTAGTTACTTCCTAAAGTTTATTTGATCATTTCTTCTATCAACTATCGCTGTTAATTATAAGTTTATGGAAAATTTAAATTTAATCGCCGGGTTTATTGAGTTTTGTTTTATGAACATTAGTAAACAGTAATATATAGGCACGGTATTCTTAATCGATTTAATTTATATCATTTTATTGGCGCAACATAGGTACCTATTAATTACATTTACAATGTTAGAGCAACGTTGGTGGTCAGTCTAATAAAAAAATAATTATGTGTAATTTATTGATAGGCCATAATTTCGATGGCTCATAATTTGTACCCCGATCTCTCGATCTGAAGCGTGACTAAATAAAAACAGGAATATCCGCAATACTTTAGTTAATTACTAGTATATGTTTTATGTTCTTGTTATTTGTATTCAAAGCTTAAAATAACCGTGACCGAATGGCATACCCTGTAATTACTCGGTATCCTAATAACAAAATAAAAAACAATGTTTCGGTCAATGTGGAGCTCCTTTTACAAAGTATGGACGGTAATTATTTAAGTGCGGAAAGGGCTCCAAGAGGAAAACAATATGTGCCTTATCGGTTATTGTATCGTGGAAGTAGGAAGCGATAGGGCAGGCCGCTCCCACACCGCGCAGCACTCTGCCCGCCACGTCCGGGGAATATTTGCCAAATGTCGTGACTGTCGACGATCGCGATGCGCGCCGCCCGGGGTGCGCCTGCGCCGCCTGTTCGCCTCAATGGAGATACGACGATTTGTATCCAACGGTACACGTGTCGAACCAAGCTTGACTACGTAAATCTAGCATTTAATTCTCTAATCGCTGTCTAACCCCAACCCTAGTTAAGAATTCCGAGATGATGGTGTGAAATCGTGGAATTTATTACAGCCGTGCCTTTGTCTGAATCCTTTGTGTGTCTACTTAGAAACCAAAATAAATATTTTTCGGTACAATAGAACGGGTCCATGGCTCAAAAGTATCCACAGATTGAAAGACTCTTCAGACGCTTTCATTCAGAAATATGTCGAACAGTAGGTCATAGATTCAAGTAAATTGGCAAGTTTTTATTGCACGTTCAGTTAACGGTCTTCTCTCTTCAGAAATAGGTGCAAATAACCAAACTGTGTTAAGTGGCAATACTATAAACTCATTACAGACATGTTGCTCTGAAAACATATTTATAGGCATACACAGCTTTCCACTCGGACAGAAGAAATGCGTTTAGATTTGTAATATTCTTGGCCTATACTCTTAGACTCACGTAGTGCACGCGTTCAGAAGCAAATTAGCGCTACAATCCGCAATCGTTATTGAGCAGCGCAGCTTGACCTGAACACGCCAACGGAAATACGTGTATCGAATGTGAGCGTCTGACGCAGTACACTATTTATGTTAATGATATCAAAAACCGTACAAGGAAATAAACACAATAGGACAGTCGTGTCTTGCTACATTAGACGCCTGAGACGTAGGCCGTTCAATTGGCCTCCCTGCTTTGTATATAATGCTCGTTTGTAGAATTCAGAAACGGAACGGCTACCAGGAAGAGGCTGTGACTTATCCACTGAACTGAGCCGCAAAGATGTACCGCGCTGCCCGCCATCTATGGCAACTTGGTGAAGGTTGATTGACTTCGTTATCGGGCTTATCTATAAATTAGCTTATACTTGTATGTATATCTAATGAGCCGACTTTGATGATAAATATTTGTATATTAAACTGCGAGGTATTTTGTTGTGTTGACTCCATTCACTGGTTAAGGATGTATTTACATACATAACTGTCTTCGTTAGGCACAATGTTGAATCAGTCAGCATATGATAGCAATCTGATTGAAGGGAATGGAGTCATGACCTCCTCCGTTTATTTTCACGTCTTGTTAGTGCTTTTGTAGTGAACAATATCAACGTCATTAATGTACTTATGATCGGAGTTAACACATGGAATATTAGATATGAAACAACGAACTAATTTATATTGTGGACTGTTTTACATAATGTCTACTAGATACATACATAGCTGTTTATTCCTGTAATACAGGTTTTTCAAAAATCTACTTCAGGCACCAGCTCTTACAATGTGATTTTATATAGTTCAAAACTGTTAATTGCTACAAAACCTTTGTGAGAATAAATAAATAAATTGATTATTATTGTTGTTAATTCTTGTCGTTCCTATTTAACGGTACTGTTGTATAGTCTCCCACGGGTATCGGTATCTATTAACACTAGAAATTAATAGTAAGTATACTTACTATTAATTTATTGATTTATTTATTTATTTTTTTGATTGGGTTTGAGATATATCTCAAACCCAATCTTGATCTCCGTATATGTATATAACCAATCAATGGCCGAGTTCGATATCTGTATTCTTTGATACGGCGAATCACAAGCTGGACCTATGATTAAGATTGAGTATTTAAGAACTTTATTTCTCATACAAACATAAAAGTTCACATATAAAGAGATACAAAAATTCTAATGTTACTAAAAATATTTAATCCTAGGGCTTAACAAAGACTAAATCATATAAGTAATTATATTTATTTCTTCAGATTCTCTTGATTGGGATTGAAATAATTGATTTAATAAAATATTAATTTCAGTCGTTAGGGATTTATGACAGAATAAGGTTGCGACATCCACGTGTTAAATATTAAATTTCAATCACCATAAAATGTTATTAACCCCAAAGTACTCTATTTTATAGTTACTAACGGAATTCTACGAAAATAGCTTCTATGATATGGCTATAAAATGGCAAGTAGGTAATTGTTTAAGTACGATCATATTTTCCTCTTGACTAATCTGGTGGCTTATTTTTGGAATACTGAATATACCTAGTACTAATGGTTCCCCATATTACCGTAATAAACCATTAGTATAATCTTTTAAACTAAGAATAAATCATAGCGCCTCGACTATTTTAATTGCAAAGAACTTGGATAGCAATTAACGTGTCTCCAATTTCTTAAAATCCCTTGTGTAATTTTAATTGCATCAATAATTACAGCATGATGCCATCGGATCGTTAATTAACTCTTAGATTGCTGTTCGCTATTCTATCCATTGAAATATTTCTTTCTATGAAAGGCAATTTTGTTTGGAATCACACACAATGAAATAAAAAAAAAACGGTGATGCCTCGAACTCGTGCTTATTGCGTATCTACTTAAGTAAAACATGTGTTCTTGGAACAAGTATTGTTTTTATGCTTACTTTCTTTGAAAACGTAATTATTATTGTACAAATCGTGGTATGTATTTATTATGAAAGTTAGACTGTTTGCACTAATACTGTTGCAAGTGTCTGTACAATCGCGCATAGGTCGTGTCGAGGGCAAGGAGTGCTCGCGGGTCATTCATGTTTCACTCCGCCCATGCACCGCTCTACTTTGTTTTCTTTGGGACGTTTAATGAACGTAATAATAGTAAATTATTAAACTATTTTGTGCAAATCTAACGTGCCTTTATAAAATGATTTAGTAAGACTACATATTCACAACAATTATATATTTAATTCTGCTTGTAAGTAAAATTTGTTTACTATATAATTTGTTAATCATAAATGTTGCTGTATAGAGTATCATTGCGTGTCTAAACATATGCCTACAAGATATATTTTCGGATTTTTAATGCCCTCTGTAACAGACCACTAACAAAGTGATAGGCAATTCTATGATACCAAAAGTTAATGCGTACACGTACAATCCAATTACTTACACTATCCATTGATTAAGAATATGGTTAAAAAGATAATTATTATCTTATTGCATTCCAAAGAAATAGGAATTACATTAACAAATGATGACTCGACCATTTCTATAAACTTTTTATAAAACAGGAATGTCTACCGCTAGCTCAAGATGGATGTGATTTCAATAAATTCACCGCATCCTTCTATTGTGGTTTTGAGATGTAACATAAATTTTACATTCATGGTTTATGTTCGCGACAATAATAAGATTTTTTTCTTTAACCCTCGGATGTTCATTTATATCTTAAGAAGAATAAATGCGTTTATTGACTTCGGATGTGCAGTTATTTTTATTCACAAAAGATTTATTAGAAACGCCTATGAAGCTCTTCAATAATAGCTTTCTCCAACATTTATATGTCTTTCAAAGCGTCTGTAGGCCCATCCAAAAGAATTTGTTGTCTGGGGACTTAAAGTGTGTCTGGACTCGAGATCATGCGGTGTTATTTATGTGTTGTGACTTGTATTTAACTAACCTGCAAACAAACTCGTTTTCGCCGAGGCACAGGTCAAGGCACATCTGCCTGGAGCTGACTGTGTGTGTCTTCTTGCCTCGCCCTTTGAGGTGGTAGCCGCGCACGCGGTCGAAGCACCAAGCTCTTTCACAAGGACGGACTCCCAGACACGACTTTTGTGCGTAAATTGTGAACACGGGGAATTGTGACTTCGTTAATGCACCTGCAAAATAATAATGGAATTAATAACAAAGAACGATGCTATATTATTAACTATTGCTTAGATTTCTTCCCGGGCGGAATAAAACTTATCTTTCTATTTCTAATGATTGCAGGTTTTTCTAAAAAAAGAAAGCCTAACTCCAACCTACGCTTGAAATATGAGAAAAGAGGCGCTCGTGTCATCATTAAATTCTTCATGCTCACGCACGTGTTGTGGACGAAGAGGCGTTCAACCTAAGCGAATTTGAAAATCCGCACACCGAGTCGACCGGAGCGATTTGTGCTTCCATAATTGGATCTCATCGCTTAGTTCCTTGAACTGACGGCTTGGCGGCAATTTCAGTACGGCTTAATTCAATATGACCCTTAATCGGCATCTCCTTTTCACTGCTATTATCGTATCTACCGACGTCGTTATGAACATACGCGTTCGAGCTAAAGGCAGTTTATTCTATAATAGGTGAAGAATAAACCACATTTGCTTAAACACGGCAAGAATGCATTTGTTAAAAGTTCGTTAGCATTTTAGTGAGTCACGGTTTTGTTTATTATAATATTAAAATCGAATACTTGCACTTAGTAACTTCATTTTTTGCATCCATGTCGTGCTATTGTGGTCAAAATAAAAAGGCAACACATTCCCGTACGCTGTGTTCTTTATCCTTTCTTTTTATAGTAGCCTTTGACACTTTATAGCATCTTCGCAAGCATTGAATAAAAGTCTATTATAGTTTCCAATGCGGTCAGAAAATATGGATTCTAGTTGAAAGTTAATGCAAGGCTACATATACATATTGACACTTTCATATATATTAGGAACCTAATTACGGCTGCATATTTGTTCAAATAACCTACTAGTATGACTTTCGATAAAAAAAAAACTAACACGATAACAATGAAAAACTGTTTTTTGTTATTAGCAAAAATTATTGTGTATAATGGAACTTCTATTCACGGTTATGAGGTCGAAGCGCGTTCCACTAACTCTTGTTTAAATACACTCGGTCATGTTTTCCTTTTCGCGGTGAGAGTATTTTTTTCCCAATAAGGCGTGATGAGTGAGCATAGTCATGCCGTTATTGGCATTCAAATGATGAGTTCAAGCAAAAAATCGGAATGCTTCGCTTGTTTGTGAGCTCACACCTATATGTCGGACAAACGAGAGTGCGTACTGGCGCCAGTACACAGCCACTTGCTATATGTGCCCCGATTATACCATAGACAAGCAAGCATTTATTTATGCCGTTATTGTTGCTCATATTTTTTCTTATACTGGGCGCTTACTAACGCATTCATGATCTTAGTACCTACAGATATTTCAATACGGTTTATTAAAAGCTGCTATTGATTTATCTGTGATTGTTGTATACTTGTTAACGATCGCGTCAATATTCGTTAGTGAGAAACGATGGGTTTTGTGTTCCGATATTAATCGTTTGAAATAGCGGTATTTGAGATTTATGGCGTAAACGTTTTCACATAGTTATTATTCGTCTATAGCGGAGGAAAGTTTATGATATTTAAATTGTCTATATTTACGTGAGAATTTCTTCTTGGAGCATTTAGACCACTACGTGTCGATCGTTTGTAAATAGAAGCTGATGAATTGATGCTACGACTAACGTAAAATCGTCGAAAAGAATCAGATGTAGTATTCGTCTTGTTACTCACCAGGTAGTTGGTCAGCATCGGAACCGAAGAGAACACAGAGCCCGGTCTCGTAGTTGACAGCGCGACAGGTATCGTTGGCCTGGCACTGCTCAAGGCAGTCGGTCAACATAAGCGTGCCAGGGATGTCGTCTAGGATATGGGACGGCGCCGAGAACACGTATCTGCACAGTGATAATATGATACTTTAATAAGCACATGATTGATGCACACAAGGATTAAAATGGAAATAGTTAATGCGGTTAGCTTATTAATCCGGTTAATGCAATGTTACTTGAAGAACACTTTCCCAAGACAGCTGAGCGAAGTCGGATCTTGATAGCTTCACTTGTCGGCTAGTTACATGGACTTGATAATCTTAATTACGTGCAATTATCGGTCACTACTCCGCCTCTGCTAGAAGCAGACTATATTGCAGGGCAATTAAAAAAACATAAGTGCATCGCTTACCCGGTGACAAGTTCAAATCCAATCATCTCCGGGTCGCATTCTTCTAAGGAGTTTGCGGGTGCTGACGGAGCTGATGCTCCACTTGGAGCAGAAGGTGGGACACCTCCCGAAGCAGTCTCGGGCACGGCAGCAGCGGATGGCAATTCAGCTGGCTCTGCTGGTTCTTCGGAAACAGGATCTTCGGGGGGCGGTGCTCCTGGATTCTGATATCCTTCGGGAGCAGCCACTACGGCCGGCTCTGGTGACCCCGTTTCTATGGCCAGATTGTCTTGAGGTGGCGCGTCAGCTGCTGATCTTAAAGTCCCTTCGAATTTTTTTGCAGCTTCGGCTGCGTAAGCCACTAACACTATACTAAGTAGCAACCGCATTGTGCTCTCTGAGAGGGGCCGTGGCAACATTCGTTATCTGTAACAAAAGAAAAGTGTTGGTTAAAAAAACTTTTATGGCAATTTAAAAGTACGTAATTGCATGGGAAGCTCTAGAATTATCGTATATAAAGTCGTTCAGCTTATGCACGCAACCATTCTTCGTAGATAGGGTAAATCGTTCAATATCTTATGGCCATATCGAGCATCGTTTGCCGTAACTATCGATGAGATGTGTTCTATTGATACGTACTTGTATACAATTTGTGGACTTAGTACCTGCTGGACTCCGACCATATTGGAAACAATATGAAATATCGCTTTTGACGATAGATAAATTCGATATTATCTATAAATTCCATTCAGCAATACCTGTTGTCATGTTTAATACAGTAAGCCAATGGTTATCCTGCGTGCCCTAAAAACATGTTCTCATTGAAATTATGAAGTTTAATTAAAGTTCCTGAACATTTTTACGCGTGTTTTATAGTCACTTCTGACATTGCATTTAAATGTGTTCGGCTTCAAGTGATGCGCGCGAGAAAATAAAAGGCAGAACAATTATGTTCTCTGTCTAAGGGCATTAGCTCAATGATTGCCGTCTCTTTGTAATTAACTTACATCAGCGGCGTATGTAACACAAGACACGTAGCTCCACCACAGTGAACCACGTTAGACGTATCATTACACAATCATAAGCTATAGTCATATTTTTTGAAAAATGCATGCTTTGTATGAGTCATGGGAAAAATTTTGATGCGCTTTCACATGGCAATGTGAAAAAATGTTTACGGCACCATTTCAATTTGCGCACCTACTTTCAAGTACTTTTTTAAATTAGTTCTACTTGTCACTTGACATTTATATTTTTACGTTATTATTAAAATTCTCGGTACTAACTGTCTCGGTAGCCTAGTGGTCCTAAGCGCGACTGCTACGCTGAGGTCATGGGTTCGATTCCCAGGTCGAGCAAAAATTGTTATTGGGTTTTTCTATGAAATTCTCAGTAGCAGCTCGGAGTTAGGATTTGTTCCCGGTTAATGGCAATAGGCTCGCTCCTTGTTACATGGGACTTAAATATACCGGCGAACTGTGGGTGTACATTGTTAATTTGTTACACCTTTGCCTAACCCTTCAGGGAATACAGGCGTGATGGTATATTTTTTTATTAAAATAAAAGGTTGGCATTTGTGGGGTACAAACATAAACTGAACGTTTTACAAATACCTACTTTTCCCTTCGCTAGGTATCTACCAACGTTCACACTAGTGCACGTTCGTGTTCATAAAATTATCTTCATCATTTGCAGCATCATGTAAAGAAATTATGGAAGTTGTAACTACTTATACCCATGTTGCACGCGCAATATTTGTAACGGTTATAATCTACTTACATTCACTCAACTGGCTCAACGGTATCACCACTTATTTATTTTTGTTCTAATTGTGACAAAAATTGGAATGGAGGCCCTGAGACCTGACTTCAGATAACGGATAATACATTTCAGTCAAGTCATTGTATACAAAAATACATTATTATCAACGTATATATTCAACTTCATGTTTATTTATATCAAAATTTCTAGCTAACATAATTTTCCAGAAATTATAAACCGTATTAAACAAAATTACAGACTTCTTCCAACTGTGGACAGCCAGCATTATGTCTTAAGCACCATAGAGCTCTTAATGGAATAGTATTCTTTTTACTACATACAGTAAAGCGTATTTCTAAATGAAACGTGTGTAATATCTTTGAATAACAACCTCCGCTTTTATTCTGTTAGAGGTCTTTAACACGGATATCAAAGCAATTTTGTACTAATAAACCGTCTACATGGATATTGTGGGAACAGATACGAAACGAGTTCTTGAAATTCGTTATAAACTTATGCCAATGTACCATTTATGTTCCAAATATATTATTACATGCTTATTTTTTATGATTTATTTTTAATTGGATCCACATTTTATTGAATAGTAATTATTCAAGTTATTACAGCGGCGCTGGCGCTGGCAACATGGTGCAAATCTGCGCATACGCACGGTTGAGTGATACCGCCCAAGGAAACCTAATTCATTTCATGCGTCGTGTCTCGTGTCGCTCACGGCCTGATAGTAATTTGATCTGCCCGTCCATTATGAAAATTAAATTACTCGCCTACAAACGCTTACTGTGTCATACCGCTACACATTTCTAAGTTTTTTTTTAAATCTTATAGACATTCTCTTCTCAAATTTTGATATGTATAGTGTTATTTGGGTTTTTCTATGAAATTTGTTAATGGTTAATGGCAATAGGCTCGCCCCCTATTACATGGGACCTAAACATACCGGCGAACTGTGGGTGTACATTGTAACACCTCTGCCTAACCCTTCGGGGAATACAGGCGTGATGGTACGTTAAATTTTAATATAATCAGAATAATCGCGAAATTTTAAGACGTGACTTGAAAGTAAATATCATATCAGATATGACATTGTTAAAAATGATTTCGTGCTCAGTATCTAACAATTTTCTAGAATAAACATTACAACGGGGCGCAGGCTAGTCAAGGGTTATTTGTCATGGTCTTCGCAGGCAAAGTTCAACCAGCAAAGTATTAATAAATAGGGACGGGCTTCGGCGTCAATAGCGTGAAATAACAGGAGTGGATCGTGGTGAGCAGCGGGTAACTCAGCCGCCTCGGCTCCGGCTTGATCGATTCCGATTTATGTAAAAAGCTTTCACAGTTTCACACGTTACACTGCAATATAAACTTGTCAGTTAACCTCGAATACAACGACGGAAATATAAAATTGAGAGACGTTAAGCCATGGAAGATAATGTAGATATGAACATAATTTATTAAAAGTAAGTACCTAAGTTCGTAAGATAAATGAGAAATGTCGCCGTGTTCCATTAAAGAATGTGGGATAATAATTAATTACTATTATTCACCAACGGGTCTTAACAACTTTACGGGTAAATAAATTTTGCAAGATAGTTTCTGCGTTCATATTCATTAAGATTTAAATGTTTCATGCATGTGTTTTTCCACGCCCTTCCTGCTTGCCCCGACTCACCTAGAAAGTTGGCATTGCACGCTAATAGCACAAAGCATGCGACGTTATGTTCTCTACAACTAGGTACCACTTAAAAAGCTTTCAGTTAATACCTCTAACTCAAAAGAGCTATAAATAAAGTCACGGATATAAATTGTCACTAATTTTGTACCACGGTGTTGCGTTGCTATGGTAACGGTTAAACATGAAGATTAATGTATGCCTAGTGGCTTAACTTCAAAATCGTTAAATCCTGTAAACACCTAGCAACGGGTATTTTTCGTGTTCGAAAAATAAAATAGTCTTGTATAAACCTTACTTTTTATTCCGAATGTAGGTAAATAAGTGTCGTTTATACAACACGGAGATTCCTCACAACAATGTGTTGACCCGTATACCTTCGGAGGTCGTGAGCCAGAAGCATAGCGTAGAGCGCAACTTTCGCCAAGTAGGTCGCACCTCTTACTACGAACCACTCGCAAACACTACTCACTTCCAATTAACTTCACGTAACTAAAATAATACACAATTGGTAGAAATATAATCCACTCATATTTTACCACTAAATTACGTAAGATCAAGTAGTAATAGTTTTTGTTCCATAAATAGAATAGATGTGCAATAAAATTCTCGATGTTCAATAAGATAAAATTCGATCGAGTGAAATAGCTTTCGTTTCATTTAATATAAGGATACTTTTAAAATTGTTCAAAAATTTCTAAAAGTTATGTTTCATGAAATTAAATTGTGAACAAAAACTAAAAAAGAATTATACGTTTCACATTTAAAAAATAATGATGATGATATAAAAACCACTACAATTAAATGTCTGAAAATTTTATTGGCACTTTTTATTGCAGCCGTTTTCGGAAAATCGTCAAAGAATGCCCTAAGATAAAAGACGTGTTAGACACACTTTCAACAACATTTTTTATCATAAAAAGTTAGTGATAATATGGTCGATAAATTGTCGCGACGGACATTGGCAGTGCGAATGTGCGGCCACGCTCGGTTCGCTGCAGCACCGATCAGATGGGGTCAGCGTATTCAATGAGCCGGATGCCTTCAACCTGCTATTTACGTTTCACCATACCAGTACTGGTTGGCACACTATGGGTAGCGTCTTCGTTTTCTTGTACGCTGTACAAGTGATACACCTAATAAGTAATCTGTCCCAACGATGTTTGCTATACAAGTAGGTTCGACATAAAAGGAATCTGCTATTGTATTTTTTTTTTCAGTTGTTGGCTTATAATTTAATTAATAGGCCAAATCTCTCTCTAATTAATACTACTTACAATGCTATTGTTTGCTGATCGAGTTTCTTGTTAATTAAATGGCTAATTTATGCATAAATACTTTTCATGCCTACATAAGCATTCGTTAATTATCATCTTAATATATTAATTGTTAAAACCTGTAATAGCCATCCAGAAATAGCCGAGCTTTATAATTAAATTCCAAAGAAAGAGAGCAGAGACCTTCAAAAGTTCTCTGTAATAATAATGTTTATTCAACTTGAATTACGCTTGTAATTTGTGTATTGCGATTCATAAATGGTACAATCTCATCTACACAAACTGCGGGCGTTGATCCAAAGCTACTGGGTATTTAATCTGTAGAATTATATCTCTGTAGTCAATCTTCTTATCTACAGTTGAATGCAGCTTTAAATGGGTTTATTAAAAAATACAACTCATTGAACAATTGTAATTGAATTAATTGCGTTTCGTGAACATAATGATAGTTAATATACCTGTCTAGTACGTATGTGCCTGGAGTGTTTAATTTATCAATTTATCTAAAGACACAAAATAAATAATTAACTGTAAAGTAAAGTTGAAGTGTTGAACATCTTACAATGACTTGTTACTTACTAGTTAGTATTTACGTTTATTAAATCTACATTTCAATTTTCAATTTAAACAAGTGTTAAACAATCGTAAACTTTTATGTTGCAATATTTGTAACCGTGCAGCACAACTTAGTTGATAATATGTTTCACGTGGTTCGCATAGCTTATCTTCGTAGCGGTAATAAAAGCGGACTCCCGTTAAAGCTAATTACAGAAGCTATTTGAATATATCTTCGACGCCGTGCGCGATATAGACTGACGTGCCCGTCAGAACACAATGGGGAAGCTGAACGGCTTAATCCGCTTGTCTGTAAACTATTAGGCGTGTCTAAGTTCAGCCATTAGCATCGCTAAGAGAACGTTCCGCGGATTTACATTGAATGAAATTGTAATTTGTTGTGTCTCTCTCTAATGGGGTGGCGGTTTCCTTATGTGCCGCGGCTGACGGGTGGGATTGTGACACGCAGCCCTTAGAAGGCGCCAGACTTCGACCGGCGTCAATGTCGCTCATTGTTCAATGCCTATACTTGAAACGAAACACGTCTGCGACATATAAATGACCTTATATGAGCGTGGTTTCAACCAAACACCTAATTTTATAGCACGCTGTCGAAAAAAATAATAGATTTTTGTTCTAGTCATAAAATGATCATTTTTTAAACAAGCTCGAAGAAGAACTTATAAGTAAGGTTACGGTGTAAGAAGAAACCGGAGTTGTTATATCTTGTCTATCAACTTAACGTCGTAGACACTCAGAATATCAGAGTAATATTAATTATTACTTTAAATTAGTCCCTCTCCTTCTTCTATGCGTGAAATAAATAACTCTATGGTAGCAGTAGACACGAAGAGTGCTTGTGTAGTATAAAAGAAAAAGATGATGTAGATGCTCGAGTCGATTTGTATTAGTCGTAACGTAACGACAAACTAGCTATCATTTACAATGAACTTTTACTCCTTTAGGCAGCGCATAGGCTCTAATGATTACACGTGCATGGCAGGCATATGAATAACTAGCAGATAATCTGACTCACGGTTGCGAAATTTATTAACTCGCCGAAGACAGCAATGAACATTTTTTATTATGGCTCTACCGTATATTTATGTACACAATGCTGAAATAAACTGTCTGGCGCCATTTATTTGTTCTTTCAATCGTTTTGTCTTACGAACTACTGGAACAAATAGGACAAACTCTGCGAAAACATCAGACTTTTGCTAAAAGCTATATAATTTTGCGCTGAAATTAAGTAAGTAGTCATGCACTGTTGGTGTCATTATAAAATCAGGTTATTCAACGTCATGTCGTCATTTGAATAACGTTACCGCTTAAGATCCGCGTAACTACGCATGGCTGACGCCGCGCAACACACATAATTGGCCTATTACTTACACAGGAACGTCCGAGTGGGTTGAACAATTCTCATCATAATAATTAAACATTAGGAACCATTAGCTCGCAAGGTAAACGTGTTTAAGTTTACACCGCGCACAGCAAGGGTTCTGTAACGCAAATATGTGTAAGATGTCCTCGACGAAGAGGTTAGTGGGTTGATGGCCCGCGCCAGCTGCGGGTTGCCCCGCGCGATTTACATTAATGAGCGAATCTCGATTTCTCTGATCCCGATCAGTACATCGTACAACACAACCTGCTACCTCCGTCTACGTGACTGCACTTATCTTGCAATAATGTTAATTCTAAAATTGTTCAATTAAAACACGAGAAACCAACAGGAATACCTCTGTAATTCGTCTTTCTGTCGCGAATTGGAAGCTTGTTGTGGTGTTCAAGTCTCGAAAGCTCGTTAGCATATCTATAATCATTGAGTAAAATGTTTCCCTTTACATATTCTAGATGTTTTTGTTCATAAATTATAAGTAATTAAACTTATCCTTAATTAATGAATACATACCTCTGGTTGAAGATGAACACTACATCTTCATAGAATTACGTGCGCATACCTAGGGCATTTGACTGAACAACACTCGTTGAAAGTATTTGAAATATTGGACCACTTTCCATGATGTAGCTCAGGGCTTCACATTCCAGTGGGCAGGTGGAAATTGCATCGTTTTATTACTCGTGGTCTTACAACGATTGTAAAGGCTATTTAAATAAATAGATACAATTACTTGTAATAATTTTTTATCGAAAATATCCAATTTATAAGGCCATAGTACCAACGCCAGTACTATTGGAGACCTTTGTGGTCGTAATGTTATTATCAATAATGAGTAACTCTGACAATGAGACATCGTAAAAGCTATCCAATTTAACATTACTAAACGCTTTAGTGGTGAAATTATAAGCAACAAAAACTAGTACCCGCTTTTACACTGCAGTAGGAGTTCAATAGTAGCTTTAAACAATGGCAAGAACGTGCAATCTGAAAGGCAATATATCAAGCTCACGCGAATCAAAAGTATAATACGTGTAATTTAAACACATCATGCGCTTACTTACATGATTTTCTAACAAATTTTTGTTTGAAAAAATCATTCGATCGTGTCCGCAATGACTCTACTAATGATCAGTACTGTGTAAAACGTGCGATCTTAAATTACGAACGTATAATTCCACCTAGTTTTCTCTGCGATTAATCATGCTAACCCAATGAGGGACTGGAGTCTAAATCCTATAATTTTGTAGCATTGTTCACGGCAGCATGGTCTCGAAGCAATCGGAAGTAGGTTTGCAGTGCGCTCGTTATATCCGCGTCTCCTTTGGCTGCCTTTGTTTGAATTGGCCTAATGTCGACAACGTAGAATAAACTAAATAATTACCATAATAAAGTTTATTTCAAGCTAAGTGCTGCGGGTAGGACGACCTTGTAATGTCGGCTATTAGATGAGAGTACTGTGGTCACCCGCTGTATTATCGACTGCGACATCGCAATTTGTTTCTATTTCTGCTCACATCAACCTTTGTGGTGTTGTGTGCAATTACATACATCTCCTCTTGCCTTTGATGACTTTCGAGGTGGTTTCACTATTTTTTTATTGTCATTTATTTTTATAACTTAATGATACATTTACTCAACGATTTCGCTTACCTACTACATACATTGTAATATGCGTTGCGTACTCCCTCACCATTAGGCACTACAGGATATTTAATGTTTATCAAGAACTACCGTTGGTTTTTAATTTCACTTTATTTTCTATATTCTACCCAGCCATTATGTTAATTTGATGTCTATGCTATTAAAATATGACAGAGTTTAAAATAACTTTCCTGCCCTAGTCAGATTTTTAGCCCGTCAGTTTCGTCTAATGTTTTTAGGACGCTTTACAAATTATTATAGGGTAATATTTCTAAGGCTCGTTAAATTACCTTATTTAATGAGTAAAACCTTATTAGAATACTCGTCTAGTCCTATACATTTCCGTCTAATAATCATTACTTAGGAACTTTTTATTTCACTATTTTATTTTAATGCAGAAAATTACTTCTAGTTACCTTTTCTACAACGAAAGTGGACTTGTTACCTACTATGGTAACACCTTAACTGTATTCTGGATTTCGTTTATAACGTTTATATTCCGGATATTGACATAGACACTTACAAATAAAGTAAGTCGCCCATTCAACTTCCAGAGTTGGCTCACCTCAATAGCTCTCGATTTCTAACAGAATTTCTACGTCAAAGTGGAATATGTACCATTTTTTAGATCATATACTTGACAAGCCTCTGCATCTTTTAATGGATTTATTTTCTGCAGTAGGTTATAAATATGATAATTAATTCATCTACTAAATATTGTTCTATCAATAAGCAAGATAAATTCTAAAAAATGTCTCCAAGCTATCAAAGGGACGTTTACGAAAAGTATCGCATTTATATGTGATGACTACTACGACAGGAAGAATTGAAACAAGGCTGGTTCGATGCGGGAGCATTGAGTGGGCGATCTCTCTTAGTTTACATGAAACGCTGTGGCTTGCATTCAATTTATTTAAACTCAGCATAGGACGATTCATCTGTTTGATACCATCGATTTGAGCCATTAAAACTTACTTTATCGTCTATGTAGCCAGGAGACGGTCAGTAAATTTTGTCTAATACAGGTTTGTGTCCTGTCACGTCCATGTAGGGCTATGACCGTATTCGCACCTGTTCCCCGGGCACCCACTCAACCGGTTTGATCCTTTCCTTTCATTTAACTATTCAACCAAGTGCCGTATTCTTTATGTTTTGTAAATATTACCTATATTTGAAGATTATAGGATAGTCTCTATCTCAAATCTATTCTGTTATATTTTATTTTGTTGAATTTTAATATTCAGTTTTATTTTATTATGACCCAGTGAAAGTACCTACAATTATTTCTAAAAATACTAAATCATCATTCGAAAGGTTGCGGTCTATTTCTTTCAGATTCTATCGTTTTATTCAATTACTATTAAAGGTCGCAAAAAAAAAAAACAATGCTGGTATTCTTTTTGTTTTTCAGACATAAAAGAAATAAGTTTTTGATTGATATCTATCTCCGCTTTTGCGAGTTTTTGCTAGTGTACTGAGGTCTGAGAGATAATTCAAATTCGTATTTTGCTCTAAATGAAATAAAGCAATAAATGTTTATAAGAGACTCGCGCGCCGCGGCGCCGCGGGCTGCTCGGCCGCGAAGTGCGCTAACGCACACATTGCGCCTGCACATTCGTCGGTCCCTTTTATTTTCAGACTACACCTGATATAAATTTGTAAATTCATTTCATAGATACAACTCGAGAAATGATTTATTAATCCCAATGTCCATAACATATGTCTCGTCGATTTAATTATGTGTAACATTAAAGCATTGGCTGGCATGTCAATTGCGACCTGTTTCCAGAACTTGTATGTGACGTACAAGTGCGGACTAAACGATATTTCAAGCGGCGTTGTAAAGCATCACACTCGTGAGTCGATCGAGCATTTATTGCCTCTAATGATTTTATATGGCCTATCTCGTAAAATCACAGAACAGTTGTCATTCTGCATCTTACTACCTTGTACCCAAAGGATTGATTGGCGCAGCACGACTAAGAAGTTTAACTATTTATGGCATTGTATTGAAATAGAATTATTATTGGGCCAAGTTAATGGATGATTTTATCAGTTGTTGTCAGTGTTGAGAAAACTTTATGTTACATTTATTCATGTTGTAGTATGTGTGATATTTTCTATAATTTTAACAGATATTTATAATATATTTTGTCGAATTCCTATTACGCAAATGATACGGTCCGCTCGACGGGCGTCATTGCGGCTTCGGTCGTGCGGTAACGGCATCATCAATCATCTGTAATTTGATTTCTATGCTCAATTATTGCGTTCGCGGAGGTCGAGGCGGCCGCACACTCCTCTTCCACGTACCCGTGCACTTCGTTCCCGAGATACGTACTACGGAATTACACAAATATCAGTAGCTAAGCTCGGTTTAAAAACATATAGTTTGATACTTACACTGTATCACATACCTACATAATTATGTCGAACATGATAGGTAAATAAATACAAGTTATTCCGTCCAATACCATAGGCCACTTTTGAATCATCCAGACTAATGCAAAATAAAATTGCATTTCAAAAAGCTGATTGTATCGTTTTTGATACATTTTAGTCCGACCATTGTCATCAAATAACAATTCACTTTTTCCACACTATCTCATTTTGTTTTTTATTAATTAACCTTATTTTTCGTCTGAACTACTTGAGTTTTGAAGACTCAACAAGCAAAAAGCCACCGTCGTGTCTCGGGTACAACACAATGGAGTGCCGTGACGCAGGCGCTAGACATGATAATCACAAGTAGCGCATGACAAGCGCGGCGCACGCGCGTCGGTCACGACGTCGCCGCTGCGTCTCCGCCCCGGGTGACACTACCAAGTCTGCCGAGACTTACCGATACGCTCACACGCGGCGACCTTTCAGATAAACATCTTTATACCAACTCGCCAAACTAGGTAATATCACTTGTTTATGCCGCCATCTATCATGACGCCGTGACAGACGATGACGGGTGCACTGCTTACAACGGGCATCGAGAACACGTCCTCTTACTTAACAACATAGTAGGACAGCGCTAACGACATACTCATTGGGTGTGTTAAGTGGTACAATCATGCTTATTGCTGTTTTATAGTAGGGCGGTGATGTGAATGGGTTGCACGTTAGTGAGGCGTGTATGTTTGTGTGGTATTGATATATCTTCAGTTTCCTTGTTGTTATGATGCTAGTATCAGTACGCCGCGTTTGAAGTTAACTGTCCAGCAAAGTGGTGCAATGTAACGGTAGGCAGCGCGCTGGGTTGCGCACGAGCACTCACCACGTCCGCGCCTGCGACGACCCTTTCACTCCTCATTTTTCTCAGAATTCGTCAATACGGAAAAAATCGAATTCATTACTGTCATTATATACAAAAAATTCATTCATCAATTCAGGTCGCTATACAAGTACGAGCATATAGTAAAGCCTCTAGGTATCTGCTAGAAACACAAAGCTGTACCTACGAATATAGAATTTCTAAAAAACGAAATGGACTTTCTATGCAAATTTGTTAAATACTAAGTTAATTTTAAATACTTGTTTTACTATGTAAAACGGATATAGCTAAGGTCACAATATTAAACAATGCAACATAAATACCTCGACATCATTAATGTTTGTTTTGTTTAGGTTAACGTCCAAGCTTTCAATATAAGTCGAGAAAACGTAAAAAGTATTTACTACCTGACTACTACTAAATGCCATTGTTTTCAAAACACTGTTCATTAATTTCTAAACGGATCATGATACACAGTTGGGTTCTCCGTCAG
Organism: Caradrina kadenii; assembly: GCA_947462355.1. Classification (NCBI taxonomy): domain Eukaryota; kingdom Metazoa; phylum Arthropoda; class Insecta; order Lepidoptera; family Noctuidae; genus Caradrina; species Caradrina kadenii. The sequence goes on along the minus strand of OX381683.1, from coordinate 8,680,394 downwards.
CGCGGACTGTTGCCAGTAATGAGAATTCATAGGGTATGCGTAAGATCGACCGAGACTGTACCATATTGTGTGCATATTAGGACTGCAATAATGATGGAAAGATCGATTTCACATTATCCGCATACGGCAGCTCGCGACCCGGTCTCGTAAATACAATCTCGTATCGCGTCAGTGATACATCCTTCGATACCGGATGAAATATGAATCGGTAAACCCTCAAGAGTTATGATGTATGATAATGAGGTATAGAAACGAATTGGATGCAAATTGGTATCCTAGTAATAGCCTGGGTGCAGTTAATCTTTGTATATTATAGTAAGAGCGGTACTTGTATTTCAAATGTGTATATTAATCTTACTTATCAATCTTACTTTAGAGCTTTCTGACCTATTTAGTTAAATAAATGGCTGATTTTGTCTTTCGGAGTCTCGTTAAGAATTGTCGACCACAAGGAAATCACACAGCGCACTGTAATGACAGCTCCACGTACGTGATAGATTCGATTTACAGGTTCACTTCAATCTTCACAGCAGTAGGTGCGCGCGGAAAATTACGTTGCGGCTTTACGGGTGTCCGCAGGATGGAATTCGCGATATTGATTGCGCACATACAAAACATCAAATAGTTTGTACAAAGCTTGTTTTCACTTATTGGACTCGTTTGTAAGATAATGATAGTTAACGCTTCAATGGAGCTGGTGAGATTGAATAGCATTAGGCGCGTGCTCACAATGTGTTTGAGCATGTTTAGTGTCGGGTATTGTGTTGTAGCTTGTGTTAGTTATGCTAATTTTCATTAAACTGAGTTTTTGTTGCTGTCAATGCATTATCTACAGATGATCGATTGACTTCTATTTGTTAGTACATATCATCAAGTTCCAACATAATCCAGATTGTGTCAATTACTTTCTTTTTACCAATATACTAAATATTAGTAAACAAGTAGCGCTATTATAAATACACAGTTATACTAATCAGCAGTAAGTACTTATTACTTTGTACATAGGCACATATAAATGTACAACAAACATGATTAATGATAGCTTATATAAAATTATGCATTGAATTCCCTTTCGGATGTTTTCAATTCTCGCCGATCATTACACAATAATGTTTCAGTTCGATTAAGGTGCATTTATCACTTATATTTCGCTGTCGTATTCAATTTAATAGCTATCGAGACGACCGTTAGTTTTGCAACTGGAATTAGGAAGTAGAATACATAATATATGTAGATGAAATCTGTGCATTCCCTTCCTTGTGCTCACGCTGGGGAACGCAATGACGAAATTACATAAGACATCGGTAGTTACTAATTGGTAAGTGGACGCCACCTGTACACTGCACATACCGGTCCAAGACTAACGGAGCTTTATAAAACTCGTTACCGAACAAATTCATAGACGGAGCAATAACGTTTTAAAACATGTAATTATCAAATGGGCATCATAAATCAGAAGCCTGTCGTAAATAAATGACTGTACTCAATACAAAGTGATTTAAATTAGAATGATGATAACTCCATTAAAGAATTCCCCATCGAGTTATTGGCGGTTCCAAAATTTAATGAGCCATCGAAATAGTTGCTTGTTATAAAAATATCACGGTGGCGGCGTCTACATGCCATTCCTAATAAGCGATGTGTTCTTGATAACCTGTCTTACATTCCTATCCTATTAAGATTTTTTGTATTTCTGTTATGCATGTCATTCCATCTGTTTAGATCAAACATAATATAAATAACTGATTATAGTTTCGGACCTATACGAATATAGTTCCGTATTGTTTAAGGCCTATGTAAATACAGTTCTAAACCTATACGATTAAGTTTCAAACTTAAATGGTTATTGTTTTAGTCCTATTTAGCATTGTTTTCATTCTAAGTGAGCATTGTGTCAGTGTGGTCATCGTTTAAGGCAGAGTTTGAAACCTATAAAACCCCAAGAACTCTGAAAAAAATATTCAGTGATAGAAATTAATTTGAAAGCCTCCGAATAAAATCACTCATATCGCTAGCCCTAGGTCAAGACAAAAAAATGCTATTATGCTCGTAACAATATGTTAGTACTGAGGTGGTAGCGTGGATGAATAATGACTTTCATTAGAAGCAGCTAATAAATTGTGTGGTTGTAATATATATTTTATTTGTAACTGGTGCGTTTAAAATCTGTTTACATGCGCTCCGGTAATGAATGCGGACTTTTTGCCACACGTAAGGAGGCACGGGTATTGAGTTCGTGTCTGCAGTGGCATATTTATTACTAGCCTCGCGCGTTTTATGCTTTCGTAGTTCCATGCGTCTATCTCGTCTATTCTTCTTTTCTTTCCTTTTGTTAAATTTAAATCTTATTTGCTGCTGCACCTATTTCATTTGAGTTGTTTATGAACGAGCTTAGTCTTATACGTGTTATGAACCTCGGGGTGCGCGTGAAATATGGGCACCATCTGTCAGGTTGGTTATTTCCTTCTGCAAGAGATTCCCGTATTTTTTTCTTTTCTAGCACCTACTTAGTTGAAGATCTAATTGATTAAAATCTCAAGTATCTACCTAGGTAATGAAAGTTGTGGTTGTAGGAAAGTTTGGGCACGTTGAGCAGGCGGGTCGACGTTTTCTACGAGGCGCTATTCTGAGCCGGGCGGGTGTGCCTGCGCCGGCGGCGACCACGACGCTGCCTCCGCCTCCCGCGCACGTTGCCATTGTTACTCCTCGCGGCTCCATCGCACCCGCACACGATACACCATGCACCACCAATTAAAATTTACTTTACGATCCCACTCTAAACTCTCTTCTAATGAAAATATTTTATACCACATAAATCCCATTGCAATACAGTACCTACAATGTACACGACTGTGCTTTATGATGGTAAGAACATTGTTCCGACTTGCATTCGTAATACAATTACATCCAGGAAATCACGATATTAGCTGCACGTTATTTTCAACTGTTTGAATTGATTTGCCTAACAGTATCTTTAAGTTTACGGAGCATCTTATATTTGTTGCCATTGTTTTGTGGCGCTGCGTTGCAAAGCTAGGACATAAAAGTGCTTCCTTTATAAGAAGCATCACATCAAGATTGTCTCCGATGAATGCCCGTTATAGTTGGGCGCCGTCAACGGTCATACGTTTTGCACGCACCATGCAAATGTCCAGGCGCGAACTGCGGGCTATCTACGTCACATTAAGCTAATATGTAATTGATTGGTTCCCGGTGCACGGGAGCGACGACACACTCCTGTCCCACTGATGGCGGATGCAAAAACACTAATGTTATAACGGTGAACTAGCTCTTCCGGCAAGCAATATGCCCCTAGGTGCTTACCTACTCTTTTAACTCTTTACAAATTGAACGGCCGCTTTCAATCGGAGAGACAGCGCTCATGTGGCCTAAATTCATTCACTGCACAGTCGATACACCGACAAGACAGCTTTGCGCATGCACGATATTAATCTACTTAAGATTTGTGACCTCCATTAGAGATAAAAACTCCGGAATGAGAACACTCGGACAAGTTAAAAGTGTTAAAAGTGAACATGTAAAGTAGGCCGAGATCACCAGATAATTATCGTATGCACTCGAGATAAACACAGACCGTTACGTCGTCGCTGATCATTCAAGTGAAAACATTGCCTACCATTTAAATTAAAAGCCTATCAATTATGTTTATATCTGTTTATACTACAGACTGTCAATCACTATACTCGAGTGTTTAATTATAATGCCACCTACCTACTAATAGCGGCCACGCCTCTGACAAAAGCGAATTTGTGCCGCCCAAAAACAATTAACTGGCCACCTAAATATTAAAATACATTTTTTTTAGTTGAATGATTAATGTTACTAATACATAGCAATCAACGACGGCGTGTGTAGCTAAACACATCATTCATCTGATTAGGAATAACGGTACACATTGTGTTATAATGGTCTTTTACTTGGTTTTGTTTGCGCCCATTATTTTTGATGCTCTACAATTTAAACGGCGGAAGAGGTTCCGTTGCACGTGGGAGGCTCTCATTGAGGATTACCATTGTTTCATCGTTTCACAAATCTTTATCGCATAAAGTTATCTTTTGGAAACAACCTGCAAGGTATTTTAACTAATTATATTTAACTGACTGGTTAGAGCTGCTTTGCTGCTAATGATTGGTCCATTAGACTAGTGATCTATTTGTAGGCATTCACATTTAGATTTCTTGTACCTCGCTAGCTTCGTAATGGCACATTTAGATAGCATTTGTAAAGGGTCAATACACTTATACTAGTGTCACGTCATCTTGCCTACCGTTATCGGCGATTGATCGATCGTTTACGAGCCTCGTTTAAGCACATCATTGCGCCATTCATCGTGATGCTATATTATTACCCAATAAAGTAGGTAAATGATTTCTGTCGACAATATTAAATTCACTTGTCGCTGACCGAGATACTTGACACTAATCTCTTCATGTTTACGTGTCTAGATTGTGAAGTCCAACAACCTGGTCGAATGTCCATACAAGTGTAATAGTGTTCTACAAGCACTTTACTCGGAACATTCCTTGCGAGAAGCTGGTCAGGTGCAAAAGTAAGAACGTTTTTATAGTGTAGGTATCGCGATAGTTTACCGGAACAAGCTCGCACGTAATTTAAGTGGAGCGATGTATTGCGGCCGCACGATGAGACGCGAAACGATGTCGGCGCGCGAATCCCGTTGGGGCGGACGCCATTACCGCCCACCGCACCGCGCACGCGTAGAAAAACCGACCTCGGTATAAAGATGTCGCGCGCAGATAACACTGGATGGACACTTGACAACGCCGCCTCCTAGTCGACCTCGACATGTTTATCTTCGGAATCGCTGCCTTACCGCGAATAACCAATTATGTGCACACAGATCCCGCCATGAGATCATATTTATTGTGTGGTGTATCCCGACATCTTTGCATGCAAGACGCTTCACACCGCGAAGCGGTGACATTGTAAGTTTCCAAACAACAGTCGTAAAATAAGCAAGAACGTGAAAAGCTGAGGCGGCGACTTTTACATAAACCAAAAAAAAAATACGTTATGTACATTTTAATGCGACATTATAAGCACCGTTAACTAGTACGTTAAGACCAGTTTGATAATATCTGGATGCAAACTCATGATGTGAATCCAGTTCAGTGAAAACTTACGAAAGAATATACACTCTTCCGACCTTTCCTACTCTATCGTGTTGCAATTTGTTCACGTAGACTGCACATGGACAGTATAAACGTCCCTCGGTTATCAAACACAAGCTTTTGCTACGAGTCTATGACCTTGTACTTGTACATTTTACAACTCTTCGCGGATACTGGGAAAAGAAAATCTATACTGGTTTTTGAAAATCAATTATTTTTAAAACAAAGTAACATACCCTTCCTATTAACTTACTTACGAAGTGTTTTGCATTCAGTTACGGTCTTACTTTTAAAGTCGAACTAATAAATAAATACTGTGCCTTCTCACATATCAGTGTCCATGGCTTGAAAGTTATTTATTGTTTAGCACATGAAATAAACAATTAGCGCTGTAGTAAAACTAATTGTTCAGTTAATGATCAGACTGGCTCAACAGTGGGTGGTCCGCATTATATAAATTATAGTAGGTAAGTCTTGAGTGCGCCTTCGCTAATGTCACTCCAGCTTTTCTCCCAGTATTATGTTTCTTAGAGATTGGCAATCAGCATAACGATTACAAGCGCTGTAACTCTTCTGTCAACTTTGTCTTCCGTATGTGTAATGACTTTACAATAACTGCCTCATGCCTTTTACAGCCATGTTTGCTTTAACGGAGCACCTAACTTAGAAGGTAACGCACGATTTGCAGATATCACAAGATACGACTAATAATGCATTGGTCTGGTGTATGTTAATTGAAGTACGCGGGAGCCATAACCGATCGCTGAACATTACCTAGTATCGCATACCGTAAGAGAGCTAAAGGTAAAATGCTATCGTGTGGCATATCTATACAGGTCGCTCGCTATCTATTGTCAATTAAAAGCCTCTGGCGGAGATCTCGACCGCCTTTTGCTTGTTCCATAGGATGTACACGATTGCTTCCCGATGCATACCCTACGCCTCAGGGTGGATATTGCTCGGACATTTCCTGTATTACTACTTGTGTGCCTGCATTGAACTAATCTCTATTCTGATTGTTCTATAAATTAACATAAAATCTATTTTAGTTTAGATCTGAATCGTCTCTTCATTCTTGTTCAATCAGGAAACAATAAAGGTACATGACGGCTGGTTTAAAATAGGTTTGCTTTATATTTTGCTGGCTTTGCTCGAAGCTCCGCCTCTTTGATATAGTGGCTTAGCAATGACTTGTTATTTTGAAATTACTGCTATTCCCCTGAGTTATTGCTTTACTGCATTTACAATTGAATAAGTTTGTTACCGCTTTCCTCACATAGCCATACGAAAGATTGTAATATCTACAATCAACATGAGTATATCCGCGTTCTGTTTTCAAACCTGGTAACGGGCTTTTAGAGTCGATATGAGCTTAAATGACAATAATTTTATGAAGTGTTGATAACAAACAGTTATTTAAGATTTAAAGAAAATTGCAAAAAAGTTTTCGGTAATTCTACGTTGGAGATAATTAATTCTATATTACTGGCACATTTTTATTTGATTGTCCATTAAACGTTAATCAAAGCCCGATACTAGCACACTTAAATAAAATAAAATAAATATTACTATACGGTGCAGTACATAAACTGGATGTTATTAGCTTCTGAATAACATTTCGAACCATGATTACCTATTAAGATAAGTATTGCAGTGCGCAGACGCAACTCGATTAACAGTGTCTAGGCGTTGGTAACGAGACTATCGTAATTGAATTAACACAAGAACGTCACGTGTAGGCGCGCGCTAGGCGAACGCACCGCCTGCGCCTGCACCGCGAAAGTGATTCCGTGATAATAAATCAAACATCTGACAACGGAGATAATTAAATTAGCAGTAGCTTCATAATAAATTATTAATTTAACCGTTTACACTTTACACGTTTCGGTACACTGTCGCCTTCTAAATCGTATAAAAAGTGGTCTAGGCACGGTGTTGGTGTTTAAATAATTTGCGATCTTATGTGGCTATAAAGACTGTATTTAATTTGGTAGTGAATGAAGTAATTTGCGCAATAATTGTGAGATATTTAACGGGTTAATATTTTATCTTTATGAACTTTTTAACAAACAGTTACCTAAATATAAAGAATTTTATGTCGGAAAGTATAACATTCAGGAAAAAAATTAAGAAATTTGTTAATGATTGCAAATGAGGACTAATTGCTTGCTAAAAGAGCAAAATTGGCGTACCTACATGCATACATATGTGGACGCTATGTGGGACGCAGGTTTCAATGGACGGTAAGTACAAGGTATTTTCACGTCTGTAAAACGGTAAAAAGTAACAGGATAATGTTATACTCAGACCGGTTCATATAATTCGGAAATCGAGGTACCGGCCAAACTCTTTTAGGTTTTTTTTAGAATCCTCCAGCGATGTTTGGCCATGTTCCTTGGAATTTGGTGCCCACCTGCATATTCTGAGAATGTAGCTATTACTTTTTATTGACAATTTATTTTTTATTATTAGTAATATTCCTGAGCAGAATTGTTTCATTAACATGAATTAATACTTAAAGTTTTGTTAAGCCTTTAATGGCATGTCTTCATTCTTAAATAAGTAAGCTTGAATTATAACATACGCTCTCTAAAAGCAAACTCTAATAAAGTGATTCACAAAATGTTTATAGCTCATTCATATCAACGGTGTATTAATTCGAGGTAATCAATCGTTAGGGCAGTTTTTTTTCCATTTGTAAACAACGGTACACCGTCTACTGATCACGACTAGTCGTTTCGTAACATCCGTACATCAATTCTGGTAATGGGCGCTGCATTAATAACGATACAGGCGTACTTACCGGACTATATCGGCGAGTCATTTAGTAAGTAACACCAGAAAAACTAACTGTACATCTGTTTGCACTTCGGTGCCTCTGTTATTTCTTTATGATTTGTTTCTGGATAGTTTGACAGCATTATTACAAGTTGCCATGCAATAATATCTTATTTATTTACCGTTACAATTCTGACACACTCCTAATCAGTGCTAATAATTTCTGTTACATGTTATTTATTAAATATAAGGCTACACTAATTTTTATAATGGGTGCAATAATGGATAGTAGAACAATCTCTCGAGACGAAAGGTGTTATTTTCCTTACATTTGCTCTAAGTGCTTCCTCTACGGCTAATAAGACATAATGACGTGTTATTTCTGAAGATTCACGAATTCCGATCGTAGAAAAGTATAGTACGGCGGGGTTACTAACCTTGCAGCTCCGCAACCGCTACCCGCAGTCCGCCGCCGCCGTGCTGCGATCAAAAGAAAAACGCAATTGTTAATTACGCAGTTTACACATGAGTGTATCTCAATTATGACATGTTGGATTATAGGCAGGTGACTGTAATGACACAGCCGCGCGCAGCATTCAGTGCGAGTGCAGGCGCACGCGCGTGATTCCCTCGTTCAGTTGAGGAACAGAACAGGGCCGCTTCCCCGTATCGACTTGTAATTACGAACATTTTGCGCTAAAGAATTTCCTGGAATGTTCGCTGCACCCATAATTCTGTTGTCTATTTACATAAGTAAAGCCATTCGTTTTGAACTAGACCTTGCGCCACGGATGCAGCTGTTTACGACATGTCAGTGATGGTAATAGCAGATAACCGCGGCGTATTATGTTACACGTTTTGTAACAGATATTCGCCTGAATGTAAAGTGCGCATTAGTTAGTGTTTATGTTCTCTTAATGTGGTGAAACCATGTATATTTAACGTATGGCTGTTGCACTCACAATGTTGTTAATTAAATTATTCAGGCTTTGTTTGTAGGACTTCAGTGATTCAGGAGGTGGTAATTGCCGGACTTAACATAAATTATGCTAATTAAATACTTATCTGTTTAGCTTTATAAATATTGAGGTACCTAATGGAAAATACCTACTGTTAACGTATACTAATTATGTAAACGTTTTGTAGATACCACTTAACCTAAATTTAAAATCCGCCGGTGTCGTTAAATATCTATCTCTAAGCAATGAATTATGTAGAGTGCCGCTCACTGGATTCAAAGTTGCTGGAAATTATTTAAATTCAACATAGTTTCGCCTGAGAAACCATTCTGCTTGTTTGTCGGAACTCTTCACTTTTGTATTCTGTAGCGATATGGGAGAGAATCGTCCGATTTAAATATTAACTGTATCCTCCTTGACCTGCACTGGAACGATACTTGAATTAATTTGTTCTTCGAATTTGATTCTTAGCTTTTTTATTCTTTTTTTATTTGTTTCCACTGCTGTTATTCCTCAGTGAGCTAAATATAGGCAAATACCTATATGTATTCGATTTTTGTTTCAAGTGACACATATTATTGGGGATATACCCACTTTATAATCTAATCTAATCATACTTATTCTGAGAACGAATTCCAATTTGGGTACGATCATATTCGGTCTTAAGACATATTAATCTTGATTTATCGGTTAATAATAGACATGAGTGTTTCCGATACAAGTGTGTGGTTCGTTTCATATCGCAAAAAAAAAGTATTTGAATATAATTATGACAAGGATAAAATAAACAGTGGTACACCAGGTACCCGTTTCCGCTTCAACTCTAATTAAAGTACAGTAACCGATAGAAAAAACTGATTTATACACGTCACTTTGCATCGACCGCACGTCTTTTAAATGAAACACATGCCACTTATCTTATGCCAACTCAATTTTCTCAATCTGTTCCATTAATCAAATCACAGCACCTCTACATACGTTACGTCACTGGTCACTGGGCAAGCTCTCATCGCGATCCCACGCTTGAGCAAGCCGGACGAATCGTATCGCTAGAAAAAGTTACCGATCAGTCAGAAGTAGTCTTGACTGATCCTAGTGATCATTGAACCTTAAACGGCACTCCGACTCCCATAGATTGTTTTATAGCTAAGTAAACACGCTCGACTGGGTTACAATCGCAATTTCACAGTCAAATAACAGAAATAGCCACACAAAACCAGCCTACACGAAGAAACCGAGAGTACTTGCTAGTTTTTTCGACGCATCAAAAAACATTTCCAGTTGTCTTGGAGAAATACAATTATATTTACAGTTACAACAAAAAGTCACGGTTTTTATTTCGACGTAAACGATACTCTTTCTACTAACTAGGTTTACATATTCGATAACACGTCGATTTATCGTAAACATACATATGCAATGAAATAACGGTTATAAAAGTCTTTAGATTGCTTTTATTTATGTCAACATATCTTAGAACTTTCAACTAATAATATCTTCACGATGAGTTTACGACTCTTATTAGATGCACCATGCATATTTATGAAAGTTGTTTAGCAAATTAAGAAAATCGCAATTCTTATACATATTCTGCTTGATGGAAATGAAAATATTAAGATATTTACTTTATCGTTTAACTAAGACATCTTATAATGTATGTCTTTATAATATAAAAATGCAATAATATTTAGCAAATCAGTTTTTGTAACAATCTCGTGTGTTTTTTGCGTCTGTTTTAATCACATCTCAACTTCAGTAGCAAATTCTAACACTAGTTAAATATATATTTTTTGTCGACCACTATGGTTATTTGTTTAGACAGCCAAACTGATATGTATCAGCAGCCTTTTTTATCAATCTTATTTATGCACCGTAACAGACGCTATTTTTAATTTGGCCTCATTATCGAGATTAGTCGATGAATAATATAATAGTGTGATAGCAAAATGTTGTATGTCATGATTGATCTTCTGAATATTACATCTAATATTTCATTTTAGTTGTTAGTTTGGGCGTGAAGTATTAATTTCTCCACGAGTTATTAAAGAATCTGAATAGTAGGTATAGAGGTTACCCGTTATGTTTGGCTAGTGGAAGTTGAAGGTTTGCAAATCTATAATGTGCCGTTTAGTTTCGATTAGTCTGACGCATAAATTGTGGTGTTCGCTCGGTTGGTGCTGCGGTGTAGGCTAGGTTATCACGTGTGCGGCGATACGGTTGGGCCGTCAGCTTCCAACGCTCTACACGGTGCACGCCAGCCGCACACCATTTGTCAATGTCGCACCAACGCTGTTCTCACGTGGCTAACACTAGGAAGTATTTTTACTTCCATTACGTTAAGATCACTACTGAAGATGCCTCCGGCCAAGTATTGTAATCTAACGTAGTAAATTCACATTAGATAACGGAAATCGAACTAAGAACACGGATTGTTGCTCATGGATTCGTGCCCTTCTTACATCCCTAAGATTTAATCAGATGCATTCAATTCACGATTCCGCGTTGCTACTAGCACATACATATTCACATTAGTGCGTGCAATCTCCTAATGGTCTTTAAGGTTTATTATCATTTGTTATATTGAATTCTATTATCAATAATTCTACTTTACCAATATCCTTTCGAACTAATGAAGGAAAGGAAGCCAGGTCGACAACCTGTAAATATTGACTCATCTCGGAAAGGCACGCGCCTAAACACACAAACGGGCTTGTGCCATGTGTTCCTTCTAGATAAATTGTTTTGTTTTAGAATTTAAACAATATATTTTATTAGCTATAGTTAGGCACTTATGGCACACTATTACATCTTAACTGTTTACTGTGTGATGGACTAAAAAACTAAAGTGAAATACATAAAGCGTAATGTGTTATATTTATTATAACGGATCTTTTCCCAGATATTCATGTGATGTGAAATATAAACTTTGTAACGATATGTTAAATAAATATAACTCACCTACATACATATTTATTTATAGTAAAGTGCCGATTTGTTAAACAGTTATTGTCACAAATTTCGTATGCGTGTGAGTGGACCGTGTAAAAAGTAGCAATGTTTTGATAACGGCGAAAAGTTCGCAAATGAAAACCCAACTAATACCGAAAGCGAAAATGGGCAAGCAACTCGTTTAAAGCTGTGTTTACATACACACACACATACGCTACATCACTTTCGTAGAACTATTATGTATTTTAGTGCAAATGACGTATTAACATATTAAACTTTGCCATCTAAATAGAAGAAATATTTAGTGTTTGTAAAATTCAATAAGCTATTGAATCATTAAATGTATCACTTAACGTGTGTGGATTCGCATCTGTAAATCGATAGCTGACCACGCCATGATATCCACCTTCTCGACAAGCGTCTAGTACGTCACCGAAGCACCCACGCAGCGCAACCGTGTTGCGTACCGGAGCATAAATATTGTCCGCTGAAAACTCGATAACTTGAAAGCTACTAAACGGTCCTCAGTCCACAAAACACTAGGTGGTGTTGTACATACAAAGCACGTTCCAAACAATAGAGAAATAAACCATGTTCCATTTCCCACCTCCGCTAAAGTCTACCTAAAACATTCTTCACTTCACCCAGAGACAGTTTACTTATCTATCTCGCGAGCTGTCCGTATATTGGACACTATAAAATCTAAGAGACTTCAACTCGAATTATATCTGAGGTGAACGAACGTAATGTAAAAAGACACCGTTGAATCGGAATATTTGTTTGGCAATGAGTTTTGTGTAATTCGATTAAATTTCGTAAGTCGGCCGTCGACCTGCGCGGGCGCGGAGCACGACGCTATTTTGGAGCTATGTCTACGTGATGCCACGCGTCTCTTACAGCCACCGTTCCAGTGGACTGCATTACTATTGGTAGATTTCACAGTGATGGAAAACGTGATTGTGTCTCGAGCCATTCCGATTCAAAATTTCATGGAACGGTTTTGGCTCGATGACGATAATACATCACTTAGAAATACCTTTAACGCTCTTACTAATGTTACTGACTTCGTGCAAGAAAGTTTAACATTGAAACCGTTACGACGATTTAGTTTATTAATTGAATTAAGTTTTGAAACAGCAATTTTATTCTTGTTTTTTTTAAACCAATTCAATCCTACTTGGTACAGTTCCGACTAAGCATAAGAATTATGATGTCTGATGTCACAGATTGCTATTTGCAATATTGAATTTGAATTATGTGACATCGTGCGATCATATCGGCAGGTGGCCATAAATCCGATTCTGTGTTGAGACAATTACATTGAGTTATTCTCTACAAGTTAGCCGTAAACAAGAAACGAAAACATGATACGGATGATGGAAATGTTAATTTCAATTGTTTACTTTTTAAAGTATGATTTGAAAATAAGAAGCTTAAGCAACCAGGAAGCTTTGTTACTAATCAAAAGCTTTCAAAAATTAATAGTTTTTGCTTGACTTGGTAATGACCGGAAGCATCAGAAATAATCATTTAATATAAATAAATAATCTAGAATAGTGGTTGCTGATTTTGGCAGACATTTTCAAGTGATTTTATGAAAGCAAAAAGAAAACATAAATCTCAAAAAGTATAAAACTTGCAAGTACTGCTAGAATCATCTCCAAAGCCGACCGTGAAATCAGCTACGTTGCTATTGAATTACTATGAAGCGGAGTGACCGAAATGCTTTTACCAAATAAAAACACTTTTGTTCTTATTCTTGACCTTGTAGTTTAACAATTACCATCAGCTGCATCGTAACTTAGCTGACTGGCTGGCGGAAATGCAATGTAACTCATTGTTAGGGACTGACGGTAATTGTAATCGTTAGGGCTGGACGAAGCGATCAACGATGTGAACAAGGTTATGGGGTTCTAATTGACAGATCACAACGACGGCAGCGGACACCGTAACCGCCTTTATCCAGGCTAACTGTACCACTACCGTACGACACCGACCGCCTGCCGCTTGGTCGCTCGTACCCACCACCGCAACGGGAAATGCCGGGCGTCCTCAACCACGTCAACCTTCTCTTTGTCGCCACACTCATTTCCTCCAGGAACCGCACTTAATAGAACCACAGCAAACAAAAACTTTCGACTCATAAAAACTGGAACTCGGCTCCGTCCGTAATTCTCACAGAAAGTACACTGAGGTCAACTGCTGTGTATTGCCGTCGACGGAAGCTGCGATATTGCCGGCTTGTCTCTCATGGCTTTCCTATTAAAATTTCCACCAGTAAACTCTTTCTGTGTCATCTCTATTTGAGATATTCGCCGTGTCGGTTGCTAAGTGAAACCGTCTCGACAATCTTTTATTCTTCTTAATGCGGAGCGTTTCGACTGTTGTTCGGGATCCTAGTGTGACAGCCATTATAATTCCTAGTGAATGTGGAAGTTTACAAAGACGTCTTTGTACCCGCCATAAATATTTATGAGTAAGTACCTATTTTCTACACACGTGGGTCGGAGGATACGCACGATACCACCGGCCTAATTGGATGTCTGTAGGCGCGAATTTGTTTTACTCTGAGGGGAATTCCTTATTTGTGTCTGAAAGCAATTTATAATAGCGAAATTTTACTTCCTTGCCGATACGCCCTTGCATTTATAACATCCTCGTTAATTTCTCCTCGCCTGACTCGACAAATTAATTATTTAGCGGTTCAGTTACGGTTATATAACGATAAATACATTGAAGATACTAATCCTACTTTCTCTTAACTAGTTTCTTGAGGCCACTATAAGAAAGTAAAACCCCGCTATGTTGGCGCTCGCCCCGTGTCCTGTTGACACACAAATTGCTATGATAAATTATTCTGGAATACTGATTTCTATGACACTCTTATTTGTATTTTCAAGTAAAATTGTCTCAAAAATTCGAATTTCAAATTCATAGATCCATTCTAAATTCAACAATTAGATATTTCTGAAAGACTTCACGTGAAAATTCCGAAAATAATTCAGCTAATTATGTATGTAAGCGTCATAGAATTTACTTGAGAACGAGCACCTACTTAGATACAGACAGATCCCGTTTCCATTTCTTGCTGGATGGTTCATAAATAAAATGGACGAAATATATGGATAATGACAGAAACTGAAAATACGTCTTTAAATCAAATGTATAGGTAATAGTGGCCTGTAGTGACACCACGAATGACCTCAATCCTGTCTATCTAAGTATGTTTTCGCATGCTCGTAAATCTGGAACGCGGGAACGGTAGTGCGACTGTGGACGGTATGGCATCTTGCCCCGTCCTGCCCTGACACTTGGCCTCTGACAACTATACACTTGATATTATACCGCGCTTTCCATATATCTTGCTTACACGAAGTTATGGCTTTGCGTTTCTAATATATCACACAACTTTGATACTTCCTGTTACTTGAAATACTGATCGGAATATAAATAAGCAATGCCCGACTATCACACCATGACAAATAAAAGACACTTTATTTTATTAGTTTTGATTGTGACAGTGATAGTCTTTTATTTTCCAACGATTTAATGTTCTGGTCCAGTGAGCTAACGTTTAGTATAGATTTAATTCGGCTCAATCCACAGGTGGCAACTGTTGTGTTTAAATTAAGTTACCTGTAAAACACTTTATCTAAATGCGTTGATGTTTCACTATGTTTACACGTTCTGCGAGAAGGAAAAATAGCTACAACTTAACGGACTAGGATCAAACAGGGGATCACGTTGTCTCTTCGGCTGGGTACATGTTTGGCACACTTTCAGGAGGTCTCGGTTACAGCGGCGACGTCACGTTTCCCATGTTGGGAATAGTTTATTGAAGTCATGATGTGACCTTAACATTGTGTTTTACGATTGTCTCGTCACCGGTCCGCGCACTGACATTTCAATAGAGGAGGTGAGCGCGGGTCGCGGCGTGACGCGCAGCACGACGCCCAGCATAGCCCACCACCACCTACACACCGCTGCACCGCTTCCACTGTCAACACCATACTTATTTCGCATGATTGCCGTTATTTATAAACACTGTCCTCCCTACCAAACATCTGCCATACGTAAATCACAACTATCTGACAAACCAAGCCAAAGTTTCATCATTTGTATAAGTCCTAAAACATAGATACCATTTTCCAAATTGCAGTTCCAACAGCACTGCAGCAAAGCGGTATTAATTTCAACTTTATAGTTAAATTTCTCGAATTACCTTCAGTAGCTTATCGGCGTCAGTGTTGACTTGAATTTGCATCTAGGTAGTATTTTCTCGTCGCCAGTTCGATAGTGTGTGCTCACGATTTAACGCTGGTATTAATGCATTATTCAGCGGGGTTTTCATTAGACTGTCGCTATCGGCGCGGGCGATCGCGCTCTCGTTAAAATGTACGGATGGCATGACGGGTGCTCGTATTGGACGGGCACGCGAGTCAACCCTATCGCGGCTCAAATTCAAATCACTGAAAAACTTATTTGCAGTTTCGCATTTTCTGTCGCCTCGCTTCGTGACACACATCAATCTATATTTGAATCCACGAGGTGCTTGAAGTGAAGCAAACATTTTGCTGGCACGAGTGCCGTTGTTTCGTTTAAAGGAGCTCTATTTTGATTACTGCCTCGGTAGCCTAGTGGTCCTAAACGCGACTGCTACGCTAGAGGTCTTGGGTTCGATTCCCAGGTCGATCAAAATGTGTTATTGGGTTTTTCTATGAAATTCTCAGTAGCAGCTCGGAGTAAGGATCCGTGCCCGGTTATTGGCAATAGGCTCGCCCCCTATTACATGGGACTTAAACATACCGGCGAACTGTGGGTGTATATACACTTCTGCCTAACCCTTCAGGGAATACAGGCGTGATGGTATGTGGATTTTGATTACATTTCGTAAATAAATAAGACTTCATAGTGTAAAACGTTAATTTCGTGCTATTAGGAGAGATAAAATCTTGCAAATTTTCAGTATTCTTGTTTGAAAAACCGCATTGATAAAAGATTTAAGCTATCGATAAAACTCTATGCATACAATGATTTAGTAGATATGTGCGCCTCTACAACTCGAACTTACTTTATAAATGCCTTTTCAAAGCCGTTTATCTAAACTCGCACATGTGCTTATCGCATCGAAATTCTTTGAACGCATTGAAGAAATGCAATTAGCAAGGCGAAGAGGACTATTAAATGTGTAGCTCGACCAGTTTGAAAGAAACTGGTGCGTAAGGACAGGTTTAACAACCCCACACATGACACAAACTCGCGGATGTGTTATACTTTCGATATTAATGAGAACACATCCCGCATGCGTCGCCCTAAATAAATTGCCACCTTCTGCAGTACACGTGCAACGAGAACAAATTAATTTTATGGGACGTATATATCATGTGTGCTGACAGTTTTCATTAAATGTTTGAAAAATATGAGGTTTTACGAACCTTTTTAGTTACTGCGTATAAACATGAATATTTGCATTAAAACATTCTGATTAATTGCTTTCGTGTACCTGTATTTTAGTTATTTCCAACTGTGTCTGTGTGTTTTAATTGATGCTGGCATCAACCATTACTGGGAACCGACACAGTTGAGCAAGCTCAGTAATAACAGCGCTATGTTTTTAATTACCTTGTCAACGCGTATAGTTTGAGCGATGTCAGTCGTCTGGAGCACCTGCAACAATTGGACATACATTTATTAATATGACATAAACTTGAAATACATAAGCCTAAGGTTACAATTATTCAATCACATTTATCACTTATCTATATCTACATTTTTAATAGACATTTTAGGATTTTACACCGATGAGTATTGCAATCGCTTATCAAATTGGCAACATGGGCACATTCTATGTATGACATCATTTAGCTATGTCTCATTAACGGGAAATGTACCTACATACCGCTGTCTCTTCCTAAAGTCATAAATTTTGCTAGCTGTCACGGCCTGGCAGGTACATATTATGAACATATGGGACTTCATTTACAGAATGCCCATTCAATTAACTGACACTGTTACTTTATTGACATAATAGTTTAGATTCGCCACAGGGCAACCGGATTATAGACCTCGAGCACGCATGTCCTTATCAAGATTTCTAGATGGAGTCGGCGTCGGATGCTATGCAAGTTTACGCCCAAGGCAAAGGTTTTGATATATTTAACGTACATATTTGCATTTTACGATCAATGGCGTGGCGGTCGTTATCATTTTTGTAGGCCACATCCCATGACATCGTGCAAGCACAGTATTTTAGTTGCAAATTAATCTAGATATCTCGAGGAGACAATAGGTCGTTTGTTAGCAAGCAGTGCAAGTATGAAGTGTGAACGTCCGCCGTGTGATGTCGGACGTCGCGACACTCGCGTAAACAAAGCGCTACACTGACCGGGTTAACCTTGAATGGTAAATGTGTGCGGAGTTTCGCCGGGGAAAAATATGCCATTGATGCAGGCGGCGTGCGTGCGCCGGGTAACGGTCACCACGAGCCGAATAAGTGGTTTAGCATCGTACGTGGAATGATAATGTTCAAGCGAGACTTGTCACGCGATTGCACTGTCCTGTCACTGCCACACGCACTCAGAGACCCACTTTCTAACCTTGTGTCCTTGAACCATAAGTGTGTTTACGTTCTACGCTTTGAATCGCTTATTTCCTCTTATCGCTGTAATGCATCTAAAAGACATGCACTTTGTGATTACTTCCGGTGAAATGGGTATGTGATATGCAAACAAATTAAGTCAATTTATAACAGTCAATGGTTAGACAATAAAAGCGATAAGGCAATATTTCGTGTAGCCAATTACAGTAGGGTGAATGTCGATGTCGGTGTCTGAGAGAGAACAATGTGCCGCTAACGAGATACAGCGGGCCCAGCGCTCAGCACCGGTCCGTCAGGCCGTCGCTTGCCCAACACCTCAATTCGTTCTTTGTTTACGTTGGCATCGTACTTGCCCGCGGAGCCCGATCTCATCCCGAACGCAATAAAGCTCGGAGCAAACTCACGACTCTGCAATGTCTACTCTTTATCGCCTCCGCCGAATGCTGTACGATCTTAAACGTATTTTAATAACTTCCACCCGCCAGTCGCCGTAATGGGATCACCATGCAAATGCCTGTGCCCATGCTGTACCGTTACATACCGATACCGACGGTAACGAACCGCCCCGTGAAATAAAGAAAGGCAATAATCGCAAACGGGAAATCCGATCATGCCGAGGGCGCCCAGCGGCGCGTCGGCCCGAGACAGGTTCCACTGGGAGCATCCAGTCTAACGCTACAACTATGTAAAGTCAAATGCTTGCACAACACTTAAACATGGGACAAGTATAGCAGAGTACCCCGTGGTTCAACGTCAAAAAACTTGAATGAGCCGAAGAAAGTGCCCTTACAAGTTCCTGTATTCGATCCTATCTTAGATCGAATGAGGTAAGTTGTTAGTGAACCTGACGTACGGTGTGGATTTGAAGTTCCCTTTCGTGATATGGCGAAGCGCTTTCCCTGTCGCAACTCTGCGCTCTGACACTTGCACTCTTCCTTTCTACATTACACTCACTAGTGGAACGATAATGCTATTACTATTAACTGTTATTACATTTGAACTAAGTTATATGATATTGTTACACAGCTATTGTTACAAATGAAGTGCGATTTTAATTTGCATTACATTCCACATAACCGTAATATGTAGACGCGCGGCGAATAAACAAAAGAACTACGGTAAAGTTAGTAATAAGCATTTAACATTATAATCAGAAGGTATTTTTTACTTCGTCAGATAATTAAATCCTTTGAGTGCTACCGAACGATGTCATCTTTTTGAATAAGTTTTCAATTCAAAAGCCGCTTCATCATCTCTCCTTGCAAACTGCTATTACAAAATAAGATTAACAATTTTCTCACGTCCGCATCGAGATCGAGTTAGGCGACGACAACCTCTGCAAAAAGTAAGTTGGAAATCTAATAGAGTTTGTGGCAAGCCGGTTATTTGTGTTATTTTTTAGTTTCGCTGACGCTCGGGAGAAATGCTATGTAACGCTCGCGAACGAAGACGAAGCAACCTGACATTACAGTAATAACGCCGAACCGCCCTTCTGTCATTATTCTGTACACTTTCCTCGGGTAACTAAACATGAAACGCTTTTTATTCTTCAAGGGCATGTTCATTACAATTGCATTATAGTCTATCTTCATCTTTTGCTATATAAGCAACCAACCTCTAAATATAGCACTACGGTGGTGTTAGTTAGGCATCATTTCTTGTCGGTCAAGCAAGTCACATAATTGCATACAAATGTCATTTTAATTAGCTACCGGATATACAACGTTAGCACTTGATTAAGTGGCACGGATTATGTTGAATTAAGACTTCCTTTGATTAAGATTTGTTATGAATGCGTCGAAAGAGGCAGCGGTGCGTGACAGAACTGGTCCAACAGTGGACGATGAGGCATTAGCGTGGTCACCACGTCATGCGAGATACCCTACGATTATTACATCTTTGATTACAACCTAGGATGCCACTACCGCCTCATTATACGAGCAAAGTAGCTCTTAAAATCAGGTTATTCTGAAGTGACATATTAGCATGTTTTCTCCGTAATAGATGGGAATTATGAAACTTCACATGCTATGCTTATTACTTGAATAATAGCCAAATGTTATTAAACCTTAATTGAATTGAATTAAGATATGAAATGGGTGTCAGCTATCGGATCACAATCACGGACACGTCTAACAGTTCAGAAAGAACATCTTACGCATGCAGGACTTACACCGATAAATACATTTTACTTTACAAACAGGCACGGGGCAAGTTATTGAACACCATTAGTATTCCTTGTTAGTGTCATGTTATAAATATGATGTCATAAAAGAAAATGATCACTTGATTGGCGCGGAAGGAGAATTTCATTTGGTGTTTATGTTCATATTGAAATGCCATAAAAAACTTTAAGTAACCGGAATATACTTAGTAAACGCGATATTGAAAAAAGGAAACGTAGAGCGTCGATAATGGTAATAACTTGATATCTCTTTAACTACTGTCGGATGGCAAAAGTGCATGCTGTCTTGCATGCATCATATTTAAGTCCATTATTGCATAAATTATGAATTTCAGTAATGGTTGTCATCAAAACTGTTAGCGGGGAGGATAAAAATGTAGGGAGACTCTCATTTATGTGAAATGCATGTTCTCAGTTTTTAATAGTTTATTATTAGTAAGGATAACGGTTTGTCCATCCTTCCTTTGCATTTTTGCTTGGGGCACTTATTAATTCCGCGCAACGTCTGCTGGAGGTGTTATGTAATTGCAAGAATGCGGCGGCATGTGCCTTGTCGACGAGTCGGACGTCGGTCGGTCCTGTTCGCATGTGAACCGTATTTATTGTAATTACGTCTCTCGGACGCTGACTCCTATCGATCGATGCGACGGGAAAACGTCCGTATGAAACGATAACATCGACCCCATCTATGCGGCATTGCTGCATTCAAGTATCTTATATTATATCAAATCTCTTAGGTTGTAATCGTTGTAGGTACCTTTATTTACGTAGTTATTAAAGATACCATGACATAGTTTACAAACTTCGAATTATTGCTTTGTTATGCGGAAATAGTTTTCGAAGATGCAAATAATTAAGTCAATATTGCCTTTATCTAGAGTAAGAATGTCAAATCGTGACGATTTGGCTATACGGAAGGATTTACCCAACAAAGTAGTTGAGCAATCTACATATTTATCAGCAAGCATTAATTGGAGTGGCATTGGTAATAGTTTCCCGATTAATGCACGCGATCGTCTCTAGGTGGGTCCGTTTGCGTTATTTCGCGGTATCGCGCGCGCAATCGTAACCTCTTCCCACATAATTGGCGTGTGGGCGCGGCGGTGGTGGCGCGTTATCCCGATCGCCGCCCACCAGCGACGAGGCGACGCCCGATTAGATAGCTCGGCCCCCGACACCCCGACCCGGGCAACACCTCCCGGCTGCCGATGCCGTGAGTACCGAGGTGCCGACGCACCCCGCTAACTGGGATCATCTCCTGACGCGATCGCGAAACTCATAAAGCAGTCTCGTTAGTTACACACTTACACCGCACGCGCGCAAGCAATTGTCAATAAACAGCGAATTTATTGTATTCGGTAGTTTGCACTTGATTTATTCCGTATAAAATAATAAACCAATCAGCTAGCGAAATGTTCAGCTTCTCTGCCTTATATTTTTAATTTAAACCATTATCCTTAATAAGCTGGTGTATCCTACGAATGTTATGGTACAATAAGCCTCGCAGCTAACCCTTATTTGCGATAAGAATTGGCACCGACTCGCCCGTTACGCGAGACGAGATGTTCTTCAGACGGTTCATTAATTGCGTATTGTCGAAGCTTTGGTCGACGATCACATCTAGTAAATCGTCCAAGTGATCTCACGACGTTCTTATTTCCGCCCGCCATGTGACCGCTACAGCCATGCGAGATTCTCCTGTATAGCCATGGTTAATAAAATTTAATATAATGTGTACAGCGTAAATTAATCGGAAGCATCGATGATAGGCGTGCACGTTTATGCCGCCAGGATAAACACAGATAAACGCGAAGACCGTTAAGTTGATTTAGCACGTCGGTTCCGCCCCTTTTTGGTGTTACAGACACTTATAGATTATAAGTAGGTACTAGCAGAGTTTATGCTAAAAACGTTTTTATTTTCAATTGAATTGAAAGAAATTAAATTAAAAATAATTGGAAAGCTGTAAGGGATATTACGGTTGCCAAAAATTGCAATGGATGACATCCTGGAAGAAATATAAGAAAGGATAATAATTTATATCCAGTCCTTGATTTGCGCACGCAGTTCTTTCTTAGAAGCTCCCTATAATTTAACCGGGCTCGCTACTCAAACCACTTCAGACAAATTATGATTATACCTAATTCACTTTCTAGTTAGCGTAACAAATAGAACAGGTTTTTAAAGGATATTAGTCCTTATAAGCTAGTTTTGTTTACTCCTCGGTACTTGGTGTACCTAATAAACGTACCTAGATCACGCTCATTAACTTTTTCACTATCAACAAAATGCATCTTGGTCCGTAAGCTAATAAATTTCAATGCAACATCGCACGCACATATCAAGCGCAATATGGTTGACGTTAATTGACGAAATACGAAGTGGTAGTGTTTGCGACGGCTGATTTATACGCGCGCAAATCGCTACTCAATTTGCATTGGATCTATGTAAAGCGCCCACTCGAGCACTCGTTACCGCGATCGTCGCCGTCTTCGACATACTGGCCACAAACCAATCGTCACGACTAAAACGAGGTATGTGTTATCTCTTATTTTTTAATTTGCACACTTCACCAAGTTTGCCACTAAAGATTTTTGTCAACCACTGCAAACATTTACATATTCCTTCCTAGTTTGAGAAATCTACACTCCGTTCTTAAAAGTCTTATCAGAGCTATCCAGGTACTACCTGACCTACTTCGCGGCCAAGCTGAACATATAAATGATTCAGATAGAGCCTAAACGTATAGAAATTACTAAATTTGTCATGACCACATTGGTTAAACGCAAACACAATTCTGCAAGTTGTAATTTAATGCTGTGATAGGAACCACTGTTCGGTGGCGGTTAACATGTTTCTGCAAAGCCTAGTACGGATGTAGGAAAATACGGCTGTAGATAAAATCGTGTACATTGTGAACGCATGCACATTTACAGTTAGTAGCTCAAAACGCAAATAAAATTAACGAAAGACAGCACTAAACGACCGCACAGACACATATCCATTGCGGTGTAAAATAGCGGCGCGCGCAGCAAATGACATTCCACATTCATACCACGCCAAATAAGTGCGGAACGTGGAGCGGATTTGGGTCACACACTGATTCTCGGTAATAGAAGTGTGGAGTGTAAAGCTGTGGAGTTTCACCGCAAGTAATCTGACAGTCGTGTAAGAGTTCCTTGCTAATTTACGGACCGTGCGTTTCGGCCTGCGGTCACGCGCTTGCCGACCGCAGCCGAATTCCGCTACTGGTACGTGCCATGCCAACGAAGACATCAACCATCGAAAAACGTCTCGAGTCCTCGAGATCTCAAAGTCATCAGACATCATCATTTTCACATGGTTGAAATCTTGAGAAATATACCTATAGTTAAGAAGGTATGAATACTTGCTATCAAAATTTCAGCCGTGCTTAAACGACGTAGGTTTGACGAATCTGGGATCTCAGTTCATAATTTAAAAAAACAAAAGACTTTTTTGTTTAATTGGTACTAATTACTACAATAATTTTTTAATGTTTCTTTTGTAACCATTTTCTATTGTTAATTTAATTTTCTAATGAAATTCTTTTTAGTATTATTTATGGCTGTCTACGCGTGTTGGTTGTAACTGTAAGTGCAGAAAGCAATTGAAATTTTTGTCATACATTGTTGTATATTTTCCTGATATACCGTATTTACATGGAAACACTTTCCTTTTTTATCTGTAAGATTTCATTAAGATGTAAGTATACATAAACGGTAAGATTACACTAATTAGTTGGTCATTGTAGCAAACTGCTTATGTATTTTTACGTTTTATCATCGTATTCACACAGCGTGTACACAATGCAACACTCGGCTAAACGTTCTGTTGCGCATTCCGAGTTCTAATGAATGTGAGAATTGACTCTAATAGGGATATGACGGTATTATGGATAATTTGATGCAAATCAAAACAATAGTAAACGATTCCAGATTTTTTTATTGAATGCTGTTTGCAAATGAAATCGGTTTAATAAGTTAAATAGCAAAGTAAGTGCCATTTGAAAACAAAGTTAAATGATGATTGAATATTTTTTACAATAGTACGGTATATTTATTGTATTATATTATTTCCACAGGTGTCATTACTACGTATTTGTATCTACTGCAGATCCCACATTGCAAGATTCCCCTTCATTGCAAGCACCATTAAATTCACCGGCATGTAATTTTTCTGTTATTAGCAACACATTGTTATTACGAATTTGTGTGGTTAATACATCTCAATTATAATTAGATCACATTATTTAATAGCACGTTCCGCACTGTGGTCGTACAAATTAATAACGTCTGCATGTTTTGTGAAGATTCGTGTATGACATAATGAACTAGACATTGAAGGGTAATTAACTACTGCATACGACCAACCTATAATTATAAACACGTGTGGTTTTAAAGGTCAAAATAATTTGTGAAATAATCGTTTAGAAACACGGAATCGACGCAAATACCAAAATATTTATAACGCACGGCAAAGGAAGAAAAAAATGCATTGGCGCCATCGGTATTTCCTACAACAAAACGTATCGTAATGTAACTGTAGCGTCAGGCCTGGATAACGCTGAGAAGAAGAAACAAAACATTAGCTGTGAGTAGTCGATCAAGAGGCACGCGAATGTCGCTTAGCATTGCATCTAGTTTCACTTACGGTGCACGCAGTTTTTCGTCGGGAACGCGATCGCGACCGCGATCAATAGCTCACATTGTGCTCGTCGACGACGCCCGCGCCGCTTGCATAATGTGTCAGTCGTGGGAGCGACTACAGAGCCGCGCCGTTATGCGACGCACGCCACTGGTACCGTTCCATTAGTGATTTTATTAGACGATTCGCGTGTATCGCCCGTAATCAATTTGAGCACATTGCAGGCGTTGTAAGTCGCCCTACTTGCAACGTATTATAGAGCATAAAGCGCTTTACAGCCACGTTCTCCATTTAAGCTCACACGGTGTTTCATTCCGGGCTAATGTAAAGCTGGCTGTGTATAATTTTGTTTTGTCCGCTTTATCTGGGACGCAGCAGTACGAGTATATCACGAATTTTGCAGATAAATCGATGCATTGCTATGAGAAATGATTGTATCTACCTTTGATTCGATTTCAAGTTCATGCATTAATGATCTTAATGTCAGGTATTATCCTTGCCGATTTCTCCTGAGGCGATCTTATTGCTCACAACTGAAAGCTACAACAAAACTTTTGTCTTGATTTTGGTATGGAGTCATTCAATCAATTTCGATAGTTCGTTTTTGAATTAGGTAGCTTCACACGATTCGTAATGTAGCTCGGTTTACACGATTACATTCCCGGATCTCCCGGATTAAAAAAAGTAGTTTACTCGCCACTTCGACATAAAATTCAAATATTTTTTTTTTCTAAGGATGTCTTCTTGTTAACATTGACCGCGAACGTACAACGGTACTGACAACTTTTCACTGTGATTTATTTGGTTACTTTTCACCTATTCAGCGGCTGAAAGCAATGCCCTCATTTCTTTTCGCAAAAAAAAGTAGACTAAAGCCATAATGTTTCGATTTATAGTACGAACCCGGAAACTGGTTTGCGGATTTTGGTTAATTTATGACAGTATCAATATTTGGGTACAGCGTGGTATCTGTGTCGCCGATGAGTCAACGGTGACCGCTCACACCCACTGCTATTGTTAGTCGCAAGCGCAGGTTCCCTCATTTGCATACTCATCTCACCATAAACAAACATAAGCAACATTATTTTTTCTCTTGGCGGAATTTTATGATGTTGCCAAAATATAAGTTTCACTTCACAGTTATGCATTTCATTTATTTGGTTTAAAACAATTTCTAACGTATAATATTTACGATCGTAAGATTCTAGATTTTAACCGTGACATCATTGAGTTCGGTTATTTTTACAGTCCATCGTTTTTGTAATCTGAACTTGTAAACTTTTTAGGCAGGCAGGTATCGATACAATTACAGCAAAAAGTCTCCACAACTCAAATCGAAAAGAAAATTGGAATCAATAACAGCGTCGACAATAGTAGATAAAAATAAATTAAGTTGCGGGACACCTGTTAAAGAGGCCGTCAAAAGTGCACGCACCCGCACCGCGGCCGCGGGTCGTTCACCCCGACACGACGTAATTAAAATCCTTCATGGAAAGCACGCCTGATGGAATCCATCCTGACCCCGCGCACGACCGACTAGTACCGCCCTTTAAACGTTACTTTATAAATAGGAGCAACCCAGCTTCGTGTCCCTACCACGGCTATGCGATACGGGAGCTACAAAAAAAATAACCTTAATTATTCCAAGATTTTCAAGTCTTGACTTCGTTTTATTGAATTCTTGTGTATGTATTTAAAAATCTGACAGCTTTAAAACGCTCGCGGTTTGTGTATGAATAATAATTATATACGGATAAAAAACAAGAAGTTAAAAGGTTTTATAATCACTTTGAGAGAAGTTACCACAGTTCTATGATTCTTGTAACGATATTTTTTATTCATGGTCAATTTCATTGATTTATTGCCAATCAATTTACCTGGTAGGTACATCTCAAAATTGATCACCAAATTAAAGCTACGATAGGTCTAAAAATTCAATTACGAATCTGTTCAATAAAACACTTGAATTTAGGCCATTTCAATTATTTTGAGAATTAATCAAATTTGAAAACCTATCAAATAATTTCAAACTGTTTATTATTTATAGCCCTTCAATCTGGTCATCTATAAATTCATGTGAAACAAATTGGTATATTGAACTATTATTACTAGCTATTAATCCGATTAATCATTACTACGTGTTCAGAGATTCTTCATATTCCATCACATTCTCCTTCATAGCCTGTTCTTGAAACTATCTTTGTTTCTGCAGTTATCAAAGATCGCACTTTCCCTCGAGTCTCTCCATAAACTTTAGTGTGATATCAAAATAATCAGGAAATCGGCACGCGGTATCGCCTTGTGCCCAATAATCGATGTTGATGGCGTGTCGCCGACTATGCGCGCGCGCAGTCACGAACTACTCGGTGGATCGCTGTTCTCACGTGACCCTCTTAATTATAATCTCAGATCCTGCAATAGGGTCAACTGGATATGTTGATTTGTGCATCGTATTTTGATATTTAGATCGTGTTTTTGGTAAAACATTTTCAGTTCGTTTCGAGCTCGGGAAACATTGGCAACAAATATTAAAGCCCTTGTTTCATGAGTACTGTCAAAGTAACCAATGAAAGCCAGATTAAAGAGACAAGAACAAAATAAATTTAGTCATTAGGAAAAACATAAGGAACTCTAAAAAAGCTAAAGGCAATAATAGACGTGAGGCATTTGAAAAAAAAGGAAACAAAATGGTGTATATCATCCTACTTTTAACTCTTACTTTTATACATATTATCATATAACCATTTTATCGTTACATTTAATTAACAAACTCATTGCGGTTTCCATTCAAATGGTTCATCTAATTTAACGATGAACATAAGCGTTAATTTTGTTTATTTCTTCATAGTAATGAATAATCTTTTATAGTAAAAATATATTTTCTAATACATTTTATGAACATGGTAGCCAAAAAAGCCGCCAAATCGTTTGCTTCATTTATATTTAGTAACCATAAAAGCGACGGGCATCGCAATAACTTTCCTTATTTATGTTCTTGAAATTTTCTTTAGCTTAGCGTAAACTGTCAAAGAAATAAAATAAATCACACTTCTGATTTTGACATAACCAGAGCTTTTAACATATTTTGACAAAGCTGTACACTATTTTATGAGAAAGTAAATCTTTCGGATTTTAGTAATTTATTGCCCTTCTACTATATGCGAATGCCCATAAACTATGTGGGAACATGGAACTTTATGGGTTCGCTGCGACAGTTTACAAATGAAAGCTCTTCAGCTGAGCTCAAAGAAGTCCGCCAAACTTTAGCATCGTGGGCAGCTGTACGTTGGGTCGTAAGTTGTGGGTTCGTGATCCAATTCCACACAGTTGGTACCGGGGTACCAACATGACCTGAACCCCGGTCGTGCTCTCCGGATCGTTTGTTATACTTTTGCGGTTCGCCAACGCTACCAGTTGTTCCGTGTACAATTGCGGACCTAGATACCGTAGGTAGCTAGGACCTTAATAATGTTCAAGTTCGTGGGAAAAATCTTGGCTTTATTTTTGCTGCTTTTATGTAGAACATTTTGTATGGATTAATGTTTGCATGCAAAAAGCTTTATCGTATAATATGTATGAAATTACTACGATTATGTGGCGCGTATGTTCAATTATATCCACATCCAATTGGCTGGTATTAATAATTAACTTGTTATTTATTATTTATATTTAATATCTGCGTGTTTAGCTAACAATATCGTATGTTAAGTCGTAGCAATTATTCAGTCTCCATTAAAATACATTACGCACATAACATTAACTCAGTGTAAGTGCCCTCTGTTCGCTAAATTGAAAGCCTATTACACTGCCTTCGGAACCCTCTTTAAATGTACTTTAAAACAAAATACATGCGTAATCGAGTTCAATTAATGGTCGCGGACAATGCACGTATAGACTCAAGAATTAATTATTTACTATAAATAGTCTTCTTAAATTTATAGTTTTCATTATCCATACCTTTGGAATAATTATTTTCTATGATTTAATTGTTTTCTAACTCATTTAAATTCTACCTGTATTATATTTCTATAAATACGTACAACATTGGTTTTTATTTAGATAACTGAGACATTCGAATATCAATATAATTTTATTGTTATCGTAAAAAGATGTTAACTCCTCTTCCGCGACCCGCGTTGATGTCTTTTACTAGCGCCAATCGCGGAGCTTTGAACAATTTTCGAAACAGTCAGTCTTCATGTCATTTGTTATTATTTTGCGTATTTCTTTTATTATGATAATTTGAATATATGTTAATTTGCATTCATTCTTTATAAGACTTTTTTTGACCGAATATAGTTCGTAAATCTCATCTGTTAAATACGTGACACCGTTCTTTATTTATAGACTTATTAAACGTAATTTGCGAAACTTTATTGCTTGAATTTAAAAACGATGGAATAAATGATAAATCTTCTCGCAAAGGGAGCCAAACGAAGCGACTCTAAATATAGCGCAGTGCCATTATTGCTATATGCGCATCGGAGCTTATCGCTCTATACACGATTGAAGACAAGCTCGCGCGCATGAGCGCAAAAACCTTCCTATACATACCCTAACGGTACCCATACACTACTCATTTTTCTACGTTATCATCAATTTATTTTTCCTGAGTTTACGTTTCCTGGAAACGTTTTTAGTTCATATTTTTTTTTATTTTTACTTCCTATGTTTTCACTTAAGCTTTTGTAATGTGAAATTGTAAACAAAAAGTGGAGTAGTAAACTTTTATAATATTGCTTAGTTTATACATATTTTTCTTCTATGATAAGTTATTTACAAATACACAAATATACACGTATGCTACTGTCATCATTTTTTATTATTTTTATAATATTTTTTCATAAACCTTGTTCGTTAAATATTTTTAATTACTACGTAACTTGTTGCAATTGTATCGGTCCAGCGAACAACCACCATAAAATATTTAATAAACCAGTTTATTGAACAGGATCACCTGATTGCACTCAGTTGTCCAGGACTGCGAGCTTGGATAAATATTTTTGACTACATTTTTGAAATATTTTTATATCATTCTTTATGAAGAAAACTATTACTAATATAATTAGGGACGTACCTTATAAGGACCACGGGAAGGATATTTGATAAGTTAGCGTCACGTGAAGGTATAGTTCAAACAAAATTCAACACGCAGTTCATGAACTTTTCACTGTTCGTATATCACAGGCGGTCGCACAGTCCTCGGGGTGAGCGCGCACGTTGGTCGCGAGTAGTGTCGCGGCCACTCTCGACGAGACACTGAACTTGCCAGAGTGCGCCCCAACGGTTATAACATAACACGTCTGACGTAACCTTAACCTTGCAAGAAGAAGAGGAACGAGCCGCCGAAGGACGGAGAGAGAGAGCGATAGTTTTGAGAGAAAGGGAGAGATGGCGGTCGCCGGACGCGCGGACGCCGCTGTCCGCCGTCGCGCGTCGCCGGCCGCCCGCCGTCAGACCCCATCCTGCTTCCCATACCACTGTGCTGATCATGTTTATCTTTCACACTACTATTTGATTATACGCATTTTAACAAATTGAGAAATTGATGACATTTCACTAAGTTATCTTAAAAGCCTTGTGTTTGAAGTGTGTGGACAGCGACGCTAGGCCCAAAAGTAAACAGGCACACCTCCAAAATTTGATTCGAACGTGATGTTTGATGCTTGTGAATCATAATTACTTTAAATGATGGGAACTAACTGTGATGAAGACATCTTATCATTCCATAATTGCCGGTTATTATCAAGGTCCACTTTGCAATTTACATAAACAAAACAAGTCGTGCGTCCATTAGCAACCGCACGGTTTGTGGATCACCCATGATACTAACAGTTTCTGTTCATAATTGGAGCAACTGAACTTAATTCTACTATTTATATGGCTAAAACACGGTATATCTAAGAATTTGGTTAACTTTTTACCTAGGTATGTCAAAAAGGAGATAAGAAAGTCTTGGTAGACAGAGGAAAAGTAACAGCAGCCTAACCCTGCAAGCAGCCGCTCCCTGCAAATAAAACATTCTATGATCAAACAAAACTTTCCAGAGATAAGAATAAAACAGTCCGTTAATATGCAACCAATACAATACACCACGAGTCTATTATTCATACTTGTCGATAACCAGCCAAGGATCACTCGGTCACATCTATCTATCGGCAAAGGTCCCCGAATCATAACGGGAATCTGATTCACATTTCTATACTTAGTTGAGTACAAACATATTTATATACCACTTGTGTCTTTGGAGTTGTCAGCGAAAGACAGGATTATTGCACCACTTAATAATAGTTATGGACCTGACCCAAGGTTAGAAGACTAGTTTGCATTTCCACGAATGAGTCTCATGTGAAAAGTTATAAAGACAAAGCGTAGCGTGTCTAATTATAAGGGACGTGCGAGTAAGCACACGCAGTGGCCTTAGGCCGGATGAAGCCTAGGTTTAAGAGGAATATGAACATAGTGAGAAATATAACAGACACGCCTGTTAATCAGTACGGTAGACTAATGAAGATTATAGAATAATTAGGCTATAATTGTTGAGTACAATGACGGAAGATAAGATGAAAAATTTGTAACCCCGTTTAAGGCAGATATCTCATGGATAAACCATAATCGAAAATCTTCGAAATTCCAATTACACTTTCACCAACAGAAAATCTATTTAAAAACCACCCAACTGGTTCGATAACCACAAAAGCAATGAAAACTTTGAACACAAAACATACGTAAATAGTGGCACTGAACCCATTTCTCGTAGACCGCACATGATCCCATTTCCGTCAGTTGATTATACGAGTGCAATGGGCAACACAGTTGGTTAAAGGAAAGTCGATACTCTTCTATCCTAATGGATTAACCATTAGGATTGTAGGGTATCAACTTTCATTTAATTCTAAAGGTCTGGTCAGACGGGTGACTGAAAAGATATCCTTATTTCGTGTCTAGATATTTAATTTTAATTAACTGGGTACCGTTAAGCGTATACAGAAATATTTATTTTTAACTATCTTAACTACCATAGATGTCCGCAGCTCATAAGCTTCCTGATAGCTACTAACAATAGAAGCTTATAAATAATATTGTAACTTATGTGGCAATAATCGTTCCGGTATACTGATTGATAAAGTTATTATCAACACACGGGAAGACGAGAGCATTTTTATAAATCCCACGGGAAGAGAGGTACCGCACGCCATGTAACTCTCGTTCAAGATAATCCCAACTTTTATAAGAAAGGAATCGTTAAAAAATTCGTACATAATAAAAGCTCCATTCTCCGTATATTTATTCTATCATTATATGACTCATATTTTATTACTGAACGCTCTATAATGGAGTTAGGTGAACAAACTAAGTGATATTGTCATATTCCACAGTACTTTAACTCCGTAGCTTTGTATCTTGCAATGATGCTTGTTGAATATATAATATAAAGAGTTCAATTGTTACCCAAATTGCTCAATCTTTTACTCTCGTCTTCACATTCGTGAATGAAAATGTAAAAGCATTTCGCTTTCAAATGGAACAATTGCGACGTTTTGCCTAATGACATGTGCCAAAGAAAAGATTATGTCGACGACCTCCGCTTTCTAAGACGTCTGAACTTGAAAATTGTTTGTTTAAATTTTTTATTTACTTTTCTCTCGACTTTTCAGTTTCATTGATTTCTTTTTTTGAAATGTGACTTTCACATGACTTGCTTTAAAGAAATTGGAACCATTAAATTTAAAATAACTCTAAGTGTGGGTTGTTTACACAAAACAACATCGGATTCTGCATATATGGGAAGGTGTTATATTTTATGTATAAATAAATGGAGAAGGGAAATATGATTGACTGACATAACAACGCCCAGGCTCAAGTCGAATAATGATCCTAGAAACACGTTTGAAATAAACGTTCCATTTATGACGTACCTAACTAAGATAACTGCAGCTGTAACGCAAATCTCAGAGCAAACGAAGATGGTATAAACATGGCCGTCAGGGAGTCTTATTTTTCATTATTTGCGTTTCCAATAATAATAAGTTTAATCTTATTCTATTCTCCGAATAATGTATTATTATTCGAATCCTGTAATGTCCTGCTTTATAATGTGATTATGTCTATACTCTTTGTTTATTCCAATTTTCTGTGAACTCCGCATAATCCTAAGTTATAGGAGAAAAGAAGAATATTTAACATCGAAAGCGATTAAGGTCACAAAGGTATCCCAAAATGGCCACTGAAATAGTAACATTAGTTGAATAAAACGGTTTCAAATATGGACATGAAATAAAAGTATGTCGGCATGGTAGTTATGGTAGCGAGTTCACACCCACACACGTGATTAAACCAATGAATTAGAGCGGGCCTACTTTTGTCAAAATCTCACTGTGAAACACCATGTTAAGATTAATGTCGCAGATAACTTTGCGATGAGTAATCTAGGTACCTACAAAGCGATTTAGTGTTGGATTTTGTGATAAAGTCAACTTCATGTCACAAATCATTCGACGTGATTTTCATGTGACGTCATCTACTGCTCGTAGGTATTTAGCGTGGTAGGACCGTTGCGGTCGATCAAATGATGGGTGTATCCACAAGTTCTTTTTACTGTAATCGTAGGCTCATAATCTTCATTAGCGCAGTCAATTCAAAATGGTTTCACATCAGTTCATTAAGTTTCCTCTTTGTCAATTATTACGTCATAAAAGAATGTTCCCAAGACTTTCTGTAGTTTGTTATGCTTCACATCATATTTCCCGTCTGAGTGGCTATTACGCTCCGGGATATGAAGCTACTCACTCATTTATTGGCCGATGATACGTATCTTATTGTTTATTACGATATGCAATTTCACATGTTAGATGAGATAACTTCAAATAATTAAGAACAGCTATGAATATACATGCGTTGTACTATAAATCTCATATGTTAATGGTACCAGAAGCCATGCACCATATATTTCTACTGGTGTTCTGACTGGTTGATAAAAGTAGGACCTTGTCTTGTCTTGCACAGTAGTGCAATAAAATAGAATATAATAGAATGACCTAAATAGTAAAACTTCCATGTAGGATTTTGATTACGTTCCTATCATTTAATTCTACCTATTAAGGTCTTCATTCTTTGATTGAAACAGTAAGCCATAAACCATTATTGAAAATTAAACAGCTTCTCCTAAAATAAAAGGAAATAAACTTAATAAAAGCTATACACCGCTTCATCACTTTATGTTCGAAATATATTATGATCTCATCATACGTTTAATCTACTAGCTCGTAAAGGGAACGGTAAAATTTCCGCCATTCTCATATCTTTTCAAATAGGAAAATAATTATCTTCCACGTATTATTATTAATACGTAAGTTAATTAGTAGATCGTTTTTATTGGCGCGTTTCCTAGTAGTCGCAATCAGTTGCCTTGTGCCAGCTGCTATATTAAGTTCACTATATCATGTTAGACACGCCTGTAGAACCGATGCCGTGCTAATGTTTTACTCTCCGCTTTTATTCCCTTAATATTTCTCGTGGTAGCGTTGAAAGCATTTAAACCTGCAGCTCTAATAAAGTGCTATATGCCTTTCGACACGGAATTGATTAAGATAGGTTCTGTTTTACAGCGGGTACTATAACCCCTAGGGACGGGGTTACGGTACCGGGAGGTTCAATCTTTACTAATGAAATACACGTTCAATTATTATTTCGTGTATTGATTTATATTTTAATATGCTATAAACAACACTGGTTTCGGATCAGCCTTCGTGGCCAACTGTCAAGTCTTTCTAATTTAGAACAGAGTTTCTCTCATAGGAATATTAACATGAAATAAGGTTGCATAAAATATTGTTCCTATGATTTAGTGCAATATAGGTACATCTATAATTATTTTGTATCATTTTATAAGTAACGTATTTATTATTTTATCAAAGAAAGTTTAACGAAATTATAGAGCTTTTACATTTTAGTGAAACTCGATCACTACAATACTGGCAGAAAATGGTGTCGCAAAAATGTGAAATGTCTTGTATTTTCCAAATACTTTTTTGTCAAAGACATTTCATCCTTAATTCTACAATTCCCTTCACTCTCTTGTCTCTGATATATAAGTTGTCTTATAGTATCGTATTATGTTTAGTTATAAATATAGCCATTCAATATATCGAATATATAATTATATATATATTTGATTTGTTCACATTCTAACAGTAGGCATTATTTATTTAAATTAGCTGACTATTTAAATATATTATATCCATTTAAAAGTATTACTCATCCAATGACATTTAGCGTTAGAAATAAATTTTAAGATAATATAAAGATATTATTTGATATTGCGGAAGTGACACATTTTTACAGCTATTTGCCAATTTTTATTTACGGCATACATCTAAAACGTGTATTATAATATGTAAAATAAACATTATAAAAAATAAATGAATTTTAAAAGCAGGAAAAATAAATCTTGATCTGTAAGAACATAATACCTACTTACGTTAAACTTGCTGATAAACTTATTTTTAATCGCCGTATCTACGTAGCTCTTTAAGCATGGCATAATTAAAATAAATAATTCTATATATAACAGTATAAAACCATTTACTTTTCTATCATTATTTACAACATTGACTATAGGGAGCCAATTGGACACGTTTCCAATGTGCATATAATATAAATTGCACTGCACACCAACCGGTTGGATTAACAGATTACAATGTAGACGTTAATGCTTTATGATCATAACTAACAACCTAGCAGTTTTGTGGAGTAAAATTAAGTGTCCCTATTGAGGTTGAACGGTGTACCGGCCTGTTATACGAATTGTTACATCCTTGCAGAATCATAGCGTTATTATGTACTAGCTCAACAATGTTGCTCGTTGCTACATATTTGTTCCCATTGTACAGTGGCTCTTTTGCATAACAGCCTCCAAGAATCATGAAAATGTGAGATTCCTTAAGGATTATGCTGTTACACTGCGGCTCGATATTGTACCATATCAATTTACAATAAACAAAGCCCTTCATCTAAAATTTTATGAAATGCGTTGTTGTAAATACTTTATCTAGTAATGGGTTTAGCTTGATAGGTTTAATATCGGTTGGACATCGTTAGCGCAAACAAGACTATTTGATAATCCTTCGCCGAGCAAGTGTTCCTATATTATAACAATACAATAGAATGGTACAGTTTACGACTGGTTGTTAAGCTGTTTTGTTGGAGGTTTATTAATCGTCACTGTTTGTAAAGTATAGACCAATCAAGGATCAAATATAACTGCTAACTCAAATATGGAGATTTTCTTTTGTTGTTGATACGATATCCGCTAAAACTTCTTATATTTTGCTTCAAATCCTTTAAAAGCCAGTATTGACAACATTTTCAAAATCCGCACCTCCAACATTTTGAGCAGGAACATATTCCCATAACTCTGCGGCAATCTCACCGGTTCATCGGGTGTACACTCCTGCTTTACATTTCGTGTTTGTTTAAAACATTTACAATCGTTCCACGGCTTGACAGTTAGAAATCTTTACCCAGAAACTCGTATTATTTATGAAACTCAATGTGAGCCTCGCATATCCTTCACAACTTTTTTTTAATTTATACATACCTTTTCCTTGATGGAGTCTGTTTTCACACGCTCCGAGATTACGCGGAGGCTGATCTTAATCTACAGACGCTGATTTTTTATGACTGCTTTATGAACCAGGAAATATTGTAAGCTCTAACTAAAGTATACGACGTAAAATGTAGAACGCATCTTTTTATCTCAACAGTAATCATATACGTCTATTGAACAAAATGGAATACATTTCTTTGAAAGCTAATTGATAATAAGTATACCTTTGAAATATGACTGCTTTTAAAGGTCCATACTCAATCTTTTTTGTGTTCACTAGGTG
This sequence comes from Caradrina kadenii, assembly GCA_947462355.1. Lineage (NCBI taxonomy): Eukaryota > Metazoa > Arthropoda > Insecta > Lepidoptera > Noctuidae > Caradrina > Caradrina kadenii. Next base: position 8,643,219 of record OX381683.1, on the reverse strand, counting down.
TTTGAATACGAAACGTGGTATTAATTTATGAACACATCAATCTTCAACTGTTCGTGCTGGACATAATTACTTGTTTATTCAAGATGAATTGATACTTGATAACGAATTAGTTAGGTATATTTCTTTAATTGATTTGGTGTCGGTACGTACATACAAGTAGAATGAAAAAAAAAACAAACGTTATAAACGTTAAAAGCTTTATGAATCATTCCACCTTTCCAATACTCATTATTGTAATTTATTATATTATGAATATCTTACGCACAATATAGAAGATTATTTAATAAACACTTAAAGTAGGATTCCTAAACACGCAACCATGATGCACAAAGAGTAGCCGCGTTTATTGCACCCATATTACACGTTATTGCTAAGGTATACTTGCCTATTAAATCTGTTTTACGAGAACTGATCAAATATACAGAAGATATTACCGTGCTCATTTTAAAGTACTCCCTAGAAGACACCATAAGGCCAATTCTCTTAATTAGGTAAAAATATTCAAAATATCATCTCAAGAGACGTAAAAAAATTATGTATATTAGGGTAATTTTTAACAGACTGACTGTTAAAATGACCCTAATTTTCATTTTTTTTTACTGAAATTGGAATATGGACGTTTCTAAATATTTCTCGAATTGCCCCCCTGAACTCTGATCCTGAAACTTTCATTGGTCTGTAATATTTACTTTTGTAATCATTTGTCATACATAATTTACCTATCAGTATTTTTTGTGTGTTCGCAAAAAATGAAAAACAAGGTAATGTCCGTTAGAGTAGGTAACCACACTTTACTGACACCTGTGATTTGCAGTTTATACAAAAAAGTCTTAGAATAATTTATAGTGAACTTTCGTTTTCAACCTAGAAAAAGTCATGCGCACCACTAAATTTTAAACTATACGTACAAGCTTGATATGTGGTCATGTGTACGTAGCGTCCTAGACAAATGTTCACTACAGTCTACAGTTATTTCATTTATTTATTCAGGATCTCCAGCAAAAAATATTCACAAATCATGGCATACATCAGTACATCAGAAAAAACACAAATTAATTTTGTTTTTTTTTTTTGTTAAATTTTAAGTACCCCCGACAGAAGAATAAAAATGCATACCGCAGCTAACAAAAGAGCTGATAACTGAAACCGCTGTACCGATTTCCATAAAACTAAGAACACTCCCGACTAATTCACCTTTCAAACAAAAAACTAAATCAAAATCGGTTCATGCGTTCGGGAGCTATGATACTACATACAGACAGACACACACACATAGACACGTCAAACTTATTAAAAAAGATACATCATCAGTTACTTAAAACAAAACTCTACAACATTTATTATATTCTGCCAGAGATTCGAAGATATCTAAAGTTGTGCCTATCTAAGTTTCAGCGAACATATTCTACCGCCTACAAATTCTTGATACATCCGCTTCTCCAGTCAATTTGCAAACATTAAGTTATCTCACCGATATTTTATTACTAACGTAATGAATGGAGTACTCCCACCACTCGATAGGTACGAGTATGAAACTCATCTGAATCTTCCAACAGATTATAGAAATTACTAACACAAAAGCTTTGAAAAACTCACATTACATTTTATAATCCTACATAATTGCTTCAGTTGTCTTTTATAATAGCTTTTGCTCGGTGCCCGTCCTCATGGGAATACAACGGCATTATGTACGTCAATTGTTATTATTGTTGCTTAGCTCATTTCTCCCATAATACTATTATTGCTCGTAAAGTTTAACGTAAAAATTGTACTCATGTTAGTAGTACGTACACAATTCGTATGCCGAATTGTCCATTCTCAGTTTAAAAATCTTATCGCCTGATGAAATGTGATCTTTCGATTTATTATGTATTTTTTAAGTTTATCTTAGACATCACTGACATCAGTGAACGAAAATATCACGAGGAAACCTGGACTTATACTTAATTTATAAACGTCTGAAATCTCCCGTACCTTCTTTGTACGAGAAGAGGCTTTTGCCCTGAAATAGAACAATAATAGGTTGGTATTATTAGATTTCGTACTTATTATATCTTCTTTGATAAAGTGTTTAATATTTGTTATATTGCAACTCCAACAACAATAACTTTTAAACAAGCACGAGTATTTGATCATATAGAAATGATTGCTTTCATAAATCCACGTTGCTTACGACGGATTAGCAAACCATAACTAGGATCTTATTTCCTTAGGCTAAACAAACAATTTGATGCTAGCAATTTACTCACTTATTTATGAAACGCAGTAAATTGGCGCGTAAACTATAAAGACATGAATTCGTTTTTCAAAGTGCCGCCGTGTCCTGTCGTGCTCCAGCGTTGTAAATCCCCTCAAGTCAGTAGTCACCCATTACACTGATAATTAGCCAACATTTGTAGGCCTCAGGACACGCTAAGCTTATAGCTACGAGACTTTGTTTGTTTTAAAGATAATGCGGGTCTAGTAACTGCAGAAGCTTACTTTATTACGCATATTAAATAATCAAGCAACATCTTACTTTTTACTGCACTTAAAAACCGTTACGTTCTATAAAAATATTATATCAGATGGCTGCCTTATTTAGAGACGGTCTCTTTCAATAAATTACTAAAGTTTCTATTGAAATGCGGTCGCAAGTGTATATTTATTGGAGATATATGATGGTAACCAATATCTAGAACAATTTGTTTTACTGTTTGTAGACATAATTCCAGTTTTCGTATTCAAGACTTTATTTTCCACCAAAACAGTTAAGTTAGTGGGGAAAGCAATCGTTTCACGTCATAAATACTGTCTATGTAATTTGTGCCACCTCGTAAACCGAAGTAAATTGACATAATACAAGTATTTATTTCAGAAGAATATATTACCGTGAAAATCGCGGTGTGAGAGCTGGGCCACAATTTAAATGCACATATTATTATTACGCCCATTCTTATTTTACGACTATTGTCAACTTGCCAACTTTATTTGTCGATAGACATCGACATACTAGTTTATCTATGTAAATGTATTTTCGTTTGTACAATACACGTTTTAGAGTCAATTTTCACGGTGTCTCTGACACCCTCATTGCATGCAGACAGTTGAATGAACAAGGCGTATCTTTGGCATACCTGAAAATTCCCAAATTAGAAATAGTTCAAGTTGTTATTTACATTGTGTATTTCGGTTTTGTAGTCATTTTGATTCCTTTGATATGTTTCATTATGACGGTGTGACATTTGAAAATGTCACACTGTTATTTTGAACATCATCATCATCATCAGTTTTACGCGTAGGTCATTACCGTAAACATAGTAAATTTTGCGGTAATTTTATTACACTACGCATCATAAATATTTACTGTCTCAAAAGCTGAGTCAGAGAATCCTGTTGAAAGTCTTCTAACTTGATACGACTGTGGAAATACATATCAGTTTCACTTTTCCCTCATCTATAAATGGTGATATTCGTATCACGATTGGGGTCGCGCGTGCTAACTGTCTCGACATGTGTGCAAAACTGATTTTCCCCGGCGGCTACTGAAAAATAATACTCTCTTTTACTATGCTATACTATAGTCTTGTACTTTTGTGAATATCCCTTGGGGCTAAACGAGATCTATTTTCTCCCTTACTATGTGCAAACAGAACTGATTCAGGAATATGAATCCAGATTATTGCGCCACTTGATAAATATATTATTACGATAAAAATATATACTAGGCTCTGTTGATAAATCGTTATAACAATAATTACTGTTATCGCCCTACGGTTGTTCTATTCAATCTTCCTTCAGTGGTTATTCAAACAGTAGGAACTGAATGTGTAATAAATGACAGGAAGACGAGCTAAGCTTTACGAGGCAAGATGTATGTCCAATTGGCAGTTAAAGCATTTTAACGGCATATTGCTTTAGGATTGAAATTAAAGCGGCGGATATTAGCCGTGGCTGTTTAAGTATAGGAATTAATTAGTAGTGTTGTAGAATAATTTCTCATTAATTTCAACACGGGCGAATAGAAACCCCGCGCGGCAATTCCATGCTTTGTAAGTGGACGCATGAAGTTGAATTACCATTACGCAAACCATATATCACGCGGCCACTGTACACGGTGCTTTATATTCGCGCCTGAATCTCGTAGAAATAGCCAACGAAAAATTTCAAATAAATTGTCTCGTAATTTGTATCTGTTAGTCAGACAGCTTAGTCTTGCCTAACTAAAAGATATATAACAATATTAATGAATCATTTATTTCAGACAAAGTCCATAGATAGTTAGTAATACACAAAAACCCTTAAATAAACTAATATTTGTACGAAAAATAAAATACCGACACTGTGGGGCACCGAATCGCAAAAACTATGGCAAGCCCTGGACGCGACCACCAGAAGTGTGTAGTCGCATCCAGTGCCGCCACATAAGCGAGTTACAGCGACTCACAAACACTCTCCTTATATACTACCTATGAAAAAAAAGGTACAATTAAAAAATGCACTGATTGCATACCTTTATAAACAAGCAATTATTTCTCATAATTTCTGAAATAAAATTATAATCTTACAATTATATATTCCTATTTTGTCACCTATCCTACTAAACGGCAATAAAACAACTCGATTAATATTTATGACAATAATCAATTCTGAACTTTATTGATAATTCTTTTAAAGCTGATTAGAAAATAAACGTGACCAATAGTGTAGGTATAGTATACGCGTCTTATACTGGAGACATCCGCTCTTTATATTTTAACGTAATCCCCTATCGCCCTTCATAAATTTATCATTTTATAGCTAATAATGCGCATCTTATACGGTATCAAACTCATTAATATGTCTTAATGTATTTTTTTTTGCCCTCAGGTAAGTTAAGCGTTCCTGAAGCAGTTTAAAGTTCCAATCGTCTGGTACATTATTATACCGCAATACTTTCTCGTAAGTCTCCAACGTTTTTTACATATTTGTATATCGTTTAGTATTGAATTTGATTATACGCTCTTGGCACGGCTTGGTCGTCCACCCTTCATAAGATTAAAGTAACAAGGCTTACATTACGAATAAATATTTCAAACTTAAAATACCGTATTTTAACTGAGTCAACACAAGTCTATGTTGCATTCTTCGAAATAACTCGAGTTTCTAGTTAAATAAGACTATTATGAAATAAGCATTAATGTCTTACATTAAGTCACAGCGTGCCTGACATCACGTGTACGAATTAATTACGCCATTTAAACGCAATAATAATAACGTCGGAACTCAAGTGCGCGGTTAATAGTTTGTCACGATTATAACGAGAGAGATACTATCCGGAGTGCGATATTAACGGGCAGTTGCAATTCTCACGCTATGTGCATTACATTGGAGTGTATCATTTCCTACGGGTGTACACAGGCTTCTATCTGAGTAACGCGCACCGTTATACTTCGGACACTAACACACTGAGCTAGACAAATTCACTCCACTTTCCATTTTTCACAGGTCATTTTCTTGTACACGCAGACGATGTGAATGCAGGTGGTTCGCGGAACAAGATGTAGAGCGCCAAGGCTGCCTTCCACATCACCCACTTTTTACTCGTTATAAATCTTGTTGATATAAAATAAACCTTCACACGTCGTGTAACATAACATTCTACGAAACTCTCGACAGACACTTGCCTACTTAAGCAAATTACCGTTTGGAAACTGAAACAATCCGGACGTTGAGTCGTGGCGGCGTTGATAAAATAACGTGAGGCTAACGCAAAATATAGATACGCTAACTAGATACGAGCAGTTCGAGGATATTTATTGTCAATATCAACGTCAGTCAGTTTATCGCCTCCTTACGCATCCGTGCGTTTGCCTTTTTATCGCTTTACAACCTGCCTCAAAACGCGCGTTTCTGCTTCTCTCGCCTTACTTGGGGTTGAATCGCTGGGACGTCGCTTGTGTAATAATGGTGCCAGTGTCCGAGTATCGACACTAATCCGGCTGCTCCTCGACATGGCACCGAAATAAAAGAAAGCTTGAGATGTCGCCCGGCCGCCGCACTTTACGTTCACAAACAACTTTATGACTCATTCACGAAATCAATCGAATTGTTATTCAGCAGTTAGCTGATTTAAAAGCAAGTTGTTTAATCCTCGACTCGAAAATGAAATTGAATTTGAGCGGCATACATAATTACATTAAGTTTAAAAGCTTTGTATATTTTAAAATCAAGATAGGTATATTTCAATCGATCGGAATTCAAATGGTAAAAATGTTTTAGCTTTTAATAGTATGAAAAAATAAAATAACGGCAGCTGTAACAGTAAACAGTACTTAAACTAATTATATTAACATAAATTATTTTAGATATGCGATGGATACGAATTGCACCGGACTGAATAAAGGTTAAATTAGCACCAATAGCTCGAATTCGAGATAAAGAATAAACTTTATGAATGTGTGATTTTTTTATTACCTTTATCTTCATTAAGGTGTTATTAACGCGCTTCACAAAACAAACGATCAGTCGTCAATGTAAATTGTATTTACAGAGCATCATCTATGAAAGAACTGTCACCCGTTATACCAATAATGGGGCAAACAGACCATGCCACTATTTGTATTTTTAAATTAAACTGGGACAGACCGGTATATGAATATTTATTCACAAACTTAACCGATAAACATACCTAATTGTTTGGATTAATATACTCTAGTCATTTTACGAACGCAATATTATTTTCAGTTTCAATATAATTAATGGACACATTCCAGCTACTTTGTTTCCCTAGATACTAACTATTTAAGAGCAGCTTTTAACATCTTCTCAATTAATCCTTAATCTATTGATAAAAGCTTAAAGTGGATTTTCATAAAAATATTTAAATTAATGCTCATATTCGTAGGCAATAATAATAAAAGTCTCCGTTGTTTTGAACCAGTGAAAGACCATGAATTGCCTTTTTACTGTTATTTGCTAAATTTATATTAACGAATTGCTATTAAGGAATCAATGATAATCTTATTAAGTTTTCTCTCCATATTTTGAACTGCCTCGTTGGCCTAGTGGTCCTAAGCGCGACTGCTGCGCTAAAGGTCTTGGGTTCGATTCCCAGGTCGAGCAAAAAGTGTTATTGGGTTTTTCTACGAATTTCTCAGTAGCAACTCGGAGTTAGTATCTGTGTCCGGTTAATGGCAATAGGCTCGCCCCCTATTACATGGGACCTAAAAACATACCGGCGAACTGGGGGTTATATTGATACACCTCTGCTTAACCCTCTGGGGAATGCAGACGTGGTATGTTGTATGGTATGTTATTTTAAATTTTAAACTAATCTAGAAATTAAATGATTATAACGTGTGTATCAATGGCTTATCATCTGACCTAAGTTGAAAGGCTCAATTAAGGAAGTGGGCTGTTGTAGTTCTTGAAAACTCGTCTTGCATCCTGAGCCTGCTGCTGGACAATTGTAGCCTTTATGTTATTAGAAATATGGTTGGACTTTGCTTCTAGTGATATGTAATGCAGCAGTGTTGTTACCAATACGATTTGTGACTGCCGCCTTTAAAAAGTTACTAGTAGATAATTTTTACGAGGCTTCACAGCCGGTAATTTATGTGTTAACTTCCCTCCCTCCCTCTAATGACAAGCATATCATAGTAAGAAATATTTTATTACTGTAGTCTAACATCTAGCTCAAGTATCTCAAGTTGGGCACGCCTTAATAGAGGCGGTAAGTCCCCTCTTTGAGGAGTGGCTGGAGAGGCGCCACGGCGCCCTCACCTACCGCCTGACGCAGGTCCTCACCGGACACGGGTGTTTCGGGAGGTTCCTGCACCTCATCGGGCGGGAGGAAACGTCCGGGTGTCACCATTGTGTGGATTGCCCCGAGGACACGGTGGAGCACACCGTGGCGGTATGCCCCGCTTGGGCGGAGCATCGCCGAGTCCTCGTGGCGGCCATCGGCGGCGGCGAACTCTCGCGTCCGGCCCTGGTGCGAGCCATGGTTCGGAGCGAGAGGGAATGGGATGCAGTCGCCTCCTTCTGCGAGGCAGTAATGCTTGAGAAGGAGGCGGCGGGAAGGTTGAGACAGCGGTTCTCCCGTCCCAGCCGCCGCGGTAGACGCTCCGGACGTCGGGAGCCGCGAGACGACTCCCGGCCACCGTAGATACTGGCCTGTGGACGGTGAGCAATGGGTAGCTCACCGTCCTTACGTTGCATAACGACAGGCCGTGTCGACGGCGCGTTCGTGTTCCACGCGCGCCTCAAAGAGATGTCAGCAAAAGGAAGGGGCCACTGAGGGCCGATGCCTGCCGGGGCTGCGGGTTGTTCGCAAGAGATACCGCGCCCCCGGAACGCAAAGGGCACAAGAAGGAACATGGGTGGGTTTTAGTCAGTAAAAGTCTGACACTCCCTCCCGCCCCGCCCAGGGCGGGAGAAGTTATTTGATGATTTCCCACCCACCAAAAAAAAAAAAAAAAAAGTATCTCAAGTAATTTATTATTCAATTACATTTACGAAGTAAAACCGTTATTAATATAATGTTACAAGTAAAGCAGCATCACTTAGGAACGGTATCCCGTTTGCTAGCGTATACTAAGAGTATTTATAATAATAGTCCACCAAAAGAGCGATAATCGCAAATTACAATCGCGTAAAGTGTACGTCGATGTGCAATTTGTATTGAGTAGTCCGACGAATGTCTGCTGTCTGTATTCAAAAATTAACTTTGTTTCTACATTGCTACTTTGGAAAAGGAAATAGTGACCAAATGTAATACGATCTTGCAGAGTTAGTATCCATGTCATACATACAATCACGCCTATATTCCCCGAAAGATTAGGCAGAGGTGTACCAATGTACACCCACAGTTCACCGGTGAATTTTTAGGTCCCACGTAATAGGGGGCGAGCCTATTGCCATTAACCGGGCACAAATCCCAACTCCGATCTGCTACTGAGAAATTCCTAATGGAAAAACACAATAACACTTTGCTCGACCTGGGAATCGAACCCAGGACCCCATGCTCATCAGTCGCGCTTACGACCACGAGACCAACGGGGCAGTCCATGTCATAATAAATTAATAACTTGAATATTAGTCAACGATATCTTAGTAAGGCGATCTTATATTTAGTTGCTGAATATATTTCATCTTAGCCTGTAAATAAACAATACGCAAATCAGTTGCGTGGCGGTTAGCATTAGGCGATCCTATTAGTGTCTCTATGTTAATCCGTAACAGTAAATACCTGCCTCGTTCTTTTTAACTTTAGATGAGAGTTTAAAAACAAAGCTACAAGGAGCGACTTCAAATTAAGTAGCAAATAGTAAAAAACAAAAAACGAGCTATCAAAAAGTTTTATCGGAATCGAAATCTCTTTATTGTTCATCAATTTGCATTTAGTGCCATTCAAACACGTTTTCACAAAATTACATTACATATGCGCTGAAGAAAGTAAGTGCAAATATTTTTGATGTATAAAATTTTGTGCAGGTGCCAATTACTCCATTTCGATAGTGTTCACAGTTCAATGGCAGGTAATAATAGAAATCAATCTAGTATAAGGAGAGCAGTGGGCAAAAAAACCGCTAACCGAACTTGGTGGTAGAACGTCGACTCATTCATTACTGGGAAGCCGTGCGGTTTAGTTATTTAATGAAACGTTACTCCGACACTGACAGACCACATCAAGAACGGCATGCATCAACCACATTATGTTTTGGAAATAAAACTTGTCTTTAATTTGCATTACGAAGGCGTAAGTGTTTACTAGCAAGAAAACAAATTACTATATAGCAGCATGTGTATTTATTGGTCGCATCAGAATTATAGACACTTGTCTCAGTATTTTTTTATCAATATCGTTTGAAAACTGACCGCCTTGGTCATCAAGGTGACGAGTGGCCGCCGCGTCTCGGGGCGGTGGACGTCGATCGACGAACTTCGTCCACTGCGTCCACTGACGAATGTCAATGGCACGTCGGTGCCGTTACTCGATCTCGCGTCCGCCGAATTAATTCGCCAATGGAAATCCGTACAACGATTGATTCCTACATTGAATAATGTAATGAGTAACTTGTTGTTATAGCCCCCGACTCCGTTATCGGACATCTTATCCCGAAGCCCTGTACATCCTACTCGCATCGCATACCACTAAATCAAATAAGCCTGTCATTATTCATACCACAAAAAAAAATGTTATTACTCTCATTGTCTAACTGTAGAGATCATCACGGTCAAAGACACCAAAACAACTGGCCGCATACAATCTGTGCGCCTCGTATTAACACAGAAGTGATGTACATAACAACACATTGATATTGAGAACTGGAGCTGAAAGCCGCCAGTAATGAGATCGATCTACATTTCAATAATATACATCTTTTGAATTTTTATCGGTGGATGCTCGTTAATCTACTGACCTGTCTGAGACCCCATGCTGCTACGCGTTAAATACCATTTGCATGGCTCGCTGGGGCGCAAAAAGCACAAAAAGCATCATTTTTTCCTAAGTCAGCACTCATCTTTATAAATAAAAATATTAGATGGCTGTCGATCGCCGATCGGGCGCCACACTTTTACTTACATTGATCGCGATGCCTTGTCTTCGTTCTGATTTATATCTCACACACTTAAGCCTGTTTCTCTTGGTTATTTTTCTCACTATACAATTTTTATTTCATTATAGCTCTTTTTATAGTATTTATTAATACTTTGATATTATTTTTTCCTGTATAAGTCAGTAAACTTATTTTAATATATGCAATTAATAGGCGTTTGCCGGAAGCATTTAGCGAGTCCATTTAATTTTGCTGCGGTTGATACTGTGAATAAAAATGCGATCAATCACCTTCGAAAATTAGTTCATAAATCAGCGATAATTAACTTATGCCGTTTCACAGGCGTTCTAGATTCTAATCGCCATTTCTACTCCTAGAGATTTGTCGTAGCGCCATCATACATATCAATTAAGCTAGCCTTTAATTCGATCATCGATCATCTGTCATCCACCTCCAGCTGAGGTCAATATCTTTCGTAAACTTGATTACATATGTACGTGCATATTGATTTTTTATCAAACTGGTTTCGTGGGTAATTCACGCATATGTAGACGTTATTGTATCATTGGAGTTGTTCTATTTTTCGCTCATACTTTTTTATTTATGTAAATACGCACTGCTGAATAATTCATATATTCGGCTAAAGATAGCATTGGCTGACTGTAATTACCGCCCTATTTTTCCAATGAAACTACCAATATAATACGTCGTCTTTAAATATGCACACAACAATCACAATTAAGTAATTTCGTCATCTTAATTTAGATATCAGGATAAATACAATATCTGCAAGACGAAAACCTAAATTTAAATAATCATACACACTTTAAATCATTATGAATGAATATCGTTTGCGATAAATATCGGAGTTTTAAATTAATGCATATTGTTATTCTACTCTTCACCCTTATTAACAGTTGAGAGGATGTTAAAACAACTAGTATCGATGATAGCTTGTCGTCGACTATAATGTGTGTCTGCGCAGGAGTCAATTATTACTAAACGACATAAATTTATAAATAATGGATGACAAAACAAGCAAACTTGTCACATTGGACGGCTCTGAGTCATCAAGCTATCATCCAATGACAAGAACATATAATACTTAATCTTTTTAAAATATTCATGTGGGAATAGACAACCGCATAATATTTTAATATATTGTATTAGTAAATATGAATACCTACTACGTGCAACGGATGTTATCACCATAAACTTAACTTTATAAACGTCTAACATTTAGACATAGGAAACTTATTCTGAACGATTTGAACTGCAAGTATGAAGCATCCCTTATTACATGGGACCTAAATATACCGGCGAACTCTGGGTGTACATTGTTACACCTTTGCCTAATCTTTCGGAGAATACAGGCGTGATGATGGTTGATATGAAGCATCTCGTTTCGTACACGTTTCTAGTAAAAAGAACACTCTGAATATAAAAGGCGTAAGAGTTAAAATTACGTCACGTAGGACGTTTTTTAGTGGTTGAAAAAAATTAAACACACTTTGATTTGGAGCTTTCGAACGACTGCCGCTGCAAATAAAAAAACAACAATTAGTAGTATCTGTCGATTACATTATATACATATTGAAAATTCCGAGTACTAAACTTCCTCGCAAAAAGCACACTGAATCGATAAAAAACCCTACTAGCCCATAGAAAGATACGTGCTTGTATATAATTTCTTTGGTATACACGGTATATATCACAAAAAGTAAACAATTTCTTCTAACTTGTGATCTAGTTAATAGAAGCATTATTACTCTTTGTGTTTTTAATTTGTTTTCAAGTAACGGAACTAGCTTACTAAGCCTGAGTCAGTTACGACTGCAAACTTATTTTCCATGTCCTCTCAATACAACGAAAATTTCACCACTGCGTATTGATTTCAAAAGATAAGATAACCTAACAAGCCCACAAGAAACTAAACATGGCGGCTGCGTTTTAGTTTGTATACTGAAATGGTGTGTCGGTAGCGACCGACCAGCGCGCAAGTAAACTTGTCGCTTTATAATCGAACCAATTTATATCAGGCGCCAAGAGGTACCAGTAGCTTAGATAGAGTTATGGAACTTGCGGCCAAGACGCTGACACCCGCGCTGAACTGGCCGGCAAGTGCACTCCGGTTGCAGCCATTGCACCCTTCCAGAGACTTTTGTTTCATTGTTAACGGAACATTTACTACATGCCGACATTGCGACTAAATACTGAATGGAAATAAATTATTGCCGCTTAGGCGCAGTCTTTATTTTCAAGTTGTTTTATTTTAAGTTCGTGACGTTGTAATTGACTGTTTTATTAAACACTAGACACGGATAGTAGTCGACTTGGTTCCAATTTCATTGATTTCATTGTAAAGGCTTCTATTAATAACATTCCTGACACTTTACACGGTAAATTGTGTTTATTAAGCTCCATTTTGGAATGCAATGGATTTATACATAGCTTAGCGGATTTGTGCGAATATAAATTTATTTTATATATTATTACATCATCTAATCGTCTGCAAAGAATGCAGATGATAACAACGTAATTATTTTCAATTTTAATAATCGTGGCGAATGTTTGAACTTTAATTGAGATCAACCACGTAACTTCAAAAATTTGATCGTTCAAATATCTTGTTTTTAGGATCTCTCAAATTAAATTGCATAAATGATGCTAGTTGTTCTGGTGCTATTAGAGATCATAAAGTTATCGCATGAAACACATAATCGGTTATGTTAATAGTCGTGATATTGTTGTTTATATACTCATATACGCACAAGTGATTGACTTGCTTTTAGACAAAAGCGCATAGGTCTAAGCGTCGTCTAGCCTCGCATTGTTATTGAACCGTTAGAATATAGCTCAGTCCATGAAACATACATTTCAAACGATATGAATATCGTATTCTGACTAATTTGTATGGTTGTTTTAACCCGAAAAACACAACGATACCAAACAAAATGGTTTTGCGTTAGCGTGCAGGCTAACGACATGTTAGCGTCCTTGCGCAACGTCCTTGCACCGACCGTAAAACCCTCGCGACTCCGCACTCTTTAAGTGCACTTCTGTACTAATCTACCCGTCTCGCTCCGCACTATACTGACGTCCACAAAGCCCCACGCTCGATCTGCCAAGTGATAAATCGCTCCCAACGACAGCCCTCGCATCGCAGTTTTACGGGACGAGTTTGCCCGAGCTCGTACCATTTTTATTTACAACTGAATGGAAGTGCCTCATGCGTATAAAGTTTAATCACTGAATCTTTTTTTAGCATCTATATTTTCATATCTCGCAAACGGTGCTGGATTCCATATTTTTTTATTTTGTTTAGTTATGCTCTCGTATACAGTTAGACGCGCAAGGCCGACGAGATCGGTTAAACTACATTGTTACAGGACATTTACAATAAATTTTAACGGTGTTCAATATTTAAATGTACGATAAAAGCGATTCTTTACAATTTGCTAGCTGATGAATATTTAGTAGGGCGGGCGTGTAGGGCGCTGGGCTACGATGCGCCGACCGCAACCGTGTAACCGCCTAATGAGGAAGACCCTTATGGGGCCCGACCGTGTTAGAAAATCCCTAATTGTACGTAACTATGTCGTTGATATTCAAAACGCGTACTTCTACGTCCAATTAAACAAGCTTCGCACCTGTACATACTTAGCCGCTTATTATTGGTTTAAGAACGTAAAGTTTGTGGTTTTCTTGTTAAGTTGATAATTATATGTATTTTGTACCAGGATAGCATTAAGATATATAGATACGCGTCCGATTAATGAGTACCATATACAGACACATTTTTTGTGTCGTCATGTAAACTTTTACCGTCTTTTACACTACATAAATATTTTTTAAATATCTTTTTTCACTTCGCACTAACGACTTCGTTGGAGAAACATCTATTCATGGACATTAGCATACCATTATCTTTTAAAGCCATGTAAAGCTGTACGCCAAAGAATGTGGAGTAATCCAGTATGATAAAATGTAAAATAAATCGTCTTTCGCACTTTTTAAAGTTATTTACATAAATAGGTTACAGGCTTTACATTGATTGAATCGTAAGTTGAAACTGTAGCTACGCACATAAATAAATGTGAAACTAAATAGACCTTTAAAGTGCTGCGTTGATGTTGAGCAAAATAGCTTTTTCTATACAAAGTTGTGTCATTTATGGACAGACGTAATTATATTAATACTTCATAAATATATCTTGCGCTATTTTAATGTTTATATAGAACCTGCTTAATAGTTTCACATTATACAAAATTGAATTATAGTGTCGTAGATTGAGCAAAAAGGCTATGAAAAAGCTTCGGCATTTTTATATGAATATTTACAGATATCCTCAGGGTTTGTAGGTTAGTTGGTGAGTGTATGGGCCACTGGCCCTGGCCAGGCCTGGCCGCCGGCCAGCGGACAGCCTCTCGTTAATGCGCCTATTTACGGCAAGCGGACCGCATGCCTCGAGAGCTGATTATTGGCGCCTCACTGAATAATGAATCGCCGATCTAGGCTAATCGAGACATGCCTTTTTACTAAACTTTTGGTTCTTTTTCGATCTCTCGGCTGCATAGACACACTCAAGCATATAGAGATACGAATATGATCGTCGCGTTATCGTCATCAAGATAGTATTATTATAGCGCATACTTACAGTCGTCTAACTTATTAAGCTTATTAAAAATAAGATACGTAAATAGGAAACAGCTTCTCAACATAAAATATGTTAATCAGCAGACCACCAGTAAAATGTTTCAATATTCAAATTTCTATCTAGAAATCGCACTATCTATGAATATATCTTCATTTGGATAAATTTTATTTCATAGAAATCTTACTTCGGGGCATAACAATAAAATTTAAACTCGAAATAAAACTGACTGAGGTTCCTTTTCAATCGTTTTGCCAGCGGATATATGTCGATAGTGGAAGGTATCGCGTCCGATTGTCGGTAGAGTTAACCGGGGATGCTCATCAACATGCGTTGCCAGACTCTTTAATGCGATGCCGAAGCCCCTTTTACGATCACGCGTCTCGATGCAAGCCATTTAAGGCTACTGCGCGTGTTGCCCTGATATATAGCCTCTAGTCACGAGCGGAGCGATTCCAGTAGCAATCTGCGGAAAAAACATATAAAAGGTAAATAACACATAAAGGTAATTATTTTAACTTGGCGGCATAAAATGAGAACAAAACAATCATATTGGGAAGTTAAATTTACTCTCCAGAAATAGGCTTTATACTGGTTTGTTTCTTATTATAGGTCATTATTTCACGTACTGGTGGGATTCCAATTTAAATGATTGTTTATGACTATCTTGGGGACTTGTCGTGATTAACCAATGAAGTTCGAAAAAAGTGATCCTATTGGTTGGTTTGGATGACATTCCGCTTGTCCCACCCCGCGCCATACGCAGGTGAAGCTATAGTAACCGCACCTTTACTCGCTGGCGTAGGTCCTCGGCGCGGGCCGCCAGGCGCCTTTTGATTTACTACAGCGCCAAACTGTTACATCCCTTGACAAGTCAGCCAACTATTTTGGATGACCGTTGTGACAGAAATAGTACGTACGGTACTTACCCATATAATAATTTCTATGCTCACTACGTCTGTGTTTATTACCGACACTAACTACAATAATATAAGTAAACAAATAATAACATCTTTGCTTAGAAACACAATTATTATAAAAGCTTACTCGGAAAAGCTACATTACTTTTTTATGACTTAGCCTTAGCTCTAGCTCTAAGTACAGTTATTAATGAAATCCTTTTGCTGTGTAATAGAACTTTATGACACTGCATACTGAACTCTAACTTGAGAAAGACAATTGTAAATTCTAGGTTGGCCAGTTCTTAGTAGGTTGGCGCAATAATAAATGGAAATTCATATCTCCATCAACTCGCTTAATAAGCAAAGTCATAAATAATGGTTTGAATAGTGCATTTTCATCATTTTTATTGATCAAAGCTTCATACATTAGTCACGTTCGTATCCCAAAATGCAGGTACTAAAATCTAACTGTGATTTGTTCTACAAACTATCTCGTAATTACCATTTGCCATTGAAGTAAGTTTGGCGGCATTTCTCCAAAGGGACAATCTATGGAGACTTTAAATAAGATTAAAAGCCTAAGTAAAAAAATAAGACCTATAAAATATTATCAATGCTTTTAATAGAACCAAAGACGTTCAAACGTAAATTGATCGCAACTCCAATAGGTGCCGATTGGGCCCCTAACGATTGCATTTAAGTAGGCCTACTTTGCTTTATTTAACGTCTGTGTTAAATGTAACCGTTAAATGTTCAAACAAATATACCAAATTAACAACTTCAGCCGTAGAATAAATTCGCCTTCGTATAAATGCCTATATTGTTAGAATTTCTCAGAATTTATCGATAAGTTATTTAATGGCAGGCCGTCAGTGCGGCCATAATTTCTGAGCGATGTGACATTACTTCCACTAATTGTGTAATGACCACTGTGATTGAGTGTGACAGGCTAGAATCTACCCGTCGAACAGGCCACACTTCGGCTCCGCGCCCGACATCCAGACGTTCATGCGTCCACCACTTTTCTTTTTGTTGCTCCACATTCTACCCAACTCGTCTCCTTATTTTTGTTTCGCTGTACGTTTAATAGTTTTTATTGTAGACTACACCGAGCATAAGCGGCAATCTATCGACTAAAGTGTTGAACTAAAATCGCACTTATTATTTAACTTTAATACACGACTAGCAGTCGAGCAGCTTGTTCGAAAATTACAGACATTTAACCACCATTGTATTGGATAATTACAAGTAGTGTAATGATACGCCTGTAGACATCGCTTAATTTGACGCCATTTTTTTAGTTTATTTTGGAACGTATACTAAATGATGCGTGATCTTAATTGTACAAAATTGTGATGAAATTCAACAACGGGCTTTACCTGGAATGAATTACCTAGAGCCATATTTACATAATTAAATTTTGCTGAAAAACAATAAAAGCTACATGGGAGGATTACTCGTAGCAGGCTGCTATTAGCTTACGTCTCGCGTAAACTTAATCCGCCTAGGATGGTCATATAAATAAGAAACTTAACGTAATCACCATGTTCGTGTTGTGTTGACAGGATATCATTCCATAGAGTTTTATGTGATGTAGGTACAATGTTAACAATGTGAGCCCTATTCTAGAGAATTAATTACGTTCAAAACTTTATTTTTACCCTTTAGGTTCTATATCAGTCTTGCAACTCAAGGCATTTTACTCGTTTTTCTATTTATAAAGAGATAGATAAAGTATAAATACTTTTTAACAAAAAAATTGAACCTTCGAAAAAACTAAAAAGTGAAAAATAACTTTAGCTTCGGAAGTCGGCGGCTATGGTTCTGTTTGTAGTTTTGTATAACCACCGACTTCGAAAGCTAAAGTTATTTTTCACTTTTAGTTTGTTCGACGGTTCAATGTTTTGTTAAAAAGTTTTTATTTTATATTTTTCTTTTGTGGCTATAATCTTCTATTAACTACATATTTAATTTTTGGTTAAAATTGGTTAACAATAAAAGTATTGTAATACACAACTCAGCATTGAAGTCTGTGAGTAAATAATAAATCATCCCTATTTTCCCACCTTCAGGGTAGGATTTTTTTTTCCAAATATATACGGGATAAACTTCCCTTTCCAATAAAAGAAATATGAAAATCGGACAACTCTGTAAAAAGTTCTGCGTATACATTAAAAAATATATATATATGCGTGGACTTGATAACCTCCTCCTGGTTTTTTTTTCGTCGGTTAAAAATAACGCTTCGTGTGCTTTTCTCTAAAAGCCAGGGATAATACGAGTGCGCGGGAATACGATACTTTCAGTGTTTTACATTTAGAAATCGCTTGATAGGGAAATATGCGGAGTTCAACTTTCAGACCTTGCTGACCGCTTTAGAAAAGCAATTAGCTACCGACCCAGCCAATGCTAGTAGTATTATGTTCGCAGTGCAAGAAAAAAAGAAAACATTGAAAAATCAGACTCCTAATAAAGTCAATTAACAGAAGTCACACTATAAATTCCTAGATATACATCAACAGAATACACTGAAATGTAATGCGATATGACGTTAATGATAATAAATAATTATTAATCACCAATATCGGTAAATTATTAGTCTACTTAATTCAGAATTTGATAGTTTACGGCACTCATTATATCTCAATTTCCTAACCACTTAATATGTTTTCTTTACCGCTATTAAAACATAGATACATCATTTGAATTGTAAATGAATCTATCGAATTCAAATTAGTTCACACCTTAACGTTGCCGTGTCAATGGTACGCATTATTCAGTTTAGATGCTAAAGGTCGTGACTGAATAGAGAGGCGTCACGCGTCGCGGCGCTTGCGCACCCTAATGTACGCCGCTCTCTTTACTCCGGGGTGGCTCGCCGGGCGCTCATTACCTCGCGCTGCAGACTCATATGTGCCAGGCTGGGAGGGCTCCAGTCTGTCATTAAGCCACCCAGTCCATGATCGGTCAGATATAAATCATGGTAATGGTAGATTATTCTAGATACATCGGCGGAACACCCGGGAAATGCGCTCGAAGCACCGATTATATAGAGCCCACTGACGTAATTGCACCGCTCATTGATACCTCACGAAATGTAATTAGGCTTTGTTCCAGCTAAGTGCTGCTCGAGAATTCGCCCTCATTGTGCAATTTTATTGTAGCATTAACTAAATGATGAGTAGTAAACCTATACAGGTGGATCCTAATTCTTATGTGCTTTTAGTTAGTTCTTGTTAGCTCTAAATACTTTTCACTATTTTCACCATTTATGTAAGGCCTAAAAATAATATGCTAATGCTGAACTAAACATCATTTTAATTTTATTTCACCTGCTAATTTGGCGCTTTTAGCGTCTATGGGTATGAGTAACTACCTACAAAACATGAAAGTCTACTCGAACCTGAATTATTCAATAACTGTCACTGACCCGGTTGGAAGAATTATCGCTGATCCGATCAATTGTTTACTTCGGACTGTGAAGAAACAACACATTATTCTATGCTCGTGTTATTTGTCTCTTTAGATCAGAAACCAGTCGTGCCAGCAGTGCGCATGCGACGCTTTTGACATAATTTGACACCTGTCACGGATATTGACGGGTGGAACCGATTAATTGATCGGTACGTGCGTTTCAACGTAAGGTGCTATTGTAATGCTGTGAGAGGATTACTGTCTTAAATGTCAGATTTCAAAAAATGTAAACATTGTTGTTTGGGGGTCCGTATTGGGTAAAAATAGAGTCTTGAAATATAAAATGTTTATTTAAAGAATACTTTCCTCTTCGACTTAAAATAGAAAGTATTAGATAAAGATAGACTTATCCATCTTTACGATAGGGTTAATCTCACTCAACCAAGGTAATGTATGTATGAATCCGTTCTTGGGGATTTATTATCAAATTAACTTGAAGATAGATAAGATATCTCTTTATAAAATGGTATTTTTTTCTGCGGATACATTCATTGCTTTAAGAAAATTGTTTTAAATGAGTTTAAACGTAAACATTGATTGCTTTCAGCCTGTCTTGAGAATGAACAAATAAGGCTTAGATATTATTGTTTTTCCATTACTTAGTTTTCTCAGCGATTCAATATAATTTATGACTTTATTCATCTTTAAATTATTTGTTGTTTAACAGGCGTGTTTTAGTCGTATTCAACGTTTAATGCAAGTAAATACCAATGCATCAATTGGTGTATGTTTATTAGCGTACCCAAATTTTTAACCAATCAAGTCAAAATATGTAAAATCAGTAAACTTGATAGAAATTTATATGCAAATTGTCTACATTGAATTATCCGCAGATACAAATCACGGCTGTCGTTCTTTATAACTCGTATGAAATGACTATAACACTGACATCTGACGTAGAGTGTTAATATGCTCAACAATCAAGTTCCCTGACTGTACAATGTAGGTAAGTTTGCATTTGCACATTCATATTACTAACTTATCCAAACGGTATCTACCTGGAGCACTTAGCTGTTTAAGACAAACTTATTGCCATTGATACAGAATATGTTACTGTAAATCAGACTGTCGTGCGCGGTTTTATGAGATGTGTATCATGGAAAAATATGTCATTCCGTTAGACGATGTCCGTAGTAATAATACAGTTGTATGTTGTTCGTAGCCATGATAACCTATCGCCCCGCAACCTCATAGCGTTCAGTAGAGAGGCGGCAGGCATTATCGTGTCTAATCAGGTTCGCACGCGGCGCGGTGGCTAAATCATCCGATTATTGATTTCCGATGTCGCGGTCGTGATCGGGCGCGGGATTCAACGTTCGCCGTGACAGTGCAGCCATTGTCGGAGCCGACGGCGGCTCGCGCTGCGCGACGCGCGCGCATTCTCCGTGATTAAACGCTTGTAATTCCAACAATATCATCCCGACTGTCGGATTCAATCTGCACACGCCGAGCGCCGCTCATCTCATGTCATCTTCCCGCGAGCGACCTAACAGCACGGACCACTTGTACGTAATAAGTCAGTTAACATTAAGACCTCGTGCCCTGGAAACGTCCAGGCTCATGTTATAAAAGAGAATAGCGAATTGCTCTCTCGATAGATACGAATCTCCTGCAGCAATAATGTCTTGATTTATTATTTTGCTCACGTGATTTATGTTATAATTAACGAGATATCAACGCCTCGTTGATCTAGTCTAATAGAGTTAGCGGTTGGTTTGATGCAAATACCTTCAATATCTTAACGAGATTGAAACACATCTAATCTAAACTAAGGTACGTGTCGTTAAATTATATCACAAGATGCGCTTATAATTTAAAGCGATGTTATCTATCCGTAGTTGAACACGTCAGTCTCTGTTCCTTCAAGTGAAATGCGCTTTTTTTTTGTAAACGTCAGATAAAGGAGGCTGTTCGCAAATTTTTGCTCTTATTGCGCACTTCGCCGCAGTGAACAATAATAGGGGAGGCAATTTCTCGCGACATGAGATCGGCGGATGGTAACGAGCGGTCCGTTGTCGTTATTGAACCCCATTGTTGTGATGCGCCGTATAAAGCCTAACGCAGCCTAGTCCCTTTCTAATGCTGCCAATAAAGCACTGAAAGTGCATTTGCAATACGATTAACTCTCTCGGGTGGTTACGCGAGTATGCACGACGTGAGTGCGACAGAATAGGGCTGACATCTCTCTGATTTAAAAATTCTGCTTCAGAAAGGTCGGGTGCGCAGTACCCGTAACCGGCGTGCTTGTATGATCACATGTATGAACGTGGACGAGGGGAAAGAAGTATGTAAGGATCGTAGCAGGTGGCGTTCTGTGGTTTCAGCCCACACCCGTGGGGAAAAAGGCGTGAGTTTTAAAAATGCACATTTTGTACAAATGTAATTTGTTAACATACTCTTGGAGCATTATTTCTAAAAATCATCAGCGTTGAGCTCTTGTACCTTTCTTTCAACCATACACATCCAGCCTATCCAGCCTGCCACAGTATTGCTAAAAATATAAACATCCTAAGATAAGCCACGCCAGCTTTTCAATCAACCAAATTAGGAGATTTGATATCTCATAACTTGTAACGATACAATCATAAAAGCTTCACAAAAAACAATTTCATTCGACCTTTTGACCTTTCCGACCGACCAACCCTAACAATCTAAGTCTGAACTCTATTATCGACTGTTAATAAAACTAGGTAGCGCACGCGGTGGTTGGCGGCTGCTGTTACTAGATGGCGTCGGCGGGCGGTGGATGTGCCCCCGCATTTGCATAAGGAATTGGGTGCGCACGCTTCAGTATCGTCTCGCGGCGTATTTCTCACGCTACCCGCGGCCATTGCACGCTCTTGCCATCACCGCCTCCTCTTGTCTAATGGCTGTGTCAGCACATTGCCCTTGTTCAAAACCTTTTTTATTTTCTTTCTAACCCATCACAGATAGCTATAGGCACATAGATCAACATTTTAACACAAACTCGTTTTCAACCAGTTTTCAGAAAACCGTTTTGTAATTTCCCAAGAATTTACTATGTTAGTACATAAATGATGCATACCGAAATAAACAAGCGATGTAAAGTTCATAATTACACGAATCTCGAGATCGTTAAGACTCGAAGTCGGTCGATCATTTTTCACTATTAAAATACATGTTCGACGAAACATTCGGCGTAAGTGTCGTTAATTGCATGGTGCATTGATAACGGGTGATTTGATGCTAGCCGTGTTAATGGTGACCTCGATTCGGACCTATAGGCACCACACCTGAATCGCGCATATGGCCAAACCAATTGCTATGATTACAAATGAGAACACGAGGTAATAAAAACAATAATGGATAAATATGAAACAACTACCGTGTATCAAGACTTAATAAACATCGTACAGTAATACTTAACCAACGGCAAGACGTCATTTCAGACCGTAAATAAAATTGCAAGCCCTAAGGGATAAAAGACAATAGCCAAATGAATATTTCATAAGGCCATTATTTAATGATGATGCTTATAATACAGTAGTGCTATCAATTAGAAGCGAAGCGGCAGTAATTTCTTTTAGTAGATTAAACACAAAGCGAGCTTTGTCCCATGACCTTTGAGGTCAGGGCCTAAGTTACGAACGCTTGTCGTTTTGATACTTTAATAACGTTGCAACTTAATTTTATAGGTTACCAGTGTTGTAGTTGTACAAGAGTACTGGGATAGTACTAATATAAACTTAGAAAGCGTAAACTGATATATAAAGCGACGTTGATGAGTCAAAGAGCTTAATGATTGCAAATGGATAATTTGTTATGTTTTTAGTTAAAGAAACTTATTGTTGAATTATAATAATTATGGTGGGAAGGGCCGATTTTTCAATCGCCAGATATTTTTTAACTGAAGAATACGTTTGACGTTTTGACAGCTTTTGTATAGAAAATATGTCGAACCGCCATATTTATTCCTCAGGTAAAAGTTAACTGATGATTGAAAAATCGACCCTAAGCCAAGTAAATTGTCCAACATCCTAAAAAAATTGATTGCGTATGAATGAAACATGTACTTTCCTCAGCAGTAGAAACTTGTTGTGATAAGAGCATGAGATTTTTAGACAAACTTATGTCAAAGAAGCATCGCTTTTAACTTAAACGCAGTGCAAAGCCGCGGCGGTCACTATTGTAAGTAGACAGCACGCAAGACATTCTCATGTAGCGTGTTCCATGAAGTCGTCTACGACTTGCCCGTGCGCATCCAGCGCCCGACCACGTTAGCCGCGCACCGCACTAAGGGCTTTAGCAAACATACTACTTTTAGCATTTGCGACCGGCGAGTTTGCGATTCCGTCAATTACATGAGAATTTGGCGACTCATTGCATTCAGACACAATAGCAAAATCGCGTATTTCAGCAATTATTTCGATGCTGCATCGCTTTTTAGCGCTTTTCTGCATTTAAGCCATCATACCATCACGCCTGTATTCCCCGAAGGGTGAGGCAGAGGTGTAACAATCTACACCCACAGTTCGCCGGTATGTTTAGGTCCCACGTAAGTGCATTTAAGCGCTGTTCCTATTAGAATAATTAAGCTGACCCGTTTCATAGAGCTTTACTAAATCACTGCTACGTACATCCGAATGTGTACAGAGTATATGATTCAACCGCTGAATCGAGCTTTAGAAAAGCGACTGAATCACTGGTCGCTATTGCTAAAAGTATCGTGTCTGCCATGGCCCTAACTCCACGAGCGTGCGTAACTGACGCGACTGCCTACTCGTAACTCCCTATTGCAACGTTCCCTGTAACTGCTTCCTTTAAAACGTAAACATTCTTGGTCAACGTTTTATTGGTGTGTTAGGTAATTTGTTTGTTGGAATTTTGGCATGATTTATAAGGAGTGAGAATGTTGTGAAATTACGAAATAGGTACCTACTATATATATACTATCTTTTATTACCTTTACTGTTTTTCTGTTCAACAAAGCTCATAAAGTGGTCATTAAAATCTCTTGGTATGTTGTCTGTTCAAGTCGTTGTGCTAATGTTTATAATTCCAGCATTCCAAATAAAGCTAATCTAAATCGATGCGACAAGTATTTAACGGTCATCAGACAAGGAATTCGTGATGCCGCACACGTAGATCAACTAGATATAGCACACCGTTATCTATCACTTTTATCTTGATAATCTAATTTAAATATTACAACTTAATATCATATAATTAGCTACTAAAACTACATTTCGTTGGTCACAACATGATTTTGTTAATTGCTAATGGCTTTTTCAGGTAAAAAACAGTTAATATATTCCTAACCCTTAATAACATAAAAAATCCAGCACATTAAGTTATTCATGTAACAAGATTTATCTACGTCTCTATAATTATCTTGTGTAAACTGGTTGCTTAATGACGTTGTTCTCTGGATACGTGGTGCGAATCTATCATTGTAGGAATACGTTTCCTTGAGCGAAATAACCAGGCTATCTTCAGCGTATCAAAGGACCGTTAATAAGTTATTTGTATCACAGACTTGATATTAATTGAGATTCTCGTTAATGTCTGTTCAATTCGAAGCTAATAAACAACGATAAGATGTGTGTATAACAAAGTTATGGAGGGAAATAAAAATTTGTAAGTAATTAAGGTAAATGTTTTTTTTTTCTATAATAAAACGCGCTACGCTAGGAATTTATTTTGTAAAAACACCCAGCCAGACACGGAACAACTATCTGTAGCCCATACAATTTTTTTTTCCATTCAAGAATCGAACCCGCGCAGTGCAGCAGCAAATTGCACAGCCTCTGCGGCAATCATGCCGTCACAACCGTGCCGTGCTTTAAAATATGCGTTAAATATATAGATTTCTTAGCTACACCTTAATTAGCATGACCTTAAATTAGGTCCATGTTCTATGAATACTTGTTTACGTTTACGACAAGTATAGTACATATTGCATGTGTCGTCTAAGGCATTGAGAGAAAAACAGGGAAAGAAAAAGGGATGTGATTTTCTCGTTCGTAGTACCTTTGTTATCTAGTACTAGTACTTATGTTAAATACTTATCCGACATAACAAATATCTTCTTTAAATTTTATTTTTACATAACATACCATCACGCCTGTATTCCCCAAAGGGTTAGGCAGAGGTGTAACAATGTACACCCACAGTTCGCTGGTATGTTTAGGTCCCATGTAATAGGGGGCGAGCCTATTGCCATTAACCGCGCACAAATCCTAACTCCTAGCTGCTACTGAGAATTTCATAGAAAAACCCAATGACGCTTTTTACTCGACCTGGGAATCGAACCCAAGACCTCTAGCATAGCAGTCGCTAATAGGACCGCTTGACTACCGAGGCAGTTATTTATTATTTTTATTTTATTTTTATTTTGTTTAAATGTACGTTACAATTACGATGAATTCATAAATAGGATGTTGCTAGATTACAAAATCTAATCAGACATCTTCTGAA
This sequence comes from Caradrina kadenii, assembly GCA_947462355.1. Taxonomy (NCBI): domain Eukaryota; kingdom Metazoa; phylum Arthropoda; class Insecta; order Lepidoptera; family Noctuidae; genus Caradrina; species Caradrina kadenii. Next base: position 8,617,228 of record OX381683.1, on the reverse strand, counting down.
CAGTCAACTTATAAGGAAATAATATTCCGGACCTGAGTTCTGTGATCCATTTGCGATATCCGACAGGAAATTGTTTGAGTAGCGTACCTCCTAACTACAAAAATATTAATGTATTCAGGTATAGCGGTGGTTGTAGATTGGTTCTCACAGTTCTAATGATAAACCTTAGCGTATGATGAACCTTGCATTGGGCGCTGCCTATTATTCCGCCTGATTGCGCCGTTGGTCGTGTAGTCGCAAGTGCGACTGCTGAGCGTAGAGTCCTGGGCTTCATTCCTAGGTCGGGCAAAAAGTGATACTTCCCAGCGAACTATCAGAGTAAGGGAAAAGTAGAAGAAACACATGTGCACTCCGCACGTGTGTGTGCGCACACAATTGTGCACTATAATAGCTCCTGCGTACTTGGCTAGTCTCCATTGAGGTTATTATTGTTATTCCATCGTCTACTATATTATTATTACCTACTTAGCTGCGCACACTAATAAATTATCAGCTTGTTTTTACTAATTTGCCGAGTGTTTTTTTTAGATATCAATTAAAAGTTCTTTACTAAACCTCCTACAGTTCACAGCTTGACGTAAGCTACTACCAATATCCGCCTAATAAAGTTAACTGGCATCTGTAAAGCTCAAGGCCTGAACGATATGGATCCTCAGTTTTGATAACGTCAGCCACCGTTTAGTTAGGACGCATGTTTTCCTCCTTGCATCCTGTAAAAAGTTCCTGCATAGTTATTATGTCAGAATAGGCGCATGCGTCCATGTACAAGAAGTCGGACAAAAAGTGACAGGTGTCAAAATGTCTCTTCTCTGTTCGCACCGGCTGTTTTTACGGTGCTAAGTAGATGCAAAGAATCATGCATTGTTTGTCATTTGCTTTGATGTGAATTTGTCATATCATGGATATCCTTTCCTTCTGAGTCGATAATTAATTTGTGGACAGGTAGTCGTTAATTTCATCAAGTATGGGAAGGAATATCTTGTGTCTTTTATGTGAATCTCTTTGAATAATTGTCTGTGATACTGGCCATTATTGCGAAAAGATATCTAATTTACAAAATTGTCGTGTCACAACGTTAGTTGCCATACTTCTCCGAAACGGCTTGGCCGATTTTAATAAATTTTATATGTATATATATCTACACTAATATTATAAAGCTGAAGAGTTTGTTTGTTTGTTTGGTTGAACGCGCTAATCTCAGGAACTACTGGTTTGAATTGAAAAATCCATTTTGCGTTGGACAGTCCTTTTATCGAGGAAGGCTATAGGCTATATATAACGTCACTCTACGACCAATAGGTGCGAAGCAGTAACCAAAAACGTAACCTAATGCGGGTGAAAAACTACGCGAACGAAGTTGCGAGCAGAAGCTAGTATTTTATATGTGTATATTCGGTAAGTCTGAGAATCGGTCGGAATCTATTTTTTTTACCAATAAAAAAAAAAATTCGCAAAACAACGTTTGCCAAGTCAGCACGTATGATATATATTATTTATGTTATTCATATTGTGATACTTCACCGTTTCATACATTAAAGCTTAACGCATATTTTAATATAAATTAAGATATGCATTGCGTGATGCAGTGAGCGACGCGGACGATGTCGTACGGACAACCGGACGAGTCGTCAAGTCACTACATATCACTAACAAAAAGTAGAGTTTCCCATGTCCATTAGCAGAGCTTTACACATCTTTACCGTTTATGTATACATATTTATTTCTATCGTACGTTCCGTGTACAATTGTACAGTCTAAAACATATTAAATACCTTTTACAAAGCCTATTTCATTTGTTTTATTAGAAATAAATATTCTATAGCAACAGCGATGTGATTAACCTTTTGTATCATGGCACCATGCAGCATTCCATTTATAAGTAACATTCTCCATTCAGTGTGTTTCGTACAAGAATGAAATCCTTATTTTTGGTCGTATAAGTACACCTGTTGCATCCAAAACGAGCTTGGTATCGTTCTTGCTCTCGTGCCTTACCGGGAGGAACTGAACTTTACACGACTCGGCTCCGGGGAACTCGGGTTGCGCTGAGAGAAATGCACAAGAATTCCTTACTCGCTTACAATGTTCAGTTATCGTAGTTTACGCAGCGCATATCCTTTTCCCTCAATTAAGTCTCACAATAAGCATAATGGAAGACATACCAATTAAGTTTTTATTTGATTCCCACATCAACTTGGAAAAAATTCGTTAATAATCATTTTTATGCTTTATGACCTAACATTATGTTCTGTATTATACGAAGCGTTATCTTTTATTGAAAAATAATGCAGCACTCGTAGGTTATTGACCAGTAACTTGAAAGTTTTTTGCTCCATCCTTTACGACTTATTTGGTATTTTTTGTGTATCAAATAATTAATAACGAGGCATTTGCATATAAACGCCGTATTAATAAAAGAAGAAAAACACTATTTAAATGATAAGTCCAGAGGCAATGGGTAGCTGCGATAAAATGATTAATGACTTGCTTCCTCTTCCTTAATAACACCTAGAATCTGGTAAAAACAGGACGCTTTCTGTCAGAAGAAGCTGGAGTTCATTAGGAGAGTACACATCAGTTATAATAACAATTCTTTTTGTTAAACGTATTAAAGTAGTTCTTGCGGAACATTGTTATTTTCCAGAGTAGGTACGCAATTTTATTACCCTTTTTTTTGTTTTTTTAGGTAGGTGTCTACATCATACTGTGTGATTTATGAATTTGATGGTAAATTGTACGAATAAGATTTAAATAATGACTTAAATAAATAATATATTATTATTTTTTACTTAGACGAGTAGTTGTGCAGTTGTTAAAGTTTGCAATGGTCTCGTAGCAATCGTTACTGCATTAGTTCTAATTGTTCAAAGCTTATTAAAGCGACTGTATCCCAGGAGCTTGTTTCTTGAAGGTTTTGAAATATATTTTTCGTCGTCATTGGTGGAGCCGTAATTAGCACATGTGCGTATCGGAAGTGCGCGGAAGCGGGCGCGGCGGCGGCGCGGACGCTGCAGCGGTGGGCACATAGCGCTAGCGCCTAGCGGTGCTTGCAGACGCGATGGCATCGCGGTCGTGCGCCACCGCTCACGGCAGCCGCCGGCGCTCGCGTCGCCGTGACTTATGGCCCCCGCGCGAACCTCGATCGTACGATTGAATAATAATATCCGATTCCCGTGCACCGAATTTATGTTAGGAAGTAACCAGTGTCCCGTATCGACGAGCGCATCGGGCGCGCCTCGCCCGCCCGCAATTTCCAACCGCTTGTCCTTAGGCGCTGATGTACCAACCGATACTTGATAAATAAATTTTCGTGGAGGACTGTTCCCTCTGGATGTCGGCACTACGAACCCCGCAGTCCCGCCCTGCAACCACATCTAAATGCCTAACTGTCAGCCGACATCACGTCCCTCACTATTATAATAACAATTTTCAATTTTCACTTCCTCTTTGTTGTTACAAAGTAGGTAATAGGACACTACGTTATCGTTTATGCCATAGCAATATTGTCCCTGTAATATAAAAGACAAAGCTGTGGTCAGCATGCACATCCCGAAGACCACACGCACGGCTTTCAACGAGACGTCATAACTTTCTTTGGTGTCGTATGAGGCGACCGCGGAATTAATAATTCTATGAGAAGAACGGCTAACAGCGACCTCTGAAGGCAATATTAACAGCATCTGAGATCACTTTATAATACCGTGTACGGTAGTTATGGCTATACTTACTATGACCGTTCGTGTAGCGGTCTGCTTCAGGCCGGAGAAATTTCAAGCGCTAATATGAATCATATAAAGGAAGCAAATCACGTCTAATTGTCAACGGCGAACTATTTGGATAAATATAAAGTTCTCAATTAGGTAAGAAGATGTCGTATCAGTAAACAAGCAAATCGTGACTACAATACTGATATTGTACTTGGTAGGCCTTGTCGGTAATCAAGACCCTGTCATCAGCGAACCGCAAGTCGCCGTCTTCACACTTTGATAATGTTACCAAAATTAGTTACTTAAGTGCTAAGCGTCTTTTGGCCACTTACTAAATTACTTAAAGTTCAATGGTCTACGAAATTTGTTGTAAATTATGGGTTCACACACGTAATGTTTTCACTTCGACGAGTAATCGTGACCGCTGTATAACTACCACTAGATCGATCAATGTAGGAATTTGGTTGATTTGTACCGTTACATATTACTTGCCATCTCTATCCCAGTCCTAACCTGTCATTATGACTAGTTGTTTTATAATTTAATATTTTCAAAAGTCACGCAGTTTGTCGGCCTCATTATGTTATACTAAGCCATAACATTTGTTCGCAATCATATCCACGTACTAAACATAATTCCTGATGCGAAGAGGGATAAAAAAGATTACTCGACCGTCGCTACGAGTCCATATAGTCCCCAAGCAAATAAAAAACTTATATAAGAACCATATTTCATGTAGTCATCGATCGTTGATGTACCTAAGACTGACTGTCTAATTCGTCGAAAAAAAGCTGTGTTATTATGTGTAATGCGCCTTAGATTATAGAGCGGGAGAGCAAATTATATTAGCAACATTGATGGCATTGTTCGCGAATGTGCATCATGAGTCAAATACCTCGGAGCACTGCCTACGTCTACTCTCTTGTGCTGTTGTGTATATACGTATATAGGTATTTTTTTCTGCACGCAACGCACGCTATGCTTTAAATATTATCAAATTACCGGTACAATACATGGTCATTATGTACTAACGGTTGTGTCAATTAATGTGATTAAATCGACCAAGTGATCGCGGTCGATCACGTAGCGCCGCGCTCCCGCGTTTATTGTTCGTCTCGTTGCAATGTTGTCACCGACGCGTTCCGGTTCTATGACCGTCTTCTCCGTCATTCGTCATTCTATTCCAAATAAAACATACATAAATAGCATATGCAAAAAACTTCTTGTCACATAATAAAAGAAAACGGCAGCTAACGGTTTTCATAGCCGTGTATCGTCTACGGTAATCTACCATGGAATTGAAACCCCTTTAACACTTTGTTGTTACCAGCGACCTTCATAATTTCATCACGTCCGATGCTCGGTCTCGACGACCGACTGTCCTACTATACTACTATCTTAGCCTAGGAGAATAAGATTTTTGATTAAAAACATAATCAAATATAAGTTGCGGTGAGTAAGGTGCAAATACGACGTTTTGTAAAAGTGCCAATTGTTGTAGTTCTAATACTTACTTGCCTACTTATCTGGAAAAAAATCTGGTAAAATTTTAGTATTTATTTAAAACCGCGATGCCTTTTAGCTGCTGTTATTAAATTCTAACATTTCCTATTCACTAAAAATTAACACTTATTTTAAATTCAAGCGACGGGTATTCTGAATACAATTTCTAGCGATTTCTATGTAAAATCATTCATTCCTGCAAAGTAAACAGAGTTCCAAATTGGTTTATCGTGCTCCATAATTTGCGAAAGTTATGGACATGGACAATCACGCCTTAATGCGGCGCCTGAAGCTTCTCCTGTTGCTTTCCCGATAATTATAATTACATTTCGTGATGGCATCGTTCTCATCAATCTTTTGGCATCTCATTTTACGGATAAATATAAAAATGCGGAACATGGAATGCGGACACTGCAACTAAATAAACACTAATAAATAATGATCGTATATAGCAATATACTAGAACTGATTTGCATTCACGATAATATGGATGGATGTTGTTATTTGTCGGAAACTGTAAAACATTTTTCTTTTTTGAACCAATGAACCTTTAATGATTTAGTAGTTTAATAATCACAATGTTAACGCTAGGAAACGGACTTCCATTTAATAATATTGCAGATAAATCCTAGTATCTCACGCTGCTTCTCCTAAGGAAGCGCCAGCGCGGGTGTTAATTAAAGCCGGCACCAAACCTGCAACGCCAACAACGCCCAAGCACACAACTAGCAGCTAGCGTATAATTATCGACTTTCGGACCATTTCGCTAATACACAATCGTACAAATGCTTGTTTACGACACGACACGCCCACTTAAGATTCTTTGACTGCAAACGCATACTGTAAAACGTTGAATTGTCACTTTACGACCGATTGTTCCTCGACGCGGAGCCGCTGGCAACCCAATGCTATTGGGATGAATTCGCCACTCACAACGATAAGTGCTAACTTATTATTTAAAGATTGAAAATTTATTTTTAAGAATATTTTACTCGTATATAATGTTTATCTGAACATTAATTTATAACATCAGATTCCGCATAAAGGATCGCAGGATCGTACCATAACTGTTAATCTTTTGCAATGAATATCTTCCTATCGACGGAAAATATTCAAGCGCGTCGGAATCCGTAGACTTCAGTTGATGCCCATTTAGCCGGTGCGGTCATTGTATGTGATCCTCGTATCATGAGGCTATCGTAGAAACATTAGCATTATCAAAAGGGCCGCGGGCGTCATGGTCATATCGGCGGCGACACGCGACGGTCGCGGAAGCGCCGCGTGAAGGCAAAGGCCCCGACAGACGAGCGGCGATAACTCAACTCAACATACCTGAAATACAATCGTGTGGATACCATGCCGCGGAGCCGCGGTGCCGCAGACCCTAGGAGGCGTGGGCCCGCCAACACTATGTGTTCCTTTTGTTTCCTGTTTTCTTACAAATATTATCTTGTATTTATTCGCATGTGTAAATAGATAGAGAACTGCAGTTATAAATGGAATCGACTGAATTGCTATAAGTGAGACAAAATGTGATCTCACTGATTACCCAGTTTTATTAGAACGTTGCGTTCTTGACACAATTTCTAAACCTACATAACACGCAATACCTTTCCTATATTTTCAGCTTTTTCAGAAACAGTCATAGCATTCTATAAGAATACTCAGAAAATACTGTCTAATTAGGCAAAAAATGTGTTTAGTTTTACATGGAACAATTAGCTACGGTCACGTCAAGACTTGAGCAGTGATACTTCAGCTAAGTTCTGGAATTCAATCCCCTAGAATAAGTTTATTACCCTAAATTATTAAATGACGATGCGTACTGAAGGACCAAAAATGTAAGCATGGTTTGCAGAATTGAATTACTTACCCTTATATAATTAACGACAGATTATTTATGGATACCGCACTATAAGAATATTTAAAATTAATGCTTTTTAAATCAAAAGCAATGAACACCAGACAGATGTGAGTGGCCGTGTGTGCTAGTTTTCCGCATCTTAGCACATGAAGAAATAATACTGAATGCAATGTGACATAATCACACATTGACGACGTCGCCGGAGGACGCGCGTCGCTTGTCAGTGGGCGTAGCGCGGAAGCAGCGCGGACCGGCGCACGCGCCGTTACCGTCAACGGCCATTAAACGACCACTCTTAATTATCAACAGTTACCGCACACCGCATTGATACCACTCGGCCGCATCGCGAAACACCGCACCGTAACTGACGAACCACCCTCGGGCGAACGATGCTATATGCACCGGTTATCTATCACGTTAGGCTAATTATCGCGGCTGCGATTAGCATCTGAACGAGCGTACAGCTGGTGAGTTAGTTTATCAAGCATACTAAGAAGTTAATATGTAGGTTTTGTTGCAGATATCGATCTTCAAACTCTACAAGTAAAAAAACATATCGTGCATCGTAAATTTATCCCGAAAGTGCATCGTCCAGTAGGTACATGTGTAAATATTTGCTTTCATTAATATCACGTTAGTTGAAACCAGCAGCGAAGAGGTACGCGCGCCCCGCCGCGCCGCTTGATCTCTCACATGATAGGAGTCGCGCAGGCGCCGGATGGTGCGATAGCGTCGCGTTAACCCTGCCGCTGCGCGCCGACACCCGCGCCCGAGTCTTCTCTAATTACAAACACTATCTTAGCACTGAGGATGTGCGCGCTGTACGAATACCTCCGTATTGTCTGCACTCCGACCGAGTCCTTCCGGTGAACTTGTCCACGATCGTAATCTGTATCCCAGGCCCAGACGTATATGTACTTAACAGATAATCACACGTTACTGTTAGTTTTTATCGACAATTTCTAAGTCTAACTAGGCAGCTGTTTATAAACAAGTGTAGTTAGGTTTCGATCATTTTGATAACGTTTAAAAAATCTTGTTGACATCCTCTCAATAAACTGTCCTCGTTTCTTCCTCTCAATTTTTCTTCGTAGCGTTTCACTGATACAGAGCTGTTACAATTTAATCACAGCCTCAATGGCACCTAATTACGAAGTTGATTAGAATTTGAGAGAGTTGGTACACTTTATATTTGGTACGTTATAACGCGGGCTGTAATTAGGCGTGTGCGTGTAGACTTAGTCTGGCAGGCTGGACAGTGGACCACCCAAGCAGGCGGCCTTTGGTGTCGACCGACTCCGCTTGTGTTGCTGTCAGCTCTTGGGCTTGATCAAACAATCTATAAATAACAGAAATCTGACTCCTGTTATTTTAGTTTTTTATCACGCAGATTCATTTCAGAAGATACACTTTAATAACTTATTTACATATTTAAGTACTTTATACTTCTATCTTACGATTCTATTAACTATGATAAATCTTTTTAGACTACTAAAAAGATGTAAACTTATAGAATACAGTTATAAAATTCTGAATACACAAGCAGGTTTATTCATTGTGCGCGACAAAAACTTTGATAAATTACTGTCTTGATCCTGAAACGATCTTTGACGTTCTAACTTAATAGACCGGTCTTAAAAAACAAATATTATTATCGATATTTTTGTTCTATATTATTATCGATCAAACTATTGTCTCGAGCAAAAATTAATCATTATAAGTACCTTTTTTTGTTTGTACCCTGATTAACTCAATTCAAAAGATCTATAACGATATACTTTTAAAAAGAAATAACGGTAATTAATTTCTTTTAGAATACACTGGCGTCAGTTTCAAATTACCTAGACAAGTATTAATTTCGTTTGAACAAAAGGTGAATAAAAAATATTTAAACTCGTGCGGTATACAGTTATCGGGTATGTTTCAATACATGTTTTCGTATCAAAAATAATTGAAGACAAAAATGAATGTCGGAATCTATTTACAAATTTTTTGTTTAGTTCCGGCGCGTGACCGATTGGTCAAACATCATTGTGTCCAGTTTCACGCTCCTTGTCTCTTGACAAATGATGTTTTTACTTTAGCATTCTAGATAGGTATTCTTAATTCTTTTTGTTGCTTCCAAAAAACCGTATTGTAAGTTGTGTGATTGAATTTTCAATATGCCTACATGGTAACATGGCCAACCACAGGGGTACTTGACTTTCACATGCATATGCATAGTTGACGCGTTCATTCACTGACTATTCATGTCTTCAAACAATTATATAGCACTTGAACGTCTTTCTTCCCACGATTGTATCGTTGGAGTGAACCAAGTTTGCAGATTTATGTTTACCTACACAAGCACACGCAGAAAGGTGTCGCGCAACTTAACCCTATACATATATAACTACTATGCATGCTTGTGGAAGGTCTCGCTTAAGTTCTAACCAGGTGAAGCAACCACCTAAACTCAAAGTTTACCAAACTCAAAAATATAACGTGAAAACTAATAGGACCACTTTAAATAAGGACCAGTTAATTTTTTATTAAAACTGTCATTTTCTTTTCACTTACATTAAGTGTTATATCCTGCCAACTTCAAATGATTAGTTAAACTTACCGAACAACTCTTTATTACACCTTAACTTAAATAAGTTAAGTGCTAATAATTTCAGGTAACGAAATGTGAATCGCGCCCACAGGCTAAACCCGTTCGTAGTAAAAGAGAAATATCTAAATGTAATAATTTTCTAGCAACAAATTGTCGTATATACTTTGCCGACGTACTAATGTAAATACCATCACAATATTTATTGTCAATATATTAGAGACTTATCATGACGGGGTTCTGCATTTATTTATATAATTTTAAAGTTACTTCGTAGAGCATGGACCATAAAGCCTACCCTGTAGTGAACACTTCTCAGAAATATAAAACATCAGGAATAAATATACTTTATATTAACGGCATTTTTATACGGAGTTTGAATTTGACCAAAACAAAGGCATTTAGACACGGTCGGCTGATTTGCTCGCTTGTACTCGTTCTCTATATCATGAATCTGTGCAGATACGTATGTGTGACACACGCGTACAGGTGCGAATTTTGGTATGTCGCTTGCCCTGCCTGCGTACCTGTCACGGTTCCCAGTTCCGCACCGTTAATTTGATATACGGAGGCAGATGGCCTCTCGCCGATAGCACACGGCTCATGCGCCTTCCGCGCTTTTCTGCGAATCCCAAACTGTTGCAACCAGCGCAAGAAATAGGCGACTTCCTGTTTTCGCTAACCGCACCAAACAAAATAAAAAAAACAGTTTTCTTTTTAAGAAATATTCAAATGTATTAAAAAACTTTTTCGCCAACATTAAAGCCACTTAATTGAGATACCTAAGTATGTAATACTGACAAAATAATCGAATGCTGTTGTTTGCGTCAAATCAATCATGGAGCGAAACCAAGCGATAATAGGTTTTGTGTCTAAAAATACCTAGGTAGCGGTTTGCTACAAAAGAAACTGTCCAATTTTAATATCATAAATGAAATATGCCGTTGTATAAAAAACGGCTGCTCTTAATTATAACTTGGACTCCGAAACAGTATGAAAGTCAGGCGCGGGGTTGTGAGTTAATTTGCATTTTGATCCAGTAACGGGTTGCGAGATAACACTGTAATGCTCGAGATCTCTGCTCAGATCAACTATCCCTCATGTCTCAGCGCCGTTCATCAACCACTTCTTTCGAACTCTACCCACAAACCATGTAAGGCTGCAACATTACAATGTTGAATACAAATGTTGTGATACTAACCTACAACATTTTGATTTCACATAGTCAAGTTCTCATCAGGCGAGCAATTCGGGAAAGAGTAATTAAGAACCGTAATAAAATAGTTACTTTACAAATTGCTATGTATCATTCAGTATTTGAGTGAGTTGGTAATTATGCTCAAAACGCCAGGAAATAGCCAATCAGTGTTCTGTTATTGCAGGTACAAGAAGTCAAAGACCGTGCGTATAAAGGAGTTATCAGACGCCAGCAATGTAAGCCACATTAGACACGGCATGCATGTGATGATGGTTGTGGTATCGAAATTCGCTTCGGCTGTTCCCTTCGAGCAACGCACAGCCGTTTGTGTATTTCGTTCATATTTTTCCTTGTCATATTTTAATGATGTTCGTCTACTGTAAGTAAGAGACTTGTTGCGCGCAAAAGTCATTTGAGTTGCGAGTGCGAATGCTGGGCATTGGCAAGAGCGTGAACTGATTTAGGTTTCATTCACCCCGCGTTACGCTAGCTGGGTGCCTGGACTGCGCATTGTCTCACACGGCGCACAAATGCGAATAATCCTTTGTTCGTTACACTTTACCTACACTGTAACCCAAACCAATAGCGGAACACTTAGCGCCCACCTCTAAACGTAACATTCACGCGCCCCAGCTCACGCTCGAGAGCCATTCCTAACTTAACGATATTTACTCTGAAATAACAATACGTGTACTGTTCTGACATTGATAGCTCTCCAACTGATACGTACTGTATTCTCCCGGTATAATGCATTTAATGGTCCTGCGGTAGAGGAAAAATAATGATGTGTAATTTCCGGTTCTTCACCATTAGATAAATATGTATAAAAAACTAAGTGTTTAAACTTTCACTCGGAAGGGGAAATGCCGAATTTGCAGTTCAAATGTTTATACCAATTGTTACTTTCTCGTAACTAACCAGCAATTTAATGGATAAAAAGATTTAAATTACTTATGCACGAAGCTTTACCAAACACGTGGTTTATCGTTTTTCCTCATACACACTTTCAATCATCGATCTTCACGGATTACAGTAATTGTAATAATGCATAAAACTTGCTTTTACTAGTGTAGTGCGTGTTGGGAAGGCACGCACTTGTTCAACATTTCACAGTAGAAAGCCTTCTCTTCACTTACTGTTTATTGTTATTGTTTCGTACAATAGATACCTCAAGTGGTTTTAGCGATATCTAGTACCGTCTCTAGCGATCTTGTGAGCTTTTCATAGTGCAGTCACAGATAATACAAAGAAAGTAGAATGCCTTTGTGGCTTGGGTGACCTAGTGTGGTCTATACAGGCAAAACACACTAACTGTATATACTTGTAAAGAACTTTAAATAAGTCGTTTCAGATCTGATAAAAGCTCTTTATTAAACACTTTTTCAAAAACATATCGTGACGATATTATTTAACGCAAAATGTGATAGTATCAAGAACACAACACTGTATGAACAGTCTTGATAATTGCTCAACTGTGTGACATAAGACTGATAAATAGCTTTAGATACATATGCAAGTAAGTAATCAAGATTGGACATCATCCATCAATATCACTGAGCGCCATCATTAAAGTGAATCATCACTGTCCTTATGATTTATAAAGCCCTTACCCAATGGTTATGATATTTTTTCTTTGAAGCAATTACACCACGTTGTAAAAGCCGTTAAGCTTTACAAGTCTCGATACAATCTGTTTCAAACGACGTGGATTACATGCTAAGTGTCTAATGTGTATAATCAAACTATTTGAAGCTATTACATTAAGAAATTCATTTTTAATGAATTACTAACACTCGTAACCGTCTCGAGATACGCATCAATTATATCACTGTACATAATTTAATAACGTCAAAATAGTGTTGGGAAAATATTATTATATCCGTATAAAAAGAGGTGTCTAAATGGTGTAATAAAGATCAACAAAAACTGGTAGATTTATATCTTCCGTTTTGTTCTTCACACCTCTAATGTGGAATCTTCGAAGCCACTAAGTTCATACCTCCGGAGATTTAACGTCTACCGACGGATGTGTATCAATTACTTACAAGTTATCGTGAAACATAATCAGTAATAATGGCGGAAGAAAATTGGCAGTTGAGTGGTTGGCTAACATATAAACAGAAATACTTCAGCAAATTGAGTTCGCTTGTATTAGAGCAGATTCCTTTAACCTGTTACTGTACTTTTATTAGCATGAGCTGAAATACAGTTACGTACGTGTCATATCTCTCATTAATTAGCAATAAACTGTCAGATATTACCGCACACAATACTGGATACACATAGATAATTGCATTTCTGTCATAAATTAGCATTAAAAGCGGCCCTTAATCACATGCAGTTAAACCGTCACATTTTACCATCAAGTTCAAAAGAATGAATTATATCATAATAACAACTCCAGTAAGATATTGTATTCCGCTGTCATTATAACGTTTACTGTTAGAAATAACACTATTGTCAAAAAGTTCACATATTATAATGAAGAGCAATAAAAGCCCCTCGACATTTGAACTTAACTTAAGTGTATTAGTACGACTAATAGCAAAGACAATTGCAAGTTGCTCTATCAATTACTTACTCACACGATCCCGCCCGATATCGCCATTATAACAACATTAGAGATGTGCGGTCACGCCATACCGGCATTACTATACCATCTGTAACACGGTCACATCATTTCTTGGCCGCCCAATTTTGGTTTTACTGAATACTTTTATAGTTTCCGAGCAATTTTTACATGAGCGTGCGAAAACAAGTTCGAATGTTTCGGTTGTAGATTTCCGATGTATCCAGTTACGAAATTTACTATATCCGAAATTGAATTCACCGTTTTCAATCAACAAAATCTGGGTGCCTTATGAAATGCAAGACAAAGTGATAAAACACAATTTGCGTCCCAATTCTTGTAACATGAATCGGCTTCATGCAAATAATACCTGGCTAGACACGCCAGTGTATAACAACATCTAATTTGTGATATTATTTGGACGTAGCTGTAACCTAGGCCTTTTCCTGCTTTCTAATGGAACAATTATTGTAATGACAAAATTAAGGTCTTGTATTTGAATGTGGTGCGGCTGTAATGCTTGCGATATAAGACGAATTAACATTTTCATGTGGTAGGGTCACGACCCAGCGCTCCCACACATAAATCGGCGGTGGATGTCGCGTCGTGAGCTCACCGCGCTGCCGCCGTTACGAGCGCATAGCGCCCTCGCTGCCGCGCCGCGCCTGCGCAGCTACCGGACTGTGTTGTTTCGTGTTAGCGCTGTAATTAATATTACCTACCTGTTTGACTATCGCTTCTCGAAAATTCAAACAATCAATATAATCATTCTATGATTACATCATTCCAATATGCCTACATAGTTCAATACTTACAGCATCAATCATCAAAGAAAATCAAATTACGTTTGAAATTGAAACTTTCCCAATGTTCTGTAGCTTTTATAACCTTAAAATTACATTTGTTAAGACTCACGTCTTTTGCGGTCTTCTACAGTTACAAAATTTCAAATAAACATTACAGTATCTATGTTTAGAGACATCTAGCATATTCAATTGGAGACACAGCCATAAACCTACAGTTATTTTCAAACCGGCAGAACTATTGACATGTTTCAGTAAAAAGCAATGTTCATATTGTTGTTTTACTCTTGAAACTTAGTTCAGAAACATATCTTTTCAATTAGACGCGCGAAATGTTAACGACCAATGACAACTGCGTGTGTTCTTACGTACTTTCCATTGACATTAGTGTATTTTACAACACTTCCTTGTCGTAGCCCATCATTAGGCACTAACGCTTAACTAGCTTTTTCTTCGGCTGTACCAGCGCTGAAGTCATATAGTGAAGAGAAACACGCTATTTTTTCCTGCATGGACTGAGATAATATTAACGCAAAATATATGATGTCTTGCTACAAAAGACGTTGTCTTCTAATGTTACGTTGTAAACAAACCAAGGGGAAACCCAATAAGTAGACAAGTGAACACCGCAGTTCGCAACATGGAATACAAGATAAATTAACAAATCAACTGGTTTTGCGTTGATAGCGAGCGGCGGCCGCGGTTGTGACAAATAGGTGTGTACCTCATACGTACAGTTCGCAACGGTCCACCGCACGGTACACCACATATTTCGTTAATTGATTAACTGTTCCCCGTTGTAGTCAACGGTACAGTTAGGTACATATTTAATCACCCGTAAATTGATTTATGCGAATACTTTATAAATTGACACAACCCTCATTACATTAATTTTGCTTTCCTTAATTTAGTCAACGATAAAACAAGCCGTTAAAACAGATATTGATCACCAGAATTTACATCTTCTATGTTAAAATATACGGTTAATTATCGCCGGCAATTTATATCTTTCTAAGGCATGCGTAAACTATAGAATGGAATAGGACCCTATAAATAATAATCAAGATTTCAAATTAGCGAATGGGACTCAATGTGGATTGGCTGTTCATAACATATATTGTTTATGAACTATAATAATGACTTTAATGAAAATATTACCCGTTTTAATGTTAATTACGAGTATATTGTAACAGTTTTCTACCTAACGGTATTTAAGTCAAACAAAATCAGTTAAGACATTTAGTAACTTTCCCATTAAAATAAAGTTATTATCGTTAAGATTGCGGAGTTTAACAATCAGGTAAAATCGGTTAACGTTCGCATTAAAATCGACGTATTTGTACATTTAGTACAAGTAAACTCCTTTTATAATCAACCCAGTTACTGGCAATAAAGTCCAGAAACGTGGCAACGATAAGCTTCAATCAAAAAGATTTAATTTAATCAGTAGCTGGCAAATATGGCGAAAGAAATATAAAATTAATTTTGTTTAATTACAACAACAGTACAGGTTAACGTTAATTAGCTCGGTGAGTTAATTAATAAAGAATTTATGTTATTTTATACGGCAATTTAAAATATAGCGTGATTAATGTACTTGCCCTAAGCGTGAATTCAGTTATACACTCCTAAACTGTTATTAATCTGCTAAACGTTACTAATGACTCTTAAATTGCCGCAAATAAATAAATAAATCGTGTTAGGGGAGTGTGTCGGCTTACAAAAGGAACATGATACTTTACAAAAAACCTACCAAGATTTATTAGCTTGCTTCGAGTAGTTGATAACAATCGATACTAACGCGAGACAATCACGCACCAATCAACAAATACTGTGAGAATAAGTTTATGAGAATGGGACTCAGCATTCGAACATTATTTACAATGTTATTTTACATACCTGAAGTTTCAATTTACAAAAAAATATATTTTCGTGTCTCTAGAACATGGCAGAGAAATTATATAGTACGGGTACGAAATGTTTATTTGTCTATTTTTGACCGCTAGTGAACTCGCACACGGAGTCCTAATTATCTCATGTCGAATTGGTGAAATACTTCTGAACACTTATTGTACATCGTTAATAAACGTCTTAATCAACACATTTTGACTCGTATCTCTCTGTCTTTTAAGTTCATATTGTCGCGAGGACAATCCGAGATAGTTTTAAATTATTGCAGTGCTCATCGAAATACGCTTTGCTATCGTTTAATAAAAAATATATCATTCGTTTAAATTGTTTTAATTACATACCTTAACTTTAATTGTTCGTGCGCGTTAAGACAGCGTTTCTTTTACTTAAGGTATTCAACCACGCCTTGATTATACTTCAATCAAATGTTAAAATAAATGCTAATGACTGAGCCACTAAGAATAACAATACAATACAATGCACTACCCATTTACCTATGGACATTTCCTGATAGTATTTTCCTAAAATAATCATTGTTTTATTAACGTCAAATAGATTTGTTTTGTTCGTAAGCGACATTCGCAGTGGCCTTTGTTGTACTGTACTGTATGTCTTTAATATTGTAAAACTAAATACTTTCTTGAATTAGCTATAAATAATGTAGAGACATGACATTTAAAGCTGGTAGCTTTGCTCGCACGCACACCTAAGGAAATGCTAATTCAGTATTTTCAAGATCTTTTAAGTAAATAAAGTAATATAAAGGCAAAACAAAATTAGAATTAAATTACTGCTTACTTCGTATTTATTTTTAAACAACATTTAATGAAATGAAGTTATTTGTACCAGCCCGTATGTACTTAGCTTGGAATTTTTCATTAACAGGTCTGCAATAGAATTAATAGAATAAAGCTATTTGTTTTCTTGTAATTATAGACTATTTCTATGATTGTCTGTAGTATTTGTATTACACTTAAATGCACCAATAATATTCATATACACTTTCCAATTTATACTAATTGTAAAAGCTCATAAAGAGTTACGACGAGATTGTAAAGAGAGTAATAAAATAGAATGGGTTATTTTCTTTTGTTGATTATTTTAATTAAAAATAATTTAAACAAAGTACGAGAAGAATGTTTCCCAAGTTGAAATATGTTCATGACCTAAACAAAACAGTTCTCAGGGGCACGTTGACCGCAACAGTAAGTTCTGTTATTTTCATTAAAGGCTATTCTTCCATCTGCTGTATGCAAATTAACAGATATCCACGTAATTACACCGAGGATAACAATCAGACCTGTCTTACTCAAATACGAAATTACCGTAAAATTCATTTCAAACATTTTATATTTTCGTTTCATTGCCTACTACATAATTACTTTTAAGTTTCTATGGTATTAAAACACAATTGGTATTCATTTGCTGATTCAGCAAAATGCGAGATTCAATTTAATATGAAGACTTAGACTTACGTTTAATTTAATATTTTCATGTTTGAAAATAATATAATAAGCGTAACTGCTTAACTGCCTCGTTAGCCTAGTGGTCCTAAGCGCGACTGCTACGCTAGAGGTCTTGGGTTCGATTCCCAGGTCGAGCAAAAAGTGTTATTGGGTTTTTCTATGAAATTCTCAGTAGCAGCTCGGAGTTAGGATCTGTGCCCGGTTAATGGCAATAGGCTCGCCCCCTATTACACGGGACCTAAACATACCGGCGAAACGTGGATGTACATTAGTACACCTCTGCGTAACTCTACGAGGAATACAAGCGTGATGGTATGTCATGTGTTATTATAAGGGTAAGCAGACTTATGACTGCATGACATTATATTATACGACTTCAAGAAATAATTGATTTAAAGAAAATGTCTCGGGACGCACATTTAATAATGATAGATACCGAGATAAATAAACTAAAGTGTATCTAACCCGTTTTTTGATACAAAAGTTCATTTCATACTAAGCCAACACCTGAAGTTTAGAAAAATACGCATCCGATCCCTGGTTATGTCTAAGTCTCAATTTCTAACGTAGTTGTCTTCCTTGATAACATTTTTCACAAATTTAATCTTGTTTAAATTGCAAAATATCCGAATACTGACATCATAAATGAACACTCATAGTACCCTTATCACTTGGCAAGGGAAGCAGATAATAACTCGCACACCTAGTTACTCAGCTCTGTAAATAACTAATGGCAGCGCCCCCTCGGCGACTACTACTTGATTGCATCTGTTGTCGCTCTTCATATCGCGCACACTGCTGTGATTTAACAGCCACCTGTCGTGGTTTATGTCCTGCGATACCCGCACACGAGGAAGTACATGGAACTAGAAACAAGGCGTCACACACACTACCTACCTATACCCACACTATCTCACAACAAATGGTACTCCGCATATTATTCTGCTCGCAATTTTTCGCCAGTTTCTCAAAAGATGCTAATACGATGAGATAAAAAAGATTATCTCGAAGCGGTTGCTGTAAACCGGCGCCACCATGCTCCTCATAATAGGTTACCTGAGATTATTTTTGCAACATACTTACATATCGTTTCCGTGATGGTACATGATGCTGATAACCAATTTGATATAATAAAATAAGCTTCTTTATGTGACTGCATTGTGTGAATTCAAAATGTCCACATGAATGAAACCGACGCGGCAGATTTTTGCTATGTCATCTCTTATTTGGTGAACTCGTTTGGGTATCTCAACAAGAGATAAGTCGCGTATTCAGAAGCTAAATGTGGATACTTTATAAATGGATTTAGCCGTGTAGCCAAAGTAATAAGTTGTGTATTTCTGTGCAACGCACCGCAGCTGGAATCACTAATGAGAGCGCAATTCAAATCAACTGATTTATAAGGAGTAAGTTATTTCGCCGGCTGTGCGTACAATATTTACTTATGTTCTAACGGCCACGTAGATATTGTACTCCATTATTGCGATAAGTTTAATGTATACCAGATATGCCTTATAAGTTTATGCCGTAATAAATCATAGTAGGAATTATTCTTTGTCATTTATTCCCGACGGAATACTGTAACGTAATACGGCCGATCCAATTGTCTGTATAATTGCACTTTGATGTTTATTGGCAAAAGCTAATTACCTAACAACTTCGGTCGGAAATTACTTTTCTTTCGACAGTGAGTCCATTAAAATTTTATATTGGATGTAAATTTTATATTGGATAATATTGAATATCGAATTTGAGTATTGGGAGGTCTGCTGGCTCTGAATGTACTACGTCAGCTTATATTAGCTCGTTAAGAGTCGGCGGGCCTTGTCCGGATGATATCGCTTAACCCCCTCAATTAGTGTGCCCTGACTATCGCGTGGCAATAACCCGAAACAGTATATAAGCTCCCCGCACTCGTGACGCGACAAACGAACCAAATGAGTGTACTCTTAATTAGCCGTTATACTATAAATTTTAAAAGCGATGATAAGGTCCCGTTGCGCGTTCTCCGGGAACACTACCCGCCGGCTAATGGTGCCTTGAGAATTAAATTTAATTAATTCCTCCTCGCCAAACGTGCTTACTGGATTGAATTTGGCTTAGAAATGAACGTCTTAGAATGAAGGAAAGAGAAAGGAGGAGTGCATCTACTTTAAAATAAACTAGGGTTGTTATACTGCTTGCTGGATACTCCCAAATGGATATCAAATGAAGTAAATGAGTTTCAATTCTAATAACAAAAGAAAATACGAATTATTTATTCGGGATTCTCTAGTAGTCTATCAAAAGAATCCACCGGCTCACGGCGCCGCTAATGTATAAGATGCACAAGATAACCACATATGATAATAGTACCTACTTATCCGTATGATTGCTTTTAAATTCGTATTTATCGAGGTACACCGGGGTCAATTACTCCGCATAACATCAGTTACGTCCTTTATTACTGACATTATGTTTTTTCAGCGTATCATACCGTTTTAAATATATTATAATGATATCTAAATTTGCAAAACGTGCTGCAATTTATGTCCTCAAAATGAGTGTTGGCGTAATAACAGTAAGAACGCTAATGACTTTAACATGTTATCGCTATCTTGAAAAGAGCGTAGGGTTCTTGGATATTGTGGCCAAACTATTTCAATTACTGAGCTTACGTAATTCTTAGGCGGGCGGGAAATGGTGTGGCGTACCGTCCGCGTCCATGTGTTTAGCTCATAAGAGCGTGTGGCAGACGAGTGCAGTGCGTTGTTAGCCGCACTACGCGTCTCTCGCTTTTGTTTATGTTACTGTTTACTGTACATAAATGGAATGAAACTTGTCGTCTGCGCCGTCCGATAACGGAGCGTTTTGTCTGTAATTAAGAACGGCGAGAGCGGGTCAGCCGTCTACCCGGCATTACCACAAAGTTATGGAGACATTTTGAGCGTGTCCAGATTGTTTAACTACAAGCCTGTCATGTTTAGAATGAACTTGTGTTATAAATCTGCCATAACGTCATGATTCCAGTGAGATTGTTTGTTAATTGTAGGTAATACATTACTCTCTAATGAACCAGCTGCGGACTTACAGCTTGTGTACTTACATAATGTAAGTCTACTGCGTATTGTTGTTGTAAAACAGGACTGGTATTATTATGCACGTAATTATTGTGCTTCACTATTATCAGCAACCGTTTTACGTAATGTGAAATAGAAGTTATAAGCTCGTAAAAGGTCAATTACCTTTTCTGGTTATTGGGATTTTTCCGTATAAAATCTGATATGAAATGTATACTTTAAAACAAATTTGAACACACACTGTATAATTCCAAAATGCAAACACTAGAACATTATCGTAAACTCAACAAGTCGTTAACAAACTGTGACATTCAAGCAATTAATAGGCACTTTAGATGCAAATAGGCCTCAACGATTTCCTTCGTGAGACATCGATTTGGTGCAGTGCTAAGTGAAACTGTGTGAAGAGATCACGATGCTATAAACAGAAGACAATAATCGCTTTTCGTGTTGCACCCGCGCCGGCAGCCGCAGCCACGAGTAAACCCTTGTCTAACTCCGCCGGGAGCTGACAGTAGCACCATTTGCATTTTATTACACCACTCGCCTCGCACATCAATGATTTGTTACCAATATTTTTAATACATTCCTTACGCAACATTTTTATAGTATCCAACTTATACAGCTTTTAAATAAATGCTTATTTGAATTTCATTTTGTACATTGTATAATGACTATATTTTTGTGATTCTTACCTGAGAGCTATGTTAATATTACGCATAGTCGCAAAATTATAATATTTATGTTATCACTTTTATTAATTTATATTTATTTGCGTTCCATAATGTGTTAAAAAGATATAGGTACTGATAGACTCGCTTATGTATGGAGTTTCTTGCGCATTCTTCTCCATACGAAACTTCCTTTTAAAATGGACAACTAGATTTAATATTATACATTTTTCCTCTTGTACTTGACATCCAAAGGTGCTTTTTCATGGTCTACATGAAATCAACACTTTGACTTTGACTCGTAGGGCACAGCACCAAAGTATCATCTTAAAAGTTAAAATTTAACAAATAAAAACATAACATTTCTTATTTACATGAATTATATATAGAACATTCATTAAATGTTACTACAACATTTTTAATTACTGAGATTATTTTATTATATTTTAACATTAATATTTTAGAAATAATTATAACGATCAATGTTAAGTGTATTTAAATAATATAAATGTTAGAAACATATTCAATAGGCGACATTTATTGCATGTACAGTGATTATTACAAGTTTATTTATAATGGTTTTTATGACTGTAACCATAGTTTATCATTTAAGTATTCATTTATATTATAGCCGCTTGTGTTTAATATAAATAGTTTTTATATAAAATAAAAATATAACGTTTTGTATTATTATTTTGTAGTAGCCTAGTGGTCCTAAGCGCGACTGTTACGCTAGAGGTCTTGGGTTCGATTCCCAGGTCGAGCAAAAAGTGTTATTGGGTTTTTCTATGAAATTCTCAGTAGCAGCTCGGAGTTAGGATTTGTGCCCGGTTAATGGCAATAGGCTCGCCCCTTATTACATGGGACCTAAATATACCGCGCGAACTGTGGGTGTACATTGTTACACCTCTGCCTAACCCTTCGGGGAATACAGGCGTGAGTGTTTTGTATTATTTCTAATTTGTTCCGGGAGCTAAATATTTATTGACATGACATATACACTTGAGGAATACTTTTTAGTTGTAATGTTGGTAGTCTGTGTAAAGTGTGCCTGTCGGTATGTTCATGTGTTGTAAATTGTTACAGCACACATTGACGGGACATAGTGGCAAAGTAATGGCAGCTAAATTCCTCGGGGAGCCGACCAAAGTGATCACGGGAAGCCACGACCGAACGCTCAAAATATGGGACCTTAGAAGTAAAATGTGTAAGTATGTACCAACTCATTTGCTTTATAGGAGCGTCTTGTTTATTGAAAACGATTTTAATAACAAAATAGTATACTATATTACTACAGATAGAAATATATTGCACAATAATTCATAATATTCTATTGTATGGAAACCCTTCTCGCAGTCGTCTTTTATAACTCTGACAAGTACTAACAGCTTAGATTTAGACCCACGGCATAACGATAGTATACAACCTGACATAAATATTAAATTTAAGTTATGGTTTTTGATGTGGGAACACTTTTTTAAATTATTGCAGCAGCTAAATATCTAACATAGACCTAAAGTCGGTTAACTAAATGTAGTTAGCGTAAAAAGAACTTTTTTTTTGTTACCCTAAACTAGTGTGCTTTGCAAATAGGGTTGTAATGCCATACTTATCCTGGAAAAAATCATAATAAATATTTTTTCAACTGCCCCGTTGGTCTCGTGGACGCAAGCGCGACTGATGAGCATGGGGTCCTGGGTTCGATTCCCGGGTCGAGCAAAGTGTTATTGGGTTTTTCCATTAGGAATTTCTCAGTAGCAGCTCGGAGTTAGGATTTCTGCCCGGTTAATGGCAATAGGCTCGCCCCCTATTACATGGGACCTAAAACATACAGGCGAACTGTGGGTATACATTGGTACACCTCTGCCTAACCCTTCGGGGAATACAGGCGTGATGGAATGTTATGTCATGTTAAATATTTTTTTAATCAATCAATTAATAGACTATTTGTCAGGCTGTCGTTTTGCGAAAAGAATTCATGACAAGGAACTATTCATTGTATATCTACTGCAGATTAATGCTACCAAACTGCATGTACAAACACCGTAGTTTAAAACGTCGTGTGAAAATTAAAAGATAAAAAGAAAGACTAATGCAGATGGAATTAAAGAGCAGTGTGAGGCACGCGCGGTGTGGATGTGCTAGCACGATACCGAGCGTAGACTGCTCAAGTGTTCACGTAGCATGCCAAGCTTTACAACGTGCTACTTGGTACCTACATTACTTCAATCACACTTATCAAAAAAGCAGTGCGCGAACAATTAAGTTTTCGTGATAAATAAAAACGTAGATACATGTAATCGTTATAATCTCAGAAATATAAACACTTACAAGTTCAATAGATATCGCAGCTTTTAGTGCTCAATTCTCCCATCTTAACAGCCGTTAGGGATTCAAGATTATATTCATAGTGAAACATTTAATCTAACCTGCGAAAGTACTGAGGATTATCTAGAATTCCAACTGAGAAACTCTTCCTATTTAACCGTCTGTTAAAAATTTGCATTTTATCTAAAGAGCGGCAATGCATTTATTTGATACGTTCGTGTAATTTATCTGGCAACCATTTGTTTTCCCCTGAGCTTGCGAACCAACACTAAGTGGTGTTTAGAGCTGTTTCATTTAACATTTGTGATTAGTCTCTGTTCAATTCAAGAGGAGTTTAGCCTTTAAACGTTTAGCCATTTTGAAAATAATAAGTTTGTTTCCAAATACAACATAGTTTAAGGTAATTTTGCTGATTTATGATAGGCTTAGCTTCCTACGTTCGCTAGGCTATTACTTATGCGTGAGTCTCGACAACTTATTGCCTACATACGATACGATGCGCAAGTGCGGGTGTTCTCAGGCTATAAATGTCTAGAAACTCGTCCTCATAAACATAATACAATTATTGGATCTTGATAGATAACGCCATTTATAACTTAGATTGTAATATTAACAGCCATGGCAGTGAGCAGTTCTTTGAACTGATTAAAATCTTATCCGAACGTGTACGCAGTTATCCATTTTAGTGCATCCTTTTTCCTATAGCTGTTATATGTAGGAACTAATTAGAGCACTCTTGATTTACAATTACTGGCCGCTGGAAAAGTAGCCATCAATCGTTTTATGTCTGGCGTATTTAAATTTAATGCTTAAACAAATATTGTTAAACGAAAATATATCCTGGATGTAAAAAGCTATTAAAAGTTATGTTTTTTTTTTACTATTATTCTAGAGTTTTGCAGCGTCATGTTCTGGGGTTTAATTTTTTT
The DNA here is from genome assembly GCA_947462355.1 of Caradrina kadenii. Lineage (NCBI taxonomy): Eukaryota > Metazoa > Arthropoda > Insecta > Lepidoptera > Noctuidae > Caradrina > Caradrina kadenii. Next base: position 8,592,627 of record OX381683.1, on the reverse strand, counting down.
TTTTAATTGTCGTAGCCTGCAGGCCATTAAGTGTTGCAATAGAAAAATATTATATGAATTTAAATAAAGAAAAATCTTGAAATAGCAATGGATCTTCAGTTACAAGCGTACTAACGGTCAGAAAGACATAGAGATGTTCAATTTTATAAAACTATCTGTATAAATATAAATAAATATTTCTTTGTAAAGTTTTTCCGTTATGAGTTCCTTAACTTTATGATATAATTATGATGATACATTGTTAAATTGTTTTGTGTACACCGGCTAAGATTTATGAATAATAAAAATATACACTGGAGTTAAAGTTGCTGGCAGCAACTAGTAATGATAATAAATAATACTTGGGCAACTAGATTCAATATTATAATTAGTTATTTTCTTGTAAATGACGTTCAATTTTTAATGGTCTAATTAAAATAAATGATTTGACTTTGAGTTAAATGATATTTAAACTTTAATTTCATTGAATAAACTATGCTAAGTAAGGAATATATATAAAGTAACTAAAGAAAAAGTAGTGACTGCCCCGATGCTCTCGTGGTTGCAAGGGCGACTGATAAGCATGGGGTCCTGGGTTTGATTCCCAGGTCGAGCAATGTGTTATTGGGTTTTTCTATTAGGAATTTCTCAGTAGCAGCTCGGAGTTAGAATTTGTGCCGGGTTAATGGCAATAAGCTCGCCACCTATTACATGGGACTTAAAACATACCGGCGAACTGTGTGTGTACATTGGTATACCTCTGCCTAACCCTCCGGGGAATGCAGGCGTGATGGCATAATTATTTTAGAAAAAGTCAATTTAATCCCCTCTTGAAGTCTCTGCTTTGCTATGGACTGTGATTGCCAGACTGTTCGATAAAACTTCACGATTGAGCTAAAACAACTACAATAGCGACTCAAACAAGTCGCCAGCCTCCACATTGTTGCTCATATTTCATAACCAATCAGTTACTTTTGAATTGATTCTCGATCAAGTAACTACGACTTCCCGTGGCGCCAACACACAGCCAAATTTATAGTGTTAATAATTTTAAATTTTTTCCAATCACAGTTTTACATTGAGACTTGTATCGTCAGTCATCACAGATAAACATCAACTGTCTATAAGATTTGACGGATAATTTAATAGATTAAATCGACATGTTGTGAAACAAGTGATAACTGCTCCCACGAGTGTTAACGATACGCTATAAAGTTATATAATTTTACTGTTTTATTGTATAAATACCGGGGTATTTATGCAATAAACTGGATATTAACCTTGGCCACATTACAAGTTAAGGCCGAGACTAAACCCTATTCTAATTTTTAAGTGTGTATGAACTAGTTAATGTTGCGGGAACGATATACTGCTGAGGAGCAATTCTCGTATTTTTAAGAACATTTGCGTTCTAATTTTAGTTTAAGACTAAAAAATTCTCTCATTTTTAGCAATTTTTTTATATGGATTGTATCTGAAATAAGATTGCTTGATTGATTGATGAGAACTGCCCCGTTGGTCTCGTGGTCGCAAGCGCGACTGATGAGCGTGGGGTTCAATTCTCAGGTCGGGCAAAAAGTGTTATTGAGTTTTTCTATTAGGATTTGTTCAGTAGCAGTCCGGAGTTTGGAAGCTGGTGGTGTGATACGGGTGTACGGCTGTCATTCGTAGATCTTTGACAGTTGTTACGGATAGTCAGAAGCCTGGAAGTCTGACAACCAGTCTAACCAAGAGGTATCGTGTTGCCCAGTTACTGGGTTGCGGAGGTCAGATAGGCAGTCGTTCCATGTAAAATACTGGTACTCAGCTGCATCCGGTTAGACTGGAAGCCGACCCCAACATAGTTGGGAAAAGGCTAACCAGATAATGTTCATCTGAGATGACATTGCTTCTAGATTTTGAACAATTTTAATGAGTTTAATATTAATACTTATATTTAATACCTTAGTTATACAAGGTGTTAGTTTAAACAAGGGACATACTTTTAGGAAGTGTAGTGCTTATAGAAATAGCCAATTTCACCATGAAATCAAACTTAAAATTGCACAAAAATATCAACTATTCCTTACATTTTGTCGAATTATGATAACATAATTGTATGAAGCAGTTGTTTTTTTTTCGATTTTACGGTTCGTACTATAGTAAAAGTTGTTTATTTTCATGAGTACTGCCCTTAAAGGAAGTCCCTTGTTTATCCTAACACCCTGTATATTTAACGAATTTTCTTGAATGGCAAATACACCGAAGAGATTCAATATTATGAAAAAATTTAATGAAGAATGTGATATGAAAGTGATTTTCTTATATACTTGAGTTTTCTTATCTCTTCATGAATCATGGACTTTTACTGCACTTCTGCCAATAAAACATACAAGGAAATCTATAGGTGCTTTAAATTCAATGAGACTTTGCAATTGGTTCAATCCTATTTTATATCCGGATTTATGGTTGAAATCATGCTTGTAAATATATCAACAGGCTATAAACTGTTAATATCTCATTGGAAATGTAATTTAGTACTGACTCTATGTTATCAAACAATCTCTAACATTAAACCTTAAAACCTTTGACTTTCTCTCTATTGTACTGAAATATTGTTCTATGCTATTTAGTACTAAATTAGAATCTCTCTGCACTTTAATATAAACACTTAAATAGAGAAACATCAATAAATAGATATAGCCTTTATTGCACGATTACTTGACAATAGCTTGTATCGTAAAGGTTCTGATTACTAGCTTAGACAAAACAATTTTATTTTTGTTTCATTTTTTTGTAACCTACCAAATCAACATACATATCATCACTCCTGTATTCCCCGAAGGGTTAGGCAGAGGTGTACCAATGTACACCCACAGTTCGCCAGTATGTTTAAGTCCCATATAATAGGGGCGAGCCTATTGCCATTAACCGGGCACAAATCCTAACTCCGAGCCGCTACTGAGAATTTCATAGAAAAACCCAATAACACTTTTTGCTCGACCCAGGAATCGAACCCAAGACCTCTAGCGTAGCAGCGCTTAGGACCACTAGACTAACGAGGCACTCCACCATATTAAGTTGCTCTATATAACGGGTGGAACAAAAACTTTCAGTAAGTAAGTAATTAAGTAAGTAATTTTTATTTGTATAAATATGGTGTACATTTCATGCAAGATAATAGTGAAATACGAAAGAAAAAATAAAAGTCCTAACATGTTCAGCCGCATATCGTGGCGTAAAAATTGGTAAGAAGAGAGTGCGCTTAAACCGTGATAATATTCTTAAAAATTACAATTCAAAGTCTAAGTATGCAGTCTTAAAAACATAATAAATTGGTTAATTAAATACGAATTACTATCAATACAATTTAAATTAAAAATTAAATTCCTAAAAAAAATACAATAACATGTCAAAAGTAAAAACATTGTCATCTCAAAAAGTAAGCCTTTAACTAACTTTATCATGAATACAGTACATGGAAATCAGTACAGGATTCTAAATCCACAGAGGCAAAATTGGTCGAAGGTTATTAAAACAAATCAGCTGATCTATACATTTTGACCGTGTACGTGTTGCACTTTTGCATGGAACAGCACATTTTTATATTTTCCATTTGAAAATTTCATTCTTGGAAAAACATTTCGTTATCCTTTCCACTTGGTAAAAGATTTTTGTCAGCTGACCATCCTTCTATTTAGAGTGTACTGCTCGCTGTCTATTTTCTCCTGACGTTTGACAGGAGCTTTACGAGCAATGTACTGTGAGTGTAGGCACTAGATAAGGTCGTACGAAGAGGTTAGCCAATCAGCACTTATGTTTGATAACAGAGAGCTGTGCGCGAGCACGCGGCGTAACGTAAATTCATTAGATTTTCAAATTGAATATCCCCGTTTCGCACGTGATATTTATTTAGTTTCAATACTTTACTCCAATCTATAGTTGGTACTGTGTTTATCGTATAAAATTAAACCAAAATGCCATTTCATAGTCGTATTTCCAATTTGAAAGTGGACTAAGCGTATGACGCACATCAGAGCTGTACAATTTGTCATACATATAAGTACTTAATTTTTTCTTACTAGCCTACTAGGTACCAATATGTATGACAAATTGTACAGCCCTGATGTGAGTCACTTTCTCGTCATAGGACATTTACGTAATATCACAATGCATAGTAGTCTATTCGTACTTGACGTCATACTAGACATTGTACCTACATAATGCACATCATAGGCATTGTAGTGCATCGATCCGTAAATCTCGACACAGGAGAGGCGCGACTCGGTGCGGTTAGCCGCAATCAAGTGAACACTACGACTACAAGTACTTTTTCTGCGCCATCGATATATCGAAATAAGTTATCGTCAAACTTTTTTTTTCAAGGATAAAAATATAACTTGTTCCCGTTCAATGAGAGTTCATTTTCTCGTTTCACTTGTTCTGTTCATCCATGAAGCTAATTACAGGGGTTAAATCAAATGATAGACGAAGCGGTGTTTAAAGAATATTTTTGGCGACTGCGTAGATTTTACTGCTCTGTAGACTCGCTACGAAGTATTGCTACAAAATTGGTTCTCGTAGCAATGTTTTGAGACTTGTTGTTGTAATTGGGCATTTTAAAACGGACGATGAATGCTGGATACCTTAGTTTCAGAATGTCTATTTTACATAGTCGCTTCATAACACGATCTTTCTTGCTTATCTGATAAAATAATATATTGACCGCAATAAACTCGTTATCATTATAACGTTATTATTTCACTGAGCAATGGCCACTTAAAACTCTCATATCAGTCGTAATGTTTAATATTTGCATGTCGGCCACACAGGCAGGCATCTTAACTAATGAATGCAATAACACATAAGCAATTTACCGCGCACATTAATAGGCCTTCAGGAAATTTTATTGTTATTATCGACCGTTGTGTGACACAGATTGTATAATGTACGCTTCAACAGGTACGGAGACCAAGTTCGCGGGGTCATCTTGCAACGACCTGGTGACGTCAGACGGGGCGGGCTCCACCATCATCTCGGGACACTTCGACAAGAGAGTCAGGTTTTGGGACATCCGCACCGAGATGTCCGCCAACGATATCATGCTGCAAGGGAAGGTCACGTCGCTTGATCTTAGTAGAGGTATGTGTGTTTATTACATTTATACATCTGTCAATTTCTAAGACATGAATGGAGAGTCAACTAGTATGTCGGCTCGTTCAGTAAAAGTTTAAGTATAATTTTATGGACAAGCTACAATTTAAAGGACAGCATAAATCTTATGCATCCATACTTAATGTTCAAGTGAACTCAGCAGTTGACTAGTTAGACCAACAGTAGTTAAGATTAACATCGCAACTACTGTTACACTGAAAGATATTCACATAACGTCAAAAGTTAAATAGCTGTTTATTGGATAAAGTACTTGTAAATTTTCCGTAATTGAATGCATCGCATATTAGTATCGGTATTCGTGTCAGCACCACAACGTGACGGGTGCGCAATGCCCATTTCCGTTACGCGTTTCTCGATCGATCCCTTTTTTGTCAATAACGGGTCTATGCATCGCACGAAACGCTCCGATTGATACCTTCAATCAATCGCGGTGTCGGGACGTCACTGCCTCGGAAACTGATTAAATCACGTCGATTTCATCGGACAAATGAATAGGGAGACAGTTCACAGTTAGCCATCACGCTCGATCCAGATCCATCGGCGCTATCGACGATCTATCATGCGCTGATACTGTAAGGAATCACAAATATGTCATGTTCGAAAGCTTTTTAAATGCTCTAGTTTATTCAATTTCAGTTTCACTTATCGACAGCAAGATATTTAAAGTTAAGTAATTGCGTGAAAGGAGAACAGAGCTGTGAAACTGCGTACTTCAATTGTGAAGTGAAACAATTTGATAAAAGATCTTTGTTAGTGTTTAAGAAGATGGTTGTGAATGATATATGAGACGTGTTTGAATATAATGTAGGAACAAGAGATGAATACTTTACGATAGTTTCATTCATGTTAGTGTTTTGTTCACACTTCACACTAAAGCCAAACAATATATGAACAGTTGTTTATGCCAATTTCTCTAAGTAAATTTTAAATATAGAACTGTTTGAATATGTAAACTCAATTTTACTTAGAGACGTAAAAGAGGTGTGAAAGTAACAGCAGCCAGTAGCACATCGTAAGTACAAACTAATGAATGAAAGAAACCGGCGTATATTATGTATGTAATATGTAAATTGCAGATTATCGTACAAATTGCGTTAGCACGATACGAGAAATGCTTTCCTAGTACTAAGCCGAAGCCAACACATTGACGTAGCTATCTCACGTTTGAACTAGTAATATTTAATGGCTCGCAAACCGCACGAGAACTTATTATTGACCTCGAGACATTTGATCGTTCTTCATACCGACTGATAGCTAATGAAACGATGATGGTATCGCACACTTAAATCATCTAATTTAATAAAGCGGTGTGCCCGATCCGTGTAGCTCTTTACCTTACATTAAAACTATTAAGCGCCAATTCTGAGGTTTAAGGTTAAACATTACCTTCGCAACGATTATTGAAAAGGCAACCTATACCATACTAATGTTATAAAGCTGAAGAGTTTGTTTGTTGTTTGTTGGAACGCACAAATCTCTTAAACTGCTGATTCGATTCTGATTTTTTTTTCGCTAATAGCAAGCTACATTATCCGTGAGTGTTATAGCTATCCGGGAGTTTTTAGGGTTTAATATTAAAAAAAGTTAAGTATCCGTAAGAAAATTTACACGGAACGAAGTCGCAGGGTGACGCTTGTTAAGATTATAGCGGGTTCGCGATAACAAATCATCTGAATTAGACACAACCTGTAATGTGTCTCCGTGTTGTTTATTAAACAATTCTTTTTATGTATATGCGTCCGTTATGAAACTCATAAAATCCCTGTTTATACGAATGAGTATTTCAAAACTGTCAAGTTGTGCTGTTTGTTTGTTGCTTTTTTTATTTGTACACAAACTGTCGTTTCAGATAACAATTATCTACTGGCGTGCGTCCGCGACGACACAATACAACTTATAGATCTGAGGATGAACACGATCGTACGTTCTTTCAGGTACGCTACACTATAATTTATTATTATTACTTGTAACTCTGCTGCGCCAGTATAAAGTTTTATGTCTTTTCCTGCGATGTAATAGTCTGAGGCCTATGAAATGTTTACAGTTAGGTATTCTGGATTTTACGACTCACTCTAGAACAATAGTGGTGAGGCATTTGATTGTTGCTTATATTTGAATTGAAATGGACGTACACAAATACTGGACTAGATATTATATTATGCTTGGATTAAAGTGTTTTATTTGTATGCAAATGTATTAATTTTATTCTATTACTGTAGTATCATCTCGAGGAGTTAGAATAACGTGATTATACAAAATGTCCACTAGACCTTCCTTAAAACATTTAGAGGAAGAAATTTCGCGAAATTTTTAACAAAGAAAAGTTTATTTTGTAGCTTTATAGCATAACATTTTGTTGAAATACTGAAATAAATAATTAAATGCTCTATTCACATGGCAATAAAACCAAATTAAATTATTTTTTATATAATTTCTCACAGTTTCTGAAATGAAATATGCTTTCTCTTTATATTTATAACCAGTGTATAGTTTGGAGCTCGTTCTGTTATGAATAGTCATAATAATATCCGAAGAGTATAAAAAAATGTCTTTAGTTGACGCATTCAAGCGCGTTGATGTCTTTTCTTCTAGAACTAGGTGGATTTCTCGTCCATCATACCTGCTGACTTTAATTCACTGCGCATCTTTTATGAGGTCAAAGTGCTTATAAATACGAGCAGCTTTTACTGAGTGAGATCAACTCCGAAATATGGATATAAAATTCAACTATTCCTTACAAAACATGTACTACAACATGATGTATGAAACAACTGTTTATTTTTTATATTGTAGGGTTTGTTCAATAATAAACGTTGTTCTTATTCAAATATACGTAGTGAATCAGTTAGCCTGCATAAGTACTGGTTAAAATAACTTATTTCATTAAAACAGTTTTTTCAAACAGTACCTGTTACATTGTGTAAATAGAGGTCAAATCGCTTTATTCAAATCACTGAAAAGGATCGCATTCAAGCCTTTATACTCATACAATCTTGATGAACGAGTATGTAGATAATTGTGCCATGCGCGAAAAGATCGTGAAAGATTATTTGCAGTTAGGTATTTCAACTAATTATTTTAAGCTCGGAATTAATTGAATTAAATATTTATTTTGAAAGTATAAAAATCTTAATTGACAATAATTTTATTTTAAATTAGCTGCTGATTTTATCGTGTATTGACTTTTCGAATGATTATATTTCTTTATAGAATGACTTGACTGACGGCAACTTTCAACTTTTACATAGAAAATAAATACAAGAACATTCAAAAAGTCTCTTGGAAAATTCCTCAGCAAAACACCACATTCCTAGCTAAAGTTTTACAGAAGGCTTCTGAACACCTGTACATTAACTAAGAACGAGAATAGACTTATTAGTGGAGACGTGACAAAATGTACGGGGGCTACTAATTGCATTTGAGTCACGATTGATTCGAGGTAGGGTGCGATTGGTCGCGTGCGAAAACTCCAATAGAAACTTTTTTTTATACCACTGTGTTGGCAAACTGGCATACGGCCCGCCCGATAATAGTAATGGGATGCCGTAAAAAAAAGGCTTATGGACGACTGCAACACTAAACTTGAATGAACGGCAAAAAATTGTCAAGCTGAATGTTGCCTCGCAGTTATAGTTATACGCTATGAGATCCCTATTAAAGGCACCTAATCAACATTAAGCTAGGCTATGCCCAGCTAAGCTAACTTTATCGTATGTTTATAAAAAACATAGCCATGTAAAATGCAGAGCACTACATGTTTATTCTCATTAAAATCTTCAAGGGCCAAGTAAACTGAATAGCGCACAGCTCAGGACAACATAACATACCTTAATGTTGATTAATACAACTAAAGTTGCACAAAATTGTTTCAACAACATGTTTTTGATGCTAAAAATGTTGTTGTTTTTGTATTACTAGCAACATTGCATATAGTTTAAGAGTAAATCGGAATTTAAATTACATTTCAGTCACGAGTCATTCAAGGTGGGGTGCGACTGGTCGCGGGCGGCGTTCGGTCCGGGAGGCCGTCTTCTATCCGTCGGCGCGGCGGACGGCGCCGTCTACGTGTGGAACACGCATTCTGGACGGCTAGAGACGATACTCAAAGATCACACGTAAGTAACCTTACCTAAATGTTCTACGAAACTGAGTGATGTGTTTAATTCCCAAGATTTTGTGAGAAGCTCGTGATTATGAGCTTACTAAACGACACAATACTTACGCACGTTAATAAAATGTATGAGCTACTTTTTTTTTCACCATTGTTCATTTCCATGTAATTGTAGTTAGTTCTTGTAACACTTCTAAAATAGACTTTTTAAAATAAAGCTAAATATTGCGTAACCTACGTTGTTATGGACACGAATTTTTCAACCATGTGAAGCAATGGAATTAATAGTAAATTCATTTATAGTCTCAATACCATAGTCTAACTGCATGTTTGAGCTACTTCTGTGAAATTACACTAAACAGTAATTTTAACAAAAGTTGTTATCTTCCATTTACTCATAAAACCAGAAACAAACACCACATACCATCACGCTTGTATTCCCCGAAGGGTTAGGCAGAGGTGTAACAATGTACACCAACAGTTCGCCGGTATGTTTAGGTCCCATGTAATAGGGGGCCAGCCTATTGCCATTAACCGGGCACAAATCCTATCTCCGAACGGCTACTGAGAATTTCATAGAAAAATCCAATAACACTTTAAGCTCGACCTGGGAATCGAACCCAAGACCTCAAGCGTAGCAGTCGCGCTTAGGACCACTAGGCTACCGAGGCAGTTAAACAAACAATAATCATAAATAATAATATCTAACAAAGAGCTTCACAGCTTTCTGCAATACCTTTTAATGTCCAACACTATAATAATTATCTTGAACCGCTTTTCGATTAAGACGTGTCCGTGGCTAGTCTCGTCTCACTAATTAGTTTATTGACTCCTATATCTGTTTATTAATGATTATGTAGTCGCAATAGAATATATATGATAAAATAAAACGTGGATGTCACTGCGCTTATACGTATCTTTATCATGATAACTTGAACCGCTTCTCTAAGAACTAAGTTTATTCTAAGAGATAGCAAGGTGCATAAGTGGCGGATAAGTACTGATTTACTGCGACCAATGTGACCAGTTTCCCTCCGTCGACTTTTACAACTCACCTTACTTAATAGATCAGGATGCTAATTAATTTGTACCTACCCGGTGTACGTAACTGTCATACACTTAACCGGCACAAGTCTAAGTACTGTAGAGTGGTGGAGGAATCTATTTAATTTACTTTGATTGAAGCACGTATATTTTGGGGTTCGTATATATATCTAGTTTTAGTTTTCCCGACAGCCCTAGTCACAGATTGTCATTCCATTCTTAATTTTCAAAATAGCGTTTATCTCATAGCATAAACTTCCGAAATAAGTTTGTATACGCTTCATCTACCTAAAGCCTCTACGGTACGTACCTACTACAAATTACTTTCACGCTGTGGCTTTTAAGAAAGTAAGGTTACCCTACCGCAAAATATCCGACATTTGTTTTAAATTTCAATAAAATAAATCCTATAAAAAATCCTATTTGCTACCACTACACAATAAATCCATTACCTACTTATTATAATAACAAAATCTAATATATATCTTGAGTTATTTTCAATAACTGTTGATATAATCTACGAACGTCCTAAACAATAGCTCACCTATAGCGTTTGCAGACCGCGGCGCAATTTGTTTTCAATTCGTTCGTTTCTTTCTAACTGTATCCATAACTCACGGAAGATGTGACCTTTGAGATTCGTAATAAATTTTCAGCAGACACATTTCTGACCTTGAATTTTAAACTGGAATTGTTTTAGCCGCGACATCGTTCGCTATCCCCGTAACATTTCGCATGGACAATTGAAATCGTGAGGTCAACATTGGCTCGACTGTCTCACCATTGCAAATTTCTCTTTCCCATACCGTACACTGCATATTTATTTGGCATTAAGCTATCGTCACACCTGCTCGATGCGATTAAAGTAAAGAATGACATTTGAATTCATTTGAATACCAAATGCCAAAACATTGTAATGTGGTTTTCCGGAATCCAACTAGTAATCTAGCTTTGCACAACTGTATTTCCTGAAATTGCATTCGTGTTTGTTTACGTCAAACTTTCAGCTTTAATTAGTTGCATATTTAAGACGTATCGTACAGTTAAATAGCACATTATTTACGATAGCACTTCCTGGTCGTAGACAAGCGCGGCAGTCAAAGGACTGTTTTACCCTTAGGTCTTGTCGAGCGTCGCGTCCAGTCTTATCGCCAGCGCTCGCTGCAATAGGACTTGATCGAATCTTTGTCAAGACACCCGCGCAACCAGTCGGTGGGGCCCATTCTCCCGCAGATCGCCGCAAATGGGACATATTGTTCCCTCGCGCTGTCCACCACAAGTGCATGCCGCGATGCAATCGCGCTTAATTCGCGCCGACACACCACACACAATAGTGTAAACAATTTTACCGTAACAAGGACAAAAGTAACGCGGAAACATTCCTCTGCATCTCGACATGCATATTTTTGCTTAGTAATACGTACCATACTGATGTTAGTTTGTACAGTGTTCGATGTGAGTTTGAACAGTTAAGTTGCTCGCCCACTTTATTACTGTATTGTCGAGTCCGATTCAATATTGAAACTAACATTACTACGGTTTCCTACAATATACCGTTGCGACATAAAACTCTTAACTTATCATCTCCGGCCGAAATCAATTTGAACACAACAATATCGAAATAAAGAGAGATGAGCAATAAAGATTGCTTTCCCTTAGGCCCTGCCATTGTTTCCTATTTCATATTTATACGCTTTTAACCGCTAAGGGATCGTAACTATTGTGTGTCATTGCAAACACTTAACTTACTTCCTAATATTGCATCTATAAACATTTACTTGTAGGTGTATTATTATATGTATCAAACCGTCGTCGGGTTTTGTAATAAAATATTTCAGAGACACTCACGAAGCTTACTATATATGGGTTTATGCATTCTGAAGATGGCCTGCGGAATATAGCTTCAACACATATTACTACCATAGTAATAATGTTAGTGGACACTACAACTTGACAAATCCTATTTTATACTACATACGTGTGTGGTTCTGAAGTTGAATATTACAAATATGAACAAAACAGCCGCAGAGTAGTACACACTGAACTTGACCGAACATTAGGTCGGACGTTTCCGGAATGGTTCGTACAATAGTACCGCGATGTTAGTGAAATGGTCTGTGCTTGCGCTTTTGTACATTATCTGCGAGTAGGTACTTCGCGGACGTTGTATCAGCGTTGTTCGAGCTTCACGCCCAGCAGGCGGCCGTCGCACAAAATTAGCTCGAACATGTGCGACACACATTATTGTTGTTGACGACGATTACCATGATTTATCTGTGCGACGCACAATCTTTGAATCTTATCATTTAGACCAGGAACAGAATACATTATGGGCAATTAATAGTCTTCATATGGCTATCGATTAAGGACGATACAGATTGCTTTCGATCGAGAGTTTATCTAATTAAATATGCGCGGAATGCGGCCCAGAACTAAAGATAATTCAGTCAGTCAGTTCTTAGTTTTACACTTTGTTTTGATGACTTATTTTACTGTGGAAATTGTAAACTTGACAATTGCCGATAACTACCACCTCGCGTGCATGCGCGTAATAATTTCTGCAGCGTATAGTTTATTCGTTCAGTTAAGAAGTTATTGCCTAATAAACGTTGGAGATTATTAGCAGAGAGGTCATTTTCCTATGTGCAGTAAAGAAAATATGTTACGTGCTATTCTTACAGCGACGGATAGGAAGTGAAGCAAATTTAATCTTTATGCTAACCAGGACATGCGTTGGACGGTTAACGTTAAAGCATTCCTAGGCTGTGCTCAAGGCAAATCTTTTGTTTAAATTCCTCGTACGATTAGTTTTTAACTACCCTCTAGATCACAAGCGTGGTGTGCACAGTATGTAGTATATGTACGGACATTGGTCCCGGCTAATCGCAGTGCATGCTTTTTGTAGCGGAAAGGCTCACGACCGGCGGGGATAGGTTCTTGAAATTACTTTATTGGGTAACCTGTTTCCGAACACAGAAGGCGTGTTACTTGGTTATGAATCAAGCCCAGACGGGAGTAAGATATACGGTATCTACATACATATTTATAAACAATCATTTGTAGCAATATAAAAGCCATCACGTAAATATCGAACTAATTACATTTTCATGTACAGAATAAATCGATCAACAAATCCGGTTCATAACATTTTATTACTCTCATTCTGCGTTAATTATTATTTACAACATTTTCCAAACGTTGCCCTGTAGGCGGAACCATAAAAGCCATCACTTAATTAACTGCGTGGATTCCAATATATGAAATTGAATAAATTAACGGTTATTAAGTTTCCTACGAGATACAGCAACCAGAGCAATTTGAACAACATCTTTGCGCACGTACTCGTATGATATGATTCAATAAAAACAATCATGATATCGGAGGCGGAATGCAATAAGGAAACAATCGCAGGTTCTGGTTACCAGATTTGTTCGTGTTATGGCACTTCCTAGTCCCCGTATTGGCTATCCCTGGCCAGGCTCGTTATACGCGACCGGGAGCGGTATGTGTAAACGAACCGAACAAACCCGACGCTAATTCTTGTTTATGAGAAGCCTCGCCCCGCATAGATACGATGTAAAGCCTTTAAGCGGCCACCGACAATCAAAGCTTCGTACAACAGTTTCTATACTCGAAATTGTACGACTATGGACTAGTTCGGTCACAATCCTTCCTTATACGTTAAATGGACACCGCGAACTGAAGTGTATTTCAAACGTCGTGACCGCTCCATTCCTACGATCATCTTCGGTAAATGGTCAAGAAAGGCGAATTCGTTATTGGATATATTTTTTGTTGGTCTTATTAAAAGTCTGTGTAATAATGGAATGCGATGAGTATGTTTAAGTGTTAGTGACCCAGATTTAAAAGCCGACATAATATTAGTAATGTACGGTCATATAGCGCGGGATACCGTTCATAGTCCCCTCATATAATATTCTGAGAATCGTAACGGTTACTGCGACTTGCACACAAAAACGCCCTAGTTTTATGATAAACCAAGCGCTGTGCACTTGTTTTGTTTTATGACCCGACGAACTTAGATTCGGTCAGAATTCCTAGATTATTTTAAACTTTCAATTACCGTGACCGTAAAAAAATCTTGCTTTTAAATACAGATAACCCTGATGATGGTCAGTTGTAACATGTTTGCTTGCACATTCTGGTTAAAGCTTAATTTGCTTCAATCAACATCATCTTTAGATGCCTTGGTCATAAAACGTTTGTATTTTGCTCGTTTTCTTTTAAATGTGTTGACAAGATGACCGAAGATGATACTGTTTCCGCGAAATTGAGCTTTACAGCTTTTACTGCGTAGGTACCGCCAAAGAAAGTGTTTTTGTGGGTATATCAAGTAGAGCAGTGTCTTCTAGTGTCCTTAAAAATTTTTTTTGACTCGATGTTTATTATTAACACTCTTATTATTCGCAGGTCAGCAGTAACGGCAGTATCATGGCATCCTCAATCTGGACTGCTAGCGTCAGTAGACCGCGGCAAGCGCGCCATCATCTGGGGAGATTTGTGACAAGCCCAGGAGGCGCCAGAGCCGCCGCCACCAGCCGTACAAGTAAATATCTCGTTTTCTACAACGTGTCTCAGTGGTCTAGTGAGGCGTTGCGTTCTTGGTGCAATTCCAAGTCGAACAAACTTATAGGACTTTTGCACCAAGAATTTCTCAGTACGGAGCCTGACATCTACCTTTATACAGGGGTGCCGCTATGATATTCTACAATTTAGGTACAGTAATATTATATTAACCCATAAACTGCCCACAATTATTGTACCGCTAAATACAACCGGAAAGTACACCAAACTACCCATAACTAATGAATCCCATAATATTATCATTATGTTTCTCGGTAACTCTCGACAATGTGTGTACAATATTGTGTAGGTACTTCCATGTTCATTATGCTAAAGGTTTCACTACAAGTCGTAGCGGTATCGCAAGTTGTCGGGCAACTAAAAGTGATGCACACGGTCGTAAATACCGCAGTAGCGAACAATTAGTACAGTTGTCGCCCATCAGTCGGGCAACATTACAACTTGTTCCCCAAAAGCCATTCTTAATGCTTTAGTGATGTCATAAACAGCTAACGGCAGGCTTTTAATGGCTCTCTTTATTAATGATCATCACACGTATGATTTGCATTTAACTGTGCTTCCTATAGTTCTCGATGAATAGGCAGGTGTCTAGTGACCAATGCCCCTAGCCCACGTTTAATTACATCGTTGATATTATACTAACTTTCACAGACATTCTGACACCAACGTGGGGGGTTAAAAGGTTTATAACACTGTGAGTTCTTGACATCGTTGTCTGGTTCTGTTTCCGAGTCACTAGTGATAAGAGTAACCCCTGAAACCAACTACACACGTCGTCAACATAAATATTAACATAACAACTTGCTAACGACTGTCCACATGTTACTTGACATTTTTATATCACTTGTGAATATAAATTTAAACGATGGTTCACATTGTCGACGATATTTTCGACACATTTCTCATTCATTTTAATCACGTAAAGCTGCGCTGTAAATGTTTTGTCATTGCTCGTTCCGCTGTCAGATGGATGACTAATGACTTTGGACTATCCATATTTAATGTTCATGTTTGATGTCGTACTTTATATTTGAGCCTTTCATCACTTTATCGTTGCTGTGCTTTTAAACGTTTTTTTTATATTAATTTATTTAAGAAAATTTTATGCACTAGTGCAAAAAAATACATCGTACAGAGGCAATAATTATTAATGTAGCTTATTAAATTAAAACTCGGTTTGCCGCGACATAGTTTACCATTTTTCTCAGATCTAGTCTATCTTCATATTCTGTAGTAATTCCATAGTCTCACTATTCAATGTTACTACCTTGCAAGTTGCAACAGTGTTAAACGACCAACTTAACTTGCTTATCAAGATTTTATCGCTCACCGTAATCACAGAAGCAATAATGTGATATATCCATAAAATATTCAACGCATTATCTAGCTTAGCTAATAAGTTCATTCAAGCTAACACAAAATCGTAATTCATACTATAATATTATGTACGCTGAAATGCCTCGGTATTTCTGTCTGTTACACTTTTATGGTAAAAAGAAGACAAGGAATACCTACTTTGAAAAATCAAGTGTTTTAGTTTGATTATGGACAATTCTAAAATCCACATAAACGAAGACGCGGACAAAAGCCGAATAGTATAAATAAGGTCTTGATGTATAGTATGTACTTATCACTATATTGTACTAACTTCTGCTCGCGACTGCGTCCGCATAGTTTTTTCACCCGCATTAGGTTACGTCTTTCGTTACTACTCCGCACCTATTAGTCGCAGCGTTATGTTAAATAGGCCATCACATAATTTTTAAATTGGAACTAGTAGTACCGGCGATTAGCGCGTTTAACCAAACAAACTCTTCAGCTTTATAATATCAGTATAAATTATTTACTATGCTCTCTAGTACAAGAGTATCATGATAGTCTGTTTATTATGCAGACATTAAGTACCTTCAAACTCATTAAAACTTAACTATGACTAGAATAGTATTTACGTGAAGCCTAAACACCGGTATCTCTGAAATTTACCGGTTAATCTCAGAATACCGATAGCTTTAATGAAGTAATTAATTACAGTAAGAACGTCTCAATTAAGGCTATTTACACTGTTCAGTTTTTTGGGAAATAAAAGTGAGTCATGTTGGTCATGAAGTGAGTTTAATTGATATCATATAAATGTTAAAGACGAAGGACAGCATAACATAGCAAAAATAAAAGTTTACAACAACAAAAAAACTAGATATGATTGTACCTAAAAAAGCCATATCAATAAATCCCTAAGGTTGACTGGTAGAAAATGCCAAAGACATTCAAGTACGCCTTTGTACAGTGTATTATTTACATTATGTGCAAAATTTTTTAATAAATAAATAAATAATAAATACTTACAATTTACATACAACGGTTTTCTTTAAATTCATGCGCAATCTAAATCAAACTGGTATTTTCCAATAATTGTTTCACACGGGCTTAGTTATGACTTGACATCCATCCATACAGTTTAATATATCCTAAAGAAAAAACGACATGCATTGGTAATTTAACTCTTATTACTAAAAATATTAAATATTTACAATTCTCATCGGTTAAACTAGGCTAAGCGTATATAAACCTGTCCTTAATTTAATTTAGTGTCGGTCATCGCCTATGAATGCTTGTCACTCGACGTTGCCACAATGCGCCCGCGCCGCCGCCGGTAGCTCATGTTCAACACACAGGTGCTACCCGTCGCCTTTCTTACACCATTACGAGCATTTATTATTACTACTGCATAGGTTCCATTACCGAGTTATCTTTTATTATTTTATATTAGACACATAACTCAATATTCCGTCTATCCGTCGCCACAAAAGCTAGCCTTCATTTCGTTATCCTCACACAAAGCCTCATTCACGTATGCTGAATAAATCACCCGTAGATTTTATTCAAATCTGAAAACGCATTCTATTCAAAACTGGCCAAGCTACCATGACTTCACTCAAATAATAATGCTATCTAGAACATGTCGCATTGTATGCGATACCTGGTTAAAATTTATGCTGTAGCTAATTCTGTGCTGATGACCGGCTAGACTGCTAATGGACCGTCTGGGAGTACGCCACCCTTGTTTTAAAAAACTTTTGGAAATACAATTGAAATAGTGTTGTATACAATTGATGCACAATACAATACCGTCGACAAGTGAAAGCGTACTTTCGACTTTCATTAAGTTTTTGTGTAAGTGTATGTACGGGTCTCGAACGGCCGGCCCATATTGTCTCGCGACATAAATCTGCCGAACTATTCTGAATAAAGAGGTCCGCGTAGGTATTTGCTCGATTTTTACTTTCAATTGAATGTCGAACGTGATGAAATATAATTAGACAATAAAAACTTTATATTTTTATGTCTTCCGTGAAATATGCCCCGACTACGGGACTGCCCCGTTGGTCTCGTGGTCGCAAGCGCGACTAATGAGCCCGGTCCCGGTCCGAGGTCCCGGGTTCGATTCCCAGGTCGGGCAAAAAGTGTTATTGAGTTTTTCATTAGGATTTGCTCAGTAGCAGCCTGGAGTTTGGAAGTTGGTGGTGTAACACACCCGTGACTCGGAAAGCACGTAAAGCCGTTGGTCCCGGCTGGCATTCGTAGATCTTTGACGGTCGTTACGGATAGTCAGAAGCCAGGAAATTTGACAACCAGTCTAACCAAGAGGTATCGTGTTGCCTAGTAACTGGGTTGTGGAGGTCAGATATGCAGTCGCTCCATGTAAAACACTGGTACTCAGCTGTATCCGGTTAGACTAGAAGCCGACCCCAACATAGTTGGGAAAAAGCTATGTAGATGATGATGTTTTCTGTTAAATATAAATTGAATAACCTCATCTAGTGAATTGTTATCTTGAAAAAGCTGTACCTAATGTAAAACAAAAGAAACACAGAGAAAGAACTAATTAAAATACGATAAAAAGTGAATCCAAACCCGGGCGCCTAACGAGCAATAAAACAATTTATTTTAGTATTGGTCTGACTACTAAAAGTAGTGGTATATTTAAATAGGCACAATAACGAACATAGGAAAAATAAAAGCAGGACGGTTAAATAAGTGGGTGTCGGCGACGTAGATCCTTACCGTATCATGTATTGGATGTTGTCGCTGCAGGCGATCGACACGGATCATGATTGGCGTGTGTGTAGACCGGACAGTCATCTATCATTGTGAAGAGCTTGTCGATGGACGCAACACTAGTGGTGGTAACCGTATAAATCGACTAACCGAATCTGATAACATTTTAGTTGCTTGATTGGAAGAAAACTATTTTAATGGAATTAAACATCCGTTCCTACACAAAATAGAGTAATTAAACAAGATCTATTTTCGTATCTCTGTTGAAAACAAACTAGTTTATTTTTTCTCCATCGGCTGTTTTTCAATTAAGCTCGCAGAAATGCTAAACTAAAATCGCTGATCAATGGCAAGATAAACATGTTTACTATTTTCCTGGAAAAGGTCATGCTTCGTCATGCTGAGGAAATTAATTCCGTGAAAAGAACAGTAATGAATTCAAAAGGTGATAGAAAAGACAGCAGTCCCCGGTCGGCTGGCGTTACTTGCTAAATTGAGGTGGTCGCGAGCGCAACACGCGCGCTGGACCGTTCACTAACCGTTTGTCGCCAAAACGAAGCGGAAAATTTAATACTCCAGCTCTGTACGTGATCAGTATCATTCTTTTTGTACTCAACTGTGATGGCACACTTTCGTTTCCCGTCGACAGAGCGTTTATCTTCTTCAACCAACTAACTTTTTGTACACATCAATATTGTAGTAATTATAATTGACTGGTGTACACAGAATTAAATTATATTTAAGCTTTCTAGATCTTCCGTATCGATGCCAGGCTTTATAGTTTTCGAAGGCTGACACAGATCTATTCATAGAAACTTCAGGCGTCAATCAAAATGAATGTTATATGATTATCGGGTTACAAAAAAGGAAAAACTGAACATCTGTAGATTACCGATCGACGTCCATTAGTACTTTCATTTACAAAATGCTTTAAAAAGTTAAACCGAGTTCTCAAAACGTCCATCAAAAATCAAAAAGAAATTTACACAACGCCTCTTCTATTTTAATAATAGTAAGGACTTTTGATGTGTAGCTTCTTAAGGTACATAAAAAACTCAATGAGCTGAGTAAGTATTGGCGTAATGTCGTTAAATTTGTCCCAAAATATCTCAGCGGCTCCTCTCGGTACCGTTGCGCGCCGAGCCCGAAGTTTCGGCGTAATGACCTGCGCAGGCGCTGGCCGCACGAATGTCGCAGATCTCAATCATCCACGCTCGCTTACTGCAGCCTCGCAAATTTCCGCAACACCGTATTAACAACATCATTCATTATATTTTAAATTGATCAAACAATTTGTCTTGAGTGAATCTATTTACATTTATTTGGTTTTCATAACTACTCGATTACTCATCCGTGAAAATATAGAAATGTAAATATAATTTTGATCGTTTCGATAAAAGAACATTCCCACCGTTCTAATGCCTATGTTTCGTTAGGTGCGGAGTGCCTGTGGTCTCCGGCGCACACCACGGACATTCACATTAGTGGAAACTCTACAGCGACTGCGCCGTAATTTTACGGTCTGTAAATTTTGTTAGATACAAACCAAACTCAGCCACGAATAAAAACATGAAAAAGTGTGGTATTACGAAATGATTGAAATGTAATAACATAGTCTCAAACATTTTATGCTTATTTCAATTTTGTACAAACACAGTGTTTGAAATCTGATAAAAGTAATTATAGTGCGGAACCGATTCGGTAAACATGAATAAATCAACTTTAAACTTGCTAACCGTAAAGTACATTATCATTACTGATAATTACGCTTTCGCATATAGAATTAAAGTTAATAACATATCGATAAATTCGCTACTTTGGAACGGACACTCGAGCGACGACCGAATGTCGGCACTCGAAAAAAAACGTGACACCAATTTTACCGTAAGACTATCTACACATGGAGGATCAATTAAGTGTTACCGTTTTAGGAATAATTATGTTTTTTGTGTACGTTAGTAAGGCCGGTAGTCAACACGCAACATCACGAGAGGTGACCGGAGGCGGGCTAATAGCGGCTATTAGCGAATCGCTCTGAGAAATCGGCAACAATGAACACGAAATATGCTCATTGCCGTGTCCCATTCATTAAACTTTTTGCGATACTATCTCTCCTGTTTTAAATGTGTGTCACACTCTTTTTCTTTTTCACCTCTAAATAAACGGAGCAATTTGCCCTCGAGCGTGGCTAATATCATGATTAAATTATTATCTCGCCGCGTTTATATGCTATCATTGTATCATTTGCTTGTGAACCTCCAGTGATTTGCAACTATTACCTTTGTTAATTGTACAGTGGAATAAAAAGTGGGTATGATTCTCACATTAGATTTTGCAAAGTGCAATTACTCGCAGTCGCAATCTAAACTCTTATAATTGAGATCTCAATTGAATGTTTGAAAGGACCTGATTTGAAATGACCCACTATTTTGTGCCACCTTTACTTATTCAATATTATTATTTGACTTTGAAAAAATATAGCATTAGGAACCTTTACTGGCTACCACGAAGGTTCTACGAATCAGCTTAGAAATATAGAGCACTGTGTTTGTAGGCGATCTGTTAGTAATCTATCATTACTTTAAGCTGCGAGACACTTTAACATTTATAGCGCGCGTATTTAGAACATAGCTCGAGGCATTACCACAAACACGTATAACTAAATAACCAGAAACCGATACAAATACACAAGCCAGTATTGTAGTTAATTTAATTAATCTTAACAAACATATCAACAATCATCTAACGACCTGCATAAATCGCGAATACCGATTCAATTTGAAACACAACCGTGAAGTACAAATATACGAGAACTGCAAAATAACGGTCGTTCCACACTTAACCTGTTAATCTCAACATATTTCACTGTAACTAAAACCTTAATTGATGTTATCAGATAGTCTCAGATATTAAAGTGTACTGCGCTGTGCAACGCAATGGTGCTATTTAGGTACGCACTTACAGCCGTTCCTTTCTTACTAAAAATAAGAGAAAAGTTAAATCGAGTTGTAAAATACATATATGTTTTACGATAAGCATGACGTATTATTATATCAATGCGCTTTACGACAGTTAATTCACAAGATCAACAATCGCGACTGCCCATCACAATTTAAATGCATAATTTGTATAAAATTTTGTTCGCAGGTTTTTAGAGATGACGATAAAACGGAGCCCGAAAACGACTCCGGAGAAATGTTCGACTTCTTGCTAGGTATCACCACAGACATCTTTCATCGATTCACATAACAAGAACAACCAATATGAACTTTGAAATTGAATGCGTCAATCACGCTACAAATTTCATAACGGACAAACACGAGCAATAGTCCGCACTGACAATGGAAACAGGATCGATGACAGCAAATAAATGTCTAAAGTTTTTATATACTTTGTGAATAAATTTTATTACAATTTGTAAATATGAAGAGGTGCTACACACGTTCCAGATCTTTTTAAAACAAAGTTATAATGACGTTGCGTTGGCGCTACAAACCTGAATACAAATAACCACAAAGGCCTATCAAAATTCATCCCGTGGGTTTTTCCATGCATGCGTGATTTGAGCACCAACGTTTAAGTGTTCAGTGAACTGGAGTATAGTGTAGTCTGGTGGCGAACTGGCGAATTTTCACCAATTTAGAATGTAAGCTGTCTTCCGTCAATTGTACCTTTAGTTTGATTTTCCATTCCTGTATGAAATCGTGTGCATTGTTCTGTGCATTTTTTTAAAGCAGAAAATCGTGCACCGGACCATGTAAAACGATAGTTTATAATGCAAGCTCTGAATTTGCGTTTGTGACGTGAAGCTTTCACCGTGATGCGATTTTTCTACGTTTATGTTGTAGTTAATTACGTGAACTTTGTACTAGATAGTGTTAAATAAGTTAGCATAGAGTTGTTACGTATCTGTATGTAACAATATGAATTTCAAAGAGAACAATAGCCGTGTAACTCGCTAGTTGATCATAATGTAATTCTAGGTACCTACTGCGGCGTCTTATACTCCAACGTTTAGGATAAATTAATGGGGGTCATTTATTATTGTCAACATGACATCATATTTGTTTTAGTTAACTGAGTTAGATCGCAGCGGACCACCTGTGCTTCCCGAAGTCTCATTAGCAAACAATGATCGGGCGTCGGCGACTACCGAAGCCTCGCGCGATCAATAAACTGTTGAGCCGATAAGAGCGCGTCGGCTTGCAGATCTAGGGCTGCTATTGTGTAGGTAAATCTAGGTTTTAAATTGCATTATTTTATTTATTTACAATATTGTTTACACACCAACAAACAAGGTATAGGAAAATTATGGCGCAGCATTTTTTTTCTTGAATTTTTTATGATGGCTGATGTCTGTATACGTATTTAATTTCATTTGTAAAGATAGCATAGAATTACGAATGCTATTAAATCAATTTGCTCGACATCAATAGACCGTGTGGCAGCCCTACATCGGAAGCGCGCGCACGCCGCAGGCGACACATCCATATTCCTGTGACGTGTGTTTTGACAACCCGGCTGGGCAACTTTTTCATCGTCATTTTTTACCACATTTTTTGCCGTATAGTTCAACGACCCTGAGCCACACATAAGTGTTATTTTTACATGTAATTACACCTCATAACTGACCGCTTAATTACTCTAAACTGCTGCGACGTCCGGACCTGGAATCCGATCAGAAAAAACCTAATCCGGCGCCGCTCTTAAATTACACTTCGTTAACCTTCGGTTCAGCTAATAATAGCTTACACCACCCACTTTGCTTAGGACTCGAATGCTCCTTGTCTCTCTACATATTTTATTTTCTTGCCAAAAACATGTCATACTCTTCGTTAGTTGCCAGCATGCTATGGAAGTTTTATTTTCATTCAAACGGCGGCGTTATTCAGCTACTATTTTGCCGGCCATTTTTATAACTAGTCACTTATCTTCGACGTTTAAGATTTTTTCACTTTTATTTTATGTATATGTGATAAATTCTTTTTGATAAACATAATTTGCATTTAGCGGTATATTTTATGGTGTATTGTAAAGGATAACTTCGGAATATAAAAAAAAATGTAAATGAATTGTGAAATGTAGGTAAGTTAAACACATTATGCACATAAAAGGAAAAAGTTCTTTAGATGTAGATTATGCCAAAACGATGTGTGTTATTCTATGAATTTATTAGTTGAGTCAAGAGGTTGTGTTTGGTTCACAGTCACTATAAAATGAGCACAAGAAATGGCACCTACGTTTTAAATTATTGTAATATATTATAAATATATTATTGATTTATTTCTTGTTATTTTTGGAAATGTATTATATATATTTGACGTAACCTAATTAAACTGATGATGGTAAGCGGATTTCAATGTTGGACAATGTCTCTTAAAAGCTATTAGACGAAATGACATCACTAGATTTTTTATTGAAATAAAATTATATATACACTTAAGTGGGCATAAACATCAAAAACCTTATCTGAGGAATTCCAGTATTTGTAACTGTTTTCTTAAGAACAGGAGTAGATGACTTTTCACCTCTTTGGTATCAAATAACCAATTTGCTGTAGGAAGATATTCATAGTCATTCTAAAATTCCCGTACGACGACGAAGCTAGCGCTGCGCCTGCGCTGATAGTGCGCCATCGCTTAGGGTTCTTTCAATTTACGCGTTTGGTGCTAGACCGCTGCGGTGCCGGAGCGGTGCGTTTTGCGGATTGTATACGATCGGTTGTCTTTTTTCATACGAAGTCCGTATGCAGTCTGAAAACGCACCGCTCCGGCACTGCAGCGGTCCGGCACCGAACACATAAATTAAAAAAGCCCTTACTACTTCACTTGGCCGAATTTCAGACAGCAAGCTTATACTAACGAGAATAATGTGCCTTTTATTAGCTTCTAAGCAAGTACTTATATGTATATGGTATAATTATTTCTATTAAAACAGATGTCATAGAATAACAATTAATTAAAATATTAAAATACGACTTTATTCCATATATTGTAACATCCTCGCGTCAGTTTAATTGTAAATACTTAGTAACATAGGTTATTATACAGCTTTACAAGACTGTTGTCCTTATTTTAGTTAAACGTTACATCACAATGACGAGTTCACGTCCTTTAAATAGTTATAGCGTGAAAGCTTTCCTTAATTATATTTTCTACGCAATGTTTTGAAATTTTGGTCAGTGATCAATGATGATAAGTGTGTACATGAAAGTATGTGAATGCATAATAAAGTTTTGTAAATGATGAACATACCGGCTTGAGATATGATTCTATTAATATTTTTATACTTAACGTTGTACAGTAGAAACGTTTGTAAACAATGTAAAGCCAATTTGGTAAACCGCAATAAATAAAATTGTATCTATCTACTTTCGTCACTTTTATTCTTCTAATTGTACCTATATTCAATATGAAAATAAATGTGTTATTATTACAGTCAGTTTTTACATTCTAATCGAATTAATTTTTTGCTTACTTTCGTGAGCACTTCATTGTTCGACATTACTGTGTTATTAGTTCGCACATCTCTTCGTGGCTTGTCAAATTAACATTCATTTGGCTAAGAAATAGTAACGGTTACGCGTGATTTATTCAGGTGAAGTTATTAAGTCTGCTGTTACCTGCGAACTGCGGTCATCACCCATTGACCCAGCCGTTTCTCCAATTAAAGCAGCACCCGAGGGGAGCGCCGGCACTCAACAATAAGTCATAGTCATTTGCCATCCATGTGTCTACGAGTTTATTGTAATGCGGGTTAAGCAGCTCAGCAAACTTTCGTAGTATCCCGTTACTGTTTACTCAGTATTTGACACCACCGTTTTAAGTGAATAAGGTTCATGACAAAACAACAATTTTGAACTTAGACCTCAAATCGTGTATCAGATGTACATAAAAATAGTTCCTCATTTGTCTGATTGGTCATATATGCAAATCTGTGTGTCTGTGTGTGTGGCGGCGTGGCGCGAGCGCATGGGTCGTTGGCTGTGCTCGTGGTATCGTCACCGCGACTCGTGCCTTCCTAATGGCCTCTCCACCATTACGCCGGTAATAGCACAATATGGCCAATTAGTCCAAGCACCCAAGATTTACCACCACCAGAACAAACTACATTGCGTCAACCGCATTACTCGTACAATTACCTTTGTTCTACGCAAGTTCTTTATCAATTTCGTAATCGTAAGTATTTTTACAAAAGAGAAATTGTATAGAAAAGTCGACCCTATATTATGCTGTAGGTACGTACCTATAGGCACATCAATCTATGTGGGTTCCTTATGTTGGCAACTAGGTAATGTTGTAAATAGGTTGTCGTGTAATAAGTTCCTACCTACCTAAGTAACCAAAATGTTTTAATTAACCTATCAGGGTTAGTAAAGTGATACTTTATAAGATTCAGTGAAAAATTGTAATTGTTTCCTTCAGGTAGGCTATGTATTATAGGTACTTACCTTTCTACAGTCTGCCTACTATCTATCGCGTAGGTACGCGTAGCGACTGTAGCAAACATTGATAAAGTGCATGGCGTCACGTCATAGGATGAAACATGATAAATAAATATTTATTACCTACTACAAAAACAGATTCGATATGGATGCGATACGAGCTTCAGCTCTATTGTGCAGCCATCAAACTGCTGGGAGCTATCTTCATCGTCATTACAAGTCCCTCCTACGCGAACAACAGGTGTGTTTCAGTCATTAGTTTATTTTATCGAGATAGGATCTTGACGGATGTAAGCACCAAACATCATTACAATAGGCGGGATCTGTTCCGTAATGGACGAACGCAACACGCACACTAGAGCGAACTGTATGTAGCAACGTTGTCCGACACCTATTGATGTTTCACGAAACAGATATGCAAAACAAAAATAACAGTATTGGCACATCATTTCTGTTCAGTTTTTGTTCGCACAAAAAGCGTTCAGCGCGAACTTATTACTGAGAACAAATTAGACGTCGGTTGAGTTAATTAGGTAGGTACAGCATACGGTGTTCAATATTTAGGTAGTGATTACTAGGTTTGAGGGGCGAATATGTTCGCATGACAAAGCGAACGTTGACCGTGACCCAGAGAGGTGCGCAAACACTTGCGGCGGCGTCCGGGTGTCAAGAGGACTCGAAGCTTCACGGCCAATAACGCAGTAGACAACTCGATACGCTCACTAATTGAAAAATATTTTTGTAACCAAATGGAAACAAGTTTAACAAACTGCACCTGCTACGTGCAGAATCGATTGCAGATTAATGTCATCAGTTATAGTCTGCCATATTTGTACTTTTCAGAATTTATTCTTACGGTAAGTCTTATCGAGGATGATTCTCCAAAAAGCAACCCAATTTTCACATAAACCATTAATTTGCCCTTTTCTCCTAATCTTGTATTGGGAGTACAAATGATAATAACTGACTCCACTTCAGCGGCTAGCCTCTTTCCCCATACGTCGACAGCCTAACGACTGTGAAACGAAAACGCAGAAATCAAAGGGATTAGTAGAGTTTAGGAAATGGGTAGACCCTTTGGGGTGCATACACCGAGTTGAAGAAATATCTTCGGAGATAAAGGTAAATATTCGAAAAAACTACATAAATAAAATCCTGCTTAATTTCAACGCTTGCGTAGCAGGCGTGGGCTCGGGATAACGGTCTACTTTTAAGACACACTTGCTTTCAAATCGAACGGCTAATTTATCATGTTAAGACAAAAAAAAACATCTAAACTCGAGACGACTGTCAGTTAAAT
This sequence comes from Caradrina kadenii, assembly GCA_947462355.1. NCBI lineage: Eukaryota > Metazoa > Arthropoda > Insecta > Lepidoptera > Noctuidae > Caradrina > Caradrina kadenii. The sequence goes on along the minus strand of OX381683.1, from coordinate 8,564,934 downwards.
TTTTTTGAACTTCAAAGAAAACATATTTTTTTCCATGTCGCTTGTCACTTGATAGTTAATTTGGGCTATTATTTGATTTATTTATATTAATAAGGTTTACTGAAGTTATCCACGCAACTTGTTTCAAATAAAATAGCCTACAAATTACTAACCTCTTTCTAAACCAGTATTTCGTGAAGAGATTTTTTAGAGCCAATTGTCCGCTGCCAACCAGCCGGATGCCGATGATACCTAACTGTAGGTAATTACACAAAAACTGTGTGAAAGTAAAGGTGTCTTCAGACAAGTTCTAGTTTCAGACCTATGTACGGTTAATTGGAGAAAAGTCGGACGCAGCTCTCGACACGCGACCATGATTACTTTAGATGTCTTAATTTTTCAGATTCCGAATCGGATTTACCTACAAACTTTTGTGGGGTCTAAAGTGCAATCAGTATAATAGAAGTTCGCTGTCGCGATGACGTCCAACCATCCATCATAGGCTTAACGCACTTCAACCGCGGACTTAGTGACCTGCCTACGGTGCCTACTATATTATACTCATATTAAATGTAAATGACCGCCCGAGCCCAAACATTGCACCTGTTTAAGTAGAACAACAAACAACGACGTTTGTAACTTATAAACGAACATTAGGCCCTGAAGCGGCCTGAGAAGGGAGGCCATTACGTCAACTGTTCAGACGTTAAGTATCTCCTAACTCATATTCCTGTAGACAACATGATAAATGCCAAACTTCAGTAGTCGAAGTTACACTGATTACCTTAAGTTCCTCATTGAAGCAACAATTGTTTCTCAACATATACGTAGGTAACATGAATAGATCAACATTGCTTCCAGGCAGGGTCCGACTTGACGGATGGCTCGACCTCGCAAGACAAAAGCGCGACGGATTTGAGGTAAATCGACGAGTCGTGACCGAGTCGTTTAATCATAAGCATCTAAGCTAATTAGAGTAGGTCGCGAACTCTTGGGACCGGTAATGAAAATCACAATTGAACCTGGTTGCGGTGGAAAATTGCACTTGGCGTGGCATTCCGTCGACATTGCCAGGGGCTCTCGCGTCACTGGTTGTCAACCCGCCACGATACTGCAATTATTATCTACATGTACCTACCTACCTACTATAAAAATTCCACTGAATATCTAGGCTTGTCTTCAGTAGGTATCTCGGCTAACTATTTGAGGGATAACTTAAGAATAAAAAATAATAACAGAACTTAAAGTTTAATTAGGTAACTAACTACTTGGATCTTTGTGATTATCCTCAAGGTTTTACTAATGTAACTGGAATTGGCACCAGTGTACTTATAGACTGATATAATTCTGCACAAGCTTAATAGGTACCATATAACAGTGTAGCAGTTACAGTTGCATGTTATCGCCACTATAACCCTTAAAATAAAGTTTTAACTTGAGAAAGAGAAACGAGTAATGTTAAGTACTACTACTTTGTTAAGCTATGTAAGTACTTCTGCAATAGCAATTACGTAATTGGCAACTAATTAAGACATCATAAGCTATGAAAATGAGTCGTAAAAGGTGAAACCATACCTATAGCAACTACATCAGCACTTAAAATAACCCTCGTCTCGCCTGGGAAAATAAAAAAAAGTAATTTATTGCATTTTTATTCAACGACTGACCGGACGCATCGACCACAATAACTGTAACATGATATCAAGTTTGAAGATGTACGGAACCTTACAAAGTTGAATTCGCTCGGAACTCCATACATGCACCTATCTCTCTGTATGGTCGTGAAATAGAAACTGGTAAAGCTCTGATAATTTATCGCTACCGTTATAATTACTTTCATATATAGACAATATTGTTAAATCATAAGAGGTCAGAGAGATCGGTCGCTGTATTAATTCGCCTCGGGAACTATTTATGATACTTATTATTCAATAAAACTGTCGGCTAGGCATAGGAATTAATATGTTTCTGTTACTAGCCTACAAACAAAGTTCCTATGCGCTACATACGGATTAGAGTACCTTAGAATAAGGATACCAAAGTCTTTGTTACGATTTTTACGGTAAGTAATAAACTGGATTAACTACGATATAAAAAAGAAGAAAGCTTTATTTGCATGAAATTAGTTTGATACAGATGTTACATGGTTTGAGAGGCTCTCCTCGCGAGATAACCGTGCAAATTATATAAGATCTAACTTATCTAAATGAGCTCCTTTTACGGGGACTAGTAATCGCACCAGCTTACCTTATTCTCGCTTGTAATTTGATCGCACTATCAACTCTGTCCAAGGTTTTATTTCCCTGCTGATTTCATTCAGTGTAAAATTTGTCAGTTGTGATGAGGTGTTATGTTGCTTATAATGACCAGATTCTCAGGCAAAGGATAACGTTCTACGTTATCCGATATTGTTTTTTTTTTTTTACAACTCTTACCTTACAACGACATTCTTTAGCGACATTGTTAGGTCGCGATTAGTTTTAAGAAAAATGATAATTTCTTCAACCTTATGCTAGCCTGAAAAAGTCAATACTTAAGTGTCGGAACCATGAATCATACTAAAGTACCTATTGATGTTTTCTTTAAAAAAAGCTCGTGTGACAGTAAGATTTATCGAGTTTTCTCGATACGTGTACCTCTAGAACTACCTACCAACTTCTTGGTGCCTTACGGATTTATCACATAAATGTGGGCTACACGAAATTGTGGCTTGAACAATTCTTCTCGTCTTGGTTAGAAAGGTGAATATAAACATAAAAATAATAAATGCTAGCGGTTTAAAAATCAAAGAAAACATCCCAGAACCCTCGTATCTTGCTGTGCAATTTGTAAAAGTCAACTGGGGAAACTACAGGATTAATCATGCTTACGAGCAATGAGCTATCCACCTGTCACCATCCGAGCGTTATTGCTGTTTTAAATCAGACACCTTATTAGTCAGACTGCACAAAACACGCCTAGGCGCCGCCGCTTGGTTTCCATTTACAACATAAAATAATGTCACCTATCTAATCACTTACCGTATTATACTCAGCTGAAAGCCGTTATTTGGTATAAAAATAAGTTGAAGTGTTTATTGTAATGTTCTTGCGAATTCTCCAACAAGTTTCTAAACATTTTGTCTGGCTGAGGTGCTAAAAGGTTAACGAGAAATTAATTTCATGGACCCACATACCTAATAAGTAAATTACGATGATACATAGCATTGCAGTGAAGCGCAATATTTTATAATATGTGAGTATATGGACACCATAATTACTTATGGTTTGACCTTTGGACAAACGCCTCAAGTGCTGAATAACACCTTAATAACTTCAAGTGATGATCCCTTTAACGCTATATTAATCTTGTCTGCTGGGAAATTATAGGTAACAAGCTTTGGCGCACGCGCTACCTCGCCAATCAGGACATACTTCCTAGCCGTACGCGCAGGAAGTCCACGAAGGTAGACGAACCGGACTGTAGTTATTTTTACTTTTTCTTACAATCTTGTTTATATAATGAGTCTTCCTGTTGACTTATACAGAGATAAGAAACTGCTATGCTAATCTGGTGCATAACGATATTTGATGCTATAAATAATATGATTACAAAATTATTGTTATGAGCCTCTATTTCAGTGTAGCGGTCCGGCAATGGGCCCTTGTCCCTTTGTCTCTATTACGGGTTGTCGGCCATCGTCCATATCTACACGTGTATCTTGTGTTAGTATCACTCTATATGGAAACCGTTGGGTATTATCACATCAGCTTGTACCCGGTGCGGTCGCACGGTAAGGGCCTCCATTTGCATACAAGCAAATATCTCGATCTACGGGCGCTGTGCGGGCAGATTACCGTCGCAATGCTTCCGCACGCTGTATTGAATTCGGTACCAACGGTCCCGACTCCCATTACCAGTTCACGTTTACTTGTTAGTGTGATTCTCAATGATAACAATCGCCCCGGTTGCGGGCAGAGCATAATAACAACCAGGAATAAGTTTAGCTATACTTGTACATAATGATCTATGGAAATAATGGGGGAAATAGTGGAAACTGTTTATAATACCTTTTTATAGTCGTAATCGTAGTAAACGCATTCAGTAATGTCGTTCCAAAAATCATTCAGAGGTTAACTTATTGTTTACCGAATGTTTGTAATCTTATATTCGCAACTGTATGCAGTCATTATGTCGGAATGGAATGAATGGACTAAATATTCAGAATAAACAACCAATATAGTTCTGAGGAACATGACAAGAACCACTAGATATTATTATTCCAAAGCTCGTTAACCGTTAGAATAATATTATCTGAGCCTATAATAAAGTACACTCATTGGAAATTGGTCACTTAGGTAATTAATGTCTAAGCTTTACCTACGTAACCACTCTACTCCTTTACAAAGCACATTAACGCCTACGTGGAAAGCGCTAGCAAAATGTTTAAATTATAATAAGACAAGCACTGCGCAGGCACTTCTCACTCAGACATTAAAAAATTATTGCTCCTACAAAATTTAAGGCGCATACAAATCACGTTGAAACTAAATGATTAGATCCTATTAACTCTCCTTAGCAACGCTGATAACGCGCGCTCGTTTAATGGGTAGATACGTCGAAGCAGTTTGGGCTAAAACACGGCACGAAGGGAGGCGGGAGCACGCAGACAACGGGGACATTAGCGCTAGACGTGTACTAACCCGAAGTACACAGGATTCGCCATGTACTAGTGTGTAGGGGAAGCAGAGGTACTCAATAGGGTCAACTGCAAATGCGTGGGAAGCGGGCGCCAGCCACCACACACCCGATACATTACTTATACCTACATAATGAACTGTATAATAATACGTATCCGCTCTTGTCATGCTACACGTCGCTCAGATAGTGGCTTCAATTGCACAGAATTCGATGAGCTTCCTGTAACTACAACACGCATTTTGCTACCTTGTAAGTGGCAACTTGAAAGCCAGACGAGGTAACGGGCACTTACTACTTACATGCACTTACACATTGATTGCTAGTTAGCATAATATGTTCTTTGAGTTCTATATTCGATTATACCGTCATTCGAAATGAGTTAACTATGTACAAATACGCTTTGCTAAACATAAACGAAAGCGAATAGTTCCGTAATTGAACTCAACATGAGACAAAGGTTAAATTTAAACCTACGGTGGTACAATAAAGTTTCCAATATCGCGAAAGTAGGTAATTGCTGTCTGCTTGCACTTATGAAAAGCTATGTCGAAGGTTAAAGACCAAGGATGAGTATTAGGTTAAATATAGAGGGTGGGCGCGGCTATTGTGGGTAAATAAAGCGTAAGGGGAAGGTAGATAGTAGTTGACAGAGGTCACGTTAGTCCGCCGCCGGCTGTGGGACTCACCCATGCCCTGTTGACCCACAGCGCAACCAACTTCATAAATCGTCGAAGATGACAACTAACTAGCGTCCGCCCATACTTATAACTAGAATCTTATACTCCTAAATGTATTTAAGTGCAGTCTGCCTATTGCAATTGCAGCTTTTAGTAAAATATTTTATACAATAGGTAAAACTTTGTTCATTATCTCGCAACTAAGTGGATTGAATATTTAGGTCCTAAGTAGGTAGGTAGTGTGCACAAAGTTGTTGATAAAAATATACGCAAGGGTCAGAAAGCTAATTAATACTAAATAAATACATTTATCCTAACTTATCTAATATTTTAAATGCGAAAGTAAGTTTCTTTGTTTGTTTGTTACCCTTTCACGCCTAAACCACTGAACCGATTATCCTGAAATTTTGCATATACGTTGTCGAGTGTACCTTTCATCCCAAAGAAACGTACCTACTGCTCCCGAAGAAAACTTTAATAACGTTCCTATTAAAATAGATGGCGTCACGTGTCTTTCGAATCATGATTGAATTTTAAATATAACCGACATTTACGCGGACAAAGTCGCGGGCAAAAGCTAGTTCCTCTATAAACTTGGATTGATATTATTCCTTCGTAAAAGAAAAATGTAGCATTCCTTTTTTGCAATCCCAACATCCGGGCAAGACTGAAGTCCTGAGAAAGCTAGATAGGGTCGTGATAAATCAAATAAATCTTGAATGACTTCGTCAAGAATTGACGAAAGAAAAATGTCACACAAACAGCCTCAACAAAAGTAGTAGTAATAGGAAAAGGGCTTTACTTAGGCGTGGGATAATTTAAGCTCAGAATAATAAAAGAAAGAGAAATGTTTGCGGATTTCCTTACTATCTCTTCCTACTTAGGAGGTTGCCAATCTGTGCTGTGCTAATAGCTTATAGCAAATTCTCAACTGAATTTGCCTCATTGCCTACCTAGTGAATAAGGATTCCTGCAATTACGCTGCCGTTTCATAAGCCAGTTGCACCAGCGGTTGGTATACCTAGTGTAAGTTGAGTTACACGACATGGTTAACTTATTCATGAATCGGTCATAATTTCGATGCAGTTAACGATTTGTAGGTACAGTGTAAGTGCCTAGTAGTTTGTAGTTAAAAACCGTGCCATTACGTTGATACGATCAGCAATAAAGCCTGTGTACAAACAAATACCGTTATTAACAAAATTTTCATTTTCTTCTTATAGCTTAGCGAAATAGTTACCTACTTATGTTCGTCCGAATTATGACTGCCAGGCGCACCCAGGATTATTTTTATGTTTGTTTTTAATTGAAACAGTAAGTACCTATATAATAAGCAATAATAGATACCTAATATTAATAAACCGGAGTTCTCACAAGATTATAATTATTACTAGCTAAATGTCCAATACAGCGATTTTCCAATTGCACCGGGCGGCGCCATGCGACAGGTAACCATCTGGAAGTCTAGCAAAAATGTACCGATTGAAAATATAATAAGGCGTCTTTCCACAGTTACATTTATTTGCAAGTGTCGCTGACAGCTTCTGTAAAGCCGGTCATTACATAATAAATCTGATGGCATCAGTTCAATCTATGATCGTGATCCACATTAATTGTGGAATAGTGTATAGCAAACATTATAATCTGAGCAAAAGACTAGATTCTAGCTTTCAGTCTGTTAGAAAATATACCTATTCTGTGGTTCTAGCTTAAATGAGACAAGTTCAGTTAGTTTTTTGATCATTGATGACACTGCAAACGAGCTAAATGAGCTTGCTAAAAGTTGTTACACTATTTGTTATAATCCATAGGTATTTATTATTTTGTTTTATACTATGTAAGTAGGTAATCGATATGTATCAGAGATACGGATCAATCAGGGGAGCAATACGACTAACTTTTAGGAACGATGTTTAATAAAAAATCCTTCTAATTTGCGTACTTATTTTGACATTGATTGTCGGGGAAATGAGATTGCAACCATGGTATAAATAACATAACTAGATTTTGATTTTTTTTTTAATAATTTGGTAGATGTCACTACTAATCAATTAAGATAGTTTTTTAAGAGTTGTCAAAACGTGATATAAATATGGTATAAATAATATACTACGATTCTCCCATAGATTTTGTATGACAATACTAAACTATGAAGTTACTTTTTTGATATTTCAATTCACTATTTATTCATTTCAAAGAAAGTAAAAATATAATTTTATGGTTATTTAAAAATTAATTGGGTTTACAGAGGCAGAATAAAGTATTTTTCTTGAGAAGTTGTGTCTTGGAATTATTGTATATTGGTGGTGTCTACTACCCAATTAGAATGGGCTTTCAGATTTGACAGTAGATGGACAGATGATTAAGTCATATTTATTTTTAAAGTCATTTTGATCGATTAGTAAATAGCTTAAAATAGTATCCCGGGCTACATACTATTCATACTACATAATTATTTATCATCATAATTAATTTAGTCCATCGCCCATGATCCATAGACAAGAGTGGCAGAGAATTTGCAGAATGCAATAAAAAAAAGATTCAGTAAAATAGCCAAGAATATCATCTTTGCTGCGCGTATCCGAAAATCCTAAACATTATGATATTCAGAACGAACGTCATTGACGTGTGTATGATAAAAATGGTGCCCGTTTACCAGCTGGCATCTAGTCTTTATTACTAAAGAATTGACATTGTGATGATAAAAATCGTGTAGCATGGCGTCTGTTCTTGATTTAGTTAAACATTACCAGCATACAATTGAGAAATATCCTACCGACGAGCACAAAGTAAGTTTACATTTTACTCATCTTCCATTTGGTGTAATTCCCACATAAATTAGATAATTCCTGAATATTTTTACTATGTGACATTGTCCTAATAAGGCGATCCAAAAATAACAAAACGACATGTCAAACAGGCCAGAAATTGCCAAATATGCATTGTTTGATGATTTTTTAAATAAGGTATGGCTGCAGTGAACGTATAATTTCATATCCCCATTAACAATAGTAACTGCTAAGAAATAAAAGTATGCACATTAACATTTACGTCTTAATACACAAATGCTCATTATTTACAGGTTTTAAAATGTATAGACAAGTTGTTCAATATGGCAGTGACAGTCCAGCATCTCCAGGAGACAGGGGTGGGTCGCACGGTAAATGCTCTTCGCAAAGAAGCGGGCGACGTGGGGCAGGCGGCCCGATCCCTTGTTTACAAATGGAAACTGATGGTTGCTGCCGAGGAGAGTGACCAAGAAACGGACCAGAATAATGACAGTGAGCCAACTACATTTTAAACTTTTATGTATTTAGTGATATATCTATAGTGTGCTTCAATTTAAGAATCTTTTAAGTGTTTAATTTGTCTTTTATGTTTACAAACACTGGTTTCAAGCTTAGCATTGTTTTTGTTTTGAAAGAAACATTTATGTTGTAGCATAAAAAATAATACTTAGTGGTTTAACTTTTATAAACTAAATCAAAGGAGATTCCTGTACTTATGATGCATGGCACTGCATGATCAGCAGCTAGCTAGGTAGACAATAAACAAACACAAGTGCAATGATTGATAAAAGATCATCTTGCGAATGATAAAGCAATCCATACTAGGTTGTTACATTCCCGGCACAAAGATTGTGCATAGCAAAATTTAGGTACATCAAGTTTATGCATGTGAGCTGTTTATTGGGATTGGCCAGCTCATAATAGTTATAACAATAATTATAAAAGGCAAATATTGTTATTGTTTTTTGTCAGTTTCCCTATTACAATGAGTGGCATTGTGTATTGCTATGCTGTAAAGTTGTAATAATAACTATAATATTTTAGAAGAGTTATTTTAAAGATTTTTGCTCTGCTCTATTGTTCTACCTATTTGGGCATTGTTTTTAAAGCCTTGAAACAGGGAATTACTCAAAGTAAAAAAGAGGTGTAATTATCTCATGGTGTTTTTACAGATAAATGATAAGATACACCATGTACATGTGCCATAGCTTTAAAAGTTGGGTCAGTGGGTAGTCTTACAGAGGTTGGGGGTCCAATTTTCAAAACTCAACAGTAGTGTACTGCATAGCAAGATGCTACATAATCTATTTGTTTTTTTATGTGCTCATATAAATAGTACTAGCATTTTATCTTAGTATCTAGTCTTATTAAAGTTAATATATAATATTTAACTGTGCAATGAACTTTTACTGCTCTATGTCAATACTTATACATATTACTTATATTGTTTGTTGTAAAGTATATAGTTTAAATTGTTCAAGTTAAATATTTTTTGTTATCATTTAAGCTGTATTTATTAGATATTGTACTTGGGGCAACTTATATTATACTTATGATTTAATAGATTTATTATTTAATGAAATATATAATATTGATACATTATCCTTCATTTCATTGTTGATCCTTTGCAAAAACCTTTTGATTTAATTGCACAAATTCACATTCTATAAACGAAATAGTATAAATTCATAATTTAATTATCTTGGCTTAACATATAAATTAATAAAAATTATAATCATCATTAGTAAATTATGAGTGCTCACGAAAGTATTTGGTTTTAAATTTGTGATTTTGCATGCATTGAAGTGAACTGACAGGTTTTGTATGTGACTAATATTTTTAATCAAAGTAATGAAATTGCACAAATACATTAAAAACAATTGATTTCGTAAACAATGCTACCTATTTTAAATCCCTGAGTATCTTAACTTAGCATGAAACTAATGTGTCATCAAAGTGGAAAGTGACAGACAGTATTATGACATATACCTATTTCTTTTGGACACGCCTCGAAATATGTTTGAAAAATTTTTAGGCAAATTAAATTCCACAGATCGAGTGTAATATTTCTTTTGAGCACTACTAGTTTCTCGTCTTCTTTTTAAAATGTTGTTGTTATCTTATAAATTGAGCTTAAAACTCATGGTGTTACATTAAAAAAAGCCATTCATTTTGGTAAACAAAGCTTTTTTTTGTTATTTTTGGCCTTGGCTTATTTAGTCTTAAATACAAGGTGTAATTTAGATAATAACATGGGGATATATGTTTTGAAGATGCCTTGACCCCATAGGATGTCATAGGTTCTATTTAGTTACAAACATATCCATGGTCAGAACAGCTGTCTACAAACTATACAATATTTGGTATACTTGAATGGATTCCTTAGCTACCAATTGTTGACTTGTTATGCAAATTCAAATTTATAATTATGTAGTGAACGTTTTTGCCTTCTTGCATTAAATACATCATATCATTATGTTACTACATTACGTACCTACAGTCTGACCATTAACAATAATATTACTTAGAATTTGCCTGGATTATATTTTCAGCCAAATGCATACAATTATGTGGCATTGGCCGCTATTCATGGCAACTTAAACATAGGCATATTTTTATTCATAATCCTAATGTAAGTGTGTGATAAACAGTGTTATATTAAAACCACTTAAAAGTTAAAGCATCCATAATTTTATTTCAGGTTCAACACAAAATGGTAATGGAAGTGGAAAAGATTCCGATGACAACGCTCAATCTAGGAACAAGTCTGATAAATATGAGAAATCAAACTCTGCATCGAAACTGAAAGACCACCGAGAAATAAATGGTAACTACAGTGGGAGCAAACGAAGATGCAATAGTGAGGTAAAGTTTTATCATCTTTATTTCCTTTATCTGCGGTTGCAATATCACCTTGTGCAACTATAAAGCCCACGCAATATTTTAATGTAGATTATAATACCACAACTTATATTATATTTTGCTGAAAAAATATGTCATCCAGTTAACGAATTTATATATTTTGCTTTCTTGTGCAAATCGAATCAATTTATATATTTTACCTAGTATTATTATGTATTATACCTTTCCCTGGATTTCAGGACGTGGATACTAAAAGGCAAAAAATAAAAACGAAAGTTATTTTTCAGTTTGTATTTTTGAAGGTGGTTGCTTTTTTGTAAAAAAAGTTTTTTTGGTAATACTTTTATGTTTTTGAATTATTAGCAATTCGTGTACGTAACTCTCTAGTTTTAGGGATGCTTGATTCTACTAATTACATCATGACAATAATTACAGGAGGCCAAATAAGTATATGTTGATAGAAATGTTTGTTAACCCTTAAGGTAATCATAATGTTTTCTTAACTAGGCCAGAATCTGGTGTGTAATCAATGACGATTAGGTGTAATTGTTATTAAAAACAATTAATGGAAATTTTCCAGGATGAGGAGGTTAAGCCCAACACAAAGCGTTTAAAACATTCTAGTTCTAGTGAGGATGATTACAAAAGAAAGTCTTACAGCAGGTATAAGAAACCAGAGACTGACAGTGACAGTAATGAAGATAGTGACTCACAGAGTGATGAAAGTGACTCCGACGTTTCTGACTCCACAGTGGAAGAGGTAAAGGTCAAACAAGAAATAAAGAAGGAATACAGTAGCCATAAGTCATCTTCATCTAAGCACTCCTCCCACAATGAGGATGCAGATCATAAATCATCTAGTTCAAGCAGGGCCTGTGAGCCTGAGAAGCACTCCAGACATCATAGCTCACAATCAAAGGACAGGCATTCCTCTGAAACATCGTCATCAAAAGAAAAAAGTAAAAGCTCCGACAAACACAAAAGTTCAAAGGAAAAAGATTTAAATACTGAAAAGAAATTTAAAACGGAACCCAAGTCCGATTCGGAGAAAAGTCATAAAGAATCCAAGCCTTCTGCTAAACATTCTAGTTTAGAGAAGCAGAGTAGTTCAGACAAGCACAGTAGCTCTGAGAAACACAGCAGTTCTGACAAACATGGCAGTTCTGACAAACACAGCAGTTCTGACAAACACGGCAGTTCTGACAAACACAGGTCAAGTAGCTCTCACAAGTCTGACAGCGGCTCCGACAAACACAAAACAAGTTCTGATAAGCACAGCAAGTCAGACAAACATAAATCTTCCAGTCACTCCCATGCTTCAGATAAAGAGTTAAGCAAGCACAAGAGTTCTTCAGAGAAGGACTCTGAAAAATCCAAACACAAAGGAAAGGAAAGCACTAGTAATAGTAGTAGTTCTAAGGAAAAACATAGTTCCTCTAGCAAGGACAAGTCAAAAGATAGAAGTAGCTCTTCCAAGTCGAGTAGTCATAGTAATGAGAAAAAACATTCGTCATCGAGTGATAATAAGTCGAATAATAGTAACAGTAAGAGCCATTCTGACAAGAATGATGATAAGAGCGACAAGAAGTCAAAGAATAGATCAAGTTCCTCTACACATAAAAGCAGTAAGTCAAGTAGCAGCAGGCATGAAGATGTACCAAAGAAAAAAGTTCAAATACAAATCAGTGAAGATCATGATATTGATGATGGAATCGACTGTGGTTCAGGTAAATTAAATATGGTTTATCGAAACATTGCTTCTGGTATATTTTTTTATAAAGGCTGACTTTTAATTGACTGGCTATTTTTCACGCGGTGAAATTACCTACTCATGAAATATGAATCAACCAATAAATATGAAAAATGAACAACAGCTGTTCCAAACATTTTGATAATTTTTACGAGGAACAGATAGTCATCTGTTATATACTCTAAAATATGGAAACAATTTTTTTATACAGCGTGTTACGGAAAGGGTATATACATATCAAAGGCACGGATTCTTTCGATGTAAGCAAACCACGTAGCAACATTTTTTATACCTGCACCCACAAAGTTATAAAGTTAAGAAACATTTAATTAAAAATTCAAATGTTTCTAATTGAATTCACATCACTACACCAAGTCAGCTCACTGGTGTCAATAAACTCCATACAAAGAAACAACTCCTTAAAAGATTTGTTTCTCCTGACATGTTTGTTACGATTTAAACTTAATAAATTAACAAAATAAACTAAAAAAATATGCATTTTCAAAGTTATTGTTGTTGAGCTGAAATTTTGAATAAATATTCAGTACCGGATACACTCTTTACCCCGTTTGTATGATACCCTTACCGTAACACGCTTCATTTTGTTAGTCCCACAATAAAAGTCGGAACCACCTCTTGAAAGATGGCAGTAAATTAAAAGTCCGCCTGCCCGAATGTAAATAATTATATTTATTACTTTTATATTTAGGTGCCAGTTTTGCTGAAGCGCTTGGCATGATCAGTCCTGTCAAATCCAAAAAGAAACTATTAAAAGATGCAGGGTCACCAGGCAATGATGTAAGTAAAAACTACTGAAGTATCCATACTGGGTAAACAAGCAATGTCATTGACTGTGTATTTGGGTAGATTACAATCTAATTATACAGAAGGCATGTCAGTTGACAGCAATATCGTCAACAATGTACTGTAAAGTCCCAAACCGTGGCTTCACTACTTGTATTGGAGTTACAATCTACTTTGATTGATACTCTTTATAAATACTTAACTCCATAATAATATATCAGATCAATACTTTGATATTATATTTTTAAATCAAATTTTTATTGTCTTTCCCTTCAGCCATAATGACAGCTGTCATATTCTTCTTATTTTAAAATTGTCTATTTCTCCATAAAGTAAATTAGTAAGATTGTATACTGCTCATCGAGGCAGAACCTCTACAGTTACGGCAATAGACAGCTTTTTGATTCTTTAGTTGCACCTCAATGTTGACAATAGCCTTTTTTTTACCAGTATAGCCCCGCTGCTTTGTTGGCTCCTACTGCGAAACTAGCGCCACTCCCTGCGCTTGAGATCTCGTCGCTGCCAGAAATATCTCCTAACTATAAACCGCGACCACCACCCCGCCCGCTGCCACATTTCAGCGATGAAGACGCAATGAGCATCGTCATATCATCCAAAAACCAAAGGTAAATCATTAAAATTAGACCTATAAAAGCCCGAGGCTGATTATAATATTTAAGAACAGAAGCTATTGGTAAAACTTCATAATTTAAAAAAAGAGGTAGATTTAATTTGCCTGTATTTTTTTTTCGCAAGAAGGCTTTATTGTAGCTTGTAGCAGCATAGATAAACGATAGATTTCGTATTACTGGATTACTAGTATATACGCGACACGTACGACTGTGTTTTCGCTTAGAGTTAAATTTATATTAGTACTGCTATTGACATTTTTAGAAAATGTTACCAACCATAAAATTAGGTCATTGACACCACCAACTAATTGACATAATATAATTACAACTGACTTAATTTATTGATTTCAAAGCAACTGTAAAACTAATTTTGCTGTTAATTGAAAATTTCTCGGGTTTTTAGGGCTAAAATAAAGTGTTTTTTTAAGTATTTGTGTCTTGGAATTGTTGGTGTCATATTCCTTATTACGATTTCGTTAGTCTTTCACAATTTTCACCTAATTACCAAATTAAAATAGATATTTTATGCTTTGTTTTGTGCAATTGCAGGACCAAAATGTAAGTAACGTAATAATAAGAACATAAAATAATAATTTATTACAGAATTTGACTTGCATGAACATGACACTGTGCTACCCGCTTTCTTATGCTATTCAACCATTCATAATGTAGTTTAAAATGTGGTAGTTTAGGATTCTGGGCGTAGCGTGTAGGCAGGGCAGAATCCGCATTCTGCGTTCCAAAACTCGTAAACAGACAGGCAAAAGGGCTGGCAGGAGGACATGGGATTGGGCAGGTCACGTCAACCGCATGTACAGTTACCGCTGGGCACGAGTCTCCACGCAGTAGGTACCTGGAGGTGTATCCTACAGGACGTATGAATTTTTATTTAGATAGAATGTAACTTTTACCACTCTCCAACCAGTAAACTATTTCTATAAAAAAGTTACCTCGATCCGTTGTTACGTTAAAGAAGGACCAAGCAGCAAAAACACTTTAGCATTTATAGTATTGGTGGAGATGAAATATCAGGAAATAGTTTTCTATCTTTGTTTGCTTTTTATTTAGTAAATTATCTTTTCAGAACCAAAGTTTATTCAGGCAACAAAGTTATAGGAGGAAGAATACCGTCGCTTTACGAAATGTGCGTAAATGTACTTCAAGAACATATTGATGGTAAGTACCTATCTACTTTAAAGGATACTTACTACCTAAACTTAGCGACTCAGTAGCATGTAATGCTAATTATAGGATAAAAAAACAAAGCAAGACAATACGATACCAATATCGGTGAAATGCCACTTTTACCACCACTGCGTTTTTTCGCGCACTTCACGATCACTAACACATTACGCGACTTGAAACTCCTCGCTGCTAGTACTAGTCAAGATCATAAGACTCGCGCCCCCGGCGTTGAAACCACCTTCCGCAGCGACGTAGCTTGTTTTTTCATGGATACCACGCTGTATCCATGTAAGGCAACATTTCTTATAACAGTGATACGCCAGTTAAATAGCAGCCAGTAATAAATTGCATGACCACTGAGTCCCAGCTGAAAGCTGTCCGACCGCAGCGTTTTGGGCCATTAGCATCTTTTGCAACTTCTTAGATTACTCCTTCCCTCGGAAAGTTTTTACAATAAGCACTTCTAAAAATGTATATTTCGGAATGTTCAATAATGAATCTTTAATGTAGCAAGACCCAAACTCAAACTTTGTGTTGCTCAATCCTTTTATAGTCATGGAATCTGCACTTTGCACTCGCGACCCGATCCATTACGGCGCGGTCCTGTCACTGTCGCCATGTAAGGTTGGGTGTTAATAGGAAGGATAGATGCTGCATGTTTGGAGTACAGATTTATTGTGTGTAGTCAAATCGGTTACATAATATTATTTTTGTATATTGATACTCGTGCAAAAGCTAACAATATACGTAGATAGTACAATATTAAGTTGCGATAGTGTAGATTGTTGAACTCCCTCTCAATTAACCGGATATTTTTCTTTAGTTGTGTCCTACAATTGACATGCGGTAAATTAAAACATCGTAAGAAAAAATAACGATATTATGACGGCTATATTACTGAAGGGTTAAGTCTGAATAGTCAAGGATTGAAATGCAAAAAAATATATATTTTATAACTCAATCCATAACTAGGTAGTAGGCACATAAGTCACTTTAAAAGGTATTCATACTCGCAAGTAACTATAATTACAAACACATTCAACATTGTTCTATATTCTATTGTTTGCATTTCAGCACTTGAATACACGGGTGGTGTGCCATACGAGATTCTGAAGCCCGTAGTAGACAGGGCGACCCCGCAACAGCTGGCTATACTGGAACATTACAATCCTTACCTGATGGAGGACACGGACCATCTGTGGCAGAAGTTCTGCCAGAAGAACTTCCGCAATAAACAGAGACAGGAAAATGAGGCTTGGAGGGAAATGTATGCGGTAAGTACGCTTTTAGAAAAATCGCGTATAGGTTTATCATATTTTCATACATATTTACATAAACTCACGCCTTTTTCCCATGGGGTCACGCAGAAACAACAGAACGCCACCTACTACGATCCTTACATACTCCTTTAACCCCGTCCACGTTTGTACATATGTATGAACGTGGACGAGGCGAAAGGAGTGCTTGTATGACGATCCGTTCATTCAAGCACTCCTCATCTGGTCGGTTACGAGTACTGCGCTCCCAACCTCTCTGAAGAACCTCACCAATAGGTCAGGGTAGGTCTTTCTAGAGCATCCCCTCCCGGCGATGCCACCCACATCTGCCACGTAGATCCGTTTTGTCAATCGCCTTTTACTCATCCTCTCAACATGATCGAACCTAAGCATACTCTTTTCAATCTTTGTCACTACATCCTCTTTTACTCCGCATCGTTCTCGTAAAACCTAATTCTATCGTTGAAAGTTACACCACACATAATTCGCAAGGAACGCTTCTCCACAGCATTAATTCTACTTTCATGCCTCGTTAATGTATTTTCATTTTATTTTAATGTATCTTTAGCAAGTGGTAGACAGGAAGTACAGGTCAATTCCTTTAAATTAAAAACGTTCAAAATTTTATCGCAATGTCAACTATACAATAAATGTCATGAACTTGACAGAAATGCAATATTTAAAAATTAAGAATAGTCATTTATTTATACCTATGTAGCACTTTCAACACATGACCTAGAAAATTGCTCTAAATCATAAATAGCCGATAGTCAACTTTTTAAAACTACATATTATACACTGCTCGATATTTCCTTTTTTTATATCTATTTATTTAATACGGGGTTTTTATCCACCTGGATACGCCAACCCCATCGTACCCTCTTAGGATAGTCTGTCTTATTGTTGTGTTATAACTCTTTACTTCAGAGGTGTCAAGAGGAACAAGAAATCAGATTGAAATCGCTTACGGCTAACATAAGAATAGCTCAAGAAGCGAAAAAGGCCCCCATCAAACAAACCAAAATGGCGTATGTGGACTCCATTGCAAAACCACCGCGAAACATCGCCAAGAAACAGGTAATAATCATTTAAATTTTATGTTAAGTGTGTATCCACAATATAGAAAACAAACGTTACTGTCCAGAAACGTCGTTCAAGGAATCGTAAAAAAAGAATGACTTGGATACAATATCCACGACGGCAACCCTGAAAAGTAAGTTGATTTTTTTGTTTGAAATCTCTATAAAATATATCTATTGTGATAATAATTATTTCACTATCTAAACTTCTAGTATTATGCTTAAGCGAGAGCCATCTAACATTTCCTAATACGTTAGCTTCGTTCATTCTTATCAGAAGTCTATACATTTTTGTGACGTTTTAATATCATTATACAGCGGCAAATGCACCTAAATAATGCAGTATCATGCCATTTATTTATAATCTCAGTGGTTCAGTTCTATACTTGGTTGGTTGGTAAATTACTGTGTTAGCAAGATGTCTGGTTAGCAAAAATTGCTCGGTTTAAAATGTGTGGTTCGTAGTGACGACGCTGATGTTACCCCGTTCCGCAGGCTACGCACGGCACGGCGCGGCTGGCGACGGGCAGCCCGGCGGCGCGCGTGGCGTCGCTGGCGGCGGCGCCCAACGTGTTGCGCGGCGGCGCGGGCGCGCGCGCACTGGCGCCTCTCCCCAGCTCGGGCGCCTCCTTCAAACCCAAGAAAGCACCGCTCATGGCCAAGGCGCTGCAGATCATGCGTGGACGCAAGCGATGATCGCCGCCGACGCTCCTCTCTGTCCCGAGTATCCTATGTGATTTTTATTTGTAGGTTAACCCCTTTGGTCGGTGATCTTGCGATTTGTATTGAGATCCAGCTGAATTTGTTTCCAGTTTTGATAATTTCGAGACTAATTACGTGTTACTGTTATGGGTGTTGAGGCAACGTTTTCTCATCACCCGTATCCCGTATCGTACCCGTAGAATGCCGATAGCGGCCATGTTTGTTTGTAAATATATTTATAACCATCGGTTTTTTCGCAGAATGTTCTGATTACCTTTTAATGTCGGCAGACGTTTGAATTAAGTTTTACTTTTTGACATTTTGTGCATGCATGCAATTGTGATTTACTTATTGCTTCGTTTTTAAAATTGTGGAATTGTTGACTTTATTACCGTTAACATATAAAATTAAATTACATTTCTAGATTTTCATTTTATCATAGCTCCACTGTAACATTGTATAATCGTAGATTTTAAACAATTTGTAAAAAATACATTCTTAAACATATTTATTTTGGATCCAATATGACATTGTAAAACTACCTCGTAGCCAAATACAATAAAAATATTTAAATACTTTAATTACATATACTTTTGTTACATTTTTAAACTTCATACGATAAACTTATTTGCTTATTTATTCCAAAATATTTTAACATTTACTTTCTAACTAATAAAAAACACTGTCTTACATTTACCTAACTGGACTTATTAATAACTTGTTCCTGCTTGAAACCAAAAAATAGACAGTGTACAAAGGAAAAATCATGTAAAATACCTAGAACAATCAAATTTTGAGCTTATCAAAAATTTGTAGTCGTTAAGTTAGTGTATATTTAGCGTAATGTATCGGCACTATAATCATATTGTACATCTTCACAAATGTGAAACTACCGCATTTGTTTGTGTCATTAGAATGTTTAACCAGAAATCTTAAGGGCGAAACCACTAGCGTAACCCAAGTAATTCAGATTATATTTTAGTTTTATGGTCAAAAAAATACTTGACGCGACAGTAACGAATGTGTCTGAGAATAATAATCACTATAATTATCGATTTGGTCTTCGAGTTAGATTTGGCCGCAAACGTCATGCTTTCCTTAAATAGTAATATAATCGACCAATTTCAATAGAGAGAGTAACATTGATGACTATTCATTATTATGCTGACGTGGAATTGCTGAAACCAGCCCGTCATACTACTACTGTGTCATTTGTTTGAATATACAACCTGATGCTATTCTACAAACTCCAAAAAAATATATAAAATAATAATAATTTTGCCGGGTTACCCTAGCATATTCCCCTAAAAGTAGTCATTAAAACAACGGAATGTCAAGAAAGTACCAAATGATTCGGGTTGCTGTGATATGTTTGAAATAAAACATAAATTGTGATGTAGTGTTTTTGTAAGACGCGAAATGAGTGACTTGATGATGTGTATGTATTTTTAAATAATGTCTTAAGGTATTTTAACTATGTTTTAGAAACATTTTTACTTTTTTGTTTGTGCACTCTTACTCTAAAGAGTATTAAATTGTACGTTTTAAATGTGCCTGCAAAACCCACAATCCCTAACCATGCTGCTAGAGGATAAAAAAAAATCCGAGTTTGTTTCTCGTAAGTAATGTATTGTTGTAATATCATCACAAATAACACACGCATCTTTTTAATAATACATAATAAGAGAAACAATATAATTCCATACTTAGATGTTAGCGACAGAATGAAATATTGATGTTGTAATCATGATCATTAAAGAAGTAGAAAAAATATTGTATAGGAGCACATTAGGGTCACTTTCTTGTATTTTTTTTTAATTTTGTTGTTAAACTAAGCCTGATTTTCATTAATAGGGAATCAATTCTCTTAACAAAAGACTAGTAGATATTTTATCTAATAAGTTTGTCTTATTTTTCCTCTGGAATTATTGAAAAATTGTAATTATTTGACTCGTAAATATGCCATTATTTATACAGTGAAATATACTTATGTGGATTTTATATATTTCTTTTTTATCTAGGCTTTTTAAAAACCTGCTTGAACATATAGCTTTAGTATATGCTTATACCCCATCCGGTAATATTAGCTATCCGGAATAATTCCAGACCAAAACCTTATACGGCGACAAAGGGAAATAATTACAGACACAGATGTAACATAACATCCCACTATATTGATAAAAAACTGTGATTCTGGGCTGAAGGTTATTCTGGGGTCGAGCTATCCGGGATAACGCTATTTATGGGTACAGTGATAAGGGTTATGATATTGATTTCATAAATATTTTAATATAAAACTACCTCAATATTTCTAAATTTTGACTTTAGCTGCTTTGCGTAATCGTTGTTTATGATTCTAGAGCATTGATAAACGGCGAGAAATTTAAGATTTTTGTAATGTTCAGAGATCACATCAACTATGAGAGGCGAAATATTTTCTATCCTTGACATACTCAAACTTTCAAGTTTTACAAAATTGGGACTTGATAAAGTTCTGTGCAAATTAGCTTCAGTGAAAACCCTATTATTCCAAATTTGTAAATGTTGTATTTGTTTTAAATTAGCTAATGGGATAAGTCCAGCATCAGTGAGATTTTCGCAACGTATTATAGCAAGATCTTTTAACAAATGACAGTGTGATAACATCAATAAACATTCGTCATTTACAGCATCGCCTCCATAAATGTGGAGAGCGCTAAGAATTCTCATTTTTGATTTAATCAAATTTTTTACATATTCCACGTCGAGATTTTTTATCTTCTCGATGAAAATGTGGCTCAAATAATTACATCGGAGTAAGCTATCGCGTGTCGCGGTCGGCAGACCAAAATCAGACAAAACTAAATAGTTTAAGTATTTGAAATTATCGTAAGGGATCGATACATCTGCGTTCTTCATCCAAACGAGAGAATTTTTCAAGTTTATTTTCCGTAAATTTGGCCACTTCAAAATATCCTCTTCAAAATCCTTGGAAATGCGACACATAACAAGTTCGAGTGAAATAATATTATGGCACTGCTCTATTATTGACTTAATTACAGAGTAAGTGTAAACATACTGTATTTTGAGACACTTAATGCTTTCACAATGACTTTCTATGATTTTCAGGTTTTTTTCGCTTACTTCGCTTTCTCCTCGTTTCCCGGAGTAAACAAAAACGATTCTTCTCCAAAGCGCAGCGTCACGAGATAATTTATTCCACCGACTGCATACATTTTCACACCAAAGTAATGACTCCAACGGCAGGTATTTAAAAATGTTAATCATTATCTCATCTGGAAGAATATCTATTTGGTTTAAAGCAACTTTGTCTGTCGGGACCGCCATTGTAGAAGAGCTAGAACGTGAGTACAAAATAATGAATAAAGAGTAAAATAAAAACAAAAATTTAAATATATTCATTTTACTTAAAATATGAATCGTACCTGGATTTTCGCTTCCGAACAAAAAACAAACAAAAGATTTAATTTCTAGTGTGGGACTGCGTCAACGTTAAAAATGCAAATGATGTCAAGGAATATTTAAATTTGGCTCCAATCATAATCATTTTGCGTATTTTGTTAGTTTACCGCACGTGTAAAGACACTATGCACTTGGCTAGTTAGCTATATTTACAAAATACAAGTAGGTAACAAATTATTGTCATGTTATTTAATTTACAGAGATTGATACAAAATATAAATTGAATGAATACCAAAAATATGAACAATAACATTCATTTATATTTTCGTCTTATACAGAAAAGTTACTTTAAATTAAATTAACACTATCTTGCTTTTAACGTTAACTGATTAGTACTGAATTATAAAATCAATGCATTATGACTTGTGACAGCTCACAACTGCTTTGTTACCTTGTCACTTCTGTAGCGTGAAGTTGTTTCTCACTTTAGTCGAGTGGAATGTTGATCGAGTGTTGGTATTAATTACTGATAATTAGTGGTACTAGTAGATAAAATAAAACAAACTCAAGCGGCCGGCCTCCTAATAATTTATGTTACCGACTAAGTTGCTCCAGTTTATACTAGTTCGGGAAATAAAATAGTAGGTATGATACAGGGAACAACTACATTCTGAGCTAAATAACCACCTCTAAACTATCGTGATGGCATATAGGTGTCATACTTTTTTTTACTGATTACGTACTATATAAATATACTACTAACCCAGGCACTTAACGCGTTAGTATATGATACTTAACATGGCAAATAAAACCATACCCTTATTCTCGAGCAGCCGTTCAAAACAAAACTACTAAATCCATAACACATAAAATAAGTAGGTACCTAGATCAATTTAATAGCTCAATGACTAACCTCAAACAGAAATAATTATCGAAACGTACTGGCCGCAGTTGAAATTAATCAAAGACTACTTTAAAATATATGAAACCATACGGTTAAGTACCCAACAAACCTTTTAGTCAATTTACACCACTTGCCAACGATTCGATTTTCCTTCTTGTGCGACCAACTTCGCAGTGATGTGATATCGTCATTCTTATCGTGGGCCTAAGTGAGAGCGAGACCAAATATCCGCAACACGACTAGGGGCCTTTTTATTTTTTGCCTTACGCCGCTTTACTGATACTCAGCTCAGTGAGTCGGATTCCGTCGGGGCGGGTCGTCACTACAGTTTAACATAGCACTACATAGAATTGTGTATTATACAATAATTAGTGTAGAGTAGGGCGGCCCGATTATTGACCCGACAGACGTACTTAATTAAAACAGCTACCATGCTTCACCTAAAGAATATCGCCAAGGCGGTGGTTCCACCATTGAAAAATAGCATCCAGAATGAAGCAGTCAATACTATGCTTAAACTTACGCCTGCTGGGGTGAGCGTATGCTGCCGTACATACGCAAGCCATGAAATTCCAGACAAGCTTAAGGACATCCCGAATCATGCAAACCCGAGATTCTTCGACATGGTGGAATACTTCTTCCACAGAGCCTGCCAGGTGATCGAAGACAAACTAGTAGAAGACATGAAATCAAGAACTTCCATTGAGGATAAGAAAAAGAAGGTAGCCGGCATCCTGAAGCTGATGCAGCCATGTGACCATATCCTTGAAATTCAATTTCCACTAAGGCGCGATTCTGGGGATTACGAAATGATCCGCGGCTACAGAGCGCAACATTCCTCACACAGGACTCCAACCAAAGGAGGTAGGTGCCATATTTATTCGATTTTCATTTAGCTTTGCTTACATCATCCATGTAATACTTATTGTTAATAGGAAGTTTTATTTATAGCTCCAAAGACACGTGATGTTACTGTACGTAATGGTATATTAGCTAAAATATGTGGACGTAGAATTTTTGCTTTCTATGCTTAAAATAAACCTTAACAATTCACAAAATTAAGCTAAAAGTATTTAGACGTAGCCATTTTAGTTTGTTGATTATAGTCTAGGAGTTGCCAAAAAAGGTTATTTCAGAAATAAAGATTATAACCTGATTTACTGGTCACATGTTGATTTAACCTAGCCGAATTATGCCATTCTCCTTGATGGCGCGATTTGATTTAGTCTATCGAGCCCCATTTAACCTAAAAATAAGTCATTCTTTTCCATTACTACTTCTGAACGATTAATAAACACCGGAATGGACATTAGAAATCTGAATTTTAATAAAATCACTAATGATTTTAGCATGAATGTTATCAAAATTAAATATTCTGATAACATTCATGCTCAAATCGCGGTTATTTGTTTTACGCGGTTACCTATGATTATTATTACCTATGCAGATGTAGCCACAGATGACGATATTTTACCAGCAGGTATTTGCCTTTGCTATCTATTCCGGAGATTCATTTGTACGCGTTTAAACTAGATTGATTTGTTGCCAAACTTGATTTTATACCATAGTTTTACTAATAATAAATTCCACTGGATACGTCTTAGGAACCGATCATAGAATATGCAAAAATATTGCGTTACATAATTCGTTATACGTAACCAATATTATAATGAAAAGAAATATACCACCAAACGCCGTCTAACAGGTAAAAAAATTTACTGAAATAAGTCTTGTATCACGATCTTTTATATAAGATAACGGTCTCATTTTATCCAATAAAGAAATAAGTACTTTACCTGAATAGACAATTACTAACTCTTCTCTAAACATTTTACTCTTGTTTGTCAATGTCACGTATTTTATCTTGTTTTGTTTGTTCAAGGTTGTACTTTTGGTATTTTGCTCCAATTATTTGACGGATTCACTATTAAAACTGCCTATTCGACTGCCTCCGTTGGGGCCTAAAAATGTAACTACCTAACGAGACCACACGTTTTATGAAATTAGGTAGGTATAGTAGTCGCCACGAGTGGTGAGCACAAACGTCAAGTTAATTTTTGGATACCTTTCTGGGTTTTTTGGGCTGCCGACGCTGCAACAAAAGAGCACCATATAGACAAAAAGATAAATTAAAAACAAACAAAGAAATACTGCATTGAGCAGCAACTTGCCCATTACATAATAACTGCATAAGTGCTGCATTTCCCATTAAAGTAATAAAATTGCACCCTCTCCCTTTCAACATATTTCGCACAGAAACACAGCTGTTCGGTCGAGGCACTATAATTGTCCGTAACCTGTTTTCAAGGGACTCCTTTTGTTGCAACAGTAACTGAACAGTTAACCGGCTTCCAGATGTTAATTTCGTTACAAAAACTGACGCAGTATCGACATCGCTCGGAATGATAAACACCCCTTTTTCACTATCACCTGAATCCTATTCTAAAAGAATTATGTAAGATCTAGAATGTGGATTTATGCCCGGTTAATGGCAATAGGCTCAACTCCTATTACATGGGACTTAAATATCGAAATATCTGTATAATAAGTACTATTATATTCTCTGCCTAAACCTCAAGGTAAACAGGCGTGTTGTTATGTTATCAACATAATATTCGCTGGGAAACCGGAAACATAATGAGACAATATTTATTGTTATTCATGCAAAAATAAGCACTGCAAGCATTACCAGTGTCAAAACAAATGATCTTCACTCTTGTAGATCTCCTACCAATGTAGGAGACCCCCCTCGCACTACATTCTTCTCAGCGTTTCTCAATCAGTTTTTCTACACTGTCGTCATGTCTCGGCTGATAAATTACGCCTCCATCGGGTCATTGTACGGCATTCTAGAACCTTCCTCACCTGGTCCTGTCCTGTGGTTTTTGTGAGCCGCCCAACGCTTTTTCTACTGAACGTTGTCTTGTACCATGACGCACAATCAAACTGACCTTGGTTCCTTCCATCGACATTGTTAATCTAATGAACTGTATGCTCGGAATGTAATTATTTCCAAACATGGCACTTTTTATCTTTTTCTAGATTCACTACAATGCTGGGAATTAATAGGTTATTTTTATTTAAGGTACTATTATTTTTTATATAGAGCCACATAAAATAAATATGTAGTTAACAGAAATGATTACATAAAACGAGAACATTGGATTACCACGATTGGTGTATTTTATGTAAGCTTTACTACTTACATAAAGATATAATTAACGCAACTCGTCATTACCATGTAATTAGAGAACACTGTCATTATTTTACTGTTCGTTAAAGTGCAATGAAAATGCTTCCACGTGTGCCCCTATATTAAATTCTGTATATTACGAACTTTGTAAACTATTAAACCGTTGTTTGCTATTGTGTTGGTGTGTCTAAATACTGCAAATAATTCACTATTAGCGCATGCCTCTTTAAAGCCCGTATGTCACTCCCTCAACCTTAAATAGAATATTTACTGGCCTGAGGTCGACCCAATACTTACCCTACTTGGGAAGTGCTAGACTAGCAATACTTCCATTAAATACTTAGATCGCTCCTCTACTAGAGGCTTATGTTCTCCAGAGAAACCTTTGTTGAGAACCAATAGCGCCATTTTCGCTATAATAGGCCTTTTGAAACCACGCATTAAATGTCCTTATTTTGTCACACGTGAAAAAAAAAACACGAAGTCCAAAATTACATTTGTAGTTATCATTTTTTTTCCGCTCCTTTTCTGGGACTTATTTATGGTTGCAGAAATATTTTGTAGTAATTTTATTATGAAGACATGTTTTTCATGTTGCAACAAATCGCTGAATACTCCCACGGGCCCTATAATATTGAATGCTCCCATAAGCATATTGTTTTGAGTGCAGTGCATTGCGCGTTAGCATAAACATTGATTTTTCACACCAAAAATAAAAGTTGTTTCCCAGCAAACAATATTGCTTATACTTACTTTGATGGACAGTATGCGTAGTTTTGTAGGTACATTTTAACAACCTGGATTAATCTGGATACTATATTACATGCCTGATCAATAAACTGCTTTTTTGACAATAGGGAAGAAAGATCTTTTTAGTAAAACGATAAACAATGGTGGCAAACGATGTCTATATACATTTTCCGAGGAAATCAAGTTAGTACAAAGTGATTAGACTCGGAACACTCCAGAAAAATGATGTGAAAATCAGAATTCAGAAATACTAGGTTAAAGATGGACGGGATGGAAGACACAATCAAATCACCAGCCGTATTTATTAGCAAATGAGTAAATTAATGAAAGTAAGTATGTAGATAGAAATATAAATTTTCGTGACACCTTGAAGATACATATACATACATACCATCACGCCTATATTCCCCGAAGGGTTAGGCAGACGTATATCAATGTACACCCACAGTTTGCTGGTATGTTTAGGTCCCATATAATAGGGAGCGAGCTCATTGCCATTAGCCGGGCACAAATCCTAACTCCGAGCTGCTACTGAGCATTTCATAGAAAAACCCAATAACACTGCTCGGCCTGGGAATCGGACCCAAGACCTCTAGCGTAGCAGTCGCACTTTGGACAATTAGGCTAACGAGGCAGTCGACGTTTACCTTGAAGATAGTATTACGAAAAATATGACTCGAACTAGTAAATGAGTTTGTATAACTTGCTTTTTTCCTAGTGATTTATCACTGGGTGTCCATGGGGACTCTACGTAGGTACCACTCATAGGTAAGTCTTCTTAAGACCCAATATCTAAGTATCTTTTCATAGTTAGAAACGATTAGAAACTCCGTACTTATCTAAAACAATCTACGTTGATAAATGATAACATAGGTACCTTCAGCAAATTAGATTAACAGAATTGCTTTTATGGTCACGGCCACAAACATAATTCAATTTTTATCACCAGTAAATGTAATGCCATTTGTCGAAACCATTGAAGGATGGAATGTTATGGAAGACCAACAAACAAACGAAGATAGACGTGATAAGACGAGTAGGTACCACAAGTATGTATTTAAAGATTAGGATCGGTTGGAGGTGTGTTTCATTCCTTAAAACACACCTCCTACTGTCGGCTGGCAACAGTTTTATCATGCTGTAAAAATCTCCGTAATCGATTATGAACGTGACACATTACGTGTTACGTGACTCGTTGTCACAGGCTTTAGTGTAGGCAGCGAGATTAGACACTTGAAATAGCAAGATAAAAATTGCAGAGGTTCTTAGCAGGTTGGCAACGGGAGGCGTGGTCGTGACGCAGATTTTCACGTCATTTTGTATTGCGCAACAGCTAAAATTAAACAAGACTTGTTTTCATTTCACAGTCTACACCTGGGCATTCACAGGGGGCATATTATTAACCTATTGGATATAATTATTAAAGCACACACGAGATGACAACAGCTTTATTAAAGAGTCACGTTTTGCTAAGTGTTTAGGTACTCATAGAGCTTATGCTTTGCCAATGACATGCCACCTATTCGACGTCGCAACTCTTCACTTGTTTACCAAAGGAATTTGCATCTAGGGAGATTGCAACGAGTACTTAGAACTTTTTGTGCGACTGCGACTGCCCGTGTTTTTTATCAGGGATGAAACATTTTCGAATGAATGAGATATTTTGTTTTTAGATCTAGCTACGACCACAAAACAATTGAATATTAGTGCCGGCATAACAATCTTCAAACAATCAACTCAATGCAACTGTATCGTTGTTTGTACTTTCGATAAATGCTATATTCAGGGCCAGTAAATAAACAACGTTCATTTAGCATGCAACTATTGAACTTATATCTAAATGCCACCGAGAATTAGAAAAAACATGTTGTCAGGTAGGTACCATTTATACATTTTCGTCTCCACTAAACCGCAGCGATACTCCGAGAAAATAGATGATGTGTGTCTCGAACAAGGCCCATTTATATTTTAGTCACATCGTACTATTATATCGTTCGGAGCTATTTATAACAAAGAAAAAGGAGCCGTGCTGCTAAGCCGGACGTTTTCTATATCGTGTAGGTTGATTTTTTAATTACATAATTATTGTGTGGGTTATTTCCCTAATTAATGTGTACTTTGTTTCTGATAGGTAATTGTTTTAGGAAGTACAGGTAGTTAATTAAGTATATCATAATAGTTATATAAATAAAGCTTTTATGCCGTTTGCACAAAATTAGAGTCTATTTTTACCAATTTATTTACCAAACCATTATTCCTTCTACTGAAGTTTTTTATAACTTATCAATGCAAATACTTAAAATTTAAAAAATATTCTATGTTAGGTATGCTTAAAGGATAATTAATAGTAAATAATAAATGAACAGATTTTGATGTCTGAGTCGCCAACTCAACTACCTAACCTACCTAGAATTGTTTAATTAACGAATTAATTTGTGATTAACGAAAAATGAGGCTAAAGCCTGGTTTTCCTCCTGCATCCCTAAAACTGAAAATTAATGCTTAAAACAATGAAGTCAAAATTTTACAGTTTACAACCTATTTTTGGTTGCTCTATTGGCGGACAGTGGAATAGGTACATTCTCTTTGAAGCCTCTGAAAATCTCTTCACATGTTGGCCAAGTTGGCTTGGCCAACATGTGAAGAGATTTTCAGTGATCCTAGTACCTACCTATGTTAAAAGAATTACATGGCTTAAAAGGATTTAACTTATAAAATGAATAGTACTTAAGTATTAGTTATAGATACTTAATAAAATGTTATAGGTTAGGCAGTTCATGATGAAATCCAGTGAACATTAAGTAAGTAGGTATGTACAATCAACTAAACTATTTGGCATACAAGCAAAATTATTCGTTTTTCTACTACACTGCCTATATTCATTGTTATTGTATGCGTAATATAAATGTAGTAAGTTTTTAAGCTTATGTGACACCTAAAAGAGTGATGTAAAAGAATTGTCTGCTCAGCACACTCACACCATTGTTTAAAAGTAATTGCAAGTAAGCTGCCTGTATACCAAATAGTTTGGTTGACTGTATTGAAATATTTTTAGTACGAAGTTTTAAGGCCGTGTAGGTATTCTGGTAATCAGGTGATGAGGTGTCACCAGTGTCACTAAGAGAAACAAAAATATTACATCATTCATGTAAAATGTCGAGATTACTCTTATCATAGCACTCGCTGCAGATAACCTCTTTTAGTGTAAAATAAACATTCATCAAAATTGATTTTATTGCAAGATCTTACCTGGGTACTAACCCACTTGACATGACATGACATGACATGATGTATCAATATTGATTACCTATCAACAAAACCTATGAGTAAAGTAGGTATATAATAATATGTATATAGGTAGGTACGTGCATAGGTGTAAAGGCACCAAGCTTTTTATATTTAGATCTATAATACGTAATTTTATAGTACTAAATAAGTAGGTACCAATAATAGCTTGGATTAAGGGAATATTCATCGACTTTATCGGTTGTGTATGTGAATTATTTATGTTTGGATAGACACCCATGTTACAGGAAAAAACCAGAGTGGGGCAAGGTTAAAAATAGAACTACTGAGTATGCTTACTTACTTACTTACTATAATTTTACACAGCAACGGTTTTGATTATTTTCTTGTTAGCGTATCAATTGTAGTCTGTTTTGGGTTGGCCCAAAACTTAGTTAACTATCCTCTGATGTTATCTCGCTCCAACTAGGTAACTAGTATTTTTTATCGATTTATCAGTCGAAACCGAAAGCAATCGTTCGTAGATGCGTAACGTAGTAGATAACTCTTCGATAGAGAATAAATACTAATAAATGCAGTCTAGAGGTCTTGGGTTCGATTCTCAGGTCGAGCAAAAATTGTTATTAGGTTTTTCTGTGAAATTCTCAGTAGCAGCTCGGAGTTAGGATTCGTGCCCGGTTAATAGCAATAGGCTCGCCCCCTACTACATGGGACCTAAACATACCGGAAAACTATGGGTATACAGACGTGATGGTATGATGTAAACGCATTCTAACCACTTCGAAATATGTAGAGAAAAATAGTCGATAAATGACTTACTATGTTAATGTAAAAGGTATCGATCACAAAACTAACTTCGAATAAAGACAGTAGGTCCTAATTGCCACTTCCTCGAATTAATTTGTCTTTTTAATGAACCATTAACAACAATTAACTCGATGTTGCTAACAAACACGTTTATGGTAATATCTACATGTTACTAAGTCCCGTGCAATGTGTTTGAAACGCACTGGAACTGTAGATGATAAAATAACACTGCGCGCTACATGAATGCTGTTTTCAGTTCACGTTCTTCTGCCCTAAAAGAAATATAACCTACTAGCGAACTGCCTACGACTTCGTCTGCGTGGCTTCTTTAAACCGCGTTAACCGGTTACTGCTCCGCTCCCGTGTGTCGTAGCGTGATCTTATATAGCCTATGTTACTCAGGAATAATGCAGCTATCTATTGATGAAAAAATGGTTAATCGGTCTAGCAGTTTCGGAGCATATTCGGTACAAACAATCAAAAAAATCTTTCCTCTTTATAGTATTTTAACTTATGTAAACATTGTCTGATTTTACCAATTTGGCCACTTTGGGGGACATGAAAATTGGGCTCGTGAAACCTTTCTAAATGCTTTAATTTGTGACTAAATTCCAGCCCTGTAACGCCAGGCCTATAAGTTTCTATAGAGTTTGGGTATCTCTTTTGGATTGGAATTCAAATACGATGTAACATCAACACCTGAGTTATTTTAGCTCCTGGTTTGAAGACGAAATGTCGACTCCAGCAAAACATGTCAAATTATTTTTCACATCTTGACAGAATAAAATAATAAATTCATTACGCAAAAGCTAGTGCGTTTTCTCGTGACTTCGTCCACGTAAATGTCGGTTAACGTGGACGGAGACAAAGTCGCGGAATAAAAAGTAGCCTATATGTCTCTTTTTAGGGTTCAAACTACCCAGTACCAAACTCATCAAAAGCAACTGATTTTGATGAAATTTGGTACGGGGTAAGTTTCGGTTTGTGTGTTTCAGTGTGTTCAGCGGTTAAGGGACATACGTCAGCTCCATTCACCTTTTGTCTATAGATAAAGCCAATTTTATATCGTATCCCTTCAGACGCAGAAAGCTGAACGCATGCGTACGCGTCTCCATACTAGAAGAATAGTGTTTTCTTTGGACAAAACCTGAATAGAGCTGAATAAGTATATTAGTCCCTTCGTCATGAGAGCGTATCAGACAGAGTTACTTTCGCATTTATAATATTAAGTATGGAAATATTAAGTAGCAAATCTTGGTTATGCAACTAAGTTATTTAAGGTTATCTAAGGTCTAAGTATTTAATTAATTTAAATTACTCTTCCACAGGTATTCGATTCTCAACCGATGTGTCCAGAGACGAGGTTAAGGCTCTTTCCGCCCTGATGACATTTAAGTGCGCGTGCGTCGATGTGCCATTCGGTGGCGCCAAGGCCGGTATTAAGATCAACCCCAAAGAATACTCCGAACATGAGCTGGAGAAGATCACCCGTCGCTTCACCCTGGAGCTCGCCAAGAAGGGCTTCATTGGTAAGTTGACTCTTGGATATCAAATTTGATTCGTCATCCATATCAGTCGGAAGACGTCCACTGTTGGACTTAAACTTCACCTCATAGAGTATCGTTACAACACCAGGTCCTAAGCTGCCCACCTAGGGGATACTCGCTACTTTCATTTGTTTTTTTTTTTCTTTCTGAATTTAAATATAGTGTAATCATTTGAATCGTTCTTTGGCAAAAAAAGTTTTTGAATCGAGTTTTTAAATAATTCCATAATTAGAGGTAGGTATTAAGTTGAAAACTTTACTCAGCCACTAAAAAGTTAATTGAAATGATAACATATTCACGATAAAGGTAAGTATGTACCTACTTCTGAATCGAAAATTATTTACTGGCTTTTGACTGAAACGCAATTAGTTTAATATTAGATATCTTTAGGCACACAAAAATAGGGATCAAAATAAAAATTGTTTCTTCCAGCAATATGTTTAATGTAAACATATTGCTGGGAGAAACAGGTCATTACCTTGCTACATACCTGTTATTTACAAGTAACTACAGAAATAATGTATTATGTAAATCGCAACGTCTCGTATTGACCTTGTTTAGCTCAGTTCATCGACTTTGAACTGTCCACTTACCTAGGTCGATAACCGACGAAGGAAATTACAGTCGCGTGATTGATAAATGCCCGACGACAATTTGTATGGTGTAAAATATTGTGGTTTTGCAGCTAAACCTGCATTACATGTTTTACAGTTGCTGAATGCTACCATAATATCGAAGTGTCTAGTACTCGCAGGCGCAACTGCTAAGCTGGTGGGGTCCTCGGTTCGATTCCCTAAACGGGATAAGTGCTATTGGGCTTTTCATACGAATTTTGAAGTAACAGCTTCCGGGCTGTATTAGTGCCCGTATGATGTCAATAGGCTTGCTAGCCCGCCCCTATTAAGGCCACGTACAAAAGTAAGAAACTTGAACAATTTGGCTCGAATGAAGGTGTGTTTTATATGATAATAGTCAGAGAATAGGTATATATGTTATAAAAGCCACATAATGATATAGCTCTCGTTGTGAGGCGAACTTTAAGAATCCCGATACACAATGATATAAGCCGAACCTCCGAAAGCTTATCGACAAAACGACATTCGACCAAAAAAATAAATTGAAATACATTTTTCACCTACATCTTAGTCTTAATACTCATTTTATTTACCCTATTGCCATTATCAGTTATCAAATGAATGTAATCGAGAGGCCGATAAGTAAATAATTTGTTTCTTCTCAACAACATTCATAGAAACCGATAAAAAGTAGGTACTTACTGATAAAGCCAAGCCAATGTATAATATAAATTCAATCTTATTGATGATAATGAATACGAAAAGTCATGATCATACAAGGCTATGCAATTAATACACGCGTGATGGTGTCTGTAGCTATGAATATGTCATTTTGATGACCCACTCATAGTATCACCAGCGCGTGCACGTCACCGAACGTAGCATAGAATTCACATATGCGTCGTGTTAAAGAATCTAGACTAATCTAGAGGGCCTTCAGATTATGATAATGAGTGCATATAAGAGTACATACGTACAGTGCCTACGTACCTACGTCTTCAAGTTTTATCACAAATAATTAATACCTACCTGTTTCACAGATTTATAAATTATATTCTAGCTGAATTGCCTAATTATTAGAAGCTTTGATAGTTTCATTACCTAAGCCTAAACATGTCTCGGTTGCAATTAAAATACTGCGTTTATTTATAGTCTAGTCACATTTAGTCCTTTAAAAGGAAACAGGTGGATACGGCGGACCTACTTAGGAAAACAGATTTTTTAGAGTTCCTTACCACAAAAGGAATAACGGAACCTTTATTAGATCACATTTCCGACAAGCTACTTCTAAACTATAAACATCACTTTACCTCTACACATACAAACCAACACGCCTGTAGATTTTCCCCGAAGGGTTAGGCAGAGGTGTACTAATGTACACCCATAGTTTGCCGGTATGTTTAGGTCCCATGTAATAGGGGGCGAGTCTATTGCCATCAACCGGGCACAAATCCTAACTCCGAGCTGCTACTGAGAATTTCATAGCAAAATCCAATTACACTTTTTGCTCGACCTGGGAATCGAACCGAAGACCTCTAGCGTATCAGTCGCGCTTAGGACCACTGGGCTAACGAGGCAGTTACTTATTAACACATAAACATAAAATTTGTCCACCAGGCACTTGTACTTGTTGTCCACCCTGTACATAACTTCGCCACATTCGGGATGAATACTTAGCCTAATACAGTCTGTCTTACCCCCAGGGCCCGGTGTTGACGTACCCGCCCCTGACATGGGTACCGGTGAGCGCGAGATGTCGTGGATCGCCGACACCTACGCCAAGACCATCGGCTACCAGGACATCAACGCACACGCTTGCGTCACTGGAAAGCCTATCAACCAGGTGAGGACTTTAATCTTTACGTGATAAATAAGAAAATCGCTTCTCGCCGTCTCTGCTCTTAGATCTTTTAAACTACGCAACGGATTTTAATGCAGTTCTCATTAATAGATGTGATTGATGAGTGATTAAAAAGGAAGGAGCATTAACCAAAGATGTAACTGAAAGCGGGTGTGACACCGTGGGGTGTACAGTTAGTTGAAAAAAAAAGAAAGTTAGGTATCGTTCACACTGCAATGGGGAAACGCAGTCACGCGGCACTCGCGGGAACGCTTTTTTTTATGCCTGGGGAAAACGAAGGATTATTTCGTAGGTACTCTTATCGCCTTAAACACCACGGTTCCATGATTTGGTAACACGTTCCTACTTATACAACTTTGTCTACATACATATATATAAGTACATACATAAACTCACGCCTTTTCCCCATTTTCAAATTTTGTTTAATTAGTATTTTTTGTGCATAACAGGGAGGTATCCACGGCAGAGTGTCCGCTACTGGCAGAGGTGTGTTCCACGGCCTGGAGAACTTCATCAACGAAGCCAACTACATGAGCATGATCGGTAAGCTACCTATCAGCTAAACCAAGGGTGCTCAACTCTTTTAAAAGTCGGGCCAAACAGTCGATTTAGAAATTGCCGGCGGGCCACTAACGATTCCTATATTAGTTACTTTTGGGACTTGTGCAAAAAAACAAAAATAAATAAAATATAATAGTTCCTTAAAATAAAAAGTATAAAACACAGAGCATCAAGCGACATAAGCATTGTCAGACATCAAATTGATTGTATCAATAGATTAATTATAAGCTTCCTTTTTTGCATTTTATTATTACTTAAGTAAGTTTTATACTAGTGATTCATATTGTGCTTGTTGTATTAATGAAATAAATGTTTTACATTAAAAAAAAAAATCAGTAGATGCAATCAATGTGCTTTCCGACTGTTTTTGTAGTAGGTAGTAGTCTTCTTATGTTAGGCGTCAATATATGTGAATAGTATTGCGGGCCATTTAATATCCATCCGCGGGCCACATCATGGCCCGCAATCCTGCGGTTGAACAGCCTTGAGCTAAACTAACATAAAATATTTAACTCCTAATATTTTTCAGAGCTCCACTCTGCGAGTTACCTACATACACCATAAACTATAGCTACTATGCTATTACAGTCCTATTCACAATGCATATAAAATCTAAGTGTACAACATAAAACTCGAGGCGAGGCAGGACTTCATTTGACTTTACGATATTGTTGGTCACGTGTTAATTATGACATTTCCATTGTGATTCTAATACAGGTTTATGAATTAGGACTGTTGCATTCGCAGACTCGTCGTACCTATTCTACGATACAGGCTTTGTAATCACTACCTACTTATTTAAAACTAGATTTGAGTAGAGAATAAATGAAATATGTCCAGATTTGAATATTGGTCCTTGCAATTTTTTCTAAAATTGTACCTAAAGATTAAAGTCAGGGTTACTTACGAAATGATAAAATATCAACTCTTCATCATACAATACAACTTGTCTCTGATAACGTCGCGCTGAATGACTGACGTGAATGTGCGTGAATGACGTTACAAGTTTTGACAATCCACATAAAACAAAAGCATTCCTCGGTGTCAGATAAGTATTGTAACCAAACCGCAAATTTAGGTAGGATAAGCCGTAAATCTTTATAGTTTTTTTATTTCACATAATATTACCTGGTCGTGATATGGCATAAAGTACGCTTAGCTAGCACAATAGGCCATATTCTGTTATTTATGATTGACGTTTATAACAAATACAAATAAACCGTTCTAAAGTTGGTTTCAAACTAAAACTATGGCGTGAATTGGATAGACGAGAATTAAAACCACACTGACCCTTTCACACCAAAAGATGTACTGCCCCAACTAGCGCTGGCATGCGTCGGCTTGCATTTCCTTTCCATTTTGCAATGTAATAAATACCTACTCTATTTCTGCAGCAATATAGTTTAATGTTGTACAAATAAATATTTCAATTCTCGCGCATACAGACTTGACCGTGACTTTAATTATTTGTTCGTACAAAATATAACTATATTGCTGCATGTATACGGTATTTTTTACTCAGGTATATAAATTTTAAGTCTCGCTCGTTCCAATCCACAGCTCGTCTCGCCGCCGGTGTGAAACCACCTTGTGGTCATCACGAAATAAATAAAATTACATTCACACGTAACAGTACATAATTATGTTCATAACTTTGTGTAGCTGGTACCTGGTACCTGGTTCAAAATGTTTAACATTATTGTCAATGTCAAATATTATGTTCTTTTATTATCACGTGATATGAAATATACTTACTTTCCTGCATATCACCAACTTCACCAGATAAAATGGTATCCTACTTTCATATCACCATCTGCGCTGTATCAGTAGGTGTTATTTATCAAGTTTATTTTTAAATTGATTGATTGCCCCTTAGGAGTAGCATATCACAAAACTACAACAAGTCCATACCTACCTAGTGAATAAAATTGTTACCTAATAAATAATAACTACCTACCAAATTCATCATGTCCACTGCACACATGGGCTTTCACAAAGACCAGATCAGAGCTACCTGTATCCAACGTACTCCCGAGATCTTCACCAGTTTCACATTATACATTCTTGACTTTGAAAAAAAAAAGGAAAAAATGGAACCCTTATAAGATCACTTTGTTGGCCGTCTGTCTGTCTGTCTGTCAAGACTCTTTTTTTCAGGAATGCGTGGAGGTATCAAGTTGAAATTTAAACCGTATATTCAGGTAGACGATCCCATGAAGTTGTAAAAAAATAAAATTTCTAAGTTTACGTAAAACAAAGATACGGCCGTTTATTCAGCAAAAAACGCACATCGACACTAAATATTTGTAATTGTATAACATTAAACTCAAGCGAATCAAAACTCATAAGATAGTTCCCGTTGAACTAGAACTGTGAAATTTGACAAGTAGCATCGTTATAGATCACAAGTACAAGAAAAAGTCTCAAAACTGTAAATTTTTAGTTAAATCTTAAAAAATACGGGGTCTATATTTTTTTATAAGGGTTGGAATTTCGAATTGAAGTTACTAGTACAAATGGGGTATCATTTAAAAGGGCTTGAAGTGCACATTGCAAAATATATTTTATTATTTTTTTCCGACGCATTCTTATTTATAATGAAAGATATAAAAAAAATACCGTACCCCTGTCTCCGAAGTGTGTAAAACGATTAAAAAAACAATTATTATTTACTATTTATTTATTTTAATGAAGTATTTATTTAATTCTGTAAATTATCATGATCTTACGTACGGAACCCTCGGTGGGCGAGTCCGACTTGCATTTGGCCGGGTTTTTCTTTTATATGACACTCAAAAGTGATTTGACTTTAACAAGGGATTCTCTCATTACGTACTTAAAAACTCATAGCTTAGGTCTTATTCTTCCTTTTTGATCACCAGGAACAACTCCCGGCTGGGGTGGCAAGACATTCATCGTTCAGGGCTTCGGTAACGTCGGCTTGCACACTTGCCGTTATCTCGTCCGCGCCGGCGCCACCTGCATAGGAATCATCGAGCACGATGGCTCCATCTACAACCCTGATGGCATTGACCCCAAGGTAAGCCTTGCAGCACTTTTAAGGAGAACTTTTAGCGAAAACCTTTCCTTTTATTCCATGTATGTCGAAAAAATAGCAGTCGGTAAGAAAGTAGTGATAACAAGTCAGTATGGTGGAGAGAGTGACGTACATTAATTTTAATATCGCTTCTTATAAATGCTATTCTAATGTACCTACTCATTTAACTTAGTAACAGGTTGGCACTAAATTACTTCACCTATGCATAAAAATCTTCTTCAGCAATTTACCAAAAATAAAAGAAGTTCTGAACAAAAAAAGTGATTACATGCAAGTTTTTGTATACAGGAAACAACAAACAATGCAAGGGCAAAAAACGGTTACGTAGGTACCTACTAACTTATTATTAGTGAAATAAAAACTTTATCGTAACTACCTTAGTAGGTTTTCACAGTCTATAGAAACTTGGGAAAAATATTCTAGAAGCTTAATCGGTTGCCGAGACCATTACATTAATTCGGAAAGTTAACCTTATCTATTTAATATTATAAAGCTGAAGAGTTTATTTGGTTGAACGCGCAAATCTCAGGAAGTACTGGTTTGAATAGAAAAAATATTTATGTATTAGATAGTTCATTTATCGAGGAAGGCTATAGGCTATATAACAGCACGCTATGACACACGGGAGAGGAACAGTAACCAAAGACGTAACTTAATGCCAGTGAAAAAAATAACGCGATGGAAGTTGGCAGAAGCTGGTCTTCTATAAAATCTCAAATCTTTATTGCAATCCATAATTAGGTAGGTGCTGAAAAACGCAAAGGGTCAAGTTCGGGTAGGAATTGCTGATTCTTTAACTTTGTCATTTGTTAGTCTGCTCGTGAAAATACCTTTGTTATGTATTCATAATTTGTATTATTATTTCATTCCGACACCCAACACTAGCCTCTCAATTGAGCGTGAAATAGTCTGCAGTCACGTGAATCATCCGTAACGTATTTGTAATTTTCATTCTCATAGTTGTAGTAATTATCAAAACGATTAACGTAATGATCTTGCTAGTATGCATTGACGCGTACCTTTATATGCCGACGATAACAGATTTTACCTGCATTTAACCTGCATTTTACCTATAATTTAAGTACATTTTGCTAGTAATTAAATAGGGGTGCACCCTTTATCTGGGCAGAAATCCAAACACCGAGTTGCTACTAAGATATTTCTATAAATTAATTTTCGAGTTTGGCTTAATTCTGAAGTTCACTGATCAAAAGCTAGCTAATAAAACATGAAAATCACAGAGCGTTACAAAAATTATGGTCATTATCAGCAAGGTCACAGGTGTAACGGTATCTTGCCTTGCCGACCGCCGAATCTGTATTATTATTTTCAGATAAACACTATCAAAGCAGCGTAAAATGACGAGATATCGAACGATTTTCATTTGTTTGTAACACTTACAAAATGTCAAATAAAATATTCTGCATAATAATAATTGCATTGGATTTTAGCAACATTTATTAAGTTTTATTGCCTTTATTAGCTGAACCTATCGTAATCTATTACTTAGGTCTCTCCCAATATACGTCACAATACCCATATCTCTGACCGCCGCCTCCAATCGGTCCCAATCACCTGTTTGAGGGTTTTATTGTTTTAACTGTAATCATTTTAGGCTTGCTTTGTCATATCAGTCGCTATGTCATTATGGTTCAATTAATGATTATTAAACGTGTAGATACGCATGAATCAGCCGAGTTATTATTACAAAGTTGAGTTGTAACTAATAGATAATGCAATCAGCTCATAATAAGTACTTGTAGGGATTAGTTTTTAAGCTGATTTTACGTAGGAGTATGGGCGTTTTGTAGTGCATTTAGTAGTATTTGCTATACTACTTAATGTGGTGCATTGAGTAGTACCTATAACAAATACCTACTACTTAACAAAATGTCCAGCTTTCCACACAACTTCCAGCCTTTTATCCACAATTCCCAACATTCTCCAGTCAAAACTCTTACCCTACTGAATCCTCAGCCTTCGCCACGCACTACCCATATTTTCTCCAAACAATGCCCAAACTGAGGCGTCCTCTCTCGGCGTTGCCACTCACATCTGCCATATAAATCCTTTTTGTTAGTCGCCTTTCACTCATTCTCTCAACATGACCGAACCCGACGCCCGACGCCCTAGTAAGACCTACCCTGACCTTATTGGTGACGTTCTTCAGAAAGGTCGGGTGCGTAGTACTCGTAACCGGCATGCTTGTATGACCAGATGTATGAACTGTTAAGGCGAAAGAAGTATGTAAGGATGTAGCAGGTGGCGTTCTGTGGTTTCTGCCTACCCCCATGGGAAAAAGGCGTGAGTTTATGTATGTGTAACGCCAAATTCTTTACACACAGTGTGCCTTTTCCACCTATTGCACTGATTTCTTCACTCAACACCTAAGTTCCTCAACTAAACGCCTAGTTACTCACACTCACTAAACGTCAGCCATTTACTATATCTTACTACTATTCGCAATTCGTTTGTTATAGGCCCTTGAAGACTACAGAATTGATAACGGCACAATCGTCGGCTTCCCCGGAGCCAAGGCGTACGAAGGCGAGAACATGTTGTACGAGAAGTGCGACATTCTGGTACCCGCCGCCATCGAACAAGTCATTCACAAGGAGAACGCACACAAGATCAACGCTAAGGTAACGTAACTACAAATAACAATAATTGTTAAGATTATTTTAAGGGGAGAAATTATTTGAAAGTATTAAAAAAATAATCTGCTGTCATACAAACACTACAGTCAATTAAAAGGTGAACAGTCATAAGTAGTTTCTTCAACTTTCTTCGCTCCCTTGAAGAATCCTAAAGATTCTAGACAGCCGGTATATTATAGCGACCTACTATCAGAACTTGCCTTTTTACAAAAAATCTTTCGGCAATTTTGATATTTATCTCTCTCTCAACAATATAGTGTGGGTAGGTAGTTTGTCCAAGACCTTGTTATTCTTATTCAGCGTTATCTTTACAATAACATAACATGGGAAATACTCATATAAACACGTCGTAATTGGTATTCTAGTGAGATGTATTTTTGCTGTTGACAAAGGCGGTGAAACAGTTAATACCCACATAAAACTCTTCGGCGTTAAACAATACGATACAAAACTCATGCTCAAATACCTGTCTTAATTCTAGATCATCGCTGAAGCCGCCAACGGTCCCACAACCCCGGCAGCTGACAAGATCCTCATCGACCGTAACATCCTGGTCATCCCCGATCTCTATATCAACGCTGGTGGTGTGACCGTCTCCTTCTTTGAGTGGCTCAAGAACCTCAACCACGTCTCATATGGACGTCTTACCTTTAAATACGAGCGCGAGTCCAACTACCACCTATTGGGTAAGTTTATTATTATTATTATCAAGATTTGTGGGAGCGAGTATAGCATTAAAGAATCAAAAGATATGCGTTTCGGATTTCAGCCTATATTACAATAGGCCTTCCCTTTTTCCAGTTTCCACTTGTCTCTGTGTCACTTTCGGACTTTGGAATGTGCTCAAGTAGTCAATATTATCCAGAGCAATTCCCATTAAAAGATCGTAGAGCTTAAAATTATAGGGCACGATTTCAAATGCGAGTTTCGTGTCAACTCTAAATGTTGTTTATTTCTACGTGAAACCCTCCTTCCTCATATCTCACGATTACATAAGTTGTTTGTACAATATTGCGTATTGCGCAAACGAAGACCGCAAACGTTGCAGGCACGTTATTATCTGTTTGTTTCATGATTATAGAAGGTCAGTTTCCCTTATTGTATTGTACTACATCAGGCTTTACCTAGGCCAAGATAAAGTTTCCACAAATACCACGATAGTGATAGTGCACGTGATGGTTCCAAAAATAACTTCCATACGTATGGTTGAGCGTAAAATAAAAATAACGACATTCGATCTTTCACTTACTGTTTGCATCACTATTTTTGACACTTTGTACAACACATTCAATAATAACTACACTGGTTCACCAGAATAAAAAGTATTATTTTAAGTGCAGTATAAACGTGTTTCCTTTTTCAGAATCCGTACAAGAGTCGCTAGAGAGGCGTTTCGGCCGTGTTGGGGGTCGCATTCCAGTTACTCCTTCTGAGTCCTTCCAGAAGAGAATCTCTGGTGCCTCCGAGAAAGACATCGTCCATTCCGGTCTCGACTACACTATGGAGAGGTCGGCTAGGGTAAGCATCAAAGAAAATGTTACTTGTTTTCGATTCCCCTATCTAATGCAAAATGCATGGAAATCGACCTATCCTGCAATGTATATTCAAATCAAAAATTGTTTCAAATTTTTTTATATTAATAGACGTAACAATTTTCTGCATTTCCACAGGCCATTATGAAGACTGCAGTGAAATTCAACTTGGGCTTAGATCTGAGGACAGCGGCGTACGCCAACTCCATCGAAAAGATCTTCACAACATACGCCGACGCCGGTCTTGCATTCTAAACACTCACTAGATAATTTGAAGTATTGTCTGCATTTTATAGACTCCATTTTAGTCCCTATGCACATAAGTGTAACTTTTAAGACATTATTATCACAGTATTTTTTGTTTGTTGGAATCATGGCTTTTTTACTTTAATGTTAAGCGAATCGTTAAAATTTTAAAGTAAAAATTTTATTTTCCAATTGTATCGTCTTGAATTTTTGAATAAAATTGTTTTACTGTTATTCCTAACCTGTATTTTTATTATTTGAAATGCTTGGAGGAACAGGAGCAGGATCCTTAAAAGCAATATAAAAAAATGGGGGTAATTTTTTTTAAATATTGCTTTTAAGGATGGGAAATCATCAAATGACTTCTTCCGCTTTGGGTGAAGCGGACGGAGTGTCAGACTCTTATTGACTAAAACTCATCCGTGTTACTTCCGATGCCCTTTGCGTTTCATGGCCGCGGTGACTCTTTCGAACAAACTGGCGGAGCTCCTCCAATCGCTGCTAATCCATCTTGGTTCCCCTAGAGAGCAATGGAACGCAGCATTCTAGACGTAACAAAAAAAAACGCATAGAATACAACGTGGTGACATGCTGCGTGCCAAAACAAAAGTAAATAAAGGCGGCACACGTACCTCAGCCGCATGCCACCTGTAGATGAAAGGCACTGCTAAAATGCCGAAGATACTAGAAAGAAGTTACGAGATAACATTGAAATGTTTACCGGGAGGGCTGGTTTGAGGTGGCGCGAAAAAAGGATACCTTGAACGGCTTTGTAGTAAGGCTGTTTATTATGGACAAGGAGGTAAAACAAAGCAAACCATAGAGCTCATACAAACTAAACTAACGTCTGA
This sequence comes from Caradrina kadenii, assembly GCA_947462355.1. NCBI lineage: Eukaryota > Metazoa > Arthropoda > Insecta > Lepidoptera > Noctuidae > Caradrina > Caradrina kadenii. Next base: position 8,521,328 of record OX381683.1, on the reverse strand, counting down.
CCGCGTGATCGAGTGGCTCGCTTTTTTTATTTAACCACTGATATTCTGCGATGACGTTCCAAATTTTTAATAAATAAAAACCAGCAACTGAAAATAATATAGGCCAAAAAAAAATTCTTCGACGTGGCTGTTTATGTTCCTAAGTAAAATACAGAACCGCTTTGTAGTTTTTGTTGCACTTGGTAAAAAAAGTTCATACCAGACAGTACCGAGAGTATGCCATCTAATTTGATCTATTGACGGAATATTATCTCAGTGAAGTACAAGTTTCAATCGTATATGATTTGAGTGAATCTTATGAAACTACTTAACGTAAAACCAACCCATCTGACTAAATATATGCTCTAGCTAGGCAACATTTTGTGTTTGAAGGACTTTCTTAAGACAGACCGTCCGAGTAGGCTTCTGATCGAAGGGGCCTACTGGTAGATGTTGGGTATTCCCAATATCTACCAACAGGCCCCTTCGTTTAAAAAGTTTCATATTATATTGACCAAAATGTAGAAAACCATCTACAACTACAACCATCGACAATAATATTTCACTAATTTACTGAACGCTATGGATTCATATCTGACGCATTTTTTGGAACGCAGCCAATTACGTGGTGAAATGTCAGTTGTCAATCGATGCGAGTTGTGAATATTTTTCTATACGATTCCAATTATTTTTGTGACTACGCTATTCGGGAAATTATTCATAACAAAATGTTCACACCAATATTTCTTACAATATTTATGACATTAATTAACGGCATTCTATCTAAAAGCGTTGAACTTACCTTCGAGTTACCTGATAGTGCAGTAGAATGTTTTTATCAAGAAATAGAAAAGAATACCTCAGCGGCATTAGAATATCAGGTAATTTACATTTCCCAAAAAATTAATTAACGGAATATTTTTTAAGTTACTAATGCCTAATCTTTATATTTAACGGTTAATTATATTTACACCGAACTAACCTCAACAAATTCGTTCCGTTTGTTCAATAATTTTTCTGTTCAAGGGTAAGACTTTATTGTACCATAAAATGTTTCAGGTAATCACCGGAGGACAATATGACGTTGATGTAAAGATAGAAGGTCCCAATAAACAAATTATTTATCAGCAACAAAAAATGCAATATGATTCACACCAATTTACTGCACAAATAACAGGTATTTATTAAAAAAAAAGCATTTTTTTCATGTAATAGACAAATGTCCACTAAAAGAAACCAAAACTCATTTTGATAATTGTATGCCATGAGTTTTTCCAAAGGAATGTTAATGACTTTAGTAATTTTAGTCTATTTTTAATTAGATTAGGATCATAAAATGTGTAACTTATATTCTTAGACTCATTCTTAATTTATTTTGTTTTAGGAGTATACAAAGTTTGCTTTAGCAATGAATTCAGCACATTCTCCCACAAACTCGTCTACATGGAACTTAATGTGGGACCTGAGAAACCATTGCCTGGAGTTGGTGACCATGCTACTGTACTTACACAGGTTGGTACATTAATTTATTATTGAATAACCAAAAACATACTGACAGAATATGAGGATAGAATGTTTTGACAGACAAATATTTAATAAAGCCCATAATAGCATTGAAACCTCAAAGTAAAAGGCTGGTAACCTGTTTTCTGTAGCAATCAGAACTATTACATCAACCAGGTGTGATGTGTGTATGGAGTTAAACATATTGTAGTAATTTATGTAAAACCAACCGACATGCATTACACCTGATAAGGAAAACCCATAAACGCTTTCCACTACTAATGTGTTGAGCTAGTAATAAAGAGTTGGAAATAAGTATAAAAATCAATCTCAAGAGATTTCTTATCTCCAATATTCATAACAATAAGATTATAAATTTCCATGGTCATAATGTTGAATGGTCTAGTTGGCTTCATAACTTTGGCAATCCATTTTGTCAAATTAGATACAATGTTTAATCCTATTGAATAATAACAACTAGTTTGGAAGAAAACGGAACAATGTTCAATTTAATAATAAAACTTTTATTTTCAGCTGGAAACTTCTGCAGAAGAAATTCACTCAGCCCTCAACAGAATCATTGATCACCAAACTCACCATAGGTTAAGGGAAGCTCAGGGCCGCAAGAGAGCAGAAGACCTCAACGAGAGAGTATTCTGGTGGTCTATGTGTGAATCTATAGCAATTGTTTGTGTAGCTTTCGCACAAGTTATGGTCCTCAAGAACTTCTTCAGTGACCGACCAACATTATACAACAGAATGTAATACCTAGTTAAATATATAGTTTATTTATTAAAACATCTTTGGGGTTTACTTTATTCTAGTTTTATTTGTTATAATGTACAGTTTAAGATCTAATATTATAAAATCATTATTTTGCAACTTAGAACTCAAGAAATTATTGTATTATATTACACTGTAAAATAATATACATTTAAAATGGTTACACAACTTTTGGAATATGTTTTAATTTTGCCTAACACGATGTAACAAAATAAACTTAGTTCACAGACTAATTTAAGAAATTGTCAGTGTAGGTTTAATCATCTTGTTGGATAAAATTACATATTTGTTTTGCAATCTGCTCACTTTTACTTCTGACTTCTATTCAAAAGAGCACTAACAGAGCAAAGACTCCATTTACTAAGGCACAGGGGTAGGCAATGAGTGGCCTTTGTTCAGCATCACCTGACATAGTAACAAAAAGTCTACTAGCAGAAAGAGCTGACCAAATCACTGCAACAGCTGATAAACTTAAACCTACTGATCCTTCAAGAGAGATAAATATACCAAGCCCTGCCAAGACAACCATGGGTAACATACAATAGCCTAATACACTGGCCACACTTAACAGAGTAAAAACTCCTTCAGAGCGACTCATTAAAGATAATAAGCAGTACATCAAAATCACCGACATTACAGATAAGCCATAAACATATCCAAAGTGAGCTTTGTTCCCTGCAAGAAACAGACACACTGCAAGAGCTAAACAAAATGCTATTGGGCCAGCAATATCGGTATCCCTCAAAAGAAAGTTTGCATCATCAGCTTTTGATTGACCGTGGAATGGATTCATGACAGCTAAAGTTTTTTCCAGTATTCTATCCGGGTATATTTCAAGTTCATCCAATAGCGGCGGTTCGTCGAAGTCGGTCGGTTCTGCGACGGGATCCCCAGGGACTGGTGCTGGCGTGAATATGTTTGAGTTGTAATATTGATTGTTATTAGCAGTCATATTCCCCTGATTCTGGTCGAATGAATAGTTTTGTTGGTCAGTTGGAAACGTCTGAAAATCTAAAACAAAAACAACATTAGGTAAAAATATGCTTTAATAATAAACCATGATAAAATAGATGAAAGTGGCAGCTCACCTAACGTCTGCGTTGGATCAGCAAAGGTGTTGGAAGTGTTGAAAGAGTAATTTTGACTACTATTTTGTGTCTGCCACGAGTAATCGTTAGGGTTGCTGAAATTGGCCATTTTTGATGTCTATTGAGGTTCAGACTTCAAAATAGACAAATTTATTTCATGTAAATAATTAAAAACAGTTAACCAAACTGACCAATTCCATGTCACTACTTGTCAATTAAAGTTATCTGTCAATGTCAAACAAACATGACAAATAACAGTTTTCTAGTGAAGGAAACAAAATCGACTATTAGGTCATACACGCTATTAAAATGTGTTTGGTCCTATTAGAATAATAACTTTCTTGTCTCCACTTAGTTTTATGTATTTGAGTTAATTAGGATATTTATTTATATCAACATAGACTACATCGCAGATTAGGCAGCATCGAATGCTCGATAAATGATGTTTACTACGTCTTTTGGCGCAGTACTGTAACTGCACTGGACTCTACGCACTTATTAAATTTTAAACTCCCTATTGTCCATTTTAAGCAATCAATATTTACAACGGTGGTAAGTAGTAATAAAGGTATACTTAAATAAGTAACCTTTTTTCAGAGTTGTTAAGATTTGCTCGCCCCCTTTTCGCAGTTCGCTGGTATGTTTAGGTCCCATGTAGGACCTAAATATACCAGCGAGCTGTCGGTGCACATATACACCTCTGCTTAACACTTCGGGGAATACAGGCATAATGGTATGTTAAATAAAATAAAAATATAATTATGGCATACTTTATTCCATTAAACATAGGTAGTCACTGGATCTATTAGTACGTTGGAATGTTTTCGAGTTTGTTTGAATCGTTACAGATCATAACACATACAAGTTTTAGTGAGTAGATAGAGGTACAATATTATTACAGTCAATCGAAACGTGAAGTTACATTGTGTGTATTTAATAATCACATAAATTAAATACAATTTCATAAATAAAAAAAATAAAATGCTGTTACATATAATTTTATAAAATTACGGTATCTATTTCAGTTTACAAATAACATGTAGATACATTGTTTTAGTAATAATAAAGTTCTGTAGTTAAAATGGAGTCGTACCACAGTGCATCAAAAATTATATCGTAATACTACAGTGGAACGTTTTGTTTGGAAAGCTCGTATTTGGGCACACAGGGGTTAAATGTAACAGGTGTGAAAAGACACATAACGAAGCCGAAATACTCTTCTCTTTTTTCTTCTTCTTCTTCTCTTAATCTTACCATCATTGCGATGTTTTTTTTTGTACCACACCCAAGTATTGTGTGGAACCTATGAACCCCTGGATACGGAGGTTAGGAAATTAGGTCAGTTCTATCTTTTTGGCACGTTTTCTGTAGCATGCACCCGAAACTCCAATGTTTAGCGTGCGTTATTTTGCGCATTACCATAAACAAGCGATTTTGTACACTCAAAATAAAAGCAGTTTCCCGGAAATCATTTTCGCTCAAAGTTACTTAGATTTTCAGCATGCGTAATAACGGCTATGTTATGTGTCTTTTTAAATCCCGTATTTTAAACTACATAGACAATACTGGAATGCACCAAAGTAATTCCGGAGACGAATCATGATCCAGAGATCTATATGAATGTCAACCACGATTGAAAATGTCTTACCATCGCTGTCTCTAATATGATCTGGAGATCGATCCCCACTTGCAATCAATCAATTGAGTTTGCAAGTTTGCAATCTCAATATCATCTACACATGTTGGCAAGTACCTTCAAACATTTTAATATTCGCACGATTGAGGGTCAAAGGAAGTAGAGAGAGAGATAACGCTTACTGGCTTTTAATGGGTCTCATGGTGCTTTTCATCTTGATTGCAAGCTCGACCACTTGGTGGGTTGCAAGTAAGGATCGATCCACAGATTGTATTGTAGAGAGCAGCCGTTAAAAACACATAAGTACCAGCCGTACTATGCATAAATGTAAAAATATTATCTTTGGTGCATTCACATACATTAACATTACATCTTTCGTTGGACAGAGCATGGTCGTAAAATAATATTTTCAGGTACTTATTCTCTTATCAAATAGCAAACAAACTACAAAAAATACCCATTTTTGTATTTTTGAATTAATATAAACTTCGTACTTGTTGAGTTTGCCATGTTTTGACACGGACATTAATGATACCTAATACATTTTTATTACAACAGTTATGTTGATAACAAAATTAACAAAAAAAAAAAACACAAATCAAAATGTTTTTAACTTATGTTACAATTCAAATCATTAGCTAATGTATACATATTGTTTTCTAAAATTTACCAATTTCATTTAAGTATATTGGAATTTGTAAAAAGTAATAGTAGGTACAATCAAACTCATAGGGCAGTCTTTAAGCTAAAATGCAGGCTCCATTCACTTGATAACCTTCTTTTTAAACCGGTGTGATAATGAAGTGTCGGTAAAAAATTTCATTTAGTAGGTATTTACAAATAAATAAGGTTTAATTAATATTGTTCTAAATTCAGAAAATAACAGCAGCTTTTATGTTCATTTAAAAAACATTAGTAAAACCTAACTTTTACGAAAACATGACGAAGCTACAGGTTTGTGCAGATTTTGGAATATACCATAAACCACTTATGAAGGCAAAAGTTTATTCATTCTTTTCTAAAAACCGACACCTTATCACACCTGTCTACATGCTGACTCACGTTTAACGAGAAATTCTCAAAGACATCCATGACCAACGCGAAGTCAATCCGTTATTGATAAAAAGGAGTTCATAATAAAGTTAGTCATAAATTACCTAAAATTAAAAAAAATATGTACAATCTACATTTTGTACATGCAATATACAATATACGCATACATTTCCATCAGCATAATATCAAAGTACAGAAAAAAAGTCACACATATGAACACACTAATGAATGGAGATTTCGTAACAAATTATTCTTGTCTTCAGAATAAAATAATGTCTATCAATGCTCATATAAAAATCTTATGGAAATAAAAACAAAAATCAAAAAATTTATAACATACATATTATATCACAGATACCTAAGGAAGATATTACTTATTATATCTAACTGCTGGTGCTGTAAACAGTCCCTAAAATATTTTAATAAATAAATAAAAAGCACTCAATCTCAAAATCCTATGTGAATACTGTTGATAAAATATTCATGTTAATAGCTCAATTTCCCGTGTTTCATTGTTAATACACAAAGTCATATATAATATTCTTTTGTTACACATTTACACTTGAAAGTAATCACTAACGGTGGCGTCTCCTCCGTTATTAATACTGCTTTTCGTCTCGCTTTTGTTTGGAACGTTAATTTTTTCATAACCCGCTGCTGAGTCTGACCTTTCCACACTTGAACTCCCCGAAGCCTCGTTATGAACCTTTTCGTACGGCGGTTCTTTCTTTGATAGTTCAAAATATTTAACACTTTCGTAATTCGGGTCCTTTTTGGAGCGTACCGAATCATATTTTGAGTCCTTCGATCGAACCGACTCATATTTGGGATCTTTACATCGTAATGACTCGTAATTTGGATCTTGTGTACTTACACTTTCATAGTTAGGGTCTTTGGGGCGAACTGATTCATAGTTAGGATCTGATTCGCTTCCTGTGTTGTAGAGGGGGTCGTGGGGCATTGACTCATAATTTGGTTCTAAGGTGGGTTCTTCGTTATTGTTCGCTGGCCAATTGTTGTACTTACTGGGCTTTTTATTTACTGTGGAGTAGGTAGGCTGTACTTTGTAGTTAGGCGCTATTGTGGCGTAAGGCGGTGTGGGTGGCTGGTTCCTCAAAACTTCGTAATTCGGATCGGAATCCGAGGCATTGTTATCAGTTTTGGAAATATGCTCATATCCTGCGTCACTGCTAATAATGCTGTTAGGGCCGCTATCAACGACCAGATGATTTAATTTTAATAAGTTATTGTTTGAAAAATTTGAGTTGGGTCCTGCTTTGTTTATATCTTTGACTGTTTCGTACCCGGGATCTTGGTTTTGGGATGTTTTCCGCTCTTTGTGTGCAATTGTTTCATATCCGTGATTCATAGATTTTTTACGGTCTATAGTCTCATAGCCTGGATCATCACTGCGGTATTTGGATGTATGAGGCTCACCGTCGGCACTCGTAAAGTCTTTGGACCGTCTTACCGTCTCTTCCGTTCTTCCTTTAGGTTTTTTGCTTACTTTAGCATACATTTCCTCGAGGTTACGCGAAGGACTCTCAGTAACGCGGTGATCCGAATTCAAACTAGTGTTGGCATCCGCCGATGAATAGTCACTATAACCTGTAATAGAATTATATAGGTTATCAGTTTCACCATCGCGTTGATCGATATCAATGTTTAGTTCTCTGGCGACGAGCGGCCTGATTAAGTCCCCGGAACTAAACCGATGCTTCTCGACGGGGTAATTGCAACCGTAGAAATCAGACGAGCTGACGCAACTGTTGTTTCGTTGGTGTTTCTCGTTCAGACTTCGTCGCAATTTGTCATGATTGAAATGAAGATCGCCTGGAAATGAAGATCGGTATACAGAACTCATTCCCAAATTATGAAAAGAAAATAATATTACTGTCAAGGTTTAATAGTGTATACTTTCTTAATCTCCTCTGAAACAACATCGTACTACCTGCAGGAGTAGGCAGTATGATGTTGTTTACAATAACCATATTACAAGCAAACGAACCATCACCAATGTACGAAGTAAGTACGTTATTAAACATCAAACCTCACACACAAATGATCATTTGAAACATTAAACAAAAATATAGCTCTTACATCATAAACAGTACAAACAATCAGTCCTATTTATACCCCGATTCTAGCACACGCTCATATCACACCTCCACATATCGAACCGAATTCGGTTTTACTAACCCCCACACACACAGACACAAACACCTTAAGACATTTTGTACGCATGCTGTTATAGTTCTTTATTGCATAATTATTAGTGACAAACGAGAGAAGACATTGATTCCTGTGACACAGGCTAGCTCGGTTAGCTCGGCGTATCATCGATATATCGAAAGTATTACATTATAATTATTGCTTTTAGATGCCGACTGTTGTATAACTACAAAATATCTCAGATCAACAAATCCAATTACCTGTACTCGACATCCGCTGGTGTCGCTGCGCCAGCGCCTGCTCTATGGCAGGCTGGCGGGGTGCGGCGTGGGACGACGAATGCGCCGAAGGATGAGCCGCGCCGTGTGACGTCACGTGCGTCATATTGTGCGACGACGAGTGCGCAGGCGCGTGCACTGTTACGTGTGATGTGACGTGTGACGTTGCGTGAGAGCTGACGTGAGAGTTGACGTGAGAGCTCGCATGTGACGCGGCGTGGGACGTCGCGTGCGGCGGTGGTGGCAGCGGCGAGTTGGCTTGTCGCTTCTCTGGCTTCGGAGAGCCGAGCGCGCCCGTCGAGTTCGAACATGACGAGGACGATGCTGGTGGATGTTCCATTTTATATTATTATAGTGTTAGGCCTCGACAACTTTATTGCGTCTGACAGTTTTATTATTATAAATTAATAATATTCGTTGTATTATTTACACTGTAGAGAGGACGAATTTGGCAAATATTGAAATTTTTGAAGCTTCGGATTATGTTGTATTGACGAAATGAAGGGGATTGTGAGTGTGTTACGCTATTCGTTTAGGCAATGGCGCTTAGTAGGGGATTTTCAATGGATATGACCTCGAAACAGTTTATATCCAGTGATGAATGGCAATATACAAGGTCTTTTTTTAAATTAATTGTCAAGAATCAAGAATTCACAATATCACAAACGTGATGGGTTTGATAGACAACAAACATATTGTTTTATTGCTTGACTCGAGTTCGTTAAACGGCGCCAGCTGATTATTTAAAATTATAATTTTGTGAAACCGTTTGTTGATTGATCTGATTCCTAATAGATACGGATAGATACCCATCACGTATGTAAAATTTCACCAAATCATTAAAAATGGCCCTTTATTAAGTCAAATTGAAATCCTTTACAGGATAAACACATACATACTATAAAAGAATGACCAACATAATTGAACATTTACAAACTTATTAACCAAACGAATAATGTTAAATTTTTCCCTATGTTCTTTATTTAATTTTGGACAACACGTGAATAATAAATATAAGACTATACCTTGTCTGGAGTGTGTAGCATTAGATGTCGATGCACCAACATCTGGTGGGGCACTCCTTCTAAACAAATCACAACATTTAAAAAAAGGCATTACAATAAATTTATTTAATTTCACAATACAAGCGTCCTCGCGGACACTTACGAGCTACTGAAAACGCAAAATAATCTGGGTACGACGCTATTGGAATATCTGTGGTTATCGTAAAGTGACGTCATTAGTAACATGTAAATCTATTAAAAAATGATAGGTACGAAATCAATGACAAATCTTTGTTTTTGTTTTTTTTATTCTTATCTTGAATATGTTATTTACTCGCGTAGTAAAATCCAGACTAGTTTCGAAATAATACGAAGCTAAGATTTAGTTCGTTCTGTCAAAATTAGGCCAAAATGCTCAGAATTTGATTGACGAAGGGTAATGTTTGTAAAGTTTACGCTAAGCTTCGATTCAACTCGTACCTTATGGTGGCACTTCACATGGCGTGTGTCTAAATATTCAGGTTACTTGAGTAATTTAAAATACGTGCTAAGTCTACTAGATTAAAGTTGTTTATTAATAAGCGATAAAACGCAAATATTTTCATACACCAAGTGAAGTGCCAGCCTTAACCTCAGATGTGAGCTACTCACGCGTGAGCGTTGCATGCGAGAAATAAGCGTGTTACAACTCACAAATAATATAAACCGTTGCATTAATAACATATCATATTCAACATCACCACAGTTTAAAACAAATTATTATTATAATTTTACCTCGACACATGAGTGGGGTCAGTATGCAGTAGGTCCGGCGTGGGATCCCGGCGACGCGGTTCGGTCGCAATCTGCGCGTACGTGTCCGACCCTTCGCCCACGCTCGCCTCTTCAATCGCTGCGTACATCTCATCTGTTCATAAATTGTTTTTCAATAACTCAGCTCGAGAGAGTCGAAAGGGGAAAATTAACTCGCGGTTTGCTGGTGTTAATTGATTGACCAGTTTAGTAGGGCTAATTGCTAAAGATACTTGAGACGTATTTAAGTACCGTCTGTATTTGGAACGAACTGTGAACTGTGGTTGTGCATTGGTACACCTCTGCCTATGGTATGTATTTGGAACTTTGTTAGTGTCGTTATGTACTACCATTTGTTTGTAAAGATACTATTTTTTATCAAGTCCATTTATTAGGAAATGCGGAGTAATTCTATATAGGGCGATTTCCCTCAATAGTGCTTCCTAATTGAAAACTACTTAAATATAATTACAAATAGATGTTTATGGTGGCGGTCGATTTTTTATGTTGTGTCTATTATAATGATAAGGATCGTAATAAGGGAATTATTGATGTTTGAAATCTGCCACTAACATCAAGATATTTGGGCTGTAGGTGCCGTAACTAATCGGTATCAGAACGAGATAGATCGATTACACACCAATAGTAATGTCTATCAATTAAGTTAAGATAATAGTAAAATATTTATAACATTACTAAGCCTAATTTGATAAAACTTCAAAGAAACCGAGGTACTAAGAATCTATTCATTTTAAAACAAACATTATTTTAATTTATAGCGGGAAGCGAGCTTAGGGAAATCCATTAAAATGAAGATTACCAAGATTAGCGTACAGTATCTACTCTAAAAGGCGATGAACATTTCTTTTAGCAGATTAATATAGGAAGGTGATTAACAGATTAGATAAATACGGTGCGATAAGCACTTATAATATAGAAAATAGGTCATTAAAGGTGGGTTCGCGTAAAAAACGGATTTACGCTTTTAATCATGCTCATTATGAATTCCAAGTTGATAATTGTAAGATACGCAATGAGCGTAGTTCGAAAAGGTATTTGGTCGTGAAGGTTCGTTTGCGCAAAAACCAAAAAAGTTCCCTATCTGCCAAATACGCCCGTCATCTTCTATAGATGTCTATATTTTTTTCTGTATGTGTGTATGTCACTGAACCCCTCCTAAACGGCTAGACTGATTTTAATGAAATTTTTTGTATGTTTAAGTGGGTCCGTGGATGTTTTAGATTCCCAATTAGACTCAGTAGGTGGCACTGCAACTCAACGTTCAGTAGGATAACGTCGGATCCGCTAGTTTTGGTCGTCGGATCTGTTTTAGATCTTCTGAACCATTGTTCAAGTATTGTTAGGGTAAACAAGGCATGACAAGTTTGCTCAAAAAATTAACACCTCCAAACAGAATAAAGGCATATATGCTATAAACTTACCGGAGTCATCAGATACTGTAGCATAGTGAGGTTGTGACGGCTGCTTGCTGCTCTGAGCACGGATGTTACTTAGTGGTTCGCGCACTGAAATGCTTGTGTACCCCTCTGCAAGTAAACATGGAAATAAATAATAAATCACTTTCAGGATCATAAAGGATTGTAAAAAGAAAATTACCCATTCTTCCCTTCACTGTAATCATTTTTTTCTACTGGACTATTCCTAGGAACCTTGAACTATTCCGATCTGTCACCCTGGTTTGTCCCGTTATAGGGACAGATCGGAAAAAAGTTTGATCTGTCCCCCTGTTAGCAACGACGGGACAGTTTATTATTCTATTCACTCCTATCTGTCTCCGTGATCAGTGATAGGGGGACAGATTTGATTCTGATTTGATCAGATTTTTCAAAGCGAGGTGACAGATCGGAACCTTACAATATAGAAAGTAAAAGTCTCATTTATTTTTAACTTGTTTTTACGAAAACAGGTGGAAATGGTCTGAGTAAACTTTAAATATTTAGAAGTTTATTCAGACCATTTCAACATGTTTTCGTAAAAGTTTTGACCCCTGTACTATTGGATGGACCCGTAAGCACAATGTTTTACGTGCGTTACGTAAACAGTGACTTTTCACACCAAAGTAAAAATCGTTTCCTAACAATAATTTTTTGCTTATTTTTCTTCAAAAGTACCTTTTAATGGTCTAATTAAAATAAATGATTTGACGTTGAATTTGCACAATACTGCTTAGTTTGACGGGCAGTACGCTTAGTTAAGGGGCATATGATTGTGAATTTTTACATCCTGTATAAAATTTTAATAATTATAATTAAATTTTAATAAAAATTTTATACAGGATAAAATTTTAAAACTCAGATTGTACTAAAACTCGTTTGGTTTCATTTCACTACCACGGCGAGTGTATAACTTGGCGTAAAAATAATAATATTCCCCTTCCCCTTCAAGTTACGACATACCTACCTGAAGTTTGTTTCTATGTATTTTTTCCGAAGTCTTGGGTAGTCGCGACAATAAACACAGGCTTAATTTAGTCATTAGATTCGATAACTCAAAAAACGGGTTGCCACTTTGCCAGACGAAGCTTATCATACTCATATCGGTTTAAAAATGTAATGCCCTGATCATGAAACTATGTGTACTTTGTAGAACAATAGTATTAGAGAGATAACATTGTTGAAATATGTAATTGAGGGTCAATAACTGATATACTGTAGTGATAGTGTGGCTGTCGATATCTGGTGACGTGATGTCAATATGCTTAAATGCACCGTTAAGTTACTGGCCAATTTGTAACTATACAAAAAAAAAAGGTTTGGTACTTCGAAATATGAAACTTAAAATTGGGATTAATAAGTCTGTGTGTTTGTGCGGTAATCGCCGCGAGCGTTCGCTTCGCTTTTTGTATTACTTGCATTCCTTATGTAAACGTTCTTTATCTAAAAGAGCATTCATTCGCAAACCGAATTGTTTGGTGAGTAAGAACGGGCGTTAAAGAATGTTTGATTCGCGAATGAATGAGTGAACAAAGTTTGCTAAGCGAATGCTTGCCGTGAGTAGGTACCTAAAGTTCTTATTATCAGTGAGGCTCGAGGTTTGGTTTTGATTATTATAATAATCAAAATATATATTTCATTATTTTTTAATTGATGACAATCATTTAAAAAGTTATCTAATGGTTTCGTATATAACGAGATTTAATATACTACCTACCTACGAAAATTGATTATACTTATTGATAATAAATCTTCGTCAGTACAATTAATATTATCAACCCAGATGCAGTTTACGATTTCGCGGAATTACTGACAAAAAATCTACATTAATTTAAATAGGAAAAGTGTACTGCCATAATGCAGACTATAAGAAAATGAGCTTTAACTCTTATGAGTAAGGTAAAATTTCATGTAAAGAGGTTGAAAAATGCTTGATAGCTATTTTTGGCTTATCCGTTTCAGAATCTTATCAGTATATAATGGAATTTGGGTGTGATTTTAAATCTACATGGACATCTACAGGCAACCTAAGAAGGAAGATTGAATATTGATCGATTGCATTAATTTTCTTACAAAATTATAAAAGTAAGTATACCTATTGCAACAACCTATTGCATTTTTCTAGAAATAGTTTTACATTGGCCTAAAATTAACATATTATAAATATAGTGCGAAGGCAGTAGTTTTAAAACCTAGTGAAAGCTTGAAACCTTTAAAAATGGAAACTTTATAATGCTATAAAAAAAGTAGAAAATAAAGGAAAACATGAAGGAGTCACTAAAGTATATGCCGACGTTCCTGACAGCCGCGATCGTGAAACTACAGAGCTCTATGACAGGAAACTCGGAATACAGTTGATGTACATACTTGCAGAATCAGTAGAATCCCCACTGAAGTGTGTGATGTTATCTGTGTTGGGGCGAGGCGAAGGCGGCGTGATGTAAGGGAGCTCCTGGCTCGATGGCAGTTGCCCACTTATCGCCACGGATGCCGATATTACCACCGATTCTGAAAACGATGTTTATTTTCAGAATTTTGAGTACCTGGTTATTTGTTCCACTAACAATTAATGTCAAGATTGAAATGTACGATTTGATCTTGTTTTTGATTGTCGGTAACGATTATACGGTTAATTCTCAGTATGAGTCTTAACAATTTAGATAATTTAATTTACTTTGAGCAAATTTAAGTGTATTTACAATTTTTTAATATAAATTACTAGATAACTCGGTAGAAAATTATGAAAAAACCATATATTATGTATGTCTTTTAGCCATTGTACATACAAACCTGCAGGATTTTGTCCAACTTCTCTCTCATCGATTTGTATGATTTCACGTTCTGATGTTTCATCCGTAATTACTTCAACAAGACTGCAATATAACCAAATACAAATCAGAGACAAATTAGTTTACGAGTTACTCATAAGTCTCTTTTTTCCTTACGGGAAACCTGAAACCGGGTCATTGTTCTTATAATTATTTAAAAAAAAATGAGAACATCTCTGAAAACACGAAGTAAAAATCTTTAATGATCGCGATTTCAAAATTGGTCCTATAGGACCAATATATAAATATAACTTTTACTATAGTAAAAGTTATATTTAACGATAGGTAAAGGAGTATTTTGTTCCGAATCGCCTTTTAAGAATTCGCCGTATTAGAATTACAACATTACATGAAAAGCAACATTTAAACAAAATTTAAAAAATATTATTGATATTATGACTTAAGTATCTGGAATCTGTTGTTGTTTGTAGAGAAAGAACTAAATATGACACCAAAATATGTTATTAATCATACCTGGCTGACGGTATATAATGATGTAATTACTTGTAATTACCAATAAGTCAATTAATTGAGATAAAGGAACCGAAAACTTACTGTGTGCAGCTAATCAGTTTTGGAGTAAAAACTCGCTGTGAGCTTGCCCCCACCTTCCAATGACGATAGTCGAAGTGTTTTTAGATACAAATATTTCCGAACAGACTAGTTAATATAAAAAGACGTGCTCTGAGCTTGCTTCCTTCCAATGACGAAAGTCCAAGTGTTTTTAGACACAGATATTTCCGAACAGACTCCTTAATATAATCGAAGTAAGTCATAATAACATCAATTCATAATTTATAAATTACCATCCATTGACAAATGTATATTTTAATATGGCCATTGGGGAGTGGGACAAATTCCAATGCATTGCTGCCCATTGTGCCTTCACAATCGTATTGTAAATCGACAGATATGCAAAGAAAGCAATGAACATATTTAGCTTGTTAATTTTTAAGTTAAGTCGAACGTCATACTAACATATTATGGCTCTCATTCTGTACTTTAGCGTAGGCGTGTTCATAGGGGTAGTCCCGGCTTGTAGATGCAGTCGCTACTGTCTTGTTACCTGCAGATAAACAACAGCGATTAGTCAAAACATGTACTAATTACACTTTAATTATCGACAGTTCCGAGTAGCGGCACTTTTGTACGATACTACCGGATCTTAGCGCCGATAATGTACTATTTTTTATTATCTCTAATCTGATGAATGAACCATGCCGTACGGAAGCCACCAATAGCCACCGTTTGAAACCTACGTTTTGTATTTGAGTTCGATAATTGTGCAATTATGCGGGTGTTTTTATCACTCGAACAGCCTTGAGTATAAACTATTTGTGTAAGTAAGTCATAATCGTTCATGACTGTCCCATTGGCCTCGTGGTGGCAAGCACGACTGTCGAGCGTGGGGCCCTGAGTTCGATTCCCAGGTCGGGCAAAAGGTGTTTTCGGGGTTTTCCATTAGGAATTTCTAGGTAACAGCCCGGAGTTTGGACGTTGGTGGTGTGACACCCCCATGCCTCGGAAAGCACGTAAAGCCGTTGCTTCTGCACCTGATCTCTCTCCGGTCGTGTCGGATAGCCGTCCCATCGGATTATGAGAGTAAGGGAACAGGGAGTGCACCTGTGTTTGCGCACACATTTGTGCACTGTAATATCTCCTGCGTACTTGACTAGTCTCCTTTAAGATTACCCGCCGTGGCCCGAATTGGTTCGGCGAATACATATACATAATCCTTAATGAATTGCTAGTTTTAGAGATATTTTTATTTTCATTTATGTGGCGGCTTTGTCCTGTAGGAAAACACCCAAAGGAATACAATTAATGAGACTCAATATTAGGTATTTTTTTTAACATTGTGTTTGGTAGTATTAATGGTAGTGAATGGCCCTACTACATACAGTTAATTCTACTGTAAAAACAATGGTTTTGGTAATAATTACATGATTATTATACCTACCTACAATGTATAGGATCTGTGGCTTTTACATAATAAACCATAGCAGGGAAAAATATTCTCGGAATATACCATCACGCCGGTATTCCCCGACGGGTTAGGCAGAGGTGTAACAATGTACACCCACAGTTCGCCGGTATGTTTAAGTCCCATGTAATAGGGGGCGAGCCTATTGCCATTAACCGAGCACAAATCCTAACTCCGAGCTGCTACTGAGAATGTTATAGAAAAACCCAATAACACTTTTTGCTCGATCTGAAAATCGAACCCAAGACCTCTAGCGTAGCAGTCGTGTTTAAGATCACTAGGCTAACGAGGCAGTTATTCTCGGAACGTATTTTTTGAATTAATTGTATACCTACTTTGTTACGATAATAACTATGTGGTACTAAGGAAAACATGTGGTTCTGTTTATATTATGTATGCATTAAAATTATAAGTATTGTTTTCCTTGAATGACAATGTGTGTAACATACTAGTTTGCATTTTTGATTAGTGTGGATATCCTCATTAATACCTTCCATCTGGGAAAAACGGAGGGCTATTTCGGTCTCTTACCGACTAAAACCCCATGGTTCCTTATACCACCATGAGTCGAAAGCCCGGTATACACGTGACGCAAGATCCGCGCCGCAGACCGGTGGTAGCGCGGCTCATTCAATACTTAGTTTACCAAAAATTATATTAACTATTTTTTTTTCTGTCATATCAAAACAAGGTTAATTAAATTTAATGTTAGTTGTATACCTGTAGTACCTACTTCAAATCAATTTCAGCAACCAGGGTTTTTAGATTTATTTTTCCTTCACTTAAAAATCTAGAGACTTATCCTTATGAGTAGTTTACCTCTTATTAAAACGTTTTCCTTGGACATCAGAGGAAAACATTTTAAGAAAAGGCAAACTAGAGGTTTATTGATGTAAAACATTGAATAATCTGCACCTTCGTAATGATCAAGTATAAGTACTGGAGGACAGTATACCGAGCCTTTATTGCGCCACTCCTAATCACGTCTGCATTTATAAATAAATTATTTAGGTTGCACTACTCGTTCTAGGATTTATAACCGTTTCCGACTACACCTATACCTATATTCGGTCAGGGTGATCCTGATAGACATAGGATATTTCGTATATTAAGTTACTACCAATACAACGCGGTTTCATCCGCGTTAAGGTACATCTTGAAGAACTGCTCCGCTCCCTTTGGTGGTAGCGCAATGTTATTTAACCGATAATATTGTTCGATAAACGAGCTATGTGTAGCTCGTTCGTTTTAAACGTAAAAAGATTTTTGAAATCGGACCAGTAGTTCCTGAGATTAACGCATTCAAACAGACTCGTTAGCTTTATAATAATAAATACAGATATACATTTATCTCTAACCCTGTTTGTACTGTCTCATGGTTATCACATGAATCTTATTGCGTCTGCTTCGCTGATAGCGAAAGTATCAAATACCTTGATTTAATTTTTCTTTGTCAACAATTTACGACTTTGAAAGTGATTCTCAAATTAGAATTTGAATACGAAATAACTTTTTCTTACTTAATGATTATTTTATGAGCTATAGTGCAACTTGGTAAATCTCTTTTCTCTTTAAGATTCTTATTCTATGCCTCTAGCTGCGTCGTGGTCGGTATTTAATTATCAAGTATTTACCCATTTAAAATGAATTATTTAACGTTAACTTGACCATAAATCTACTAACAATAAGCAATAAAATTTATAGTACCTATACTTTGTAATTATATGTTGCTTTAGTACACAATAAATAATACACTCCATGGTTAATTAACACAATGTAACGCAACGACCTAACATTTTAACATATCATATACAATTATATCTACATGACTATAAAATACATTAGTGTAACACGTCACGAAGGAATGAAACTATTTAGATAGTTTGCAGACGCCTGGTACACAAGCACAATAAAAGATCTTAACACCTTGTGTAGTTGACACTTAATTCAATAGACATAAATTCCAAAATTGAACATCAAGTAAATCTCGTTGCGCACACTTTCGCCCGCGACCTTTGGAGAACTAGGTATGTGTCGAGGTTACGTAGGTCACACCGCAACATGTTTATCCAATAACTTATGACAGTTAATTTGAACTTCACGGGCGAGATTTGCCAAGGCATATGTGGCCAAAGCAGGATTTTCACCTACCATGAAATATCGACATCAGTCAGGTACATTTCACATTGCCAACTTAATTTCTAAATCAGTGAAGCAGCATTAATCGATTCACATAAATATCGATCAAATGAATACAGTGTCTTGCAATGTAATTAAAAACGAATTAAGTACTACCATTCTAGAACCTTCAAATAAGTACCTACCTTCATCCAAATTTACGGTGGCATATATTTCGGACGCTGTGTCGCCGCTATCGGGTCTTCCAACTGCATGAGGTATTTCTGGCAAACTCCGTTGACTGTTCTGTGTAGAAGCCCTGTCAATAAATAAAGATAAGTACAATAATGTACCTATAACTCAAATTTTTCCCAGGGCCCAGAGCTAGAGGACTTTTCCTTAAGACACTATAAAAATGGTGAGTTGCGTCGACACGCGGAAAAAATACTGAGATGATTGAAAAAGGATAATTCATCGAATAATTACTACAACAGGTAGAACACTGTTCTTTTACCAACACTAGCATTAATGTTAATTAGCACAACTTGGGCAGACATGATAAACGATGGAAGTTTAAGCCAAATTCGAATTCCGTCAGAGTGGACACTGGACTGTTCTCTTGTACTTTAGAGAACAGTCCAATTTTAAAACAGGATAGCATGAAGGATTCTAATATAGGTATTTACTAAGGCTACCATCTATGTTTCGCATGCTTACTATCGTTAGATACATCCGTGTAGGGCCAGAGACATAAAAGCATTGTAACAAGACAGTTTCTCCTACTGACCCAAAACAAAGAAGAAAACTTTGCGTGCATCACGCAAAAGTCAAATCGTAAAGGGCACAATGCCGCTATTCTCTACCTCGGTTACTATAACATTTTCGGGACATTATAAAGTTCGAGGTCAATGGTAAATACATAATAAAAAAGTTATGATCGATCACGCTATGTGCATGGTTGCGTTTCGTTAAATATACTATGGCTTTATGACAGCAGTATAATCTTAAATAATCAGCACAGTACCTTAATTAAATAATTGTCTTACTTACTTGATGATTACTTGTATTATATAGATACCTGTCACGAAATATATATAAAGAAAGTAGGTATAGAAGTTAAGTAAGGATGTGAGTACCATATTAACGTGTACGCGTATATCCATGAAAATGTAGTAATAAAGTGTTGGTCAATGTAACCAACGGTCGAGGTATGTTTAGAATGCGAACATCGATCATTTTAGGGCTAGTGACGAATAAGATTCTGTAATTTCTTGGAATCCATGGTTTCGTCACCTCTAGATCGTAAATACGACGACGTGTGGAAATGTAGTTCAGCTACTATTTTAGGATACCAAGTGCTTTAAGTATTTTCTAAAAGGAACCGCCATTATAACGAATAGAATAAAATTAGAGGTGAATAAATTACCCTACAGTTAAGCTGGATAGGGCACCACGATGCGAGAAAAAATACAACTATAGCATCCGTCAAAGCCTGCCTACTAAAGCTTTACAAAAAGTGGAATAAGCTAACAAGTGGATCGCATTTGTCTGGCTTATAAATGATGGATGGTGCTGGAGTAGAACTTGACGTTGAATAACTTTGTTATGGAGGCAGTAAGCCCTGGGTAGTACCTATCTGGGGTAGACGGGATGCGGAAGGTGTATTGGGGCACAACTTGGTCTCAGTGCAACGGCGATAGGCGAAACCAGAAACAAAACAGTACCATTGACTTCTGACTCTTTTGAGGAGTTGAAAGCACATCTACTAACTATAACGCGCGCTTTAAATTGAGTGGGGCAGAATCGACGAAAATTTAGTCATGTTGGCAATTATGAGAACCGTAAGTAAAGCGAGGAATGCATGGTTTTCCCATGTCTGTCCCCACAGACAGTGGGTACACAAAAATCAATTTAATGCGGCAATTTGTTTTTTGGCTGAACAAAAATTTTCACGTATAACAAACGCGCTCCACGCAAGATAAACTCAAACGCGCGAGTTTAAGGTAAACTTGTCATAGATCGTTTTTATGGGTTATAAAAACTACGATCGCGAATTGTGAGTCATCAAAACCATTTGCGTGACTCATTTTAGTAACTTTCCAATTTGTGTACCCAAAATTTAAAAATAGTATACACCAGTTTTGCTCTTTTTATTGCATGAAGTTGAAATGGTCTCAATTTACAGCATAAACATTAAGTGAATGAAACACTGAGAACTCACAATCTATTCATTTAAGGTACTTCTAAATCAGTAAATGACTAACAACATCTAACAAGAAACATTAACTGTTTATAAATTAATGATACATGCAATTAGCCTATTTTATCTTTCATGCATTGTGGTTTTTATTATGATGCCAGTTAGCAATTATAAAAAAAATATGTAAGTGCATAGTCACAGAATAAGTAAACATTTCAATCTATATTCAGTTTTGAGTAAATACTTACTGTGTATTTTATAAAATAAAAAAAAAATATGAAATTGTTATTTTTAAAAGTATTTTAGAATCAAACATAAACATACCAATTTCTAGAATTCACTTAAATCATAGGACAATACACAACATAAATAATACTAGCTAGCGGTAAGAGCATAATAAAGAAGGGTTGTTCAGCAGTTACGTTTAGAATTAAAAACGTAATAGGTAATACGAAAATAGAGGAAAACTGATAGAATTAAGTACCTAAGGATGATTTGTTAGGGCAGCCCAGACATCATTTGTTAATAGTTAATAATAATAATATCCCCATCATAATTCTAATAAGATTAAAAGGTTTAATAACAAATATTATCACAAATGCTACAATACAACAAATAAAATTAGTTGAAAATTCATATAATAATGTATCTGTTAAATTGTTAAGTTTCTAGCCCCTTTTTGTTAGCCCTTGAGTTAGGTATGTCTAGTCTAGGTCATGCTAGATCTATAACAAACCGCTTGATAGAGGCCGGAGTGGTAGGCGTTGGGGACGGTGCCTCTTCATCAAAACGTATTTTGACCACACCGGCCGTACCGACCAACTCACTTCTGTTAAGTATAAAAATATTTAATGTATTATGTACATCTGTAACATTTCTGTTTGTTTAATGACTTACTCTTCTAAAATATGTTTTTTTAATCTATGTATATGTATTAGCGTTACAATATTTACGTGTTGCACTACTCAAATAGAAATATAAACATCTGCAATAACATGAGCAGTGCTTTACAATGTTAAATAAAATTGAAATTAACTAAAAGTTACGACTAGATATTTAAATTTTAAACAGATTGGTTGTATCAAATAGATTGCATTATACTTAATATATTTTCTAAATTCACTGTTGGTACTGGAATGTGCCATGAATTATTAAGTACCTAGCCTATCTAATGGTTACTGAGTTTCCCACTATTTACTTATAGGATGAATTTAATACAACAAACATTGATAACAACAATCTTTTGATAACTTTTATTTAAATTTAAGTAGGTATATAAAATTAAATATAGTCTAATAATTCCTAGTGCTTTTGGCAGTCTACGATCCAAGTATTTGATTCTTATTAGACTACTGTCTGTGTCTATCATTAAAATCGAGTGAAAGTTTATTCAACTTAATTCATTCTTAATTTATAAGTACCTCAAAAAAATTAACATATGTTATTTTATGTAAATAAACAAACACTTACTTCTGGTTGGAGTTCTTGCAGCCACAGACGCATACTGAAAGTGCTGTAATGAGAGTGACTAGCACCCCCACACTTAGAGCTATCTCTATTAGAGTATACATAACAAGAGTTTCTCAATCAATGCCTATCAGACCGGACGATGTTCTGAAGAAATATTCCATCACAAATATTACATTAAGTCACTCCCTTAAACAGAAACACTGTAAGTACACAACTCTCTTCCATTTGAATAAAAAGTGTTGAAATGTAGGGCACTTGACTACGCGACCACATAGACTGATCTCAAACAGAAACAACTCAACTGCAACTATATTAACAAAAGAAATGTGTAAGATATTTCGTTGGCCAATAATCTTTCAGAAAGATTATTTCGCTATCATTTAAAAATAGTAGAAGCGAAAGAGCGAAACCAAAGCACATCTATTCATCGACACAGATGCAAAATTTATTATAATAGTGATGTAATTTTTATTTCGACGATTATTGTCAATATCGATTACTTAGTAAATTGAGTTTTTATTTCGAGGCTCTGAAAATGAAATATCTACTTTTTGTTGCACTACCTATTATTTGAAATTCTTCAGCGTACCGATCAGCTATAAGTATTTCAATAACCATAACTTGATTTCGAAGCAATTTGATCCCGACCACTCGATTCCGAAATTATTCGACTCTAACCTGTCGCCTTCGGTATGAGAATGGGATAAATAAACCCTTACTAATATGAAATTTCATGAAGAATTGCCAGTAAAGAACACGAGGTGGATTGGCTTGCTAAGGCCTTTACGATCTTAATCAACTCAATTTTCCTTTATTTAATTTTGATTTACTTTACAGATAAGTCTGTTTCCGCGTGTCGAGTGTCTAAGAATGATTATAGGATTTGGTGTCGGTCAATTTAATGCTGCTGGAAGTCTAGAGGTCAGGGTCGAGTTGTCTAGGGTTAATTGGTCCGGGTCGAGTTACCGGGATCTCGTGGTCAGAATCGAGTTCTCCCAGTGTTGAGATGTCACGGGATGGGATGGGGGGTGACAAATCATGACAAATGTACACATGAATGCAATAAGAAATTGAATTGATTTGATTTGATTACCCTAATTAGTCTTCTTTTATCGACATTCTGCTGACATGATTAAAGACCATCCCTAGACAGTTCATAGACAAAAGACGTATAATCAATCCAAATGACATTTCAGTTTGAATGTTGCTAGGAGTCTAGAAATCGCTACAAACATATAGACATATTTTAACATACAATATGAAAAATCGATCTAAGAATTAAGAAGTGTTTTTTAGCAGGATTAACTATTTTCGCATTTGTAGCTAAGCTAAGCTTGATTTTTACGGAGATCGCTTAAAAAGATCATAAAAGCATTGATCATCCGTGAAACTCAAATCCACAGAGGTGTCTGATTGACGGAATGCTTGTGGTACAAGCTTTTGAAGTTGGAATATAAATGGTGTAATAAAGAGTAAAGTCGCTTGAAAAATGTGCATCTGTAAAATACGAAATCACAAAGTCACACATTTTACAACTATAATGTGAGAAGTCATAGTCAGACGGCTATGACATTTTAATTTTTTTAATTGTCTTTGGTCGTTTCAGCTGTCACTGTTGGTTCGCTGCTGTCGCCTGTCATAAGATTTTGTTTGCAGCTTGTGTGCGGTGCGGTTAAAAAGATTTTGATTTGAATTCGGTCGTTGTAGGCACTTATTCTAGGTTATTTTTAATTATAACCACAACAATTCAAGATATAGTTAATGCGTATTAAGAGAGCTATATAACTATGCCAGTTCTATATAAGTTCAATTAATTACAAAGTGTCTAAAATTAAAACAAAATAACTGCCGGTATCAGTATGGAAACAAAAGGTGAAATCTTCTCGAAGAGACTCATTATTGCAGTGTTATGGAATATTGGACTACAGACGTTTCTAGCTGTTGTGTTAGTATTTCTAATACAAGTCGACTTCCTGCATCCAGTGTCATGGGTCACTTCAACACTTCACGAAATATTTGGTTGGAAGATGGGCATCAACATCATACTTCTCGGACTGGTATCTTTTTTCCAGGCATACGTGTATGGAAGCTACTATATGATGCCGCTGCCTAAATATTTTACAAGATTCTCCATGTTCTTGAATATGTTTTCAGTACAAAATGCCATGTTCAGTATACTGTATGCACTCAGTGGGTATTTCACCATGGGTTTATATTCATCATTGGCAAAAAGTAATTATAACATCCTGAAGAAAAAGTGTGCCTTTTATGATGGTCAATGTCTGGTTGAACAAAGCCTTTTCCTACAATTTGGCGGCATGTGGATGGGACTATATTATTTTTTGAACATTCACATCTTTGGAACTACAATGCTCATGTTCCCCCATGTATATCAGGATAAGTTTCAGCAAATTAAACTTGCCGTCAATAATATACTGTCAATGGGTTTTAGAAATTCTGTAATGCCAGTGGCTTATTACTGCACTTTTTATTATTTATGGGGAAATAAACCGAGAAGTGTAGTTTCTGAGGTTTATAGTTTATACCTGGAAGATCCACCCTTAGACAATGTTGTGAACTTGATGCAGTCTGGAATTTGGATTGGACTTTGGTTCTACACTAGTTTGTTCTTTGTGTCAGTGTACACAATGAGAACTATCTTCAATATAATACTAACTGAACCAATGAAATTCCCCATTGAATCTTCAGAATGTTTAGTGCTCCACAATGCTTTGGCTTTACGATCACAATTTAATGGATACTTAGGAGCACAAGATCTGAGAATTATGTCAATGACTGATACTAGAAGGAGACAGCAAATATTCACTCTTTCTCAACCTGGAGGTCATCCAAGAAATTGGAATAATTTGTTGGAGCAGTGTGTAAATATTATTAATGACTTCAGTAAGGAATTAGATGCTGTAAATGAAAATGGAAAATCTAATGTAACAGACAATTCTGCACTGAGGAATGGGAAGCCATCAACAAGCAATGGGCTTACTTATTCTGGAAATTTAAGGAACATGGCCCAGTCTCCCAAACTGCAAGAGCGGAAGGACAACAAGAAAGTGGAAGACACAATTACTAATATTGTTAAAGAAGAATTTAATGTTTTTGTTCAGAAGCTATGTCAAAAACCTGGCATTAGTTATCTGTTTGGAGAACAGACTGACACAAAATTAAAGTTCCTGTTAATGCAAGCTCAGCCGGTGATGTGGACTTGTGAAGGTCTAGCTTGTATTGCTGCTGCCTCCTTGAATGAAGATAAATATGGAGTGGTCCAGAATGACTTGCCTATTGTGATATCTACTTTAATTAATCTCAAACAAAACTTAGATAAATTGACAAAACCGGGCCTGGTGCCCAGGAAGCATATTTTAAATGATACTTTTGCTATAAAAATGAAGACTGCCTTAAACTCGTCAGTTAAAAGAAGTGTTTATAAGATTGCTATCACATTCTCAAACTACATTCATGAGGTACCTTTGGAACCAGATATTCAAGTTGCGTTACAACCATTTTTGATGTGTAAAGAAGCATGATTTGTGATTATAAACTGTTTTAATATTAGTGTATTAAAATTAATAAGAACATGAAATAAAACAATTTTATAAAAACGAAATTTCTATTAAAAATATCTATAAATGTAACATATAAACTAAACTCTGTTTAACATTTCAACTACATATCATTATCTCAATCTATGAATTTACTAGTTGTTATTTAGTGCAGGTAGTTATTATAGTAATATATCTATAGACCTAAAGTTGTTGTATCTAAGGACCATAACTTTGCCTATCATTATAAGAGATGAAAAACGCTATTGAGAGTGTCTAGGTATCATTTTATATTAAAGACAAAACAAAGCAAGACATTCTAAACATAATATTTCTAAAAACAAATGAAATAACGAAGACCATAATTAAAAAAGAAATGCTCTAAATAATACAGGTACATTACATAAATTACATTAATAAATAAATTGAATAACACGAAATCACATAATAGTCATTTCAAAATATCAGTCAAAATAAGTCACAGATTTGCTATCCAGGTCTCCACCCACTTTCCCGGTCCCTAACTGGCCTAGCATAGTCGCATTTCTGGACCTGTGCTCTGTGTATGTTAATGGTGTCCTGGATGTCAAGCCAACTCGTAATAAGTCATACATAATATATTTTACGGTACGCTCCGGTTACAGAACGGGTTAGCGGGTGGAATCCTTTACAACTATAAAAACTTTCGGTAAACGGTAATGTCAAATGACATCAATTTTCTTCTTCCTTCACTTGCCTTCTCCGAGTGGGAAGGATGCTTACTACCAGCATTCGCCAACGTCGCTATCAAACATGAATAATATAGTAGGTAGATGTTTAGAAAGAATTCAAAGAAGTGTATCTTCATCTCGCAAGTCACTACTTAGCAACAGAGAGCGCTGGCTAGCGGCACCGAGCAAGGCCGTGCGCTCCGCGGACGATGTTCCCGACTCGCAGCTCAAAGAAGCTAGACAGGAAACAAATGTTGCATTAGTAAAAATTACCGACAAAATTTAAAGTCGTTTAAATACACAAAAGCAGCAACATTGAAAAGAAGGATCATTACGCGATGAAGTTGTAACAATTGAAATATCAGAAACCATAATAATAACATTCAGGTATATTGTGAACTTTACAGTTATACACATACCTGAATGCTTTCGGTTTCAGCATATATTTGAAGTATGCATCATTGTTAAAACGACATCGCAGAAGAACCTGGAAATGTCAAAGCGAAGACGGAACGATAACTCACGCAAAGGAGACTGCTCGGTAAGGCGACAGGTGGAAAGAGAAAGAGAGAGACGAGAGTGCGGGGGGGTTGCGTATAAGTAGAGCGGTACATACGAAGGGTTGTTTACCGTCGGGGCTGGCGTGCGGCGTCGCGCTGCAGGTGCGCGCGTCCCCGCCCAGCTCCGGCGACGCCAGCGCCACCCGGGCACTGCCGCCCGGGGACTCCGTCATGGAAGCTTGCAGGCTGTAGCTCTCCCTGTAACATGGCATCGCTGGACATCGCGTCCTGCTACTTTTCAGCTTAATTTAACTATTTTATTTTCATTATCATCATGTCTGTGATTTTATGTAGCAAAAGAGGCGTATTTAAATTTTTGATTATTACATGGAACATGCATATCGTCATTTAACGGGATACATTATAAGACTAATAATTCTTATACAAAATCGATGAATACTGCCTGGCTAGGGAGTAACACCCAGCAAATCCAGAATAGCAGCTGCACAAAACACTGAACAAATGAATTAATGAGTGATATTATAATAGATACATAACAGTTATAATATTTCGAATTTCGTGCACACATGACACAACAAGATGGCTGACGATCATGCCGCACATAAAACCCGTATTGAAAGGTGTTTGCACAACGAGACGGCATGCTGACCACACTTAATATTGGTCGTCTATTTACTGAAGGTTGGGTAATGCTAGCCTGTATCCGGACGTGGACGAGGTCTGCGAGATTTCACTGTCGTAGGACGTGTCGGTGTTGATGTAGGAAGGCTGTAAGAATGGTGGCTGAGACCAGGCGCGGCGTAGGGGTGTTGACTCTGGGCCTGGAGACGAACCATCGTCCGACTCGAGGCGTGCATGGCTCACCTGTATCAGACACACATGTCTTAGGAAAAACGAGTAAATAAGCGGAGTAGTTCTTTCTCCAGTCCTACATAAGTTAGCAAAGTATTCTATTCTTTAGACTTAATAAAATAAGATACATATTGGCGCAACAACTATACTTACATCAGGCTTAGTATGCCTACTGCGTCGGAATTTGAAAGTCTTTTTGGAGGGGCCATGCGCTCGTTGTAACCGCGGCCGTTCTCCCGCGTCCGGCGTGTCTGAGTGCTCGCCTACTAGCATGTCGCTGTCTAATGAGGGCCGCGCGGGGATGCATTCACCGCACGATGCCTCGCCCGGAGACATCGGGGATAGTGGACTCATTGAAGTCTCTCCTATAACAATATTTGAATATTTTTTGTACCAGCTTAGGTTTTATCGAGTACCTAAGACGTGTCCTGCAGTTTTTATTGGCGAAACTTGCGATAGTTAAAATTGCAAATGGGCATGGAGCTCAATTTGTTTTTTTGTATTGTAGTGCGTGCAAGCAGTTGCCTGCCTTCCCAGGACACATATTCCAGACCAATATTTAACAATGAAGGGTAGGTAGACTAGTTTCTAAATGTAACTTACCAGATGTGAACTTCAGTTCTACGGACGGTACAAAACGCAGTTTAGTTTGCGTGCTAGTGTATGATGGAGTACTAGCGGTTGGCTTGTCACTGCCATAGTTGTTTAATGAACCTGTAAGGAAGTAAAAATAATGTGAATGGTGTCAACTTATTTGGTCAACCATTTCATTGGTATGATTTTCATACTAACAGTGGGCGAAAAATATAAGAATGCAAGTGTTTGATGGTGTTGAAATAAGGTGGTGTAAGCTTTTGCATCTATATGGATTTGATAGGGCATTTTGCTTTTTGGGCATAGAGATCAATTATTATTAAAAAGTAGCTTCAGCCCGCGACTTGGTCTCCGCCAGTAGAAGTCCTTGAATTATTCCACGGGAACACAAAAACAGGGTAAAT
This sequence comes from Caradrina kadenii, assembly GCA_947462355.1. Taxonomy (NCBI): domain Eukaryota; kingdom Metazoa; phylum Arthropoda; class Insecta; order Lepidoptera; family Noctuidae; genus Caradrina; species Caradrina kadenii. The sequence continues at coordinate 8,492,348 of OX381683.1, read as the reverse complement.
AAATCCTATTCAGTCACATGTCTGTTTCACGATTATATGCTATCTCTTTTGCCAAGGAACTTAAACAAGATATTTCATACCCATATGAGAATTGCCGCTGCTGGCGTTATTATTACTGTTCTCACTCATACGGCCGCTATTCAACTGGGCTTCAAACGTTGGCATGTGCTGACTCGTGGTTGAGCTGCTTGATAATGATTCTGAAAGAAAAAAAGGGAGCGTTAAGTTTCAGCCATATTATTAGGTTATAACTAATCAAGATAGTCTTATGTATCTGGAAAAACACAAAAAAAATTAAAAAAATAAGTTTTCCCCGACAGAAGAATAACAGTCCCTACTGCAGCTAACAAAAGAGCTGATAACTTTAAAACCGTTGAACCGATTTCCCTCAAACATACCTAAGAACACTCCCGAGTAATTCACATTTCAAACAAAAAAATCAAAATCGGTTCATGCGTTCGGGAGCTACGATGCCACAGACAGACACACACATAGACACGTCAAACTTATAATACCCCGTCGTTTTTGCGTCGGGAGTTGAAAAAGGTAGTGTTCGTCTCGGGCATATTAATAGAATGCAATCACGATTGTCTCTTGTTTCTGTCGATCATAGTGGGTACTACCATTTGGGTATCTGCTTACCCAAGAAGCTTATATAAGAAGATATAGTAACCTCTCTGCGCAGACAGCGGTGCGGAGGGATGGTCGGGCGTGCGCGGCAGCCCCCCGGCCCCCGCCCTGCCCACCAGCATAGAGATCAGTGAGGGTCTGTGCTGCTGGTGCTTGTCCGGTACTGCTGTCGTGCGAGGGAATACTTCTGACGCTCGTTTGCCAGCAGCTTGCCCGAGATTCTCGGCTATTTGTTCTTGAAAACAAAATAGGACTCATTACACTTTACGTGCGGCGTCCAACTGTTAGTTTTTAATAGCTGATGACCGTATATTATATTTAACGCTGATTTTTTTTTATACTAGGCTGTAATTTAATATTATTACACATTTGATGACACTTACATATACCTATTACAAACAAAGTAAACATCAAATTCAAAAGTCGAAGCATTTATTTCAATTCAAAGTCACGAAGTTACATTTAAAAGTTGAAGCTAGTTGGTCATCGGTCGTCCCGATAGGTACGCCTAGAACGTATTGTTATGACTTTATGATATGCCTCTTTTGTCTTGTTTTTACGAAGTATATCTTTTTGTAATGTCAAGTCTGTACTCACCAAATTTGTACTGGTCATGTGTATCGCGCATGTGCCGCAGTTCCCTGGCGAGTTCGGCTAGCAGGGCGCCGCGTGCCCTGGCGGCCGGGAGCTTGAGTCCCCTCACTCGCTCGCGTACTACGAACTGCATGTGACGCTCGTTGTCCCCGATTGGGGGTTGTGAGAGCTGTTACAAGTAATATAAAGTATAGTACCAAGATTCGATTTTGAGCTTAATCACAACTATTACATTACAGGCCAATGCTTCCGGTGAAGGAGCGCCTTTGCATATATTTTTTTAGACTCTGCGTGTCACCTTTATGATAGAAATTGTATCATTAAAGGTTGCGCACTGTAATGCTCGGTTCTCCTCAATGATGATATGTTCAAATTTGAAATGTTATATTGTTACGAATGCATCCGGTATGGGGGCGCTTTACTGTGTTTTTTCACTATAAGTATACAGTAAATATTTTAACATACAAATGATAGAAGATTTAAAAAAACCTTTGAGATTTAAAACTTATTCCAGATGGTTTGAAATATACTTGGCCACGCTAACACCTTTCGTACTTATACCTTATGCACGATAAACGGCTGCAGTAAAATATACAGCGGCGTTCGGTACGTGACGACATGTTCGAGGAAGTCCCACAGATGGTGCGCGGCCTCGTTCCGTCTGCCCAGGTCCCGCATGGCGCGGGCTATGCGGCCCCATTCTGTGCACAGCTCGCTTGTGAAGCATGCACACATCACTTTTAACGCTGGAAATATAACAAATTAAATAGTACAATAATTCCTAGAATATGTGGTCCAAAAATGAATACTTTCGAAGATAAAACTGGTAATTGAAAAATAATTCATATGCCAGTTGATTCTTTGATATGGTCTCATTGATACCCTAGAATTGTGGGACATAAAAACTAGGTTCTCAGATAATTAAAAAAACGACTAAAATGTAAAAAAAAAACAATAATTTAAAAAGATTACATAGATGATCTCTGCATCCCAGATTATGTCATTGGTTTCATAATAATGGAACTTAAATACAATGAAGAGCAAAAAAATTCATAGCCAATAAAGAGTTTGAATTTTATAATTTCATAAGAACGTATTAGAAAACAATATAATAACATGTTGATACTCAAAACAAAACGTTACACTGCTATAGAAAAAAAATCTTCTACTGCCATAAAACAAACCAACAAACCTAGAAAAGCGATCCGATACAGTTGATTAGACAGCCTGGTTGTATTCCTAGTATCCCGACTGCCAGTGAACGTGAGCGAGTTGGCGCGGTTGTCCGAAGCGTTGAGCTTAGCGTTCACGGCCGCTAGCTGCCCGGGCGGCGCGGGCGGGCACAGTGCGTTCAGTACCACTGACACTAGGTAGCTTACGTCTGATTGGCGGAGCGGTGGCACATCTAAAAATGGTTTATTTGTTTATTTATATTCGTGCCTATACAACAAAAGACTTAGATTAACTTAGATGGATCTTAGTTATGGTGGTTAAACGCAGATGTTTACGAAAACGCGTTCGTTTGCGTCTGCGACACTAGCGCCACAATCTCCCTCCCATTTTTAGAGGAACCGTTTAGCAAAGAGTTACAATATTTATATGATAATAGAAATATAACATCTTCTTACCCTTTCTACCACTACCAACACGTAAACAAAGCGGCATAAATAGATTCATCAGCATGTTTTCAGTTTTCTCGCCCGTAGGGAACGACGCGCTGCCTCCACACATTTGTTCCAGTGAATAACTATCCTGTAATCAGAAAAAAACAATAGAATTTCCACAAAACACTGGACGAATTGTTACCGTTAAAATTCACAGTTTTCGCCTGCTATGATAATAGAAAAAAAACATAATTTCTAAAATATGGGCATATCATAGGAATGTATGAAATAGTTGTGTATATTTTACCCCTGTATTGATGATCTGCAATGCGATTAGTCGCACGACAGTGCTACAGAAATGCGGCGGCGGTGGTTGCGACATGAGCGCTGCGGTCGCTGAAGATAAGTTCTCTCCACAGTTGTTGTCGGATACTATCAGAGCCTGCAAGAGTTTATAATCGTTTTTTTTTTAACTTGATGACGTATCTAACCTGGTTTTTAGCTCAATTGACTGCTGTCTATGTTTGTTAGGTACACATGATTTAGTTATTTTAGAAAAAGTTGGAATTTCTCCTATATTGTGGGTGCGTTTACAAACATATTAACTCACATACACTACCACAATATTTATGCTGTGATATGAATATAATATTATGATCCGCCCAACAAGAAAAATAAGCAAAGCAATAGTACTCCGACTTCGGCTTAGCTCGCTCGTATTGCTTTTGTTTTAACGCCTGCATCTTTTCGAAAGTCGACTAAGTACCTCAGTGTTCGAAAACAAAACAGAGGCAAAACGAGCGCACATGGTGTGCGGAGCTTCTTACGGTAATGTGATTGGTGCAACTCACTTGGACAGTATTGAGCAGGGTTTTCACATGCTGCCAGTGCATGATGTATGGGCATCGAATCATTGTTTCATATACTCCTTTCAAAAGTACTGCAGCCGAATCCCAGTCGGTGTTTCTCTGTAACATTATTTTATTGGAAAAGTTAAATTGGTCACAAGTAGAATGCTGTTGAAGAGAACTTCGCATTAAAAACAGCTAGTTTCGTCACAATACCTATGAAGTACAATTTTGCCAAAAAGTTACTCCCAAATCTCAAGAAAATCAATGTCCAATGAGAGTGAATTTTATGGCTTACCCTGATGCTAGGCTTCTTAGCAATTTTAAGGAACACCTTATCCAATCGTCTTAAGATCATTATAAGTGCCGGTCTTAACGCATCGTCTGCCCAATCAGCTGCAGGCAGTACTTGCGTCATATACCGCTGTAGGCCGCGACAACCCATAGACTCCGGGTCGTAGGGAGACACCTTTAGTAGCGAGTGGGCTATTTCTGCAAGGCGCTGTAAGAAAATATATTATTGGATTTCAACAAGGGACATGACATACGATATGTTTAAGGTAAAAAAACAGTGTTTATTCTAGAACTTTCCATGTGCAACATTTGGGTATTAAAGCACAGTTAGATATAGAACATACATATAGCACTTATAAATGAGCTTCAAAAGACAATTTACATATAATTGTCAGACTGTAAACTCACAGCATGTGACTTGGAATCCAGCAGTTCAACTGGTTTTCCCTCAGTACCACCGCTCCGGTTAGAGCCATTGATCTCCAATAAGCGGGTAGTAGCACGGCCGATGAATTCGCCCACAAGCGATAGTAACACATCACGTGGTCTTCGATATTCTGCTCGAACCAACTGTTCAGAATAATTAGGTAAACATTTTAATTTAATATTTTTGTAAGAAATGAGAGATCAAGAAGAAAGGCTTACACTAACTATTGAAGTATGAAATATTTCGTTTACATACTCACTTGTTCGAGGTTAGTTCAATGGAAGATTGCATGTATTTTAGAAATCGTCGATATTTCTAGTCCGGATCTAACAGGATAAAACCAGATAATCAAGTTGAGATTTGAAAGGTAAGTACCTCGGAGTCTTCAGCGCCTGTATATTCAGGGACAGGCATCTTGGAGTTATCATACTTAGAGTGTGACTCCTCGAAGGCGATAATGGTGGCGGCAGCGGTACGAGGCCCCGTCCTTTGTGACGAGCCTTTGTGTTCAGGGGAAGTTCTATACGGGCCGTTGTATGACCTATGGGAATTTATAGATACGAGATTGATAATATAAAAACTGCACATATTGAATTGGGTAGATGACACCACTAATCAATCGACGTACTTTTTATGAGCTGTAGAAACGCGATTCCCCCATCGATTTTGTACGACAATACTAAACTATTACGTCACTTTTTTGACATCTCAATTCATTAACAATTTATTGATTTCAAAGCAAGTAAAAAATGAATTTTATAATTATTTAGAAATTCATCGGGTTTTCAGGGCTAAAATAAACTACTTTTTTTGTGAAGTTATGTTTTGGAATGATTGTTTAATGGTGTCATCTATCATCTAATTATATAAAGAAAAATACAAGAATGTTTGATTATCTATAAAATAAGATTTATTACATTGAATCTGGGCAGGCTTATCTAATGGTTACCTTAACCGTCGCATCAAGTCATAGTGAAGACACACATAATAGCGGTGCAGTGTCGCACGGTCAAAAACGGGCCCCGTCTTTCGACGATGTGACGTCACACGCGTCCACCAACGCTCATGAGCGTAGGACAAAATGACACTTCTCGCTAACGTAGTAGGACACTGCGATGCGTTGCTATGACGCAACGATGAGCGGTGCGTTATGTTGCAGCACCATACCGCACCGGTTTTATGTGTGTTATCCTTTACACTATGGAGTAGTACTTACTTAGAAAGTCCTTCACAGTTGTTAACGAGCGTCTTTATAGCGATAGCTAGTTGTTGGATTATTTCTTTCTCTGTCTTTCCCTCGCGGTTGTAGCTCGGCAGTTGGATTTGTTTTACGTAACATGGGAGAATTGCTTCTAGTATTATCTGCAATGTTTAGGGTTTGAGAGAATTTAGATGATATCTAGATAGGCTAAGGGTGGAAAATTACACATTGACATTTAGAAATATAAGCAGCTATTCTAAAAAAAATCTCGGTGATGCAATGAATTGACAGCTCACATCCACCAGCAGCTAACCACAAAAAGACAGCCTTCAAGAACAACTATGAGTAAAATAATTTTAGTCAGCGGCTTAAATTCTTTTTGTTGTTTTTTGTTTTTCAAATGTATGTTTTTCCACACTAGAAATTTCTCCTGTATCGTGGGTGTCCTAACAAACATATAAACTCACCGACTATGGAAATTATTTTTCACTTTGTAATCGTTTTGAGACTTTTTTGTGGAAAGAAGTTGCTTTTCAGTACCTATTTCTTATCATACAAATCCATTAGGACACTAAATAACAGATTTCAGTTAAATCTCATGTTTAAAGTAGTTCAAGTCTTTACTTACCAGCATCTGATAACCCCTCATACTTTCAGCGGAGTAAGACACGACCATGACGCAGAGACTGATACAATCCAAGACATTGACCATCTCCTCTTCATCACGATAGCAGAAATCTATGGGTTTTAGAGGTTTCTCCTCTTTGATGAGCTCGGCGATGTGGAGCGGGTCAGGGGATGGAGTCTCCAGGCTTAGAAGTAGGTTGAAGAGGCAGCTGGATTGGACCTGTGTGAAGATTATAATATTGAGCTGCGTTTTCCCGCGTCGTTTACGTAAATATTGGTTATTGAGGACTTAGATGGGTAGATGGTTAATGACAATAGGCTCGCACCCTATTACATGAGATGCCGGCGAACTGCCTAACCCTTCGGGCGTGATGGTATGATGGTGAAGAGGACGCAAATGAAGTCTTAAATTAAAAATTTGATGTAATGTCTTTATACAAATTTTAAGTTAGTTCGATTCCAGGGAAAACCATAGTTCTTATCTCAAGGTTTAAGTAAAGGAAGAATAGGTTAAAGGTATCAACTGACGATGTTGGCCTTCTCCTTCTTCTTTTATTTTGTATGGCCACTGTGGCATCGAGATGGCTGTTAGTATGTTTGGTATAGAGTACTTTTATAAAAATTATAATATGACGAACAGCCTCGTGGTAAAGATGACAGCAAACTATAATACTCACTTTGCTAGCATCTCCATAAGTTGATTCTTCGTCCGTATCTAAAATGGCGGACACAGAACCAAACATTTGTAGAATGAACGGTTTGCGGTTGAGCAAATAGAATTGTTTGACAGCATATTCTATTGTAGTCGTCACCAATTTATTTGTTTGGAAATTTGAATATATTTGCAGTAATGTTGGCATGATAAGTAAATACCTGTAAGAAAAAACATATCTACATAGTATAACAACGTCACTTCGTCTGCAGTTAGTTTTTTTTTGTTAATTATTTAAAATATGTATTAGTCTATGGTTATTGTTTTATGATGGTAACTGCCTCGTTAGCCTAATGGTCTTAAGCGCGACTGCTGCGCTAGAGGTCTTGGGTTCGATTCCCGGGTCGAGTAAAGTGTTTTTGGGTTTTTCTATGAAATTCTCAGTAGCAGCTCGAAGTTTTGATTTGTGCCCGGTTAATGGCAATAGGCTCGCCCCCTATTACATGGGACCTAATCATACCGGCGAACTGTGGGTGTACATTGTTACACCTCTGCCTAACCCTTCGGGGAATACAGGCGTGATGGTATGTGTGTGTTATTGATTTATATGCATATATGTATTGTGATTTATAGGCCTTAGTTGCCTGAAATAAAGTAAAAAGCTTCCCGCCATCTGTACACTTAAATCTTGTGAACTCCGAAACGGTTTTTATGGGGGTTTCATTAATAGATAAAAAGAGGAATGTTTATACGTAGAACATCACGCTATAACCAACGGGAGCGGAGCAGTAACCGAAGACGTAACACTGGCACCGCGGGGTAAGTATATAGCTAGTTTAATAAAAATTAAAGTTCAATTTCTCAATATTATTGATAGAAAATTATAGTAAGACGTACCCATTTGTGGAGAAAATGCTTTTAAAATTAAAAGCAGCATTAACGTATGTGGCGATCACATATCGAAGTATCAAGGAGTCTTCGCTGTGTAGCATCAGGGCGCCATTGAGGACGTTCAGAAACAAGTGAATGTCACGCGATGACGTGAAGTTACCGGCCATTGCTTCGAACATTCGAGCTATAAGGCGTACCCACCTGTAAAAAATATATGGTTTTAATATTTCTATTTACTGACTGCCTCGGTAGCCTAGTGGTCCTAAGCGGGACTGCTACGCTAGAGGTCTTGGGATCGATTCCCAGGTCGAGCAAAAAGTGTTATTGGGTTTTTCTATGAAATTCTCAGTAGCAGCTCGGAGTTAGGATTTGTGCCTGGTTAATGGCAAAAGGCTCGCCCCCTATTACATGGGACCTAAACATATCGGCGAACTGTGGGTGTATATTGTTACACCTCTGCCTAACCCTTCGGGGAATACAGGCCTTATGGTATGTTATGTTATTTTTATTTAACATTATTATTGTTTAAAAAGCATGATTATTGCTTATTGAATCAATAACAATTGTTGTATTTTGCTAATAAACCATTAGGTAAGTGTCGTGAGTCGTGAAGGTAACCAAAATCAATAGTTTCGCTGCATATACAGTTTTGGCAGACACAGACAGATAATATAACAAAATGTAGCCCAACATGTATTCTGGTAGAAAGTTTTTCAAATGGGTTAACTGAACCAAGTTCAAGAATAGAAGTTCCTACGTAATGAAACATAAAATTCTTACATAAACTTATGCAACACGTCCAATCCTAATAGCGTAGAACCCAGAGCTCCTCGACTATACAACACTAAATCCGCTTCCAGAGCCTTCCGAGGAAATGAAGGAAGTTTCATCAGCTCATCATGTAGAAATACTACGCGTTGGACCACCTGAAACAAATCTTTGGAATTACAGATCAAGTCGAAGCACAAATATGTTTTAGGGCCTGTTAGAGTAGGCATTGTTTTAGTGCGTGAGAGAGATGGAGATATACAGGCTGAATAGTGCCATCACATTCTCACAGCGTAGCAAATATGGCTGTAAAACTTCATTATTCTGATCCTAAAAGTTGTAAGATAAACGTGAATATTGTGTGAATTTTACTACTATTATGAATGCGAATGTTTGGATGGGAATGTTTGTTACTCAAACTCACCAGAACTGCTGAACGTATCTGGATAAAATTCGGCACAGAAAGAGATTAAAGTCTGGATCTGCATATAGGCTATTTTTAATCCCGGAAATATGTACGGTCCTCGTGGAATATTATATCAACTTTGACGCGGACGAAGACACAGATAGAAGCTAGTGTAACATAAAATGACATACCATATCAACATTTTTCAATATAGCCCAAGTCAGCAATACTTTGCCGATCTCAACGAATTTCTGTAACAGTTCTTGTTCCTGTAGTTTTTGGAAGGCTTCATCTGGTTCCATGTGAACCAATCCTAGTTGAGGATACTGCGAGCGCTTGAAGAAGTAGTGGTCGCGCACGTAGCCTTGCGGATTGTGGATTTGGCCTAGAAGAAGAAGAGCTTAGCTAGGTTTAAAACAACAGCCAGAGGAGTTCCCTTACCATATTATATTACGTCTAGCGAAATATTGCGTTTAGTTTTGAGCATTGAGGTGCTTAGGTCGGCAGAATACTTCAGAGTGGAACCAGAGCTTACGATGGATATGAGGCTAGCGTCAGGCTGCCTGTACATGACTGTACAGGATTGCATAAAAGCTTCCCTCCACCCCTGTTATGCAATACTATTGGTTAATATTTCTCGGTTTCTCCGCTCCTCAGCCTCAATCCGCTTCTGTATACAGGCAGCCTTAGCCAGTGATTTTGAGCGGTATAAAAATTATTGTAAAATTATTATTGTTCCAGTCGTATAGCGTTCTTCTTGTCACGTTAGGTAGAATTATACAAAATATGCTATTTTTATCGTAAAAACATGAGCCAGACAATGTGGCAGAAGGGCTGACTGTTCATTTGTTGATTGCAAAATCAAATATTTTTGTATCACTATTAAGAGGTTACTTACGTGTTTTAAAATCAACAAGGAAGTGTTCTCGATGTAACTTTTCTGGGATACCAAAGAAATCGAGAGATTCTTTAAGGATTTGTGCAAACACTGTGTCTTCTTGAACTGGGAATTGAGACGGTATGCAACCTTCATTGTCAGCTAGAAAAAAAAAATATTTATAGAACACATTACATATCGATATTGAAAGGTATATTATTCGATCTTGTCAATATGCTTGGGGTACTGTGAGATGAGCGCGTGAATGAGGATAAATAAATGTCTTTCGGTACCTAAAGTAATTGGCCAATGACAGTTTCATGTAAAAGTAACATAAATAAACATTCAAATCAGTAGTTATACAGTATTTTCATGTGGTGAAACGGAGCAACTTTTGTTTTTTTTTTTCTAATAATTGATTTTTGTAGATTTGTGTACTTACGTGGGCCATGTACGATTATCTTTTTGGCTGCAGGCACATTAGCTGTTAACAGTATAGACGCATCGCACTGCTCTTTCCGCAAGATTTGTTTTAGATCTTTGAACATTATACCGTGAACACTATGTACGACCTGCAAATCAAAAGGACTTGAATAAGATTGTACACACGGCTACATCCAGCTATCCATTTCCTGTATAAGCTGACGTCTTATTGTATGGAAATCCTATACAATGCGAGATCAGCATAAACTGGAAATGAATTAGCCGTGTGTGCCTGATGAAGTGTGATAATTTTTAAATTTAGAATAGATTTGAAATGATTTTGGTAGTATAGAATATATTTATTTATTTATTTATTAAAGCTTTATGCACAAATGTAAAACAAAATACACCGTACAAAGGCGGACTTAATGCCTTAGGCATTTTCTACCAGCCTACCTTAGGGTGATGTAGAGACAAAATATAGTAGGTGCAAGGAAGACGAAGTAAAAATTTCCAAGAATAAAATATATTAATAAATACATATATACATACATACAAACAATATATACAAAGTAGTTAGAGGTCAAAACACATAGGTGGAGAAATATAACAAACTTATTGTGAGAAGAGTCTGCTAACTTTTTATTGAAGTATTCGCGAGCTTTTATCTTGAAAGTGAACCGACTGGTGGCCATCCTGATATTCTGAGGAAGCGCATTCAAAAGAAAAACCGCCTGGACAAGAAATGAAGATTTAAGAAAACCAGTGCGGTGAGAAGGACATCGTAGAAGACGATTATTGGAGGAATAGTATCTAAAATAATTTAAAAATAGGGATGATTTTGATGTGGTTGGTTTATGGCAGTGCGTATTCCAAATAGAGAACAGAATAGAAACGAGAATAGAAAAGCAAAAAGGGGAAAGGAAAAATAGAAACGTATCTCACCATCCACAATATAGACAGCGCCGCACCAACGAGCCTCTGACCCTCCTCATGGGGACTCCTCACGTAGAACATGACGTACCCTATGATATAGTTGTACAATGCAAAGGCAGCCTGCTGAGGTAGCCGCGGTATGAACCGGATCAAGTGTCGGAGAAGCTTGAACATCTCGTCCTGATGGTCGCGTGTTAAACGTTCTAGGACATGGCGGAGGAAGAGCGCTGAGTCTTCTACGAGACAACACCATATGACCTGAAGAGAAAGTACCAATATGGAATACCAAGTGGATAACATGCTATAATATATAACATACCATCACGCCTGTATACCCCGAAGGGTTAGGCAGAGGTATAACAATGTACACCGGTATGTTTCAGGTCTCATGCACAAATCCAACTCCGAGCTGCTACTGAGAATTTCATAGAAAAACTCAATAACATTTTGCTCGACTTGGGAATCGAACCCAAGACCTCTAGCGTAGCAGTCGCGCTTAGGACCACTAAGCCAACGAGGCAGTTACAGCTATAATACAGGCTAAATCTATACTTAACACATAACATAACATACCATCACGCCTGTTTTCCCCGAAGGGTTAGGCAGAGGTGTAAATCTATACTTCTATACACATATTAAAAAGCTGAAGAATTTGTTTGTTTAAACTCGCTAATTTCAGGAACTACTGGTAACTGCTCCGTTGGTCTCGTGGTCGCAAGCGTGATGAGCATGGGGTCTTGGATTCGATTCCCAGGTCGAGCAAAGTGTTATTGGGTTTTTACATTAGGAATTTCTCAGTAGCAGCTCGGAGTTAGGATTTGTGCTCGGTTAATGGCAATAGGCTCGCCCCCTTTACATGGGACCTAAAACATACCGGCGAACTGTGGGTGTGCCTAACCTTTCGGGGAATACAGGCGTGATGATATGTTACTGGTCTGATTATAAAAAAACCTTTTTGCATTATATAGTTTGTTTATCAAGTAAGGTTCGTCTATAAGACATCATGCTACGCCACACGGGATCGGAGCAGTAATCAAAGAGTAACTTAACGCGGATGAAAACGACCCCGCGTCAAGATGTCAGCAGTAATTGTTAGTATTTACTCTATTTAAATGTAAACAAATGAATTTAAGCATTTGAGAATGAATGGTACCTAAACACTACGGTTGTCCTCTTAGAATTCTATCACAGTCATTAGGTAACAATACACATAGATGAAAGAATGCTCTGTTAATAAATCAGCCGAAGGTTGACTGGCATTAATCAGCTCTTAATCAAAATCATTTGCAGCTTTGAATACTATAGAGGTATGTCAGTAATTAAATACCATCCAAAGGAAATAAATTACCTGATAAGCAACTTCATAAACAGAACAGCCATCTCTTGAAACAGCAGCATCATCCAACAGAGATACGATCTCAGCCACAGCCGAGCAAAGTGTTGAAGGGAATAATGCTGATGCCACTTGTGTGTGATGAGATCCTCGTACACCTTCCACTAATTCTTCATCAGCTGGTGCTGTAGCCAGAGAACATTTTTAGTTCTACAATGGATTATATGTAGGGATCGATATATCGTTGATTTTTGCAATAAGGTATTCTGCATTTACGCGTTGCACCACAAGTCACTAAATACATTTAGTATTAAACGGATTTGAATCATCACTTCGTCTCTCAACTTCAAACGGTTAAAAGAAATAGAACGATGTTTTAAATAGCGTTCTAAAACTCAAACTGAATGTATTTAGATTTGTAGTGCAAGCGAGACTTATACAGTAAAATCTGTTCATGGAATTTCCTAACGATTTCTAGCCACGCTAACACTGAGTAGAAACGCTGTAATATTCTGATATATTATATCATTTCGGTAAGTCCACGAGATGCTTACGTTCGACATGATCATCGGCGGCATGGTCCAGCGCAGGTTCACGAGCGGCCTGCCTCGTTATCGGTATAGTAGTGATAAGGAAACTCTCTCGTTCAGCACGTTTCTTATCATTGCGTTGTTGAAGCGCTCTCTTTATTGCCTCCGTTTGCTGTTTCTTGCGTGTCTTTGTTGCTGTTACTAGGGAACGCTGTGGATAAACACTCCAGAACTTATACAAGCCCTTTCAAAATGAAGTTTCCTATTAATTTACTAGATATTTGGATAACATATGATTAGAAAAATAACAAACTTGTTTTTTGTAAAGTTACAAAAAACAAGTTTGTTGTTTTTAAGTATCCAGAAACTGAAACAATGAGGCGGGGGGTCGCGGCCCACGACGACTGAATGGATTCCTACAAAACTGGAGGGATGAAGTAGGGAATCGCGAAAGATAACAGGAGTGGACTAATAAATAATAAATAAAGACGAAAAAAAATTATTAGAAAACCAGGGAAACAGTCGAAAATTGTTCTTACATGTCTTTCCTGATTCAAAGTCATCTCCATATCCTTATCCTTAACCTGTGGGGTCCACGGTGGGTCCACCACTGCTAGTGACTCGCAGCCGATTTTAGGAGAAGGCAACGTGAACTCTATGCCTGGGGGCGGCACTTTGAATGTCATTGAAGCGCCTTCCTCCATACGCGGCCATACTTGGTATCTTAGTTTCCACATTACTTGGAATCTTAAGATTGCATTAATTCTGGAAATGACCAATATAACATAAATGAGGTTTTTATTATGCCATTTCGCCAGTTATGGGAAAATCTCATGTTATAGGCGGAGCCATTTACTGGTCATAAATTTATTCTTCTTCTGCGGGTTGTTTGCAAGAGATACCGCGCCCCCGGAACGCAAAGGGCACAAGAAGGAACATGGGTGGGTTTTAGTCAGTAAAAGTCTGACACTCCCTCCCGCCCCGCCCAGGGCGGGAGAAGTTATTTGATGATTTCCCACCCACCAAAAAAAAAAAAAGAACCCTAAGTTAGCACCCTTCCGACCACTAGACCATATTAGGTACTATACATATATACTATATACATAGTTTTATGAAAACACTATAGCATTTTCCCGTAATGCATTTCACAATATGTCATTATGATGTTGCCAAATGATTTTCGATGCTAAGAATAAGCCCTTAGCAATTCATACATACCTAGTACTCGGCTCAGCGTGTTTCAAATCATTATGCATGATTTCAGTGGCAGTGTTCGGCGCTTTTACAGCAGCGAGTATGAACAACGCAGCGGCACACGAACTAAGTTCACGATCTGATTCCAATAGTAGTTGCCATGCAACTGGTGCACATTCTGCAAACATATCTTCCCCCATTGTTGTTGCTCCTTTGATTAGGGTCGCGAGAGGAGTGTGGTAGGCATCGCGGACCTAGAAGAAATATATGACGTAGATTCTTTCTTGCAACGATTCCAAAAGTGTTTATCATGTTCACAATGATTTTGGGTTAGTATAAAAGAGTGTAAAAATCAATTTCTATCGTCAGTATTATTTTACACTGACGTATATGTTTCGGAACTGTTCGATCTACCTCTTCGCGAGCTAGGCTCATGGTTAGACAATTTTTTTTGGTCCAGAATGAAAGGAGCATTTACAAGTGAAATCATGTTTGACACCCAAAAGTAGTTTCATTCATACTAATTATAGTTTATTGGTTTAATAAGAGTTAAAGTTATTTGATCATTGTTACTTAAACCAAGGAGAAAGCTTTTTTGTTTTTTTATTTATTCATTTGATTTGGTTTGTTCTTGACTCTAGTCTAGGTCTGAGGTGAGAGAGACAAAGTCCCTGTGCTATAACTAACAGAACTAGACACAGAAACAGAGTACAGTAGTTATATAGTCCTTAAATTTGGGTATGGTTGCTAAAGTATTTTCAATATTTATCAGACCTGTCCCTTGAGGTACTTGAGTATAGGCGGTGGGTCTATCGGTGGGTAGGGCACCGCAGCGGGTTTCAAGGGTATCCCTTCAGCGGCTACATTGGCTTGTTCCCCGCCCGCGGCGCGGTACGCGAGGCCCGCACTCTCGATAACTGAACGCTCGATTCTGGGGGTGCATTGTATAAAATATCGACAAAAATGTGAATGCAATGAATTAGTAATATTGAGTTCCACTTACAGAGAATTCCACAGGCTGAGTGGCGAGAAAGTGTTTTATACAAATATATATACAAATTATTGAAAGTTCATCATGTAATTTAACAAGAGTAGAAGTAGTATTAACATATATAATTAATAATCGCACTCAAAGTTTAGATCAGCTAGACTGAACGTAGTTAATTTAAGGTCAATCGTGGGAACAGGGTTTTCAAATAAAAACAAATCTGATCTCATACTGAGTATACCTATCTGTAGAATGTTCGGAGGATTTGCGCGAACGTCGTCCGCGGCGCGTTCCGCCGTTGCCTTCTTCAGAACTTGCCGTGTTAATTTCGGGACCAAACTTTTCCCCATATATCTACAAACAAAGCAGCCAATGTCTCATTTCTGTTATAAGGGCCGGTTTCCACTAAACCAGAGAGAATGTCCCATAAGCTAAAGGTACGATTAGACTAGACAGAGACACTCGTGTTTACTCGGTGTACACAGAGTGTACCGTGCATAATGTCGTAGTCTAATCGTACCTTTACAATTAGTTCTTGTGTTGCGTTGAAGTTAAAGGGAGTAAAAATAAAAACGCAAACCTATTAGTTGTTTAAGACATCTGCTGTTTGCTCTTTGCAATGATGGGAAACAGCCTTTAATTAAACGCAAATTGGCTTACGAAGATTTTAAATAAAGAAACTGATCACCTTTTGTACAGACTTCATGAGTCTCGCGCTAGCTCTCATGTTCCGTCGGAAACAATAGGGATGACAGAAGTTCTGATGACAGCATACGTAGTTAAATGAGTTCAGAAACTTCACCATCACCTGTTGAAAATACATGGAATTGATGCTACATAGAAAATAAATATTACATTTAGGTCGAACGTGTTGATTCAAAACCATATCTATTATGGAAGAGAAATATCCATACCATCACGCCTGTACTCCCCGAAGGGTTAGGCAGAGGTGTAACAATGTACACCCACAGTTCGCCGGTATGTGTAGATGCCATGTAATAGGGGCCGAGCCTATTGCCATTGACTGGGCACAAATCCTATCTTCGAGCTGCTACTGAGAATTTCATAGAAAAACCCAATAACACTTTTTGCTAGACCTGGAAATCGAACCCAAGACATCTAGCATCGCAGTCGCGCTTAAGACCACTAGGCTAACGAGGAAGTTCTGAATAAAAATATAGAAGTATGCGAGACAGTATGAAAGAAAAATATGTTAGTCTAAAACAGGCCATGTGCACACAAAATAATGTTGTAGTAATGTTCAGAGCAGTCACGGCCTAGACTAAATAATCTATGCTAATTTTATAACGCTGAAGAGTTTGTTTGTTTGAATGCACTAATATCCGGAACTGCTGGTCCGATTCTGAAAATTCTTTCGCTAATAGATAGCTACTTTATCCCTGAGTGTTATAGGTGTATTATGACGTGTTATATTTTATCATAAAAAGCCGGCAAAAGTTATACTACGGTATAACTTACCTTGAGCCATGGGAATCCTTTATTGGTGTCAGGTGGGTCCGTAGAGTTGCTGTCGGGACTGTCTGGTGGATGGTCGTGATCATCAGAAAGCACACCAGGACTTTCTTCACCACCGCTATCCACTTCATTTGACATTATAACCGTACCACCTGTTTGTAGTAAATAATAAAAAAAATAGTTTTAAAATGTTATGTCTGTTTATTGTCCAACAATTCCGGCGGATCTCTGGTTGGACCGATTTTGACCGGACTTTCACTGGCAGATACCTAGCTAATGTTATAGGGAGTAACTAATTTAGAAAAGTAATTAGTGTTCCGCGCAGAAAATGAAAACCCCTCAGATAATTGACATTCACACGGACGTAGTTGTGGGCATCAGCTGTGTGAAAAATATTAATCATAGTAAAATTCCCGAAGAAGTCCAACTTGATGCGAGTTATGTTACAGGTTTGAATGTGTGAGTAGGATCTTACCTGCACCAGGATATACTTCTGAAGTGTCACTTCTGTCAGATAGCGATGACACCTTCCGTCTGCTTTGTATTGAATCGGACCTTCTTGTTACAACTGGAAAAGAAAAATGTCTTTTAGTCGAAAAAGACTTCTTGACTTGTCGATCTTTGTGCATGTTTTTGATTGTTTCTGGAATTATTCTTCTCTATGATAAACAATCTATTATATTATTTATGTTCTATAACATGTGAACAATGATGTCAGAATAATATAACAGGTAGGAAATCTTTTACCACGGAATCAGTACATGATCCAGACCCTCGAGGGTTGAAAATAATACAGGTGTTCCATATAAAAGTGCAAATCTACACGGTCAAAATGTAATTAACCGACGAAAAATGAAAACGCTGTTGGTTTAAAAATTTTATACAGAACCCATGGTAAAAGTTTTGTCACAATATCCCTGAAAGGGATCCCTTATAAACTTACACTCATCAACAATATCTCTAGTATCCTTTTGCCTCAGTTTTATAGAACGTCGCTTGAACGAGCCGTAGGCGGAATGCGTTTGCTGAGTATTACGACGATGCATTCCTCCCTTGCCGCGGGATCCTAAACGACCCTTCTTGTCGTCCACTGCCGGGGGTATGGCATCTGCTAACTATAAATTTATAGTAAGTATTTCGCTAGGCCCTTTACATACCATCTAACAAAGTTGCTAGCTTTAGCGAAAGGCTTACAATTGTCTACACTATGCATTAAAAAGCGCAATATTGAAAATGCTTTATTTACAGAACACTTACAGTAACGTTACTTCCACCAGACACGTTCTCAGGTTCATGTAGAACAAACGATATTTTCCTTTCAGTCTCAGCTCCCGCTATCGATTGTAAGCTTTGCGCAGACGCCTGTGAATGGCCCATGCTCGATAGAGCCATACTCCATCGACGGTTAGCTTCCCTGTGATCCAAGTTATTCACATTTCAACGCGTCAGTGGACTTTTAAGTCCACAAACGAGTTAGCTTGCATTTACCAGCTATTTTACTTTAGCTTCTATACTTTTTACTATAAAATTTCCTTCGAATTCTTACTGTTTGATCTCACATGCCAATGTAGCAAAAGCGTTTGTACTTTTTTCTAAGTTAAACTAAGCTATTTTATCACTTAAGAAAACTATTGGATAAAATTTCGAAAGGGTGTATTTCACAAAACAATTTTAATATTCGTGTAAAATTTTAGAATAATTTTAATTGATAGCAATTTAGGTGTATTATCTTACAACATTCCATGCATTTAACTGTGCGTATGCACATTATACCGTTGATTTGAACTTCTTTGTTATGAATAAGAACGTGGAATGAGATCGTCACAAATGTAGCTGCATGTAACAAGTACTAGCACAGAATATTAAAGTTTGTTTTATGAAACTTAGCGTTAGATGTAGCAACAGTTGTGAATCTCGAGTGCCAAAATTTGCCAATAAGTGAACAATATTCGCTATAAGAGTCACATCGGTCCAAGTGAAATTTGCACATAATACTTCCATTTTAAAAGTGTACGTTATTCAATATTATGTACATTCTACATACGCATGCACGCTTAGTGCCGTATGCAAGTAAACATGCATTATTTCTTTTGAAAACATACTCGACTGGCATTAATGTGTGTTGACTGCTAAGAGCCCTGTTAAAATAAAAGTATTGTCAAATATAATTATGCACTCCTCTTAATACATCTCAAATGAACTGAACATAATGAACTCACTTAGTCTTACACAAAATACGTCGTTTTTCCATCCATCTTCGCATAATATAATGACAAAAAAATAAAACGTTTTACACCAAGGGATTAATAAGCTACTTACCAAAAATAATCTTCTAATAATATATAATGCAAGGGAATTTGGTACCTGTAAACTTTGTCCCAAGGTCCTCTTTCCTTTAGCGAAGATCGGCAAGTTTTCGGCAGGTTCTGGTAGGTTTCGCGTAGGAACGCCGTTATTTCAAATAGCAGTACGCAAGCAATAATTCTAAGTGCTCTAGGGCACTCGGCACCTACTGGCTTTCCAGGCAGGCGTATACTGGCTGTAGGGATGGAAAGTCTTCATATTGTAAGGCAACAAAAAAGGGGAACTTGAAGGGTGCAAAATTTGGGAATCATGGCAACACTGCAAAACATTGTTGCTCGCTTATAACACCTTACGTAATGTTGACCGAAAGTGTTGCCATTTGTTTGGACTTAGTTCTCGAATTAAATTCAAAATTCTTCTTACCTTCATCAAGGAAGTCTTCCTCTTCATCTTGTTGCAAAAGTTCTCGTTGTCCATCCGGGTCATTCACTAAGTTGACCACAGTATCGAT
The DNA here is from genome assembly GCA_947462355.1 of Caradrina kadenii. Classification (NCBI taxonomy): domain Eukaryota; kingdom Metazoa; phylum Arthropoda; class Insecta; order Lepidoptera; family Noctuidae; genus Caradrina; species Caradrina kadenii. The sequence continues at coordinate 8,472,834 of OX381683.1, read as the reverse complement.
GTGTTTTTTGTCTTCGATTAACATTTCTTCCAGCCTGTTTCCTATTGCCTAGGGCATATACAGTTTGTAAATAACGGTTCTGTGACTCTGGATTAGCATCAATACTAGTTTTATGTACTCTTTGACTTTCAATTGAATAAAAAGTCAAAGATTATTGTAGTTCTTGTTAATCATGGTTCAAATAATATGCTCTTTAAGTGATTACTTACTTCTGCCCATTGGTAAAATAGTTTTCCAGCCAAACGTTGTCTTTTCAGTTGAGGATTTATCGACACTGAAAAAAAAAAAACATTGTTACTAGATTTGCATTTGGAAATGACATTATAACAGACGAAAGTATCAATAAACCCTTACCAGCAGCTTTAGCCGTATTCGATTTAAGCCAATAAGGCCACTGGCCTTTATTGCAGTTGTGCACCAAGTGTGCACATTCTAAGAGTATGGCGGCTCTACCGACGACTACTGTATGTGGCTGTAAAAAAGTTTATGATTAGATTAGATTAGATTTAATATATAATTTGTTTGACATAGTGGAAAATTAAATATATACAAAGGCCAATTAGAAACGGTGTGTATAGCTATAATTTACAATAGTACTTTAGTTATTATCTAATTTTAATATAGAAAAGGTATAGCGATATAGCGTTGTGCCCACAATTGGCAAAATCGGAAATATTTCTAAACCATAATCTTTAATTTTTTAATTATTTATTCACTTACCAAATCTAAGAGTGCGGCCATGAAAAGAGCGTCTGGCGTGCCTCCGGGCTGCGTGGCGTCTAACAAGAAGTTGAACCGAGCGAGTCCCGCGTACAGCGGTGCTGCGGCCACTAGGCGCCGACGTTTTAGTATGACCACCTCAGATTCGCCACCACCCGAACCGCCTTCTGCGGAGCCACGCCGCGACATGTCTGCAAAATAGAGTTATTTTGCAAGGAGAAGTAAGAGTTCATAAGGATGCTTGCTTACTGCGTGCTTTACTTTATAAACTAAACTTGTAGTGTACTAACAAGGGCTTGTACATACTTGAGGAGCTGAGGGATATTAAAAAACAATAATTACAAAGATAAGTAATAAACTACACTCACAACCGCCACTGGTATCTTCTATACTGCCATCCCTCTTTTTCCCCATTTTTCTTAGTCCAAATCTATTCAGTCTGTCTTCAACCCTCTTTCTAGCCCTGAAAAAAAATTAAACACGTTTTTTCATCATAGCAACCCAGACTCATGACGTCAAACGTTTACAAAACCGAAACAATAAAGAAATACTGATCACCTAAATTGAGAACAAGTCATGGTTAGAAATATTCCGTCTCATGTATTGCACAGTAAAATACCGTTTTTTTTTAATATACCCCACCTGTTCAATGTATAACCAACACGTCTCTTAACATGTACGGGTCGTGACGTATGCGGCGGCGGCAGGTGCGGCGGTCGAGCTAACGATATCATGCTGCCAGAGATCGGCAGAGATTCACCCGAACCACCTCCGTTGCGGATCAACGACTGAGAATGATGCGGTTTTTGACGGAACCAGTTCACTAGAAGAAAATGTTCGACGATTTATGAAGTCGATAGACGGTATGTTGACTTGGTAAAAGCATGCATGGTTGGTAGAATGAACTATGTTGAAATGTTGTCGCCATTTACGTCCAGTTTAACTACGAGTAGCAGAGCAAAGTGGTGAAAGGAACCACGAACGCGATTTATCCGCTGTTTTGTTAAAAAAGCTCCTAGTTTAGACAGGAATCGATCCTGATCTTTTCTAAAAATTTAGTAACTGTATCACCCAATAATTGTTCTGCTGGTAAGGTGCCTATGTCGTAATTCAGAAGAAATATTTTATTTTTGCCATTTAAATGCAGAACTGTCCTAAAAGTATTCGCACCTAATAATGTAGATGTGCATTATAATCATGATTCTTGAAACTAATCGCGGTGACAAACGAACCAAACCTGGTATTATACATACACTTTCTTATTCGCAGATCAGCACAACAATGTTTTATTTTACCAATGCCAGCGATGTGGAACTTTGAGGGAATGGACTTGGAATGCGAGATCTTGTGGTGAGGCGTGATGTCGGCTGACGACGCTGACGGGATCGTGCGCTCTGATTGGCGTGGCGTCAGTTGGTATCGGCGCGTGCGCACTGACAGTGGGGACTGGCTCGCTGATTCCTCTCCGCCTTCCGTTTCTAAGAGGCTCTGTGGAATGAAGTAGTTATTTATTGGTAAGGACTGTTATCAGTCTGTTATATGATAAGAATTATAGATAAAACAAGCGTCTTGAAAAAATACAGCAATATATATGTATTAGCGTTCCTCTTGTTTACCAGCTCGATATATTTGATCTGACATTTTGCACGAATTCTGTTTCAGGCAACTGCTTAGTAATTTAGTAAAACACGCTATTGTACTCATTAGAAACCGACTAGTTCATACACTTACATGTGCCCCAGTAGATGAGGTGCTTCTCTTCTTGAAGGTAAACTTTTTATGTGATCGCTCGTCAGGTGCACAGCCGGAGTCGGCGCCGGTGTCTGAACCACGCTCTTCTTCGCTTTGACGAGGAATATGCCTGTAATAGTGTGCTTGTAAGAGTGGAGTAGTAAATCATTTACAATGACTATAGTATCTGATCTAAGGTAAAGACGACCCTAAAAATTTACTTAATGGTTGTATAAAATAAATAGAATCGAACCCAAGACCTCTAGTGTAGCAGTAGCACTTAGGACCACTAGGCTAGTAATGAAAATAATTACAAAACAAACCTGATGACTCTAGTAGTCTGCATGTTAGATTCTTTCTGTTGGCTGTCAGGTCTCTCTGCCGTGTCCAGGAGCGCGCTAAACGCTACCACACGGAACTCCCCTCCGTGGGCTTCACGCACGTAACTTAGCAGCAGACGCACTTCCATGTACAGCGTCTAAGGAAACAATATGACTCATTTAATTTAGTGTTTAGTTATAAATCTGGAATTTGGTAAGCTATGAGAAAGAAGAGTTTTGAAATGTTGTTTTTTGTGGAGGATACTTCTGTGGTCAAATATATGTAATGTCTTTGACATAATGAAAATTAAGTCTTCTATAAATTAGTACAGCATTTAAATTCAATGGCATTCGTGGGTTGCAATTGAAACCAGCGTTAGATAGGTGGCCGTGCCGACTGTTGTCATGTCACTCTATTTATGACCAAAGACTTTTTATGAAATATGTTTTTTTTACGAGTACATACACACACAATCAGGCTCAGAACTACCTATAGAGTCTAAAAATGTGTTACGTGCGGCAATCGAAGCTAATCGTAAGCGATTGGCTACTGCGCCAACCGAGATGTCTAATAAGATTGAAACTTTAAAAATGAAAAAAAAAAGCCAACCAAGATCATAGGCATACTTACAGAATTATCAAGCATCTTCAGTTCCTTGTGCATTAAAGCGAACCGAGTAACCAGTACTCTGAACGTGGTTTCTATGATGAACGTCTCTATAGCTCGGCTTGCGTTCGGCCCTTGACCGGCACCGAAGTTGGTTGCATAACCTGTTTGAAGGTTACTTATATCTGGGGACTTTGTGAAGCTGCGTTTCTGTTGATCTGGTGAGCAAAAATCTTGTTTTAATACTGTATGTACCTACCTTTTTTTAAGGGTAAGTAAGTTAAATTGGAAAATCATTATAGAAGCAGATTGGCTGATATATTGAACCTGAAGTGACAGCAGCAAGAATTTTAATAAATAAATAAATTTTAATAAATAAATAAATTTTAATAAATAAATAAATTGTAATAACTAAATAAATTTTAATAAATAAATAAAGTCAAAGTCAAAGCATTTATTTCAATTATACCATTAACAGGTACTTTTGAATTGTCGAGAAGTTAGACAGAAGTTTAAGCTAGTTGCTTGTTCCAAAACGTAGATAGGTCTCTATTTAGAAGGAGGAGCAAGTAACTTCACCGACACTCTTTTTAATTTGGTTTACCACCATTCATGTTTGCGAAATGCAAAAAACTAACTTCATGACATAAAGATAAATATCAAGATAACGTCAGTACTTACTCATAGGAGAAACTAACGTAGCAGGCTCAGCACAAAATCCAACAGCCGCATGCAAGTTATCGAGCACTTCCCGTATTGGTGAATACTTGGTCATTTCCTTCAAGCGTGTCGTGAACTTGGGTATCGCCGCTGAACGGAGCTGGCGGAGCGAGTTGCGAGCTTGTACTCGCAGACATTCAGCCTGAGGGCCGCGGAGTGCTGTGGTGCAACCGTGCGAACAGCCCAATTGACGAAGAAGCCTATTGAATAAATTAAATTTTTGTATATGGCGTCGATTTACGTAGGTGCGTTTTATGATGAACTTACCTGAGTATAACATGCATGATCATGTAATAAGGACAGTCCAAGTTGTCCTCCTCTCTGGTTTTCTCCTTTGTGCTGTCGCTACCATCAATGTTCGTTGAGTCTTGACTTTGGGCGCAAGGGATTCCAGAATCCCTTTCCTATAACAGCCAAGTGTAAAAAACAAGATTCCGACGAATTGATAACCTCCCCCTTTTTTGAAGTCTGTTAAAGATGGAGCAGTACAAGGTAGACAAAAAGAAATCTGGCGGGTTATAAAAATTTGCCGTTTCAAACAAAAGTGCATACCGCAGTGTACCTACTCGGTCAAAATGTATGAAACAATGTTTTTAATAACCGCGAAAATTGTTATTCAATCCATGAGTCATGTATTGAATCCATGGTTAAAGTTTCCCTCCCACCAAGTATAATTGATACTTGCGTTAGAGCCTGCTATGTGTTAGCAGCACTTACCTTGCTTTCCTTATCTTTATTGAAGTCCGCCATAGGATCAATATTGCCAGGCTGTGCTTCCTCATTCTTGCTGTTTTGCCAATTCTTGTGAATACCCATTTCCATAAGAGTGTCTACTAGATTCAACATTACTTCCATGACTCGGAGAGTTATGTAGAAACTGTCCATCGTTGATACGGAATATACTGCCTGTAATGATATGTTGTAATTTGTTTGAGCTGGGTATTTAGTATTGCTAGCAGCATAGCATAGCAGTGAGTCTAGCACGAGCGCGCTTATATAAAATATCGATTCAAATAGACATTAGGATACATTTAGTGCGCGCGCTCGTGCCCCTTGATCTCTTAAAGGATTTGGCTTTAGAAATCATAAAAGGAATTACGAGCAAAAAAATAATAATTCTGATATGAAGCCTGGCCAATAGAACATAGTAAGAGTAACTAAAGATATGAAATAAATTCAATAATGTAAGGTTTAAATGACTTACCTTAAGAACCACTTGGAAATCAATATCACCATCCTTCGTGATATAATGCAACGAACCAGGAGCCTCCTGTATTTCTTCAACTACATAAGTAATGTTGGAATCAGTTTGTGACCGTGTGAGGCTAGGCTTGCGCTCCGGTGTCGGTATGTGTTGGGATCCTTGCATACTGACCGAGTCTATTTGGGACTCCAGTGAACCCTGTAAACAAATAAAGGAGTATCCTTATTTTTTGCTGTTTAGAGTTCAGATTTGTTAATTTATCAAGGCCAGTTCACGGGCGTAATAGAGGTTGTTCCTAAAAACAAAAGAATTGTCAGAAGTCACAATGCTGAGTAAAGTATTTATAAAATTGTTTTGTCCGAAGACGGTAGTGGTTTGAAGTTCTGCCTCTATCATGTCAGCATGAGCGACAAAAATATTAGTTCACAACGTGGAAAAATAAAATAGAATTTATTGACAAAATGGTTCACAATTTTCAATGCATAGTGATTTAAAACTAGTAAGTTAGCAATATCAAAAGGGATCATCTGCAGCCAAATTTGATGAGACTGTATTTCGGTTAAATGTTACAGCTTAACTTTTTAAAATCGAATAAGAAACTAATAAGGTATTTCTATAGTCACCTGTCTAGTCTTAGACAAATAATCCGGAGATGGTGTAGGCGTGTGCTCTGTCACTGTGATAATAGGGTTCTTTTTCTTCTGTGCATTTGTAGGCATCGTGTTTGAAGGGCCTTGGGTTCTCTCCGTCCTCACCTCATCGATGTACCTGCAATAACTGTCTTTAAAATAACAGGTTTCTTTTTGAAACTTTTGTCATACTTACCAATATGATTTAAGAGGCCAGAGGACCAAAGGGCTTTGGATTTGGGTCCCTTAATAATTTAGGTTTCGTGTTTTTAGTTTCGAATGTTAAAAGAAATAATACGATTTATTATTAAACGTTCCACATTATACCTGTGTTTTATTGTGTATTATGTTCATGCTAAAAATTCAGTGTTAATACATGCTTTAAACTTTGTATTATGTTGCAGGTAATTTGCGAAAAACTTCTATAAGAAATTGCGATTGAACAATCCCTTAACGTGAAGCATTAAAGTTCAAAATTGTATGTTAATAATTAGTCTTAGTAATGTGATATTTGCATGGACTGTCTGCATTATCGCATCCAATGAAGCCTCAAACTAAATGAGAGGGTTTTAAAATCCCATCTAACTACGTAAACGTACTATAGTTCTAATGCAATAATTTGTAATAAATTATGGGTTTTTTATCTGAATCTAATGAGCATTGGACGTGCATACAACTACTTTGATGTTTTGTTTTATTGTGACAGTGTGTCTTGTGTGTTCGAGTTACTAAATCAAAGTAATTGTTTGATGTGCTGAAACAAGCCTACTATACGTAGCAATAAGGCCTCATATCGGGTGTGCTTGTAAAATGTGAAGCAAAACCTCTACGCCTAGTAAATATCGTAATACTAGTATGTGTATTACCAATCCGGCATTACTAGCGTCTAAGTTACGAAGCCTCTAATTTCTTTGTTAATTTGCTCACTTACCCATTGGAGGCTAGCTCGTCAATCAGACAGCTAGCGACCGAATCGTTCGTCCATTACAATAGTGTACGGGTACAAGCGTCAACAAGATGGGAGAAAGAGAATAAATATAATTTTTAAATAGAATTTTCACCCAGAATTTTGTGTTGAAAAAATAAACATGCTGTGCTTTAATAATGAAACAATATGACAATATTTCGAATGTGAAAGATCGAATTTGAAGTTCGTAAATTGTGAATATTAAAATTGTATTTTTGCTGCTACTTCAATTTGCTTTGCTTAGCTATTTACTTCAGCTTTTTAGATCTTTGCCACAGATGTAAGAGAGGGAGAACAGCAGCCTAATTCTGAAACCGACTCAAATAACAATCGCTTTCATTTTTAAATCCGTCTTCACAATAGATAAAAATGGCTGTTCTTTGTCTGTCAAATGAAAGAGATTGACATTAGGAGTGTGTTACTTATGTAGGGTACTAAACTATTTACAGGACTAATTCTTGTAAAATACCATACATTGGTAAGGTTTACTTATGTGGATACTAACAACTTCTCCCCCTCCATGTAAATCTAGTAAGATAATAATAATATTCTACTTCTATTAAAAAACCTAAATCATCTATAATAAATCTGTAAGAAATCGAATTAAATATACTGCATATTTTAAAGTAGGTACAAAAATTATCTACGCCTTTTCAATATACTATAGGTAAGTACTTAAGATTTCATTAAAAATAACCATAGCTATAAGAGTTAAAATGGAAAATGCCATGAGAAAGAAAGATTATGAAAATATAATTTGGATTGGTATTTACCTAAGACTGGGCATACTTTTCCCTTTGATTAGGTTGCAGTGGAATAAATCGCCAGTAAGCCTTGGAGCTAACGGCGGGAAGTTACTCGCCAATGCAGAGTTCGGACGGTCGTCCGTATTGTCCAAACTCCTGTGGTATTCCTGCAAGAATATATCAATGAAAAAAATGTATTTGTTAAAGGTTTACAATAAGCGAAAAAATATAGCTACAGATAGCATCCTAACTGCAGAGTGGAAGGAGAACTTGTGATCGTCGTGCCCAATCTTTTCCAGCGCTTTTTCTGACTTCGACAACAGCTTTGTTTCCACAAACGCTTTTAGATCAGCCATTTTCATTTTTCGTTTTATTTTCTCACTGGATCTTCTCGTCATGAGGTTCTCTTCCTCAATTACTTTAGTTGGTGAGTTGAATGGCATTTCTGTTATTGGCGACATGTCTTTAACTTCTGGTATTTCAATAAAGTTCTTTAATGAGTCCCGATCTTTTATATCAGGGCTCTGGTAGACTGAAACTTCAATTTTGGGTATAGGCAAGGAGTTGCTTCTCTTCCTCGGTTGTGTTTGTTTAGACATATCGTCGCATATGTCTCGTAACCTGAAATTTTGATTCATATGATATTTTATTGTTTGCAAATTCGATTTAGATCTGCCAAAATGAACCAACCCACGTCAAATTGTAAAGAAGATTAAGTATATTTAATGCTGATTAATTTTTAATCTATTCTACGCATAAGTTTTACATTGTACTTTTTAGTAAAGTAATACATTTGGCATAATTGAACTGTTTGGGTTAGCTCGTTTTGTCAGAACTAAGCTCAACCACGAGTAATTAGTAAAAAAAAATACCTATTATATAAATAGTGTAAGGCCCAATATACGCCTTCTTCTTGCCATTGTGATGTAAATAAGCACCTCAACGTAGCTACATCTAGGAATGTAGCAGCCGACACCTGAAATACCCGATTCCACTTAGCAAAACAATTTCAAAATCTGGTCGTAATCTCATAGCAGCAAAAATCAATGTAACAAATTTTCGTAAATTCGAGGTATTTTTTAGAGATTGAGACAGATTAGATTACGATTGTTCCTAAAAGTTAATAGAATTGTCCTTTTTTTTTCGGTTGGGAAATCATCAAATCATTTTCCCCTTCTCCGTTTACATTATATCTTTTCTGATTAATTTCGTTGCGGGATCCAAGACAGTTATATCGTTTCTCCGGGGCTCGTCGAGCTTCATTGCCTCTGGGCTCTTCTGGCGGTCTCCACTGTTGATTTTGGCTTACAGAAGTTGCAGTGGTTGGGAATAGTGTGGCGGGGTCATCCCAAATCACTTTTATACCCATTGCTCACCGTCCACAGGCACGCGAGAATTGTCCTCCTGGAGTTTACTTTACTTTAAACAATTACTTACGTTGCCTTGTTTCGCAGTGGGTGGTTTTTCTGTTGATGTTGGAGTGCCCTTGGTGGGCCCGCCTCCACCACCGCCACTGTCTGATAACGACTCTTTGTCTGAAGAACTGCAAGCATTAAATGTTATTATTAAGTTTAGTATCATGTCTTACATAGGTATTAAATAGAAAAGGCTTAAATGTGGACAGTTTCACTTATTTTATTAGCTTGGCATGTAAAAGAAATAAAGAATATATTATCAGCAGGACAAAGTCCTCCCTTTCTCTTGTGCAATCTTTTCTTTCGTAAGTTTATGTGGATTTATGCAAGATAACATTACCTACTATAATTCTTATTAGGTACTAGTGAGATCATGTGATCAAAAGATATAAACTCAGGACATCAGATATCTTATTTGAATAAATTTATTGTTCTAAAACCTTACCTCATCTTGGTGATTTGTGGCAAAGGTTTTATTCCTGGAAGGCCCGGTTTTGAGCCGTCGGTTTTACGCGGCTGAAATATACTTGGGTCGGCTGCATACACCGTGTAGGCTTCTTTTACAGCTCCTCCGAAATTTTGTTCTGAAGGTAGGCGGTAGATAAACTGAAAATAAAATATCTCGCTTAGTAGTTGTAGTATTACTAAGGTAAATATTCAAGTAACCGTTGAAAAAGGCATAAATGGTGATTATAATGGTCAGCACAGTAAGGGTAGCAATACAGTCGAGCAGTTTTCATTGATTAATTAATGATGAACATAAATAGAGTTGAAACTTGTATGCAAGATATGAACCCGTGTGGTATTTATTACTTTTCACGCAATTACGCAATATTCAACTTTATTTCTGTTGTATTGTATTGTCTGTTTGTGCTAGTAATGATAACAATGAAATCGACTTTTGTATTTCAGCTTATATTACCACATGTTCTTCTTCAGTGCTAGAACTCTCTTCAGGAATCGTTTCGGGGAATATGGTGTCTTTGGGCGACGACAGCCATGGTTCCTCTTCAGTACTAGCTTGTTTGGACGTCACTTCTGACTGTGACATCGACACGTTCTGACTTGGTGGACTTCCATTCACATTGCCACCTCCACCTTCTTCTTTAGACAGTTTACCTGTAAGATCAAAAGTTGTTAGCTTTTAACTGTGTCAGTTTTAGAATGACATATTATTTTATTTAATTCAATATTAACATAGAAACCAAGCTTTATATAGGTATAATAAAAAAAGGTTTACACGCATTCACCCAAGGTTGCTAAATACATAAAGAAATCAGGTTACAGTCAAGTGGTAAATAAACAAACTCCAGCGGGGTCAGTCCAAGGGATGCAATTGCAAGAAATTATGTTAAGGAAAAGTACCATAAATTATAGTCGTTAGTAATAAAATTACTAAAGAGTAAAAGTATGATAGGTTTCTCTACATACGTCCTATAAACACGTCGCCTGGTTGGTGTCTCTTGGAATACTTGCCACCTAGAGGCTTGGGCTTTGGCTTCACGAGAGTGGTGAAGCATGGGGCCTCTGGATGTCTGAACTCCCACATCGCTTGCCACATCTTTAGGCCATTCTCTAAACGATAGTTGTTTGTGAAGTCGGACTCTTTCAGGTGGTGAGACAGTGGTGCAAACAGGAACACAAACAGCTGAAAAGATAGTGTTGCAGTTAATTAAGATTAAAAATTACTTATAAAAATGCGGAAATTCATTAATATTTACCGTTAAAGCAGGTATGGAGAACAGGTAATGAAATGGGTTTGAGTAGCAGATTCCATTTTCATAGTCGCTTTCAATGCATTCATCGGATGCATCAAGGAGGATCCAATGTAGCGTGTATAACAGTTTGGTTTCCACATTGCCTAGGGATTGCATGTTGTCTTTTACCCTTAAAAAAAGCAGTATGATTAAAATCTTTACATATCTTAGGTATTATATTTAGATGCCTGTATTCACCTACCACTTAAGATTGACATCTGAGGATGTCAAATAAAACATAAACATAAGCAGTCGAAAGTTTTGTACAAAATATTTTTTTTTTGTCAAGTTGCACTTGGTAGCTTGATTACTCCACAAATAGTGAATTTCTGAAATTAATCAAATTTAACTTTACCTGTTGTGTAATAGAGCTGCTAATGCATGCATCACATGAGGCAGGGATGCTTGTATGAGCCGCCATCGTGGTATGGACTCTATAGCCTCTGCTAGGCTGATAGATAGGCCAAACCGAAGATTTTGTACCAGCACTTTTTCAAATGACTGTAATTTACGGAAAAGTTTTGAACAGTTTGAAGAATATTTTAAATTCGTTTTTGAAAATAACAGATCTTATTTTTTCAGTATTCGCTTCATTATTATGGTTGTTTGAATCTAAGTAATTACCAGATCGAAACTTATACTATTTAAAAAAAAAAAGCATAAGAAAACCCACTTAAACTGCACTTTATTAGGAGAAATATCTTACCTTGCAAGCCTCTTTGACTTCCTAGGAGGTGTTTGATTGAAATAAAGATTGTTTTAATGTATTAATAAAAATAATGATAAAAAGTTTTCAAAATAAACATTTCACAAGTTGATGAAAAGAAGTCACAAAAAGGTAAACATGTCATTGTCAATGTCAAAATAAGAACTGTCAAAAGTCAGAGTGATAATAACAATACATTTTTTGAAGTTTCTTTGTAAGATGTTGCCATTTTTTATTTAAAACGTTTAAAATTAGACCTGTGTATTTATTATTTTGTATTTATATGCGCAGTTGAATTGCTTTAATAATGTAAAGAGTTCAGGTTTAGCATAAATAAATAGTTGTGGAAAGATCACAAATTCTAAATGTTGCTACTATTAGAAAATGCTTCAAATAATTATTATCATGTAGCATATGCATGAACGTCCTATATTTCAAAGAAATTTGAATAGAATACAGTAAAATACAGACGTTAAGCAATAACAAAAGGTACAAAAGCACATTAAAGCTAAAAGCACAATAAGTGTTTACTTACATGGTGTCCAGGAGCACGTTGACAGAACTGCGTGTTATCAACAAATAAGTGATAATTTACAATCAACAACAAAAATAAGAACACAACACAAGTCACTAGACATAGCAAAAAGATTTCCCGTACCGGGAATCGAACCCGAGCCTCCTGGGTGAAAGCCAGGTATCCTAGCCACTAGACCATACGGGAGATACTTTCAATGTCGATATACTCAAAACACTATGTGCAGAATACATTCTGTGACTAAGTATAATGAATATACATAGGTAGAAAACATAACATTTTGTTACTTACATTATTATTAATTCATATTAATACAATGTTACGTAAGAATTTGAAATGCTCTTAGTTGCTCTAAGGCTGATTCGTTTTCGATTATAAGTAGACACGTAGGTGAATCGATCTATGTGTAGGATACATAAATAAAATTTAATTTATGTCGACAAGTGAGTGATGACCCATAATAGGGGGGTATTTTTCCTAAAACATAGCCTTTTTTCCTAAAAAGACTAACAACAATAAATAGGCACAAAAATCAGCCAGTGTTTTGAGCGTATGGTGGCGTATGTACATTTTGCAAACATTTAAGTGTAAGGCGTTATCAATAACATAAATTATACATTACGGTTTTATGATTGTCATATAGTTTTACTCACCATGCATGCGGCATCGTGAACTTTTCCTAGGCGCGGTCTCACAAACGGCGTAGTTTGTCTCCACAGAAATATTTGGACTGGAATCGGGACTACCTCCTCAGAATTAGGATCTTCTTCCGACATGTCTCTTGCTTTCATAGCAACCAGGGAATAACCCTGACAAAAAACATTGGTTGATATGGTTTGAGACAATACGGCCGGTTGTTTTTGCGGTCCGGGATTTTATATAGAATGTTATATATTGTGAGGATAGGTTTATATTTTATTTATTTATTTTCGTAAGAAAATTAATAATAAGTCACCACTTCAGATTATCTTTACCAAAACCACATGGTAAGATATTTTTGTTGTTGAGGAGATCGTAGACGGAGATACGCCTTGTTAAAAATTAATAAAACAATAATAGACTCAATAATTGTTAAGACACTACCTACCATACATACTTACGTAAAACTAATGAACTTAAAAGGTGCTGTTACATAATTAAAGTAAGTGAAACCATTTTTAATTTACGGCTAACAAACATACCTCACTTGCAGTAATTAACACATACTTCTAAACTCATGGAAAACATCACTGTTTACATCCGATGGTGTCACAATGGGGAAGTTAGGGAGGAAACGAGGACCTCTTCCATAGGACGCGAGACTGGGAATGAGGTTCCGCGCAATTGTGACGAGACGGACGCGTAGGGTTGGCGTAGTTAAGTTTTTCTTAATTTATACAGTGCAGTCATTTTACTTAGCAAGTTGAACATATTAAGGCTTAAGCAATTATGTTAGTGTTTCTAGGTAGTAAGGTGTGTAAAATTTCTATTGAAAACTCATTAGTACTTCAAAGAAAATTAGAAAATGTTACACTGGAATTAACTAGATCAAAGCTCTATAGTAAAGACATTTAGAACAAAACCAAAAACGAACTACAATAATCACATTTATTTTCATTAACCACTTTGTTCTGAAGACGTAATAATCACGTTCGGCAGCAACCCTGGAAAATTTTCAGCATTGATCTGTGCGCGCGGGTCGAGAGGCGGAGAGGCAGCCTCCGGTTGCTATAGAAACGGCTACATGGCTGCCTCCCAAGCAGCTGAAATGTAGGCCAGGCTTTTATTCAACGATTATATTACTAAGGGTTTGGTTGGAAAACTATAAGGGTTTAAAGGTCTGAAGACTGATGTTTTGGTCTTTAAAATGATTTTCATAAAGAGTATATGCAGGTTTCATTACTATAGTTATTTAATAATCAAGTAGGTACATTACTTAACTTAATACATGATGCTTAGCAGTTACCATACCTTGAAGAGGCCTTTCTTACATTATTGTATGTATACAGAAACGTACTACTAAACGGGCACTTATTAAATTACCATGTCAGAGTACCAGCAACATACAGCGTTCAATATTTTTTTTTAAGTTTAAGCAATGTAATATCTCTATGTAATAAAAAATAATAATTATTTGTATTTGTAAAGTTTATCCGCATATATTATAGCTCATTAACTGGTCTAAGGCTTCATAGGCTCATTGCTGATATATGTGTTGATTCTCAGTCTTATTTCAATAAACGATTTTTATTACATACCGTTACACAATATAGGTAAACTCAGTAACCAAAAAAGTAGGTACCAGTCTGTCTGCTCTAGCCTACCATTACCCAAATACATCACATGCAAAAATAACGTGCTTTCAGAATTGTTCTTTATCAACCCTCGTCTATGTAATTTATTTGATACGGTCCCCAAATAAACTGGTAAACATAAAGACATTGAATTAACAAGATTGGCATAGATATCAATGTTCACTTTGTGCGGCAGGCAATTTACTTTATAAATAGAGACGGTCAGGGAGCGCCGGCACTAACAGTAGGTACCCATTTTGTAGATTGTTTCCGTTAGTTGTGTCCACATACATTGTCATTGTTTTATGCAGCCGTCAGATTTTATGGCCAATTAGCTGATGTTCATTTAATGTCTATTATATGTTGGATTGGGGGGTAGTTAAACATAGACTGTACATCTACGTACCTAGGTAGGTAATATTTTTTTGGTCATTATTTTTCGAGTCGTGTTTAGGAAATAAAAAAGAAATACTAACGAATTGAGAACTTCCCCTGATCTGAATTCGTTAGTATTTCTTTTTATATTACCCGAAAAATAATGTCCAAAGAAATATTAGGTATTTTTTCCTCCTCTCTCCTCTTTTTCTCAAATCAAATCAAATCATTTATTTCTTTGCAAACATGGGTAATTAAGTTACATAGATGTTCTTTTATAATAGAGTATTCTCTTTTTTGAAGTCGGTTTAAAATTATTGAGACGTATTTTATTTGAATGGGCGATTGTTTTCGGCTTTTCTATCAATGTAGACAGTTATTTGGCTATTGATGATAGGTAAACGAAATACAAAAGCATAAAATACAAGTAAGATGTTTCAAGTAGAGTCTCGACATATCAATGCCCTAAAAACAGCCTCTTCTGTAACACTTGACCGCACGATGATACTAAGCTCTGATCGATGAGTCAGCGCACATCCATCCAACTACGAGTACCCTTTTCACCCTACCTTTTTGGTTTTTAACTATCCACTACTTATACTGTACCTAATATCAAGTGGTTACTTTATTATTTATTATTATATATTTTGATTATTTTTCACAAACTGATTAATTGCATTAAGATTTTATTTATTAAAATAAATTATTTGACTTTGCCAGTCTAAAAGTCTTCAAGATATGGATTATTTCCAATTCAATACGTAATTAGTACTTTAGAAGTGTACGACCTAATAGAACGTTGTGAAGTCCAGATTACGACATACATGGTCAGGTCATACAGGGTTATGAACAAGAGAGTCCATGGCTGCTCTTTTTATCTTGATGTGTTGATGATCTTATAGCCTGTTTTACTTTAAACAACGTTATTTATTTACCGAATTCAGTATTTATGTGAACTGCAGTGATTTACATCGGACGTAAGGCAATAAAGTTTATAATGGAAACAAATAGGTAATGAGTGATTCACATGTCAGTAACGACTATGTCTATTATATCTATGTCACGTCTTGTTACTCACATAATTAACCTACTGTCATCTAGCATCACTCATTGAACCTACGCAAGTATTGTTAATTGGCACATTTGTTTTAACTAGTTCTTAAAGGAAAGATGAAACACAATAATGAATGCAATCCTAAGCTTTATCTTTAAAACGCTTTGTTTGTTCTTTAATAATTGCTTAATTTTGTGATGGCACTGTGGTTAAGGTGCCCGCACGTGGCTGTGGGTTCGCAACCGGGCACGGGCAAGTGACTTTTTCAAATTTATAATGTACTTTATAAGTTTATCTTGGACTTCACTAACATCGGTGAAGAAAAACAATGTGAGGAAACCTGGTTTTATTATTATTATATAATAAAACCAGGCTGAAATCGCCAATCCGCCTTGAGCAGGCGTGGTGATCAATGGTCGTGCCTTCTTTGTTTGAGAAGAGGGCTTTGCCCTGCAGTGGGACAATAATAGGCTGGGTTTATAATAGCTGGATAAGACAGGCTCTCCTTTTAAAACAATCAAAGCACCTCGTCCTCTAACTAAACTTGGTCCACTCATCCATTGTAAACTCCAGTATTATTGCATACAATGAGCGTATTACGAGTATTTAACGAGATGAAAATAGTATAGTGTTAGGTATACTCAACTGTTACATACGCCTCTGTTTATTCCCGCCCACATTGGGTGAAGGAAGTTGAAATAATATCGAAGACATCACCTGCCTTACGTCATTGTAATGAATCACGCACTAAATTAATTTTTTTCTTAAAAATATTTCTGTGCGAAATAGGTACAGATGGCAAATACCTACGTTAAGTTGTTGTTTTGCATTATTCGAGGTGATGATTTAGAAACGTTCATGAGGAATTGGATAGAGAAGGTAACAGGGAAGAGTGGAAGGTTATGCGGGAGATCTATGCCTAGCTGCGGGTCAATGTAAGTTGAAATAAATAAAATAAATCAAAGGCTTTCATGGTATTATCATTGTAACAAAATCAAAGTTCAAGTATTGTGATGCTACGTCTGTAAAGAGTGAGATCATCTGAAAGGTTTTAACTGGAAGCTAATTAACAATGATGTCACCGCATTTTCTTGAAACCATATCGTCTTAACCCTATAGAATTTCACATTTAAGCGCGCACCTTTTGTTTTGACGCTTCTCTATTTCCTTCTTTATATAATAAACAAACTCGTTAGTAGGTCATTAGATTATGTGTTTTTCTACGTCTAAGATAATGTAGAAGATTTGAAAAGATAAATCAGTTTTGTACCGTATTACTGGTTCATAACAAATTATTCTATGGTACAATCATGAAACTTCGACAAAAATAGAACGAGGTTGAAGTTTTAGAATATACCTCACATACTGTAGCTATTGGCTGGGCGTTACCGAAATAGCGACGTTGTGTTTTGAATGGAAAATGCTTTTTACGTATCCGAGAAACTTTATTAGACGACACGAAAATAATTTAAGAAAAATATTGATACCTACTGGTGGAATTATCGTTAAATTAATCACTTAAGTCATAATTTCTCTTGATGTTAATGTATGTTATAATATGTTTTAGCAAACTTGCATTTCATAATTTCTCGTCATCTTATTGCTAAATATTTATTTAAGAACTTCATATTCTGATCTTGTGGAAGGTAGGTATAAAACGTTTATTCTTGGTCATAGAAGACCGTCAGAAATGAATAATTCGATGGAAACGGCAAAGTTTGCTGTACCATACCTCATAGTAGGTGTTCAACAAAAGTACGATCAGTAGAAGCTTTTATATTACACTAAGTATTTTCATTTTCAAGACTCAACGTGCGTGTCGAAATGATATACCAGTAATACAAACTTGACATAGATAACGACGAATAAAAACAAAAGAATAAAAACTTTTTGTTCACAAAGAAATACCTATCTACTACTGGCTGAGAAATCTTGAAGAAAAGTTTATTTAACAATAAAACTCTTTAAAATGTCATCCAAAACCGTCAAGATGATAAACAAGGAAGGTGTGTTTTTAGACGTAGAATTATTATTTATGTTTATTGATATGTATATCTAGCGTATGTGTTGTTACTCCGCTCCCAAGCCGCTCATCTGGCCATAAATTTAATAAAATTTATAAGTAAAATCAAAACTGGACTTTTTGTGTACAGTCGACGGTGACTCGCGCCTTGCGGCCTTGTTGGCAGTTCATCTTGTCAGCCAGGTGTTGGATGAAGCTTCTGTCATAGCAAATGCTGCTAACGATTCTGGTAAAACATTTCATCATGATTATATGTATAAATAACGTTGTCTAGATGCGTAACATCAAGAAGATCTAGAAAAAAATAATAACCATAAGTCCATAATAGCCGTAGCTTTGGGGGAGTCCACAAAGGCCTCCTCCTTAAACTCTAGTAGTGGAATGACGCAGGCTGGTAGTAATGTAATAGTAGACGCTTGATGTAGGAATAATTCCAACTTAAATAGGTAGAAGCTTTTTCTTTAATCTGAAAAGATATGTCTCATATGTTTTTAACTGTAGGTATTCATATTTGAAATAAGGGTCATTAGGTCTGTACCTACTAGATATATTTACTAATTTATTTTAACGAGGTTCTAAATACGCTAACTTTGTTACGTTTTAAGTCCACAAAAAGGTTTTATTTCATTTCAAATTCCGAGCCTTGTTTGTGCAATCTGCCGCAGGATTTAAGGGAATCGAGCGCTTCTACGTTTCATCCTGGTTTTCATGCAAATTATCATTAATTGGTAGACTCCGTACATCGTCACATCATGCGAATTTTCTGCCTTGTAGCATAATGATTTTAACATTTTATCACTGTTGTTACACACATTAAGATATTGGGCAATTTCTAAAGAGATGTTTAGATCTCTGAGAGCTTTGTTTTAACAACGCTGGCTCTAAAGGCTTCCAAAAGTATCGAGCGCTAATGAACTTTGATTATAATAACAGGTCATCCGTGGCGCTATCAGTCAATGTTTAAAATTTTTGAGAATGATAAACTGTGTGATGCTGATGATGAAGACACATCGTTTGAAGTATCAAAGGGCGACAGTGACATCGTGAATGAAAATAAGATGGAGCATGTTGCCAATGTAGTTGCTACATCGACGCCGGAAAAACTTACAGGTAATTCTTACTCAGGTAACATTTCAGTCGCTTGCCAAATATTTAAAGTGACCGAAACAATGCCACTGGTTAAATTATTAGTTTTGTTGGTGCAACACGTCGGGATGGCCTAGTGGTTAAGACCCGGCAAGTACCAAAGTGACTTTTTGAATTTATATGTTTTTCCCAAGTTTATCTAGGACATAACTGAGTGATTGTTACAAGTCTGAAATTGCTAATCCGCCTTGAGGAAGCATGGCGATCTATACTCATGCCTTTTTATATAAGAGGAGGCATTGCCCTGCAGTGAGATAATAGGCTAGTATTCTTATGGTGCTTTGAACTATTCTACTATCGTATTTTAAAACTGATAAGTACAAACTGAAAAATAGGGGAATAAATACAATAAACCGAGAACATGTTTTCGATCAATAAATAATTAAGAAGTCATGAAAGTAATCCCAGTTTCTCGAGCGAAAAACTAAAATGACAAATTCTCAAACGCGCTGTAAGCTGCTTTGATTAGTTGACTGAACTATTAACAACTTATCACAGTAGCTTACGCGTGTTTGACAATTTGTCATATTAATTTACGTTTATTTTAGTTCGAGAAACTGAGTAACAAATGTTTTACATACTACATTTCAGATGATTCGCAGAAAAGTAAGCTCGAGTCTAGTTTTATTGGACAAGGAGACGAAGAACTTGATTTGGTAAGCTATGATTACAACTAATTTTCAATATTATAAACACGAATATTCTATTTTCATTAAGTAAACAAGTTAGAATTTGTATTTCTGTAACTAAAACGAATATTTTTAGCGTCAAAACGAGTTAACGAAATCAACGTCGATGTTTATCAATCATCTTTTTGACATGAGTGATGTTGAAAGAGTAGTTTTATGCGATGACGCTGAAATCGCACAAAGTACTCCAGAGCCCAATGAATTACTCTCTGAAACTATTAACAAAATTATGGAGTCTTACGTGAACACTGCGTTGGGGATGACAAGACCACAGCAAGCCGAACAATCTCAATCTGAAGCTGGTGCCGTACCATCAGAGAAGCGATCAAGTTCTGAACCATCTGAGTTTTCATTTTTGACGGACGCTTATGAGGATATTAATACAGATATAGCCTTTTACATACGTGATGACGGAGCTGGGGACATCGATTGGAACTGTGGGGTTTCACGTATAGTTCCTGCTGTAGAAATTAGAGAGGTATGTCCGTTCTGATTTAATTTGGAACTTTTCTTTGGAAATTATTTAATTATTGAACTCGTTAGCATTTTTATTAAATTCTTTAGCTTTCTATCGCGTTGAGTAATCCGACGTATTAACTTATTCTTCTTATGAATGATTAAACAGTACCTCACACTGTATTCAATTATTTATTTAAATGTCTTCAGCTTTGTGATGACGTCCCTGAAAAATGGGTCGAGAGCAATGATGTCGCCCGATATGAAAATGCTTATCTTACTTTGAATCGTGAGTTTTTTTAGGTAGTACAATAATAATACCTAACATCTAGGTTACTTGAAGGTAATTAATGATCCTTACTCAATATAGGTGATTATGAGCAAAACTCTGAAGATGAAGTCGATCCAATTTTAGAAGATCCAAGAGGAATGACTCTTCAAGAAGTTGAGTTAATGACAGCTAACACATCAGATGAAAACATATCTAATGTTGACCAAGAACCTCATATTTGTGTAAGTATTGTGTTTTTTACCCACACTAGTATACTTTTTAGGAGTCGCACTTCACAAATACGAGTAGATTCACATGAAAGGGTGTAAAGATATGGCAATGGTTTCAATACTTTTTATTTAACCTACACTTAGGTCCACGTGTGTAAAGTCGCAGAAATAGCTTGTATTATGTAGAAGAAGAGATACTTACTTTTTTCAATATAAGTATAGTCGATAATTTGTTGATGTATTATTCAGCCAAGAATGAAGAAGTCACCTATAGTACCAACACCAACCGCAGACACAAGTGGATCTAAGAAAAACTCGCTGGTCAGTAGATGCCGCTCTCAAGGCGCCAGGCTTCTGGCCTGTATCCGAGGATGGTGGCGACGTAGGACACCTGGGAGACGCAAGGTGCGTGAAAATAGTTCTTTATTGATGAGTCGCTGGATTGAAGGTATCAACCTACATACGGGTTGTAACCAGACACATCACAATCGTAGCCGGTAACTACGTGTACTGCTCATCGAACTGTGTCAAATTAGACCAAAAATATTGCTAGGTAACGACTTTTATTTTTGGTGTTTTATACAATTCTTTATAACTATCAAAGATTAAATCAAACCAATATAGCTGTTACCCTGTATTCTCTTTAAAAATAAAACTGAGTGTCCTGCAGTATTAAAAGAATTCTGTAAGTTCAGATAATCAGAGTCCTCTGGAAAGATATTCTGCTGCTTATAGTGACTCGTTTCCAATTATAAGGTATAAGTATTATTAATAAAACGTCTCGAGATACTATATGCACGCTTGACCTAGCATGCTATTTGCTACTATATTACTCATCAGATAGTACTCGGTATGACCTCTATGTATGTCGCTACCCGAGCCTAGTGACAGATGAGCATGTGGGGATGTCATCGTACTCCTAGATCTCATCCACAGAACTTTTATTAGCGTTTAGCAAATTATTATCAAAAGTCGAATTTTTGTAATTTGTTTCATTAATTGTCGGTTTGAAATAGAATACTGTATTTACAGGAAAATCGAATTCCGTTTGCTGCTCGTGGACTATGTCCTCTATCTCCGGATGCTAGACGTCGAGCTGCCAGTCTTTTGGATCAACGTCTTCTGCGGTCCCCCTCACCCAATCGTGCAGCTGTATGGAAATTCAACACAGTCAACGAAGCGCTCGTGCATTCCTCCCGTTGGAAGGACTATACTTTTGATGTGTAACCTGATGAATGCGGCGAGTAAATACTGATTGTCCAACCGTCTCGTCAAAATCTGCCACGTTTTGCCTGTTTAATCTTGTTTGGTCTAACTTACGTCAATAAAAGTTTAAGTGACCACATTTAATAATGTTTGATTTTCTTTAGAAGTTTATTTCTCAAAGTTACGTCAATGCAATTGTTTAACATATTACATTAAAAAGAGCACTAAATAAATATTATCTTGGAGAATTCAAGCATATTTTAAACACCTTCATTCCTCAGACCGTATACCGCAAAGATCTGATCGAAATAGTTTAGCATAAATGTAGATTTAACATTACAATTGGCGTTAGCACGTAACCACACAGGTCAGGTGGGAAATCTTTTCGTCTCTTTTACACTTGTAGGTGTAGTGTGTGTCCGAAGACGCTATAGAAACGGACCGACTCCGCCGAAAATAGAACGGTCGCGGATTCCTGGGCTAAATCTCAAATATCCAGACGGGTGCGCCATCTAAGCCAGTTAAAACAGTCCCGCGAAAAGTTACCGAGCCCCACTTCTTGTCTGAACGTCTGCCAGTGAAGACCGGGAGGGAACCAACTAACACCACACAAAATGGTGAGTCACTGACGGCAGTGAAAATGTGGCAAGGTGTTAAGTGAGAAAATGGACTGTTAGCTTGGCAAGTGATAAATACAAAATGCAACATAAAAGAAAACGCGTTTTTTCCTCGTGCAAGTTATTCCGCAGACCGGATGCTCGCGAGCGAGTCGGATGTGTTCACTTCACCATCCATAAAATAAATCAGTGTTGTGCTTATGAACCAGTGAAAGAAGATGGTATCGTATAATCCGAATGCTTCTACACAAACCGAGCTGCAAAGCTGTGAATACACACCAACTAATACCACTACACTATGCATGGCAACTGTTACATACAAGGAAATAACGAAATATTTTTGGTAATTTTCAGAGCGACCTCAGCAAGAACGACGTTGAAAGTGAGTACTTTTTGTTACATGTCATTTTGTTTACTTAACGATAAGAACAATTACTAAATAGATGCAAGCTGAATCAGATGTGCCTAGATGTTGTGATTTTAAACTATAAGTACAGCTAACACTGGTAACAGGACTAAATTAAGTTGTCGTTGTCAATTCTAATGCTCTTCAATGGAGATGATTGCGTCAGCATGTTTAACATTACGTGAAATAACGTAACATTGCATACATGAAACTGGAGTGAGGATCATAACATCTAAGTTTAGCATCGTTTCTCATAAAAGGTGCGCGTTACTAGGAGATGCCGGGCGGCAGCGCCAGTGGCACGGCCATGCTGCGCGCGCGCTGCGTTCCAAAATTAAACTCGTGCGTCACGTGATCCCGAATCGCCGCCCGCCCAAACAGAGAAACTCCGCTCAGATTTCACTGCAAGCGTGCTACGTATGTTTTAGCGTGGGAATCGAAAGTCTACGTACATGCATGGACTATGTATATTTTATGCAACGGATATCTGTCACTACATTTGCATTTGCAACAATAAATCAGCTGTCATTATCAAGGTCGGTAAATGATCTTGAGTCAGCTGATCCTTAATGCACTTTACGCACGCGCCGGGTAATGAAGAGCAATCATCAAAATTTTTTCGAGATATTGCTGAATTAATTTAAATGAAAATTGACCTCATTATTTTTAATAATCGAAATCTAATCGAAGCTGCTTTACAAATACAATTTCTTTTTTTAATAAATACAATATTTCAAAAATAATACGAAACATTGACGGAACTCTTAGTAGTCGGTTTAATTTAAATAGGGTACTGTTTCAATCGGGTTATAATTAGAACGTGACTCAGAATTTCTTACCGAATATATTGAAACGTATCGTGGAAAAGTATTATTCTGAGCAAAGAATGTCCGCCCACGCCCGGTTCCGCGCTCTACCTGACTTTAACAAATCGTATATTCCAGAACATGCATGAATTCTGAATGAATCTATAATGTGATCTGGAACCATTGAACTTCAACTTAAAGATTCAGTCACAGCATCTTACTGAATAATCATAAAAAAGGTTTTTTTATGGATGTTTCAACAATAAAGAACTTATTTGACGGAATGGAAAACAAAATCGAAATTATTTCTTTAAAATTCAAAATGAAGGAGATTTTAAACTTATTAAAATTCATAATTTATCCGAGCGGCAACTAAGGGGCATTTAATACATTGCATGCATGAATTATTATTAAAACAATAATAATTACAGTAGAACTATGATTTTACTTTTAAACATTAAAGAAAATCTTGTGATAAGGTAAACTTGCTATGGATATGTAAGTCAAGTACACAACGCATCATATAACGTTTAGCGCTTAGAAAATACCTATGGCATCAATAACGCATCTACTGTTAGCTTCAAGTATTTAAAAAAGTAGTTAGTTTAAATGGGAGCTTTTCTGACCAGATTGAGAATGGTTATATTTTGTTGTACAGGGGCATCCTTCGCCTTCTCCATCTACGACTTCGACGGCTCCGGCAAGATCGACGCCTTCAATGTTGGAGATGTCTTGAGGGCACTCAACTCCAACCCCACACTGGCCACCATCGAGAAACTCGGTGGTACCAAGAAGAAGGGCGAGAAAACACTCACCGTAAGTAGTAATCAAAGTAATGAGAATATTCTATCGAAATAGAAGAAAGAACAGATTAAAAAAAAAGGTTAGGTAAAATAATTGGTTACAAATTGTGAAAATATAACTACAATTTGCCAAAAATAGTAGACTAGAATAGCCAACCCTATCCATAATAGGCTACAGTGAAATCTTTAATAAAGAAGTGCTTTCAGATGCTGTAAATCACACAAATTTTCGACCGCCGAATTCTGTTGACCAAGTGACTGATGAGTCTATTGTTTTGTTTCAGATTGAAGAGTTCCTTCCCATCTACAGCCAAGCAAAGAAAGACAAAGACCAGGGACAGTATGAAGATTTCTTGGAATGTCTGAAACTGTACGACAAGAATGAGAACGGTCTGATGCTTGGCGCCGAACTTACACACACTCTCCTTGCGTTAGGTAAGAATAAAAATATACAATATCGTCTTTTCCGTCTAAAACCGAGTTTCTGTTCCACTTAGTATACATTGTCTTATGTTTGTTCCGTTCAAATTATATGTTAAAGTCTTGTAACATTTTTCAAACCATCAGATATGCATTTAAAAGTACTCAATATTGTTCTTCAGTATTAGGCTACATGAATCATATTGTTGTTTATTTCTATTAGCCAAGCTATTTTTATTTTTTTCTTAGGCTTTTACATGTCAATAAGATAAATTGGCATCGACTTCATTTCCAGTTGGACGTGAACTGAAATCACTTGGCTAGTAGCCATCATGATCGTCGTTTCGAAATAATGATTTTTGTGACTCAGCTGATTTAGATTTTTGTTTCTATGCAGCCCGTGTGTATAAAAGAGAGTTTCATAATAAAAAATGTGAGAATAAAACGAGTTTTGACATTCTTAGGTGAGAAACTGGAAGATAATGAAGTCGCTGAAGTCACAAAGGACTGCATGGACACTGAGGATGACGATGGCATGATCCCCTACGCACGTAAGTATCTCTATTACTCTTTATTTGTTCTGTAAAATATCAGATATATGTACACATTGCAAAAGAATGTGATCATGTTATACATAGTTAGATCCTAGTTCATAAATTACATAATTTGTGTTATATTTGAAAAGTTTGACTCCTGGCAAAGTATCTAAATTACATACCTTGAATTGTACACGTAGACTCCCACAAAATGTTTGGTTTCACCTCCGAATCCTTTTGCACATTACCATATTAGTGCATGGATCAATGAACCGTATTATGTAGCACTCCCTGAAACTATTGAAA
This sequence comes from Caradrina kadenii, assembly GCA_947462355.1. NCBI lineage: Eukaryota > Metazoa > Arthropoda > Insecta > Lepidoptera > Noctuidae > Caradrina > Caradrina kadenii. Next base: position 8,447,160 of record OX381683.1, on the reverse strand, counting down.
CGCATAAGATATGCTAAAACTCTTTGGAAAAGCATTGTAAGTAAGAATTCAGTAGGATAATCCATTTGTCATGTCCCAACCCAAGTGTATGAAGCATGAGGGTATACTTCCTGGTGTTAAGTGTGTCCCCCTGTCTCACCGATTTTCCGTTTACAGCATTCCTGAAGAAGGTGATGGCGTAGAGGCACCACATCTCGTCATATCTTTAGTTATAAGATCGTAAGTCGACCGCCGTACACAATGTAGCTATCACTGTGCTCCGTTTCTTCTAACTGTTGATCTAAGGCTTTATAATTTTACAGCTCTTCTATGTTTACTATCAGTTTTACTGCTTGATTTTCTACTTAATTTAAATCTGTTTCAGACATAACCATAACTACAGTTTTATCAATCTTGTCATCATTTTCGAATTTTCATCAGATCATAACTCATATTATCTGCAAATAACAAGTGCTGAATATCCTTTACGACTTTTTAATTTTCTTGTTCTATATTTTCAGCGTTCCTCCGAAAAATGTGCGATGGGTGGCAGGGACCTAAGCCTAAGGGGGCGGCGGCGGCGCCGGCAGAAGAGGGAGCAGAAGCACCTGCGGAGGGCTAAGTGGCCGGAGCCTGCGTCGGCGCCCGCACGGCGGACGTTGCCGGCGCAGGCGCTGCCTTGCGTCGCCGCCGCCCGCCGTGCGCCGCCCTCGGTGACATCGACACCCCGTATACGCCATCTTAGATACGGACTACCCCTTTTTTATACGAATATAACAACTATGCACAATCGTTTTGTACAACTTTCTACCTATGACTGTACATACTAAAGTAAGATTAAATTAAACATACTGTAAACACACGTTGTACGTGTCTTTTAAATTTATTATTATTTATTAAGTACGTTTATAATGACAAAAATACAAAAAACCGTAAATAATTTTATAATAAACTATTAAAAGTTCAGTATGGTGTTATCTTCAATTAGTACATTGTATGTTGTTAGATAAAATAAAATCATGATAAATAAAACAGACAGGTGAATATTAACTTCAAAGTAACAGATATTTCAAATAATATTTTACTCTACTTATGTTCCTCGTAATATTTTTATTGAAAGTGAACCATTATTAACGTTTCCTGTTATTTTATGTCCTTGATTGGCAAACGAACCGACGATTCATCTGATAGACATCTCCAAGACCATACGCTAGAAGACTTGTAGATGCATTGCCATCCTAGTCAAAGCTGAAACGTCTCATGTGCCTGTACACCGGCACCCAAAGTTACCCTTCACACCGTAATACGAACAGTGTTTTCGGTAGAAATTGGATTCCTGTTTGCAGTAGGTATAAAAAAAGCAAAAGAAGTGTGTAATGTCTAGGCCATCAAATATCAAACAATACATACTGATACTTATTCCAAAGATGATTCCAAATCGATTACAATTCTACCGTGTTAAATAATAATAACATGAGTAAAACTTTTCCCTTCATAAGTAGCAGATATCTCAAAAATATGAATATTAAAAGCTTAAGGATTTAAATCGTAAAGAAAACAATAAGACATTTGTACGACGAAACGAAAAAATAAGAGTTTCTTATAACCTGAATTTCAAGATTCCTATAACTTATTACTACTACAAAAAATCTAGTTATTTAGGACATTCTACTATAGTCACCGCCACGAGTCGCGAGCACAAGCGTCAAGTTAATTTTTGGGTTCCTTTCAAGGTTTTTTTTGGTCACCGACGCTGCACGCGATTGAAACGAATCCAAAAACCCCAAAATGAACATGACGGCTGTGCTCACGACTCGTGGCGGCTCCTATACCAACATTTTCTTAAGGTTCGTCTCGAGATTTTTGAAGTACTTATTGTAGTAAGTACGATACCTAGGTAGTATCGTTGGTAGGTATAGTTTTCAATTTATTTCTGTATTCTCAATGTTATTATGGACTGATCTGGAAAGTTCAGTATGGTCTGCAACTGAACATGAACGTTGAAAATTAGAATTCGACAATAAACAATTATTGAAGCCAAAGTGGAAGAGTAGAGAAGAGAGTATGTATGAGAAGAGTCAAAGTGATACAATGCTGTTTGCAAGATTAGCGGTTTACGTGCTCACCTAATCACTATAAGTATGATTTATAAGGTGGACTCACTTTCTACTTACCTTGATACTGAAAATAGAAATCCGATTCAAAAAATAAATTATAAATAATTTACTTCATGAGTTATGCAGTGATTTTATGCTGAAATGTTAATTCCGTAATTTTATTATTACCCAGGCACACTTTGTGCTCTTACAACAAATAAAATATAATAATTACTAGAAATTGGTGCAAGATTTATAGTTAGATAGAATCTAAGCAGAACAAAGAGGTTTTTCCAAGCTCATGCTAAAATTTACTTGTGGAAATCTGGACTACTAATACAATTTTTTTGAAAAATTGGCCCGTAAAGTTTTTCCAAGCCAGCAATTCTTCGGAAATGATTTATACGTCTTTGTTCCTTACCAATGGGTAACCATTTAAAATCGGGGGCACCTATCGGCTTTGTTTGCCAAAATACACCCTCGCACTCGCGCCAGAGAAAATGGCGCGGAAAATGTTTTCCCGGCATCAATACAGAGTTCGGCTGTCATCGGTTGGCGTTCGGATACACTCGGAGTTCGTAGAGTGCGAAGCTGTAATATGGTGTGACCAGCCTCAAATTACTGCCGATTTATAAGGAAAAAACAGTTTAAAATTAGAAAAAAAAATATTGATGTCATGCGTTCGGAATGCAATAAAACTTCAGTTCACCTGATAGATTAGCATAATTTAAGGAAAACTAGCTAAGGTAAGACAACAAATCGCACTAGTTTACATTGAGTAGTCTGCTATAGGATTGGTGAGTATACAATATATACCTACCAACCTCCTGATATGAGTATGTACAATGAGTCCTTACTGTAAATAGTGACTGTAGGTATTATACAACACGTTTTGGTCTTTACAGACACACGTTCGGGGACTTTAGTTTCTTGAGTGTGGCAGCTCTGCTCCGGGCTCGCTCCTCAGCTCTACAAAGTAAGGCAGTGTTCAGTATTTATCTCGTAGGCGAACGAGTCCCGCGCTCCGTGCCTCCGCAGTGTTTACGTTGAGTGTGTGACCGATTACTCAGTGATAACGTGACGAGAGTGCCGGTGTACACAACATCTTATCAAGTAAGAAACAATGCCTTTTGATAATAAACATATTATTTATAAAGTATTTTTTTGGTAAAAATTTCGTAAATTTTTGTTCTTGTCCTATTTAATATTGTTATTATGTAAATTGTGTTTGTTTAAGAGACATATTCATGTGCTATTGCCGGCTATTATTTTGTGCCGGTGGAACTGTTTACACCTATCCCCTCGTCACTCAAACAGCTATTTATCACTGTACATAATGTACGAGGTAGACATATACCTGACATGAGTGTATAGGTATAGATTATACAAAGTATTTTACAGCTATTATCGCATACACAATTAACAGTGATAGGGAAACCAGTTTGCGATTGTCTCTTTATTACAATGTTCATTAAAGTACACCTGAATTTAAATGTTTTTGGAATTATTAACTTTTTAAGAAATAAATGCAAGAAAGTGGCATAATACTAAAAAATAACAACACAGTACATTAAACAATACAAGGTGCGTATATACGCATTGCCTAATACTCATATTGGGTAACATAAAATTAAGCGTATGATAACGGATGCAATAATTATTATGCACAACGCCCTTTATTAATGTACCCTAGATAAGAATGCAGAGATACATAAGCCTATCTATAAATTTACAGGTGTCGGTGTCTGTGAAGTCACAATGGCGGATGTCAAAGAGAATGTAGACTCTGGCAGTAAACTGGCGGACAAACATAACACAGGTAAATAAACACTAGAATAATTGCAATTTTTTTTCCGTACAAGCAACGTTCTACTTCCAAAGGATGCGCAGTTCCGAGCAGACAATGAACACTCGCAGAAAGGAACTTGAAACGAGTTCAAATCCCGTCTGTCTTTTTTATTCCACATTATGTCTACTACGAACTACGTACTAGTTGAAAAGAGCATGGTACTGAGACTTTTTGGCCAGAGTTGTTAGACAGGATGGCCCCCTATTGAATTGTGAGGGTCCGGATTTTATTCAAAATAGCGAGGGTCTCCATGATTGATCGTCGCTTGTCATCTCAACTTCCCATACATTTGAAGTGCGCATTTCAGCTATACTTTTTATGGGACAATCGGTAGTAAAACGACGCCGACGGATGGTAGGAATAATTTATAAAGTGTATTACAAAATTTTATGGGTTTCAATAATACTTTTTCATTAATTACTTATTTTTGTCATGCAAATGTAAGTCTTTTTACCAATAAATACTGATGGACTAAATAAAGGGTAAGGAAAAAAAATAAAGCAAAAAGGGTGTAAGAAGACATATAAATAACTAAGCCGGAAGTTGCATGGTCTTTTCATCATTACGATCATTTTTTGTTGTCCTGCACCCATACCTGGTTACCTTTAGGTTACATGGTTATTGAAGGTCAAAGTACCAATTTAAATTTTTATTTATGTACTTTTACGAAAACCAGTTATACATGAGTGTAACTTTTTTTCTAAAATTCCCATAACTCATATACTGTAAAATGCACCAGTATGCACAGTGTTTTGTATGCGTTACATTACACACGTAAACAATTTTTTTACACCAAAATTAATACTGGTTTTCCAGCAAAAAATTTACTCAATGTGATTTAAATTGATAGGCATATTATATTATACGCATATCAATTTATCCACGTAAGGATAAATTGATATGCGTAGTTAACGGCTTTGATGTGTTTGTTACTCGTATATAGATACAATGGTGTCACAAGACAAAACTAATACAATTAGCAGCGAAAGATTTCTAGATCTTTCGAAATGCTACATGTAAACGATTTCGCAGCCTCCGTAACACATAGTTCATAAATGGCCGGTTTGGTAATCTTTGTTGAGTTTTTATAGAAAACGCATTAACATTAACACAAATCATTTGATGAGTAAATAAATAGATTGAAAACGTTAAACGATTTGCATTTAAAATTCAATTTGGAACAAGTGTTTATCAATCATGTTTCTTTAGTTATTTTTTTGGTGATTCTCAATTAGGCTGAGATTGGGGATCTAACAAAAAGTGATTGTAGCTCCCTCATACACATAACAAGTATCTTAGTTTTACAGGACATTTACGTTCCTCAATAAACTAGCAAAACATTTTGTGTAATAAATACTATAAATGACTGCCGAATATTAAAAAAGCAATGCTTCTAGCAGTTGTTTATAATTTACCATCAGCAGACAAAGGGAACATTCATAATAAAAATCTACGGCTAACTACTACATATTACGTGAGTGTCCTACTCACATTGTCATGTTTTAGTGCCAGATAGAGCCACCTGCTTTCGCATATTCATGAATCATTCATTAAATAAATACATCGGTTGAGGTAATTAAGACAATGAGTAACCTATCACTTCTAAAGAGAAGCCAAACATCAGTAAGATTCCCCTATAAATCGATTAGACGCTCATTAACCTATGAATAATGGTGTTTACACACTGAACAAAAAGTACCTCTTGAAATGATTCAGTAAAAAAAAACAACTATAGTGAGGTATCTACAGTAACACACTGATTCGTTTTTTGTTCTAATAAACTTATCAATAGAGGTCCCAATATAGCTCCTTGAGGAATATCGCTAATTGTAGTTGGTGGTTGACACACTAGTAATTGATGTAGCTTTCTATTGTAATGTTTGAACCCAACATGCAATTGCTAAGTGCTAAACGATGCTCTTGCACTTAATGAATTAGTGATGGAATTGACTTCCAAATGGAAGAGTGTGAAAGTAGCTGCTACATTATCTAACAGTTCTTCTATATTAGACATAGATGCAGGCAATTAAAAATCATTGATTGTCTGACAATGTGAGCGTTTGTCTTTAATAAAATCAATAAAGGTAATTAACATGAATTACAAAGCAGATTAATCATTCCCTATCGGGACATCTGAATGATACACAGATCCATTTAATGATCTAGATAATTGCGCCGGAAGCCCCACGACTTCGAACAATGTACACATGTCATGCATGTTTGTAGTACTTGATACCTTAGTAGTATAAATTAATAAACATTGTTTACAATTTCATTTTGGCATTAATTTGATTGAATTCTTTCACGTTGAAACACTTATATTTACAATGTTTTATGGTATGTTGTCTCCACTTAAGTTCGTCAAGAACAATATTTTTATTGCACACGATAAAACGATTAAATATTTACAGCCCTAAAATTAGATTAAAAAAAACCCTTAATAATAACAAAAAATAAGCTAATAAATTAATTGAATTACACAATCACATCAGCCGAACGACTTCCACTGCTGGACATAGGCCTAGTGCTCGAAATTAAACAATAGATGTAATCTATACAAATAAATAAAATTGAAGGGTCTGTTTGTAACTACTGCACCGATTTTAACAATATTTTCACCAATTGATAGCTACTTATTCCTGAGTAACATAGGCTATATAAACCCACGACCAGGACCACGACCATCCACGACCCACGGGAGCAAAGCAGTAACCAAAGACAACACTTCACGCGGCTGAAATAAGCCACGCGGACGAAGTCGCGGACAGTTCGCTAGTATATTCGATAGTAAAATAAGAATAATAGTAGTATAATAAGTGGATACAGGACTTTTAAAACTACTGCTCTCACCCGGGAGGCTCGGGTTCCATTCCCGGTACGGATATATCTTTTGCTATTTTGTGTTTTTATTCATGTTTCTCCTTTAATTTTAACAACATAAATGATCAGCATTATAATATCATTATGTCATCCTTAAAAAAAGAAGTTTAAATATAGTTAGCCAATTCGTCATGATTATAATCCGTAATCATTTTATTGTTAGCTACGGCAGTACAAAGGAGATAAAGACTTTTTGTTATGCTTCAATATAAAATCAGACGTTATTTCGTAGCAAGCAAACATTTAAGTTTATTTAACTATGATTTGATGACTATTATTTAAATTAGGAAGAAGAAAATTCCATACCTACAATATTCATAAGAATATTAGATTTTTAGGCTATATTTTATAACTGCCCCATTGGTCTCGTGGTCGCAAGGGTCCCGGGTTCGATTTCCAGGTCGGGCAAAAAGTACTATTGGGTTTTTCCATTAGGATTTGCTCAATAACATCCCGGAGGCTGCAAGTTGGTGGTGTGACACCCCCGTGCTTTGGAAAGCACGTAAAGCCGTTGGTCCCGGCTGACATTCGTAGATCTTTGACAGTCGTTACGGATAGTCAGAAACCAGGAAGTCTGACAACCAGTCTAATCAAGAGGTATCGTGTTGCCCAGTAACTGGGTTGTGGAGGTCTGATAGGCAGTTGCTCCATGTAAAACACTGTTATTCAGCTGCATCCGGTTAGACTGGAAGCCGACTCCAACATTGTTGGGAAAAAGCTAAGCAGATGATGATGAGGCTATATTTCATAAACAAGAATTTAGAGGCACACCTACTTGCATTTTGAGGTAGGAAGTCACAAATTGGTGGTCATAAACCTGTAAATTAGTGTCCTCATCTCGTTGACATTAATCACACATTACGTAGGCGACGACATATCAACTTCAATCCACTTTCTTGGAGACAAGCGTGCACATTCCATTATTATTGCACTGAATGAGCAACTATTATTGTAATAGAGACGTCCTAGTTTACGACGACATTATAACTTATTGATACTAAAACCATAATATGTGTGTAGTGTATCAACAAATAAATCAAGGGTATTAACTTGATTTAATCTCTACATTGCATAAAATAAATTGGTTTCCCGCCGTCTGTACGCTTAGATCTTTTAAACTTCTCAACGGATTTTAATGTAGTTCTCAACATTAGATAGAATGATTCAAGAGGAGGGTTATACGTATAGAACATCTCACTACGACCAACGGGAGCGGAGCAGTAGGTTAAAACGTAACTGAACGCTGGTGACACCGTAGGGTATTTAGCTAGTAAATAATAATAACATAATATTATGCTATGATGTTTGATTGCCGCTGCCCTTGCGCACAATCGGGCTTTGACTTGCATCCATTATATCACGAAGTTAGTCCATACATTCTTATTTATTAACCACTGGCGTGACATGTTTATTAATTATGATTTATATTGCCTCATGCTAAATTGAAAGCGCAAGTGATTTATTGAATCATGTTGGGAAACAAAATGATACCGACATGAGATTCGTAGCTCTTATCGTATTGAGCTACACTATGTTTATCATATCATGATCGATCTTTCCATTAAGTAATTTCATTCTTATCGAACGAGATTATAACGTTTATTTTAATTCTTGAATTTTATACATAAAATTTTAATACTTGATCCGTTTGCTTGGCTAATTCTGTGTTAAGAAACATCTTTTTTTGTTAAACTCTGCCTCACACTAGGAATTTTCTCCAGTGTCGTACACAAACAACCAGACCAGAAACAACTATCTGTAGGCTATACAAATATTTATTCTATGCGGGAAGCGAACCCGTAACACGCAGCACAGCAGCCAATCGTTCAGCCACTGCGCCAACCGTGCCGCCTTTAGTAGTAAGAAAGTAGTATGATAGCAAAAAGAAAGCGAAGTGAACTATGTTTGTGACAGTGAAGGAACACCTAGTGACTATATAATATAAGTCACGCATTAACCCTAACACAAAAGGAATCATAATAGGGCTATAAAAAAACAGTAATCAATCTAGAACGCTGAGCAAGATGTCGTAAAAAGGGTCTGTGCCCTCTGAGATGTTTTTTGTACCCACATTTAAGTTCGGCTCACGGATTCGGCACGATGACCGTTGCCCAGAGTTCCTACAAATAGATCAGGTGTAGGTGGCATTTCTAAGAATACTTACAATAAATTGACACGTATGTATGGATCCCCTTGATGCTGCAGTGCACGAGGCCTTGACTTCGTTTATCTGGAGCTCCCATTATTTAATTTAGCTGTTTCCTATTGGACCTCTGCTTTGTTGCACGCACGGGCTAGGATATGAATTTGTCTTTATCATTGGCTTATGTAAAGGTTTGATGCAAACAATTTTTTTCGGAGCATGTTGAAGGTCCGAATGGCAATTTTTGTACAAGACTTTCAATTGGGTAGATGACACCATTAATCAATTGACGTACTTTTTATGAGTTGTCAAAACGCGATTCCCCATAGATTTTGTACGACAATACTAAATTATGACGTCACTTTTTTGAAATCTCAATTCACTATTTATTAATTTCAAAGTAACTAAAAATCGAATTTTATAGTTAATTAAAAATCGGGTTTTCAAGGCTAAAATAAACTGTTTTTTTTGCGATATTGTGTCTTGGAATTATTGTTTGTGGTGGCCTTTGTAAAATGTTCAAAGAACTAATGACTAGCTTCGTAGGTTTTCTGTTTCAATAAAGAAGTTCTGAATAATATTGACTGCGATGGTTAACAGTCACGATAATTATGTATGGGTATTGGTCGGGGTGTGTAGGGTGCGATGACGCCTCCTAAGTTCTTAGAAGAATTCATTCCGTACCTGACACCAGCCGCGCCTAGGTCTCATGTCGTGCGATACTAGTAATCACAGAATTTTAATTAGCTGACTTTACGTTCCATTTTGTTATTGGTACTTTCTTTATTTTATGCAGGCTTACATGCAACCCCTTGTGCTATTGGTTTCATGGCTTTATTTAACCAAATTAACATAGTAACGAGTTCAAGTATGACCTAACCAAATACTTAATTTACTAGAAATGGGTTTCGCTGAAATAATTATAAGTTAGTTTTTCCAACCAAAAGTTGTAGTGGTTTTTTAGAGATGTTATCTAGGTCTTTGCCGGACTTCGATTTATTTCGCAAAAGCAACAAGAAATGAAATGTTTCGTTTTTGTTGAGCTTATGTGCTCTTAAGTGATGAACAATGATTTGCTGTTTCGTATATGGGGCAATTTGATTAATGGGCCCGGCGACAGGTTAAACTGCTTTCAAACACAATTTAATGGATGATATTTTGCAAATTAATGGCATAGGTAGCTTAGTATTAAGTTTTTTTCTCACAAAAAATACTGCACCGTTTGGTTTTTTCAACTATAAATAGTTTATTCATTAATTCCGATTACAAATGTCGACATTTGTAAAGATAATTACGGACTGGAAGGTTTCAAATTTCTTGTTAATACGTGAAAGAATTTAATTAAATAGGCTAGCACATCATCCGTAAAAGCCATAAAAATTCAAATGAGAAACGACTCCACACGAAGCTTCTGAGAGCTTTTTAAAACAATGAAAGTTTGTTTGTGATGGAATATTAATATTTTCCCGTAGCTTGCGTGGTTACACATTTGAGCTCAATTGTACGTAATTACTTCGCTTTACAAATAATTGTTTTATTGCAGTAATGTAATCATCTTTAATGTACTTTTATGACTGCTATCTGATTAGATCGCGGGTTTAATGAGCTGTGTATTGTTAAATAACCTAGTTTTCTATTTATTGTGTTGATAATATTGAATCATATTAGAATCATCTTAAAATAAGTATGATAAAACACCTTTTTTTTTTTTTTTTTTTTGGTTGGTGGGAAATCATCAAATAACTTCTCCCGCCCTGGGCGGGGCGGGAGGGAGTGTCAGACTTTTACTGACTAAAACCCACCCATGTTCCTTCTTGTGCCCTTTGCGTTCCGGGGGCGCGGTATCTCTTGCGAACAACCCGCAGCCCCGGCATGAAACACCTTACCATAATAATTTAAAACTGTACTTTAGTTCTAAAAATTGATTTGGATTAAATGCTACATAGTTACTTGTCACCTAGTATGTCTTATATGGAGTTAGTTAAGTTTTTTATAAATTCAGTAATATATTACACAGGAACTATTCAGTTTTATCGGCTAGATCTAACACGGCCCATTGATTAAATCAGTGTAGGACTTGGACAGGGCGAGCTGCGACGACGTCTATTGTGTTAAGTAATGCCATAAATACAATTAAACTCACTTTACTCTCGTTAGTGTGATAATGTAGTGTCTTTGCCCTCCAGCGGCAACATGGCTGACTTATTGTATTATGCTGAGCTCAGAACCTATTGTCTTTAGGAACCTGGCCCGCGAGTTCAGCGGGGCATTGCAACTCATTCATAAATGATAAATTGTAACAATGGGTTGTGCAAACACCTAATGAATTTTAGCTCTGAGTTGTTTTTCAAGTTATTGTTAGAATCATAAAATATTTCTTGAATGGTCCAACTTCTATGTTAAATACGAGGGATATTCTTAAAGTTAAACAAAGTAATTTGAGTACGCACAGACGTTAATAATACCAGCCAATTAATTGTCCTACTGCAGGGCAAAGGCCTCTTTTCATGGAGAGAAGGCACGAGCATTGATCACCACGCTTCCTCAGTGGTGATTAGCAATTTCAGGCTTACGTTAATTAGAAGTCCAGGTTTCCTCACGATGTTTTCCTTCACCGATGTCAGTGATATCTAAGATAAATTTAGAAAGTACATATGAATTAGAAAAAACAAACACATTGGTATTTGCCTGTGCCTCCGTTTTAAACCTACAACCAAATATTGACGCTATATAAGTAATATTAAAAGTTAATGTTGTAATGAAACAATGTTCTAAATATTACATAGACGTGTGCTGTTCGCAGCTAATAGCGCGGTGGTAGTTAAGTGAACAATTAGGTCAAATGTAGGCAAATGTCTATCGCCTAATAAACGGCTCGGAATTTAGTATCATGTCAGTGTCTTTCGTACGTAGTTGAGTCAGAGATAATGGAGCCCGCCCATGTTAAATTAGCTATTAACTTTTATTATATCTTCATGTATATTACGTATACAGAAAAGAGTAAAAATAAGTACATACATTTGTCCTTACTGATCCATGTTTCAACAGACAAAAATAATAATAAAAAAATTATAGACTAAGGACTTCTTTTTTACCACCTCTAAATAAGTTCCGATTAAATTACTTGGCAGATCCTTTTATACTAATTCTGTTCCATTTTTTAACATATCTGGTGAATAGTGTCTATTTAGAGGTGGTGAAATAGGACCTTTATGACAGTTAAACACAAAATGTCTCATTTCGGTGGCTTCCTCAAACAATCTCCATTGTCTTCTATCACGAGCAACCCTCTTCCAGTTTGAACCTGCTGTGAGTTTAATTTCCTCCTGTCTTTCCTGTTTCCTTTTTCTAACATATAACCCTTTATTTTTACATTGAACTGTACATTAAATTGTAAATTAAAAGTGGTTTTTAAATGAGTATTTTAATTATATTACTTACCTACTTTTAGCTTATTGGTCGTCTTTATTTTATGTAGTTTTTTTATTGCTCTTCTGGTTGGCAGCAACCAGTCGATCACGAAGATTTATTTCCTCATTCTAATGCCCCATATCCGTAGCTTCAAAGGATCGTCTCTTGTGGGAGAAAAAGTATTAGGTATATTTTTGTATTCCTGAGGTTATCCAACTTTCATTTTATATTCAAGTTTTTGCCTGATTTTTATTATTTTAGTGCTGATATTTATCAAGATACAATAAATATAGGTACTTACTAGATTTTTCAGTTATCATCGTTTTGCAAAATTGAGTCGTCTACTGACATTTAAACTTATGACCAGCATCTGATGATGACCAAGTTTTTAAATTAAATTCGCTTAAGACATTAAATTGGCGCCTTCTGCCAATTATGTTTTAAATTGGAACAAACATCGTGAGTCGACTGTAGTTTCTTTCAGTTTGGGAGTTGCGTCAATAAATAATTAATTAAATAAATAAAATTATATCAATGTTGCTATACTATTTCGCGAAAGAAAAAAAGGCTTCTGTTCCGCACAAAATGGCCCTCTAAAGACACCCCACTGGGTACCGCTACATCACTATGGTTTTTTTAAAAACACTTTGTGACCATAACCCTGGCTATGGATCATTAAAATTAATGAGAGAATTTAATAACAAAAAATGTGTTTGTTAAAATAAGGCGCGGCTCCCGGGCGCGGCGGGAGCCCATCCTGAAACTTTACTCAACGTCGCTGATTAATGAACTGTGAACCAAACAATGGCGTCTTGGAAGGTACACCACCAACTTTCTGAACAGCTACAAGATACAGTATCTCAAGTTTGTATTTAATATGGAGGATGGAAACAACAAACTTTTAAACATAATACAAGCTTTGTATTTTTAGAGACGTATTCAAGTCAAAAATAAACTTCTAAATAGGATTTTTTTACGATGTCAGATTTATGAGGGTTCTTTTGGAAGAAGAATATTGGAACTGTGGGTGACGGTGAACTCGTTCAAATAGATTTCGAACACGAAATAATTTCTTATCATTTTGAGCAGTCAGAAATCTAAAATACACTTTGGCGTGAGCAAACGTTGATCAATGTTCATGCCTTCCGTCTTGTATGAGAAGAGGCCTATGCCTTACAGTAGGACAATAATAGGCCAGTATTTGTAGAGCAGCGACAAATCTATTTCATTATGGTTCATTGCTTAAATCTTTTGAATGGTGCTGTATTTGATATACAAAACAAGGTCCCATAGTTACATTTACATTATCCAATCATCAATAACTATTATCCCATAAACCTATGGCATCAGTTAAAGTTAAGCTGCAGTTAAAAGCTGACAACCGTGGGGGATTACCTAATGCCTGTTCCAACATCAGAGGACAATTACATTTAGCGGCATCTTGCTTCGTGATTGGTAAATTGCCGGACGGGTTCGGCGCAAGCGCACAGAGTCATTTTCCACCTACGAGTACACCTAAGTGTTGTCTAGTTTTATGAAATTATTATGTTTTAAATGTTTTGATGGTCCTGGTAAATATCTTTGCACTTGGCTTAAGATTGTATAAAAATGCAGGTCAAAAGGACCACAAATCTGGTATTTACTGTAACATTTAAATGACGCTAAGTTTCCAAACATTGTTTAAATTGCTCGAAATAGTATCATGGCAGTATTTTACCATTCTTTATTTGGAATTAAGGATAAATTCCATTTGTTTTAGCCCGAATCGGTTTTAAATGAAGGCAGTTAATGTCGCCCACGAGCAAATTTTAACCATTACGTCAATATAATTGTAACGATTAGTACAATTTAGTCGCGACATAGCGTGCGGTTCACCAATTAGGTGGAACCATCAATTAAAGCTGGTCTACCAAAATAAATTACTTAATGTTACTCCAACTCCTTTTTCCATTGCATCCGTTCTTTGACTACTCTTTTATTGCTTCGAAAATGTTTTGATTAAGCTATTTTCGTTTGTTAAAAGTTAAAACAATGCGAACATGAAAGCTAATAAAGCTGGCCTATGTTTGTTTTGATTTAAGAAATGATTTTGATTTTGTGGATTTATGGGTCAGGCACATGGGATATTAACCCTTTGTCTCCTGGATGGCAACGCATTTGCAAGGCCTCTGGTATTGCAGATGTCTATAGGTGACCACTTAACATTTGGTGGGCCGCGGGCTTGAAATAAAAAGAAAATAGAATAAAACAACGCCGATATATATTATCGCAGTACTAGTTTCACAGTGAATATTGTGTTGAATATACTACACAGTGACATGTAAAGATACAGAAGCGATGCAAGAGATTTGGCCCCGTCAGTGTCGCGTGGCGCGTGAGGTCGCATACAAATTAGCGTAGCGGTGCGCTCGCGCTGGTGTCATACATAACACTACGCAACGAGTATTCAATTACATTCATAACATTAGGATACGTTTTAATGCACGTGAGGACGGGGCGAAGACTTAGGAAACAACAATATTATAATTATTATACATTTTCCGAATGTCGACACGTTACCTTGACAATACTTACATAGTATTTTACTTCAATTAGGTACCTTCAAGTTTACATCTTTACATAGAATAAAACAAAGCCGCTTCTGGCTTCTGTACGCTTAGATCTTTTAAACTACGCAATTTGAATGTGGTTTTCATTAATAGATAGAGTGATTCAAGAGGAAGGTTTGTACGTATAAAACATCACGCTACGACGAACGGGAGCCGAAAGGTAGTAATAGTTACAATTTTAAGAGTTGCAGCTGACACCTAAGCAGTATCAGCACGCCTGTATTCCCCGAAGGAAGGCGAAGGGTTAGGCAGAGGTGTACCAGAGTACACCCACAGATCGCCAGTATGTTAAGGTCCCATGTTATAGGGGGCGAGTCTATTGCCATCAATCGGGCACAAATCCTAACACCGAGCTGCTACTGAGAATTTCATAGAAAAGCCCAATAAAACTTTTTACCTAAGCAGTAATATCTTGTACATATGTCAGTATGATATGATGGGTGATTAGGTAACACTTTGTTTGAGAAACTAGGGGGGGCTTCTAACATCTAGCCATAAATCTAGAAATCCAAACAAAACACAAAATTACAGCAAGACTCTTTAAAGATTAAGAAAATTTATAGCACGCGTGTTTACGAACAGCAGCTGCAATGGACCCAAATCTGATGTAGATAAGATTATCAGTTATCAAGTAACAAAACGACAATATTGCGAAGGTGTGTGCACCGATGACCCATAAGTTGTGGTTAGCAAATATTTCTAGTGGTGATGTAAGAACCTGCTAGGTGGATTCTAGTAATTACGACATTTATGAAGGTCAGTGTGACCGACGTCATCTGTGTTTGGTTTTTGCATATCCACTTTCGGTTTAGGTGTAATATTTTTTCTTTAAGCCCTGTTTCAATATTCTTAGACATGATTGTCGCGTTGGCCTAGTAGTTACGGCGCCTACCTTTCATGTATGAGTTTGTTGATTCGATACTGGGAAGTACCAATGTGGCTTTATCAATTTTTAAGTACTTTCTAAGTTTATCTGCGGTGAAGGAAAACATAGTGTGAAAACTTGGATTTATAATTAATATAAGTCTGAAATCGCTAACCTGCCTTAAGCAAGCGTGGAGACTCATGCTCGTGCCTTCTCTGTGTGAGAAGAGGCCTTTGTTCAGTACTTAGACGATTAAATGTGGCGGTTTAAGAGGCCTATATATTATTATTAAATTTTCTTGTTATCAGGCAGAAATTTTCGTACAAATTCTGTACCAATTATTAATTTATCCTGAAAGCAAGCCTTTACCATAATCATTAAACATTCATAGTTTGTATAACCTTTAGTTTATTTCCTCTGTGGATTGTAATTGTTTGCATTACAGATTGAGTTGTAATATTAACGTAAGAAATAGTGATTGTTTACATATTTTTTGTTACCATTGTTTGAATTTCTTTGTAATATTGTTTGTTATCATTTCAATCATATGAGTATGTATATCTTCGTTGGCATTTGTGAATTAAGAATACATTGTCATAATTATGTTAGATTAATAATCATTTGGTATTTAACTGTCCTGTTTTACTAGCTAATCGTTTGAAAAAGAACCACGCTTTATCCGCGTGGTTGTTTTTCACCCGCGTTTAATTACGTCTTCAGTTACTGCTCCGGTCCCGTGTGTTGTAGAGATGTTGTAGAGCCTTAACTATGCCTTACGAATCTGGCTATCATATACAAAAATATTTTTTCAATTCTATTGGTATTTCTAGAGAGAAGCCCGTTTAAACAAACAAAAAACTCCTCATCTTTTTTTTATATTGATGAAAAGTATAGAAAGATTATTACGATCTCATTGTCAATAACATAACTCATAGGTATGACCTCAAGCAACAAGAGTTATACCTAAATACCGGAATAGGAAATACTATATTAAAGTGCACGCGAAAAACGAAATCAAAACTTTGAATGTTATTTTCTAGAGCTTGTCTAAACAGGTGCCCTAGGTCACGCTATGTCAACCCAACAGTTACCTACCTTAAAGATCACGGTATATGCAAATGTGGATAAATTCGAAAACTTTAAATGTTTTCATTAAGCTAAAGGCTAGGCAGCAAGGTTAATGGTTCCTATAATTAGATGGGTAGAAGAAACTATAACTACAAATAAATGTCAGGTTTTTCCATACATTTTCACCGTGTAGGTGTTTGCACTTTATTATGGAACAGCTGATTTAATAACTGACCAAAACTGTTAACTCTGCGGGGTGGGGCGGGGTCGACATCTATGGGTAGGATTTTTTTGCTGCTATGTTACCTTCCTTCGTATTATTAGATCTGAGTTGTTTTATTTTTATAAAACGGTGTGAAAACAACATCGTAACAAAAACTTTTACCATGGATTTAGTATAGTAGCCGCCACGAATCGTGAGCACAAGCGTCAAGTTCATCTTTGAGTTTTTGGGTTCCTTTCTTTGTTTTTTGGGGCGCTGACCCTGTACGTGATTGGTCCGACAGAGAGCCCAGTCGCGTGCAGCATCGGTGACCCAAAGCTCACCGTCCTTACGTTGCATAACGACAGGCCGTGTCGACGGCGCGTTCGTGTTCCACGCGCGCCTCAAAGAGATGTCAGCAAAAGGAAGGGGCCACTGAGGGCCGATGCCTGCCGGGGCTGCGGGTTGTTCGCAAGAGATACCGCGCCCCCGGAACGCAAAGGGCACAAGAAGGAACATGGGTGGGTTTTAGTCAGTAAAAGTCTGACACTCCCTCCCGCCCCGCCCAGGGCGGGAGAAGTTATTTGATGATTTCCCACCCACCAAAAAAAAAAAAAAAAAAAATCGGTGACCCAAAAAACCCAGAAACTATTATTACTATATAACTATTACTTAACTACTATATTTTTTCTACACCTACAAGTCATAGCTAGCCGCAGAAGCATATCAACAGCTTTCTCGATTACAAATACGTACTTGTTGCAAAGGTCTAAATAGCAACGTACAGCATAACATAGCTAATAGCAAGATCTAAATAGCAAAGCTTATAGTACATATTTCGTTAAGTAAAGAGTAGTTAGCGTTATCTCCAATAAAAAGTTTCTTTTCATTTTGAGTGTAGCTTTCAAACCTTCAGAATTAGTTTAAAGAGTTCCTTTAGTCACGCAACTTCAGTAGTATATCTGAAATATGACGTCTGCAGTTTATGTAAAAGCGAATTTGATATTATATATTATACTGAAGTGCTTAAGATCCACAATAGTCGTAAATACTCACCAAAATAATAAATACCATCCAAATATTTATATAGTACCTAATTGGTGAAAATTTGCTTAAAATTGTGGTTTGTGCAATTAGTTGGGTATCCCAAGTCACGCTATGCTATTAAATATATTCAATGCGATTATGATAATAATAGTAAAATTATAACAAATAGTGAATAAGAAGAATAAGAATAAGAATGAGAATTAATGGGAACCCAATTATTTTGCTTGAAAGAATTTAGTTATCTCAAATATCCATTTAGCAAAATTAATCTAACTCCAATTCCAATGCCAATAATATATACTAATTTCAGAAAAATCACGTAGAGGTCTAACTTATACCGTAGAAAGTAGATAGGTACTTACTAAAAGCTTCGTTTAAGTACATAAAAGCTTTTATTAGAGAAGTGGGGACGAAAAAACAGCGTTATGTTACAATGTAAGAATACTGATTGCTTTTCTTGTTTCCCGGCGTGGGAACCTGATTACACAAGAAGATAAAGAAATGTACACTGGCAATAACATTAATGCGAAAGATTTTAAGGCATTTAAAGATACCTGTTAGTTACTCTACGCGTTGTTTGTGACAAACAATAAATAGGTGGATTATGTGATGATATGGTCAGAAAGGTGGTGAATATTGAGATGACAACTAATAGAGATATATCAACATCTTTTGCCATGGATTCAGTACCTACATGATTCAAGACGCCACAGTGCTGAAATTTTTCGTCGGTTATAAAAAAACAGCCGTTTCATATAACAGTGCAACACTTACACCGAACACCTGATTGTTTTTTAATAACCCATGAAAAATGGAAAACCATAACATGAATCTGTTCGAAAGAGTCATCGCAGTCCTGGAATGCAAAAGGCATTATTAGGAACAGGGATGGGTTTTAGTCAGTAAGAGTCTGACACTCCCTTCCGTTCCGCCCAGAGATTACTTGATGATTTCCCATACCTAAAAAAAATAAAAAAAAATGGCGTCACTATCCCGCAAAGTGGTGTTTGACCCACCGCCCAAATCCTTTCTGTCCTTTGTCTTAACTGGTCGTTTATGAACGGATAGAAAAAGATAAGGTTTTCTATCGTTTATTTGCCTAAACCCTTGTTCGTCGTCCAACAGACGAGTTTCATGTTGATAAGCCATTTCAGTCACAGTCCCTTACTGATTCCCAATCCCTTTCCTTTTTATCATTATTAGTGTAATAATAGCCGTAGGGAATTTTACCCATATATTGCCCCCGTCCATTTTACCCTTTTCTTGGTAACGACGTTGTCGAGGGACACGCGACCCGAATTTTTAACTCTCGCAGTATTGACCAATCATGCGAGAGAAATGGGACGGCTAAAGGTCAGGCGGCGGTTTCCCGGCTATCCAATGTAGGGCTTTTGTGTTCAAATTATGAATTTATATCTAGCTCCTAAAATTGCGTAAATATTCATAAATATGTTAAGATTTCAACAGATTTTAACCATTAATTGTAATAGCCAACAAGAAGGAAGTTCAGGCTATCTATCGATGTTTCAAATTTCACTTCCTTTAGTTTCTTTTCCCTTGCTTTTCCCCTGTTGACAACCGAAAAAAAAAATGTCATGTAATAATGCTCCTGAGACAGGCAAGGTAAGAAAAAAGTAAAAAGAATAATTTTACGTCGTCTAACCTTCCTTATTACTCAAGTCAAGGTGTAAGGTCGCCATTGTCAGACTGTAGGTAGACTACTCAAAGCGTCTCTTCACAAGGACTTCAAAGAACACTTTAGAGGAATCTAACACCAAGGGTACACACCGCTCTGCTTTCTCATTAGCATCCCCTTTCTTTTGCGTCGCGTGCATTACCTAATTAAACGTTATACCACCTTTAATTATCCAACAAACAAAACAAATATGATATAAAATAAATATGTAGATATCAATGATAACTTTGTTACGAAATGTTAACTTTTTTTTTTTTTTACTTTGGGAAGTCATCAAATAACTTCTCCCGCTCTGGGCGGTGCGGAAGGGAGTGTCAGACTCTTACTCACTAAAACCCATCCGAGTTCCTCGTAATTCCTTTGTGTTCCAGGGCCGCGGTAACTCTTGAACAAATTCCACAACTCTGAACGAAATGTTAACTTAGGTCTTGTTAAATTATGTGGGATGCTATCTCTGTGAGCGCATAATTTTAATAAAAAAGACGATGTTTTATGAACCCACGAAGGTGTTAATATCGCAATATTGTAGGACGCGAAATAGCCTCTTAATAACTCAGCTCACAATTATTTTTAGAAAGAGCAATTAACGAAATTACTGTCATCGGCACGTTCGGCAGACGTACCTACTCTTTGAATTAGCAATGTCGATTTATCGTCTTTAGGGGCCCTACTACCTTCTCTTAAAACAGTATTATTATAATATTACTTTGGATTATCTACGTTGGATTCTAAACTCTCAGTTCACCGCTTAAAGTTAAAAATTCAACTGTGGAATTTGCAAACGAATATTAAAAAAAAAAAAATTATACTTGTAGGAGGCCCCCAGAACTCCAGCCACTTGAAATACTAGAAACCCACTGGTTGTGGGTAGCCACAAAGAAACCGATACTTTTTGTCACACATACAATACGATAATACTTCAGTCTAGTTGTGCCCTCATATTGTGTTCCTATTAGCATTTTAATTGCTCTCGCACCAGCCGTTAGAGTTGCAGTTATTGATTATTTTAGTAAGTATTATCGCAAAGCTATGGTGTGAACATAATATCGATAAGTAAAAAAAAAATATGTACTAATCAATTGTACACTAGTAAGAAATTAGAAATAACAAGTACCTGCCTTCCAAAGTGCCTACTTTTTTTGGATAAAATTACGAAAGAGTTTAAAATGAATTCTGGTAGAATAAATACAGTCAACTTAAGATTTTAAGTGAAACAACCGAAATAATAGCTCCAAACCTTAATATTTCATCGTTCTAATGCATCCGAGGGTGAAACTGGGGACATTTCACCCCTTTCTGGGCTATTAGCAATGGGTAGGGTTTCAAAGCACTCATGCAAGAACCCTATTGTTAGTGAACCTCCACACTTGCGGGTCATTACGCCTTGACTCTCGTTACACTGTTGTATGTAGTAAACATCATTGTTTTGTTTAATTACATTTTTTTTACGTGTGAATATGAATGAAATGATCTTGAGCGGAGTATTACATGTTGGAGTAGACAGTTAATAATAGAAAACTTCGATTGAAGATGTCTCACGTTTGCACGGTAGTGCAAACAATATGTACGAGTAATTACATAAGTCGTGTGAATTTATTAACAAAGTTGTTAATATGAGTAGGTTGTAAATAATTTAAGTTTTTTTACTACACTTCAGATGAGCTTTATAAAAAAAAATACAACTAGGCCGATTTATTTATCATTGTAGCTACAAAAATTATATCAAAACGTAAAAAAATAACTACCTACAATACTAGAAAAAAATACAAAAATGAATAGAATGGTATCGACAACAACGCCATCTACTGGAAATGTTATAAAATGCTTGAAAGGATTCGCAGCTACGCGGCTACGTATCGCTACAGAGCGTAGCGCTACCGTTGCCGCGTTGCTTCAAAACTCACAACATGGTGGAAAATGGTAGAGATAGTAGTTAGTGAAAAATTCAATAGATGGCGCTATGTGGAAAGCTTCCTCGCTCATAGTGTGATGGCAGCACTACCTGGCATTGATTCTTGATTCTACAACACCAGCTCTTTCGTAAATAGTTCCTTTGTTATTTGTTTTCTGAAATAATCCTTTTGGTGTGAAACGTTTCCCATTTCCAGGACTGTCTGTTGCTACTTTCTTATCATTAAATGATGATTTGAGCACTAGAAGAACCGTTCAATTCTTAAATTGCTATCATTAGGCATTTGCCTTTAACAAGATGGTTCTTCCACTTTGAACTGTGGACACAAAACCGTGTCAATAGTTGAATCTGTAATTTTAATCACTGAATTAAAAGAAAACGTAATTAAAATTACGTTTACTTTTTAATTTATTATTAGAAAATAAACTTTGCCCCACACCAGAATTTTTTTCCTGTATCGTGGGTGCGTGTATAAACATAATAAACTCACATATTCCAACACCATGTAGGATTCATACAATTTTTGGATTTGAACGAGGTTTTTCCAGTTTCTTCATGTTTTGCATACAGGATCTGGTTTAGTCTCGTTTTGACCTACGTACTGGATCTCGAAATAACAAAACTCTAGTTTAAAAAAGAGGCCTACTTTGTAATAAAAAATATACAACAGAGGAGTTATCGATTGACCGATAAAAGGCAGCACAGATTACTAGAGACACACATTTTTCAGCCAAACAAGGAACACGCACCATTGACTCGTAATGTATAGAGACACGCGATTGCAAACTCACTTCCTGGTTGTGACAAAACTCGTAATATTCAAGGACTATACCCACCACCAATAAATTGAAAGTTTGTATGATATTTTGGCTTGCGACAAATGCAAGACCTTTGGTGTCAATAAGGATTATCATGATAGAGAAAGTGCGTCATTAAAAAAAAAACAAGAATTAATAAGATAAACAAAACTGCATCTAAAATAAAAATGCTCCTAACCGAAGTACATTTGGTCCAAGGAAAGGTTGCCCGGGTTGCGGAATTTGTCCAAAAGAGGTACCGAGTCCATTAGGAGGAACATGAATGGGTTTTAGTCAGTAAGAGTCTGACACTCCCTTCCGCTCCGCCCAGAGCCGAATAAGTCATTTGATGATTTCTCATCCTTAAACAAAAAGGTCTAAGGAAAGGTACATAGATTTGGGAAGGAAAGGAGTGTTTCATTCTGAAATAATTTAGGCTTAAATAAAAATATTACTTTCCCAATACGTTTTCGCAAGGGAATTTGTCAACCGGTCTTTCCCCACAAGCGTTGTAGTCGTACATGCGGTCTAGAGCGTCACCATCCTGTGTGCTAATTTACCAAACGGCTGCGATCGTCACCTGTTCATCTGCCAAGCGTAATAACAGTCGTAAATATTTCTTTACTATCGTTTATTTCAGCTGTTGTAGGAAGGGTTTAATTAGGGGCCCCATTTTTTTTTGTATAATATACTCTGTTTTTGTTCGACTGTAGGGCAAAGGCCTCTTTTAATACACCACGCTTGCTCAAGGCGGATTGGCAACTTTTATTAAGTAAGTCTAGGTTTCCTCATGATGTTTTCCTTTATCAAAATCAGTGATGTCCAAGATAAACTTTAAAAGTACATATGAATTATAAAATTGACATTGGTATTTGCTCAGTATCGAACCCGCAACCTTATGCATGAAAGGGCAGCTGTCTTAACCACTGGGCCATCATTGATAAAGATGGTTAACATAAATAGTTCAAGATCGATGTTCCTTTGCCTTCCTCCGTGTGTCGATAGAGCTAACGATATTGGATTGGTAATGATGCTTCATCGCCACGGCTAATCAATCGATCACAAGTAATCATCACGCGTGTCAGGCGGATTTGTGATTGGGGCTAGATTTTATCAGCAGGTTATGTCTTAAGTTACTTCTGGCTATTATTATTCTTTGCACTTCTTTAAGTGCAAAGAATTGTGTCGATCCTTGTCCACGGGATATACCATTATCGTCATCATCTTGATGTAATCTCCGTTTTTGAACAGGAGCCATTCACTTTTTGTACTAACAGAATCCTCATGGAAGTCGGATTGGTATGTCAAACTTCTACTAAATTGAAATAGTGGCATTTTAAAGCACAGATTTGAATTTCTATAGATATTGGGATTCCAATCTGTACTGGAAAAGGCCAGTGGGCCACTATTTTAATTTGAAATCTCGTAGATTATCGTAGGTCACCAAATTCACGATTACGTAATAATAGCACACGGAAAACATTATAATAAGAAAATATCACGTCCAGATGTGATGTTTCTGGATAAGTTGTAGCCATTATAAAAACCAAAATATTTCTGACGCAAACTCATTCTTAAACTTCATTAACGTTTCTTATTCGGCCAGTCCA
The DNA here is from genome assembly GCA_947462355.1 of Caradrina kadenii. NCBI lineage: Eukaryota > Metazoa > Arthropoda > Insecta > Lepidoptera > Noctuidae > Caradrina > Caradrina kadenii. The sequence continues at coordinate 8,422,996 of OX381683.1, read as the reverse complement.
AATGAGTAGGTCATCGACTTGTTTGGTATATAGATAAATGTCGTACCCACCTACACTGTCCTACCCAGCTACGTACGTGGGTTATTTTGTGGGTTTCCAATTTGTCTTCATTAATATTGATCTTTTATTTTCTTAGTTAAGTAAGTATAGCTATTTATTTTGTATGGTGGAAATTACGTTTTTGAGTTTATACGTGATTGGTTTGTTCAGTGGCTTATGAGATGTTTACATAGCCTTTAACTTTAAATAAAATAAAGAGCTTTAGCTAAGTCAACACTATAAAATACTAGCTACATAACTCGCGGTGTCACTCACGTTCAGTTACGTATTTGGTTACTGCTCCGATCCCGTTGGTCGTATCGTGATGTTTATATACATAAAACATTCCTCTTGAATAACTCTATCTATTGATGAAAACCGCATGAAAACCAGTTGCGGAGATTAAAAGATCTAAGCATACAGATGAACAGACGGCGAGAAGCGACTTTGTTTTACTATGTAGAGATAATCATGCTAAAATGTAGAAGTGTTATGTAAGATACCCACATAATGTTTTCATCATAAATTTTTCATAGCCTTGTTTACATGCTGTGTACACATATTTAGGAATACAGTCACGACCCGAACTTTTATACTCTAAGATACCTATCCAATGTATGTCTGTATTCTGTTTTGTGTTCCCTAAATAAATAAATTATTTCTTTTGTTACAGGTAATTACCATGGAGGAGACCGGTTTTAATTCCGCGCTATGTAACGTTTGGCTCATTTTATAATCGTTTAAGCTCAGTGTAATGGAAAATTACATATAAGTGTTACTTACAGGAATAATCTATTTAGTGTCTTCGATAAACGCTATCATAGTTTTATTTGCAATCATAAATATAACTAGATATGTAAATTACGTCTTATTTTAAGATACCTGTGTTATCATATCATTTGTATAACGTGGTAAATAGGTTTCTGATAAGTAAGTATACAAATAATTTTATCTTTATTGATTTCGTCCACGTTGTTTTACGATTCCATTTCAATTTTCTGATACGATTCATGTAAATTGGAACTTGAAAAAATAAACATGCCGTCTAGCGTCGTCACAAGCCGGGGTGCCTATTACTTTCCTATCGAAACAAACACGAAACTTATCTGTTGTCCTTCTCACTTAGTACAGAAACGAGAGAGACGTATGGTTTGTTCTCAATGAAGGTTGTTGTGATCTATAGTAGTGTTCCCCTGTAGGGAATTGGCCGGTGGTGGTTGCGCGCGCACAATTTTCAGGGCGCAGGACGCCTTTTCTCTAGAACTATGAATGTTTAGACCTGTATTCGCCTTCGAATATTGGTATTCCACATAACCATGTTTCCATACTAAAGTGCGAGTGGATATCGAATACTGAAGTCTTTATAGTATTATTAATTTTTAATTTAGCATTTGTTTTATCTATACTTATAATAAATCTGTAGAGAGGTCAATTCTGTACATGAAATATATTTCCAAAATAACTATCAGGGGGTGATTAGGGATCGATACTGATGCCAAAAATGCAATCAGTAAAATTTTTGTCTGTCTGTCTGTATAACCGTTATAGAAACAAAAACTACTCGACGGATTTTAACGAAACTTGGTACAATTATTTTGCATACTCCTGAGTTGGTCATAGTATACTTTTCATCACGCTACAATCAATAGGAGCAGAGCAGTGAAGGTAAATGTTGGGAAAACGGGAGAAGTTACTCCATTTTTGAACGCGCTAATCTCAGGAACTACTGGTTTGAATTGAAAAAAATATTTTTGTGTTGCATAGTTTATTTATCGAGGACGGATATAGGGTTATGACATCACTGAAGATGAGTAGTCACCAAAGACGTAACTAAACGGGGGGCGAACGAAGTCGCTGGCAGAAGCTAGTAATGAATAAGAAAGACGTTTCATTCTCAAGTATCTAATACATTCCAATTGGAATATATACCATTTTTAAAATTAAATAGATAAATACAAATAAAAAATATTGTCGTGTGCCCTCTCTGAACCTTTAGACAGTCTTCACATTCTTCGGTTGCCGATAGAGGCCGTACGTATCACGACACTTCAGGTTTCGCCGGCGTCCATTGCGGAACGCACCCCCTTACTTGGAGCCCTCAATCTAATTACAAAGTATCTCAGTTACATTTAAAACTAAATCAAAGTGTTTCTCGTTCATCTCCGGCGAGGTGAGTTGTATAATAAGCCTGAAAAACTAGTGTTCACTGCCACGGCTATCCGCGATTGCACCTCGAACGTTCTAGTATTCCTGTTCAATAATATCACTTATCGTTGTCGACTGTACACGGAGTAGTTATTCAATATCTAGATACGTTCTAAATATCGATCGTGGACGCACTAATTATTTATTGATGTAGTTGTAATAGTTAAACGCCGCTTAGCGTTGTCACTCCCACGTTTGAAGCACCCGAAACGGAAAAATGGAACGGGTAATCCGAATTATAGTGATTTGATTACGCGACGGATTCTTTTTTAATCGTGCTGTGAATCTAGGTTCGTGCAATTAACTAAATGCATTAAAGGCACCGCTGAAAGGCTTTTCAATTGAAGCACTTGCACTGTAACTAGTAAAAACCTGCAAATACGTTCGTACCGCGTCATAGATATCAAAGCAATTAATATTTTCCCTCGTCAATTGCACTAATTATCTTATAAGATATTAGCTTCAATTAAGACAATTGATTCCGAAGGCTAGCTTGTTGATTTGCCTGATAGAAATATTTATTGGCGGGCTAACATGTTTGATCGTTGATGTCGTGTAAAGTTACAGGGAAATTGCATTGGTATCTTTATTGTGGAGTTGATTTTATTGTTGATACACTCTGGTAGATTCTAAATTATATACACAACATACGTAACATTGTTTATTTTACGTAAGACTTTGTCTGCTATGAATGCCTGTACCTATTTCTTAGTTTCTGAGGTTCACTAGCCGTTCATAAAGATGAACTCGGAACGCTCTGTTCAGGAACACGTCAATCAACCTCAAGTCATGTAGGGACACATGAGTACAATTGGTTCATTGGGCATCCGTCCCCGCCGGTCTGACGCCCACCAGTGATTGCTACTTGTTTTCAAAACGACAACAAAAACCAGCAACTGATCGCTTTGTTCACAATATAAATTAGCTGTCTATTTAGTTTGTGGTTAGATTGAACTATGGCTAATTATAAATAACGTAATTGAAGATTAAGTACTTACGTTAGTTAAGTGCCTGAGTCACAATTTTGGGAAAAGTTGCCATTGATATTTTATTATGAGTCATCCGATGAGTCAGAGGAGATTCCATTTGACTGTGAAATTTAAACCAAACGATATTTCAAACGAGTCATTGTACCTATTATCATTCTATTTCCTATTCACCTTATGCAATTTTTAATGAATTTATCTTATAATATGATAACTGTAGGTATCGTTAGTTCCTGATACATATTCGTGATAAATATTACAATTATGTATTTTAAATTGATAAGCAATTAGTAGGAAACCGCTTTGATAATGAGTTTGAGTATAGTTATACCTACAGTATAGCAGGTAAATGATTTAAAGAAACGGGAATGTAGTGCCTGCTCACAAAAATTAGCAACTTTTACTATTTATTGTTGTTATTTATTTATTTATTATTAATATTGTGAAATATGAGAAGAAAATCAGGGGGTAATCTTAGTACCTAACTTTAAAGAACGTTCACATTTCAATTCCAGTTTCAATTAGTCAAAAATACCTTTATCTTACCTAAATTTTGTACTAGACACACACACACACCATCACGCCTGTATTCCCCGAAGGGTTAGGCAGAGGTGTACCAATGTACACCCACAGTTCGCCGGTGTTTAGGTCCCATGTAATAGGGGGCGAGCCTATTGCCATTAACCGGGCACAACTCCTAACTCCTAGGTGCTACTGAGAATTTCATAGAAAAAATCAATAACACTTTTTTTGCTCGACCTGGGAATCGAACCCAAGACCTCTAGCGTAGCAGTCGCGCCTAAGGACCACTAGGCTAACGAGGCAGTTAGTATTGTACTAGAATTTCATATTAATCGTCTCTGAGATGAGAACAAGACTAGGATGCGACTAGATTTTGAACGTTTTAATAACGAAATTTAGCATTCAGCTATTCCATACAAAAGTGCAATATTTACCAACACGAAATATATATAATTGCAGTTTCTTATATTTCAGAGTTGGAATCCCATAGCAATATTTGTTAGTTGTAAAGTCATTTACTTACCTCCACTGCATAACTACGTTAAAATTCTTTATCAAAGTACACACGTATATTTAAAATTGTAATTACCAATTTACCAATCAGTTATGTAGGTCTCACATTTTTAACTCAACAGTCGGTCAAATTCTAAAGAGTTCATTGTCACTTGTAAGTCAAAGGCTATTGAATTATTAACCTCTGTTAATAATATTCTATGTAATTTATGCAAAAGATAGGTACATACTTACTTTTGTGTACTTAGTAGGCACGAAGTACTTCTTTGGCACAAATCATGATAATTATTACTAGTACATAAAAAGTTTACAATCCCACGTTGACGTCAAAGCACACAAATGAAATATACCTACAATGTAACATCTAATATTACCGAATAGTTTAAAATATTCTGAAGGGTGATTGTTACCGGGTACTCATAAATATGAAAAACATTTGGTGTGGGGTTTGCTCTGAAATAGGGAAAACTCTGTGCCTGAAATTCTTTACAGTTCTTATTCAAGATTTTAGGTTACTTCCTATAAGTAGTATAAGTACTTAGTACATATTTAATAAAGAACTAAATAAATAAATAAGTACCTTTGAGTGTTAGATATCAGTCATTAACTTCAAACCCATTTTATTATAGAGAAAGTAAACACAATTTATCTATTTGATATTTATGTAAATGTTTCATTTTATTGTTCAAGATATTTCTTCGATTTAACTTAATTTAGTTTTACAATAATTAGGTGTGATATGAATGGCTTTTTTGGATGATTCAAAATAGTTTTATACATGCAATATAATTCTTAATTAATTGACATAACTTTCATTATTGCTCTCATTGCTACTAAAACACAGTTAAAATTAAAACATAGTCCACTTAAAACATGTCACTATACGTGTCACTTGTTACGTTTACGTGCGGTTTTCCACAAATTATCACAATTTATTATCAAATAACAAAATTTATCGCTACACCGTAGGGTGACCGCACATGCCACTGACGCACTTCACGTTATGCCTGACTGAAGTTTCCTTCGACTTGTCTCCGACATTTACGTAGATTCTGCTTAACGTAACGAGGCGTATTTTTATTCGACTTCACTCAAAAGCCAGAACGACAAAATGGCAGCGTGCCATTTATATTTCAATATTTTTATTCGAGTGTCCATGATGCGAATCTACCCTATTCTTTGTGGGAAGAATTCGAGGGGCTGCGAGTTGGATCGCGGCGGTGGGGTGGCTGGGATCTCGTGCTGAGGCTTCAGCAGCCATGGGTTACTCCCGCTCTGGGGTGACCCATCAGCTCGCTTCTGCCCACCACCCGATGGAGTTAGGTGTAGTTGAGGGGGCGGGGTTGTGGGGCCCACGGGTGGTCTGTCAGATTTCGGCTGCATGTTTTCTGAAATAACAAAACACATTCATAAGTTATCGTGAAAATAAATTACTGCTTTTATTTTTCTTTGATATAGAAGTTATTTACTACACACAATGGAATTTTCTTAGTATTTATCGTGTAGTCATAAAAAGATTTCCACGCTTATTTTTCACGGCAACTCGAACCACTGATTAACTGCTCAAAATAATAAATGTTTGATATAATAGGTACTTACTGTCGAAGTTCAAACTGATCTTTTCAAATTGCGAAGTGATAAGACGTTCACCGTTTACAAACATTAATGATTTTAAATATGTATATCGGAGCACAGCGTGGGCCGGCAGTTTTATACTAAATGTGCGATGCTAGCACTGGCCGCGCGGTTTTATATCGCGACTGACTCACATTTGGCAAGAGAGCTCTCTATGTTATAAGACCACGTCACTTGGACACTGACGCCCGATGTTGTGACGGTAGCGCATTTGCCTCGCTAAGAACTTACTGCTACCTTCGTACAATGAATAAACGCTATGCAGTCGCACATTATTAGTAACATGTTTAATCCAGAACATTAATGAAACAATGGCTCATATAAGGAAATATATTTTTACGTCACTGCCGTGCCTTTGTGTAACATAATTCTGATTGGTCGTTTTCATTCAGAACATTATGCAAACAGCGATACAATTATTTTATGTATTGCATACGATACTCAAAACATACTTGAATTTCAATTGGTGAATGTAAGCAGAATACGGCAAGTTTACGGTTATTTTTTCATTACCATTAAATTAGGTACTTTTGACGTTGATGTTGACTACGTTTTAAGTAACTACTCTCATAAATTTCGCTAAATCGGCATCATCAGTCGAGTTCTTATTTACCTACGCTAATAAAAAATATAAAGTAGTAACGGTTTTAATAGAAGTGTGTCACGGTCGTGGATAACGTTTTTGTTCAATTTTCATCGAATACCCATTTAACAGCACGTTGTTCATAAGTGCATCTATCCGTGCGTGTCCTTTGATGTCAATTATTTAGATAACCGATCCTACCCATAATTACAGTACCGATAACCGTCAACAAAAAACGTATAACGTATTTCCCAAATATCAGGAGGTAACCATAATAATTTAATCTTGTATAACAATGAAACTTTCATTGGTATCGTTTGCAATGATATCACCGAGGATGTAATTCCAGTTATCTTTATGAATGGAAAATTCGTAAAATTTCCTATAGGTATGTTAATTTGTATGTAAATTATGAAGAATTTGGAGATATCAAGGTTTTTTATCCGCCCCATAAGAATTTCCATACTGTAAAAATTTTAATTAATATTTTATTGATTTGTTGTGAGTTGATACTCTGTTAAGTGGTATAAATATACAGAACACTGTATGACTGAACTAGAATATGATGAATTAGAGCGTATCAGGTTTACAATTGTGAGAAATATGTCATTACTGTATCTACTGATTTTGGTATGCCTATTCATAACAGTACCATTCTTTGTCTTTTGACCTCTTCACATTTCGCTTCATACTATAAAATGAAATTGGAGCGGAATTCTATTTACGTCTAAAGCATGTTCATCACGCCATTTTCTTTTATCTTTTGATTCCTTATTCTCATTACAATAAGCATTTTTAAATTTTCTTTGGTTAACCTTTTTCTTCTATTAGTTTAGGTTTTCAAGACGACTATTTAAAGTAATCTTTATCTCGTCGTCGTTTTAATTAAGGTTTTCTGTAAAGACCTTTACGGCTCTATTTTCTTTATCTTTATTAATTTAGCGTTGCTAAATAAATTTACAACTTGCTCTTGACTCTCAATTTACTTCAAAAGGGGTATTGTTTATTTTTCGTTTACTTGGTTTCTCCAGGGGTTTTCATAAGAGTTATTTAAGTCACCCTCACAACTCTAGTACTGATTCCCTTTCGTTTTATACTAAGAAAAAGCTGAGTCATGAAAGTATTTTGAATTTCCATCTTAGCATTCGTTTTCTTAACAAAATAATATCTGGAACATAAAACTCCGAGGCCATAAAATTCAATCAGATATCTCAGGATGAAGAAAGTCGTTTGTTAGAAGGAAGAGGGGAATCCACCTGAGCTAATAACATCGTTGTAACAGCTCCCGAAACCAGCCTCTTTATTGCCAAGAATACTAACGGTTAGAGGATTATCTTCTGGTGGTTTTTATTTCCATCTGTAGTTCAGTTTTCCTTATTTAGACGCAATAAATCAAATAAAAAATCAACACCATTTCCAACTATACCACTTCTGTTAATAAGTCGCGTGTAAAATATAAATAGTTTGCAGTAATTAAACAGGAAGGTTGTTTAATTAAGTTAATATAATATTTAGCAAGCAAGCACGAATACATAACGCGTATTACGCAGTATACACTTCCCTACTTAGAAGACCACGTCATTGAAAGTAGGGTCACCTTCAATAGAACAAAGGGTACCTAATGGTAGGTGAGAAACCATAATCATCGGTACCTACCAAGGTCGGGCCCTCCTAATGCAGGCGACTCCCATAGGAGTGCCGTAGTGACAGAGTACCGGATTGACGGCTTGGCCAATCACTTCGCTTCCACAGACCCGCCACGTGTTCTCTGCGTGCCGTTGATGATGCTATATCGTACCCAACATAGTTTATTTACGAGCATTTGGCTCGAAGATTCTATTGCGTGGATATCAGTATCTTTTTACAGTTCAGCATTTATTTTCAGCGCAATGAATATAAAGTATAAAAATATTGCGTTTTAAGTGGGCTGCTTATTGTAGAACATCATCTTTCATGTTTTTTTTCCATGTATCATCTTCGTATCTGTTGCCAGGTATTTGCATTTGTTTGTTTAGGTACGTAGACATCGTTAAAGATTTCCCAGAGGATTATCTCGTAATGCTGTTTGACTTTCTTCTAATCAGACTGTATTTTGTAATCCAAGAAGAGCTTGCTATATATTAGTAAGCATGATTGTACACTTTACTTCTAAATTAGGTCCACAATGTAAAAAAGAACAAATTGAGTACAGCCTTAAAGCACCAATCAATTGACACACTTCAAATCATGATTACCCTGTATATTTTTTATGGCAAATAGCAAACTGACGTCATTGTCAAATTGATCGGGTTTTTGAAGATAAAGGGTTTTTTTAGAGAAGTTTTGTATTATATTTAGTGGTCAATGGTGTTTACCTAAATATTCCAAGCCCTTGTAATAAAAAAAACCCTAATTATTTTTACCTTATTGTGTTATTGTTCGGCTTCAAGATAATACAACTGCTATGCATGATACAATATAAATTTCCATTTCTTGCAAGAAAAAACAGTCCAACTTTAATTTTTCCTGTAATAGTAGGTGTGTTCTTGTGCAAACACGGACTCACGGACACACACTCTTATATGTCTGCCGCTACTACCGGCCGACTTCACAGACTACAATTAAATATGTATTTACTTATCAGTCGCTTGTCGGAGTTATCACATCAAAAAGTCTATCCTTATGCAAATGTGAGAAGCTCATATTTAGCTTTGATCGACGTTAATGACGTCAAAGCGTAGATGGAAATGTCCAAAATTAACTGGAATTTGTTTATTATAAGAATAACAACGTTTATTTAGAATGTATTAATAGATTCTTTAGCTGTATGACGCTGGACCTAGTTATGGAAAATGGTACATTTTGTAGTTTATTTGTGTTGCAGCCGTCATTAGCATATATAGAGTTTTATACAGTTTGCCATTAATACTGTTTTTTGGAAATTCATACTAATATCATAGAGGTGTAAAGTTTGTGAGGTTGTAGGGGGTAATCTCTAGATCCACTGAACCGATTTTGAAAATTCTTTTACTCATAAAAAGCCACAATATTTGTAAGTGTCATAGGCTATGTGACATCACGCTACGACACACGGGAGCGTAACCAAATACATGACTTAACATGGGTGAAAATTCCACGCGGGCGAAGTCGCGGGCATAAGCTAGTGTACAATAATCACCTTACGAGGAGGAAGGGACATCGTAACGGAAACTTTTACCATGCATTGAGTACATGTTTTTAGACGATGACGAAAACATCAGCTCTGCCATACATTTTGACCGTGTAGGTAACATACCATCACGTCTGTATTTCCTGAAGGTTTAGGCAGAGGTGTACCAATATACCCACAGTTGTAGGTCTCATGTAGGTAATAGCGGAGAGCTTATTGCCATTAACCTGCACAAATTCTAACTCCGAGCTACTCCTGAGAATTTGATTTAAAAAAAAAACAATAACACTTTTGGCTCGACGTGAGAATAAAACCCAAGATCTCTAGCGTAACAGTCGTGCTTAGGACCACTAGGCTTACGAGGACTGTGTAGGTTACATTTTAATATGAAACAGCTGATATTTTTTAATTACAATCGGCTCGAATTATCAGTTTTATATTTTAAATGTCTGATAAAAATAATTTTATCAAAAATCCCCTACACCATTCTAATTGGTTTTAAAACTCAGTCATATGAATGGTCAATATTTATCTAGTAAAAACATGCTCTACTATTGACATAGGGTAAAAGTGGGATAGATGCCACACTTTTTGAAATCATTTTATATCTTCCAGTACAAAAATTAAAATATTTTATTTGCAAAACTAGCGAGTACTTTGGTTCTTTATTTACACATTTATGAAAAGTAGATAACATTTTCTTCAATTTTTCTAGCGTATTAGCGATTTTTGCGGATCTCTAGCTCTTGGGACATATAAATTACGTTTAGAATAGTCGCCATGCTGAGAAACAAGACATCTATCCAGAAAAAGCTTTGATCGCTCCTTGCTTCCCCATGCGATCGCACAAAGACATGAGACACGGTCCACTTAGTAGTAGTTGGAAAGTCTTTCGATAGATAAATGAAATAGCAGGCAATTCATTCGCGAAACTAGAGTAATTACAATCAGGGCATCTATACTCCTGAGGCGTCTATCCCACTTTTACCCTATAAGAAACTGGTCCTAGGGGACAATATTCTTATAATAATTATTAAAAGTATAAGTAAGGTGTATCAGTAATTTTCCTTTCTGTGTTTAGAGGTTTAGGAAAAATGATATAACATTTGATTCTTCTATGTATTTTATCTATTTATTAAATTAAGGTAAGTTTATAATTGTGTACACGATACAATGCAACGATTTAGTACTTACAGGCTAATACCACACGTAATATAATGGGTTTGTTCACTTTCGCGTGAACAAATGGTTTTTGTTACTTTTCTTTATTTCTTTCTTGTTCATATAAACTAGCTTTTGTCCGATAACGTAGTGTGCTGTTAGTGAAAGATTTTTTAGAATTGGACCAGTAGTTCAAGAGATTTCAAATACGTACAATGGAGACGTTCTTGAAATAAAAACAAATAAACTCATTAGCTTTACAATATTAGTATGGAAATTAAATAAGTAAGAATCATTTCAATTTACAAAAAGTTTCATTCACAGCAATTTCAACATTATTGATCATTTAGGATTGGTCACAAGGGCTCTTAACACAATAGGATTTTAGAGGCCATTGGAGCAATTAAATTAAACTGTAGTCGTTACAGCCTTATTATAAGTTATTAGTTTTACATTTTGTATACATACCATCACGCCTGTATTTCCCGAAGGGTTAGGCAGAGGTGTAATAATGTACACCCACAGTTCGCCGGTATGTCTAGGTCCCATGTAATAGGGGGCGAGCCTATTGCCATTAACCGGGCACAAATCCTAACTCCGAGCTGCTACTGAGAATTTCATAGAAAAACCCAATAACACTTTATGCTCGACCTGGGAATCGAACCCAAGACCTCTAGCGTAGCAATCGTGCTTTGGACCACTATTTTGTACTACTATTCAAAGTCAAAGTCAAAACATTTATTTCAGTTAGACCATTTACAGGCACTTTTGAATTGTCAAGAAGTTACTCATACAAAAAGTTGAAGCTAGTTGCTTTTTCCAAAACGTAGGTGTCTATGGAGAAAAACGAGCAAGAAATTCCATGGACACTCTTTTCAAATTGGTTTTTACAAAGTCTTGGTTACAATATTCTTGTTGCTTCTATATGTGAAAACAATGAAGTTGAATATAAAACAATAAAAAAATAATGATAATAATAGTACTAAAGAAACTATTTTGTATAGGTAACAGTAATAGCCGTAAGTACCTATGACATTTTAAAAATAGAATTATTTTTCCTTTTGTTTGAGCTTTTACAGACGTACGTAATGTAAAGACGCATCTAAATGAGTCATGAGTTAATTATGTACCGTAAATGTCATTTATGTACTTAAGTGACGTTATTGTGTGAATAGGTACAGGTTATTACAGTCTCGCGAGCCTATATGACTGACGTCAGCAGACGGTGAAAAATAAATGACAGACGTGGCTTGTCAGTTTTCATAGTTACTTAAGTTTTTGGGGTTCCGTACCCAATGGGTAAAACGGGGCTCTATTACTAAGTCTCCGCAGTCCGTCCGTCGGTTCGTCCGCCCGTCTGTCCGTCTGTGACCAGGCTGTATCTTATGAACTGTGATAGTTAGACGTTTGACATTTTCACAGATGATGTATTTCTGTTGCCTAAAGTAACAGAATAAAATCCCGTGACAAACAAACGTGATTTTTTTGCCGTTTTTATAGATAACACGGAATCCTTAGTGCGCGAGTCTGAATCGAACTTGGCCGGTTTTTTTTTGTTTTTATTTTAAAACAACGACTTGTGTTGTTTTGTCTTGAAGTTTGCCTGAAGTTTGGTCATCGTATCGAATACCAATGTAAAATAAAATAAAAAACTAATTAGAGATCGCTACAACGGGTGTAAGAACACATATCGAAGCTCAACATTACTTGCCGTTCCTAGTATGATGATCATTTTTTTTTAATTTTGACCTCGAGAAACTTTTTGTTACAGAAATATTGAAAATTTATGAAATTTCTTTTTGTATTCCATTTTTTTATATTCTAACTTAACTTTAAATAACTCTCGTAATTACAATATTATTGCTTCTCAGTTTAAATTGATTGATGGTATTATTCATACATAGTAATTACAATTAAATTGTTGGCAAGCGTTTGGGCACGTGTCATTTTGCCATACAAGATATCAAGATTGTTGTAATAAGAAATTCTCCTCGACTCAAACACTCACATCATACCTACCACAGTATCTACGTACTTCTGTAAGGCTAAATGTCTACCTACTTATCGATTGTACATAAACCTCGTAACGCCTATAATCGATCTGACAGTCGTTCACGTATCTTGGCTCTAATATGAACCGTAAGCAGTGGTAATAAAGTCGCAAAGTAGTGAGTCACGTCGATAGGAATAATCTTACATAAGTCACTGGCGTCTTAGATCGTCTTTCATCATAACACTTTAACACAATTGTGTAGTTTCCACTGTTAAATGCGTCAGCAAAGCACCACGGCACCTTTATAGCATCAGGTAGTTGTGCGTGAAGGCTTCATGCCTAATAAAATGTTTATTGTCTTTTATAGTTTCAAGGAGACTTCGCAAATACGCGATCGCCTCGTCGAGCGAAGAAGTATGATATAGAGACTACTGTCAAAGTTTGAAGATTGTAAAACTTTAATCTTTGTAGTGAGCAGTATGGACGCTAACCGGGTAAGCCTCGTGGCAACACGAGAGCACCGAACTACATGCTGCACCGTTCACTTCATGGCATCATCTCAATTAAATTATGAAGTTCTTGACATGGACCTCTGTTTCTGTTTAATTACAAACGTCGACCTACGCAGCTGTAGCAGCGAAAGGTTTACTAATTCATTAGTTTCACGTCAGATTTTCGTCTAAGAAAAAGGTGCAAAAAACGACCGTACCAATAAAAGTACAAGGGCTGTTTTAGCTTATTAGGTAATAAATCGAATCACGGATTTTCGTGATTACTTAAACGATGCCACTATTAAACCTGCCCAAAAATGACTAGCTCATGAAAACTTCGGCATTGAACGGATTGAATTCGTTTCAATTTCGCAAACTTTTGTAATTTTTTGTTTGAGATTTGCAAAGTTGGTTGCCTCGTTCTGCGTGAATATCAACGTAATTTGCAAGAAACAGATATAAGTGTTTATGAATATAAATCAGTGGAGGTACCGCCATGCAATGTTATGCCAAAGTTAACCATAGTATTCGCGAAATTTTACAGTCTTTTCATGTAAATTTGAGAGAATTTGTTGACGAGCGCTATAAAATATTATAGCAAAATCACGCGATCGGGAACGTCTACCTTTTGTCACAGACGAACACAGACATGTTTATGGCGATGCATTCTATTAAGTATTACAAATTGCATTTACGTATTCACCTATGTCGCAGTCCTATGCAGAATATCATGTATATTAAATGATATAATTTCATATCGAGAGGTCAAGAGGTCAATGGTCTTTCAATAAACTAAACATAAAAACAATATTTATATTATAGAACATAATTTAGATTCACCCGTTTTGTAACTTTATCTGGATCTCAACAGGATACAATGTAAAGAAAGTCATTTCGCGTGACATAGAATATATTTCTATTTCAGTTGGGATAGGCCCTGAGCAGGCACCCTTTACGATGCGTTCAACATTTAAAGTCAATTTAGAAGTCGTGCCTTTTTATTTGCGATGTTCTTATTGACCTCATTTCACATATTTGGCAAAGTTGGTAAACTTAACATTATTCATTTGAAAGTTATTATATAATCCATGATTGTGGAGTTTTAAAAATGAGCTAAACTTCGTATCATTTGATATTCTTACCACGTAACACAATGACATGGTAATCAATTCAAAGTAATGACACATGTCTATTCATACTATGGGAAATGTCATTAATGTGATCTTTGGATTCAATACGGAATACTGCGTAACGTCTAGAGCGCTGACGCTTATTTTTGACGTCACAGCGATGACTATCACAAGTATATAACACTAGCAAGAATATTTTGAAATGTCGCAAAGAGTAGACAGAATGACGCTTTAAAAGATTAAAATAAAACCAGTTTTGTGAAAAAAGGCCAGCACTTTGCTCGTTTTAAGATCGTAGACTTCAGTGTAGCCCACGCTACAAAGGTCTACGAATTAATATTTTTACTGAGATAATAATAATACATCGTGAAAATAATATTTGGCAGCTAAAGTTTCTGGAACAAAATGAATTTGTAAACAAGCCATTATCTAGGAAAATTTCTTTATTTAGTTACTATTTGTCATCGTTTCTCACTCATTTATAGCTGCAAAATGATTCCGCGTTTACTAAGGAATTGTCGAAAATTCCCTGAACTGAAAGGAATTTGGCAAAGTTCTTTCGTTTTTTGTAACCAACTATTCACTGAAACTGGTTCAGAGGACGTGCAGTAAAATTTTTTACCCGGCAATAGCTCGTTGACCCAGTAGCCGAGTTCGTGACAACTTGTATCTATCGGGCGTTGCTCCATTCGATGATGCGGGGCCACTAGATCCCTAAATAGGGGACAGGAACACAGAAATTAGTCATGCATACCCGTTTTCAGTAACACTAAGCGACACGTTAATGACATGTAATGCATGTATTGTTGGATTAACCACCCTCGACGCTGAGCCAAGAGTTGAAAATCCAATAGGTACGCTTTAATTAAGGCATTATAATTATATTTTTATTTTCATCAAATTTAAGTCTTATGTCTTTAATTATTGTAATTGGTACTGTACCTAACCGTTATAAAGTAAATAAGCGTTACTGAAAACAAGTATTAGTGCATTTCTCAATTCTACGTAGACCATACGTAATATATGCAATCATAGGGTATCTTAATGTGCGCACAAGATGATTGAGGTAAATGGCCTTGTGATATCGGACGAGTAATTGAAATTATTGTAGATTTGATTCAATTTCAAGGCACGTTAAAGGCTTACTTCGTCGTTATGCGTTGTTCATTCTTTTAATAATCATAGATAAAATACCCGTTCATTCTTTATATTATATTGTAGGTGGTAATAAGAACTTATAATATGATTTTATTTATGAAAAAATGGGACATGTTTTTTTTTTTTTTTTATAAAAAACATTGCCCCACACTAGGAATTTCTCCTGTGTCGTGGGTGCGTTTACAAACATATAAACTCACATACACAAACAGCCAGACCCGAAACAACTATCTGTAGGCCATACAAATATTTGTTCCGTGCGGGAATCGAACCCGCGACACGCAGCGCAGCAGCCGATCGCTCAGCCACTGCGCCAACCGTGCCGTCTATTCTATCCATATTCTATCAAGATATTCAATATTTTGATAGATTTGGGTTTTCCTGAAGCTCCATAGCTAGTTTGTTATGATTTCGGTCGAGTGGGGGGCTGGTGACAGCGCGATCGTCTCCGCCCCGCACCCGTCAGATACCGTGTTCAATCACTCTACATTTTATGAATTATTGCCCAGACTCGCAAAATATTGAGTGTTTTGCAATATTATTCATAATATTATGAAGTATACTATAGTCTCTATAGTCTATGGTTTTGGATACCTATTTATTGATTGTGTCTACTCCAAGTACACAAAACAATGTTCTCTTTCGTGATTAACTAAAATTATGTAATGCGAAAACAGCGAAATAAGTAGTTTACTTACGTGTAAAACTTTGGTAATGTAGATTTTTGGAACAAAACTTCCAAGTTCTTCAATATCTAAATTAAAATCTTATATCTACATTAAAACTTTCGTGTTTCATCAAGAACTTGCAATTAGTATAAACCGTAGGCATTATCTAATAGCTTTCGACTATTATAGATACTCATTTATTTTTAAAAGGCCCCAACGGAGACCCGCCCTCTAAGCACTGGGTTAGCTGGTCAAGATTCTCCAGTCTCGTCACAGCCACCACCACCAATTCGTCCACTTAATAGAGTTGACTCACGGTCAGCCTTCCCACCACAATCACCGAGACCTGCAGTACAACCGGCACAAGCAAGACCGCAGTTTCAACCTGGAGGACCAGTTACCACTCCTCCACAATTTGCACCAAGAGTAGGCACTCCAGTGCCAAGAGGTCCAGCCCCATCGGGTCCACCAGGAGCCCAGCAAGTTAGGCCTGTACCTCCTAACTTACGACCTTTTGGTCCGCAATCTATTGCACCCCAACAAGGACCTAGGCCGGTACAGTCACCGACAGGACAGCCACTACAACGAGCTCCTCCACCGAACAATTTACAGTTCGGTCCGAGGCAGCCACCAAATATTAGTGCAACTACACCCGACGGCGGCAGGCCACAGATTCCACTACAACAGCCTAACGCAGCTGCTAAAAACGGACCACCCGTGTCTGGATTCCAAAGACAACCATCGCAAGGCTCTTTAAAGGGTCTTGATCCATCAAATTCTTATCAGCCGAAACCAGTCAACCTGGATAACCAAAGTAACTCCAGTGACAACCAAAATGTCAACAAAACAGAAAACGGTATGGAAGGGCCTACAGCGGTTAAAGGAAGGAGTTATAGTATTGCAGCTGCCCCCGGAGCTCCAAGCCCTTTAAAAGCAGAAGATGATCGACGCAAATC
Source organism: Caradrina kadenii (assembly GCA_947462355.1). Taxonomy (NCBI): domain Eukaryota; kingdom Metazoa; phylum Arthropoda; class Insecta; order Lepidoptera; family Noctuidae; genus Caradrina; species Caradrina kadenii. The sequence goes on along the minus strand of OX381683.1, from coordinate 8,405,808 downwards.
TGTTAGTGCTATAGGAGGCAGAATAGATGAGTTTATTAGTCGCAGTCCGGGACTTGGTTTGATACAAGAGGGGAAAATAGACAGCAAAGAAAATGTACGAGAATCTAAGGAAAGCGTTCGTTCTGAAGCTTCAAACGAAGGTGGTAAAGAAATTCCTGAACGTCCGGAATCTCGTATATCTGGGTCTAAAATGACAGAATCTTTTATTGGCGCTCTACCAACTTCAACTCCGAAAAAGAAATTAGACGACGACGATGATGTGATTTTGCAAAATAATTCGATGGCACCGCGAAATGTCAATGAAACCGCTAAACCTAAAGAAGACTATTATGATCGCTCTCCATCTTTAACTCGTAGTGATGATTCTCCGGAGCCTAAACAGAAACCAACACTGTATCCAACTGCACCCATTAAGTCTCAGAGTGTAACCCCAGAACCCGCACGTCCTAAAACACCTAAAGCGGAACCAAAATTGGAATTAACAAGAGGAGCCGATTCAACCAAAGATGTAAAACCAGTATCTACTCCAAATAAGACCCCATCGAAGTCTCCTTTACCTGATGCGAAGCCACCTCTACAAGTTGCAAAAAAACCAAATGATTTAAGCACAGGTATTGCTTCTACAGATTCAAAGAAATCAACTCCTCGTAAAACAGCATCAGCGCCTAAATCACGTCCAAAAGGTAATATTTAGGAAGTTAACGTTACAAAGTACAGTTAATTTGATTTAAAATGAGCCAAACGTCTCTGATACAAATAATATAGATTTATAATGTGATTACCACGTATCAATATATTAATTTATACTTTCTTTTAGATGGCGATAACGATAGCGGCGTCGATGAATCTACACAGGGAAATGTATGTTTATATTTAAATCTTATCTTTGGTTTTAATTCTCAACAATAATTTAATATTTTTAATATTTATTTGAAGGATGTCAATGGTTCTCCCGGTTCACCGAACAAAAAGATTCCGAGTAAGTTACCCATGAAGGAGAAATCAAGTAACAGTCTGAAAACCAGCCTCTCACGATCATCTAGCAAAAGTGCTACTGCTAAAACACCGGAAAATCCTCTACCAAACGATAAAAAAAGTAAGTAAATAGGTACAATTTTACAGTTTAAGTTTTTATGTTGATAGCATTTTTTTGCCCGTAACCTTCACAGTATTTGTACTTCACAACCACTATTCATTGAAATTATAGTTTCAATGAAATGGTTAGTAAAGAATATAAAACGATGACTACCCATTTTTGAACAGAATGCTAAATTAAGCACGTATTAACTTGTATTGTTTATGAGTTTCTTCAAACTAAGCCAGATTATAGAAAATACTTGGCTTCCAATATTAAAAATGTACGATGTCTGCTATTGTTGGTACTTTACTATTATCAAGGATGTTCACTCAACTGCTCAACATTGTTAACCGTGTACGTTAATAATGTTATTTCAGAAGTGCCAATGAACAAAGTACAAGTTGGCAATGCTCCGTCGCCTAACATTAAAGCGGTGAAATCGAAAATTGGCTCATTAGATAATGCGACGTACAAGCCGGGCGGTGGAAAAGTTAAGATTGAAAACAGGAAATTAGAGTTCGGTAACGTGACGCCTAAAATTGCTGCTAAAAATGATGCTTACACTCCCAGCGGTGGAGTGAAAAAGGTAATACAATTTTTCTCTACAGAAAACTGAGCGCTCGAAGCAATAGTATCTTCATTAAAATTACATAATTCCATTTTTTAGATTGTATCCACGAAACTGGAGTGGAACGCAAAATCGAAGGTAGGCTCGCTCCAGAACAGTGCGTACAAACCAGGTGGCGGTGATAAGAAGATTGAGACGGTGAAATTGGATTTCAAGGAGAAAGCAAAACCAAAAGTTGCTTCGACAATTAACATCACCCACAAGCCCGGAGGTGGTGCTATTAAGGTAAATTTATAACAAGACGTTGGTTTTTGAAATATCAATTGTATAGGTTATAGGGATGCGGTTATAAGCGACATTTTAGGTAACAACTTTCAGTGAGTACTATTTTTGCCTAGTTTATCAACACAGCTGGTAAAAGTAACATTCGAGTAGAGCTTTAATATTTGGTAAAGCACGTAAAAGATGGCGACACGATCAAGTATCATCAATAAGCAAATATGTTAGCGCAGTTCACAAGTCGTATTATAGAAGCACTCAAAGTAAAATTAGAACAGTCCAAGTCATTAGGTCTGTATTGTATGTTTAAGACAATATCGAAAATAATATTGTTCTTCTTTAGTCAACAGTTGCAAAAGACGGAACGAGAGCAGTGAGTAAAAATCAATATCTAAGTTTGTGTAAACACTGTCACTTTATTGCACAATTTTTATGTAAAACGTGTTTTATAGGTTTAAGTTTTATGCGTTGACGTCAATGCACATACGTCATAGACGATCGAAGTAAAATGATACATATGCGTAATAATGAGATTATATCATTATTATTTTTTAGTATGTTAAATGGGCGTTACCGCGATGGAGGGCATCTCATAAACATTTTGCCTATAACTCTTTGTGGAGTAAGGTTGGTTGGGCGGTACATATTTTGTACCATACGTGAGATATTTGACTTGAAACCTTCTAGTGTCTGTCTAAGGTATTTTTTAGGACGGGCTGTGGCTGTATTTCACGCTAGGTGTCTTGCTTTCAATATAAATATTACTGTGTCTTTCACATAAAAAACAAACAACATAAATAAAGTCTTGCCGGATTGAGAAATGCGAATGATAATAGAAGAAGTGTCGTTACACCTAATACGTTTTATTTTTACACATAATGCCGAACTACATTAAATATTAAATATGATGATGTTACATAACGTAGAGAATGAACGATTGTTACACACGACCTACACGAATATCATCGACAAGCACGCCATGGAAATCAATAACGATTATGCATTGTACTGTGAAACAAACACAAACATAAGTACACGTACATACACCACATGTTTATGAAAATATTACTTAGCAACCGCACTGATATGACCGTATATATTTATGTATACTTGAAGGTTCCGTAGATACAAATTCATCGTCATCATGATCATATCAGCCGCAGGACATCCACTGCTGGACATAGGCCTACCCCTTAGATTTCTACAAGGATCGGTCGGAAGACGTTTGATGTCATCCGCTTCCAGCTTGTGGAAATCTATGAGGGAGGCCTATGTGATATGATGATGATGAGATATAAATTGCGAAAAGTAATTTTAAATACATTGCTTAATTGGCTAGTCCACTTAAAAGTCTCAGCAATTAATATAATAGGAACAAAATTATAACCGAGATCAAAAGTCCTTAGGGAAAAGCTTGTTCTTGAAATAAACTCAATTACTTCATAAGAATCATTTAAGGTAAGGTTATATCTTAAGGTTTCAAAAAACCCGTTAGCTGAGTTTAAAAAAAAAATTGGCAAATGACAGACACCGTCTGATTTCATTCATGATTAAGTATTTATTTAATTTTGGAGTGTTAGGTAAAAAAATTTTTTGAAGGATTTCTATAAATATATGCTTTTCTTATCGAACCTTGAACTTGATAATTATAATGACCCTTCAGTTATGTTTACACTCTCAGATATCATTTTGCAGATTTTAATGAAATAAATAAGTGAAAAAAATAAGTGTGTTCGTTATTAAGAACATGAGTAATAGTAGAACCAAACCTACATTATTTTGCGCACGGCTTGCACTATACTTAAATAATCATAACAAATCACTTTTTTCTCGTGCATACCCACCCACATATTTAAGTGTATGCATATCTATAGAATCTGGATTTGTTTGTTCATTTGTTCTTTTAAGTATTTTAAGATTCGGATTAATTGAAATCCCAAAGATTTCAATAAAACCACACGACGTAAACGATTTTCAGAAAATCAGAATGTGCTTGTAAACTACGAAAAAAAATACCACTATTTTAAAATATATGGATACCCATGATAGAAATTATTTATTTGAGAGGTTACAATTTTCTTCTTGTGGTTTTAGCTACTGATATTAACTATAATAATTTCAATGTTGAATTTACACCGCGCTGTGGCGCCAATTTTTGGCAATGTTACACTTGTTACTATTTAATTCTTACGACAGTAACAGATAAACGAGGGACTGCTAATATTTTATAAATTACAACATCATTTGAAATATACTCTATTTAATTATCTACGGAACCTCCAAAATTATTATAAAGTATGTATTTTTATTTTATGTGCACACTCACTTCTTTGAAACAGATCGAAAATCAAAAATTGGAATTCAAAGCACAAAGTAAAGTGGGCTCTATGGATAACGTAAAGCATAAACCTGGAGGCGGTGACATCAAAATATTCGATGACAAAGAGTACATCAAGCAGATGACGGGACAGTCCCCGGTGCCAGACAGTCACGGCCATTCCCGGCAGGAGGTGAGGCCCTTTCCAGCCGCTAGTCGGGCCTTTTGTATTTTGTCGTTTTCGCTTTTTCATTTTTGGTTTTTCGGTGAAGGTCATTTAAATCGCAATCACTCATTTTTGTTTCAGCCAGGATATTTATACACATTTTATTGAGTAGGTAACTCATTGGGTTGCAGTTTGTGAGGGGTTGGCTATTGTGGATAACATTTTTCTAACGCGTTTGTTTTGTTTTGCGTTTTTTCTTAACCATTTGTTTTTTATTCTTTTATTTTGCGTGTCCCTTCAGTTTCAAAAATAGAACGAAGATTAATGCAGTTTCATTTTACCGTAGAGTCCAGTGCCAGCGACATCGGAACCTCCAAAGTCCGACGAGAATTTGAATCAGCAGCAGTGTTAAGAGCTTGCAATGAGAAACTTCGACTTTTCAGCGAACCACTCTAATGTTTATAATCAAGAGTCCAAACTTATTGTATAACATTTTTATATTTGTTAATTTTGTTCGATATTGATACCCAGTTTGAGTGACTTTATTAAGGTACGTTTGTTTAAACAAATTGGATTATAAAATTTGTCATAATCAATGTCAATGATTTATTGCATATCTTTTCGGACAATATGTTGTGTGCGTTATAAGTGTGTCAATCATTACAATTTGAATTGTATTGTTATACGTAATTATAAATTTGAATGTTGTATTTGTAGCGTTATAGTTGAAGATTAATTACAAGTGAAATCCTTTTTTTTATATCATCATTATAACCCGAGTGATGTTAGTATCATGAGTGCCAATTCATACTAGAACCGTAGGAGTACCCATTGTCGTGTATACAGTAATATTGTGGCAAGTAGCCTTTATTATCGACACTATTCTTTAAGCAAGCATAATTTTAGTAGTCTATCATTGCTAGTAAAAGTGCTTGACGGATACTATTTCGTACAGTGCACTATCTGACATTATTTTCATTAGCAGCACTAACGTACGTTTACTCATGGCGATGTATTAGTAAATTGCATTGGTAATCAGGTGATATTCATATAATATGCAATTATATATAAATGTGTATATTTATTTATACTATTCCTAGTTATATAGCTTTGTTATCACTGTGTTTTGTTGTTTCCACTACGTACCTATTCATAATATTATATGCACTGATTATTTCAATGTTTTATAATTTGGAGTGTAAAGGTACCAGGAAGGAGTTCTTGGCACAGCGTTCATCATGATTTTGTGATACACCGATGTAGAACTTCTAGCTTTTTCTCGCATTCGCGTAAATGTCAACAAGCCGGTTTTCACAATGATATTGACGCTGAAAGTTTTATACACGAGACATTGCTGTGACGAGAACAGGTGCGGGCTCGAGATTGACTGACCAGATTATTATATAAATGTTTTATATATAACTATGACTATAAGATGATTAGGTTTAGATAGCGTGTATTAATGTTTGAAGCTTGAGTCACAAAACTTCCTTGCATTGTCGTTTTTATTATAAGAAGCATATTTTGCGAAAGCGATTTAATTGGTTCATGTTAATGATTAAAAGCGCGCGTTTATTCTATTAAAATATTGTTTGAAAAAATTTAATATCTACGTTAATTTTCACGCAAGCTTTTTATGGTAAAATGTCTATAGATAAGTTTTAACTAAACTAACAGATACTTACTATACCAGTAGCCAGCAACTTAGATTTCAAGTTTTGAGACCGATGTTTTATGAAAAGCAGGACGTATTGTATACCTAATTAGGTAATCGTTTAATACAGTTTAACACTAAAAGAATTCGTTTTATTTTGTACACTAGTTCACTGTTCACCGAACATTTAGAATTGTTTATGTAGTCAACTGTTGTCATTACTTCTCACTTGCACCTAACTGTCTTTAGATAAGGGCAGTTTCATGTATTGGATACGACCACATTACCGACCCGGTAAGTTTCCATTTTTTTCAATACGAATTTTCTATTTCTAGATTTTTAGGTAGTACAAGTATCTACTTCAGATGTAGTAGATGTGGTTAGATGTAAAGTAAACATAATTATTCATTAGTTTGAAATCGATTCTTAGTAGCCAACGTGAACTATTTGTAGATTGCAGTTTATGTTACCGACGTCATGAAAATAATTATAGGATTTTTTTGTACATATAAATAATGATGTTTTATGAGATGAGGTACGGGGATTCTTTGATTTTATACAATTTGTTGGATTGTACAAGATGGCTGGCAAGATAAATTCGACAGACACATCTCTATTCATTATTTTCCTTATACTTTATTAAGTAGGTATGTTTATCGAATAAACGAAAAGAAAATGGGAATCATTTGAATACTGGCCGAGGTAACTGGTTTATGGACAAGCGGATTAATGATTGCACCACAATAACAGTATTTCGTCAGTATTTGATTCCGGTGGGGTCTCGAATGTCATTCACCCACATTTCAGCATTATTTAGCAACTTTATGGTGAAAATTTAAGGGAAATCTGTTCCAACAATGTGTAACGTTATTAGTAATATCTATTATCAGTTCTGATTTGCTCATTTACTTTTTTGGCGGCCTGTGCTTCATTGGGGAGTACATTTTTGAAAAGCAAACCATTGTTTTATTACTAAGACATAATTTTATTAACGCACACTGTTTACGCAGGATCAATATTACATGTCCGTCCACCAATGGACTGAGGAAGACCGTCCGAAGTCCCGGTGCCTGTCGGCTCGGGCTCCACGCACTCCCCGCACGCCCAGAGCGCTGTCACCTCGACGCAGGATCCCGACCATGGATGAAGAGGACTTGGTCATGCGTAACAACGAGAGGAACCGACGAACTTCGGTAGCTAGGCCTATGAGCGCCCGCGAGGTTCCTCGTTCTGCCTTATCCAGGCGAACCTCACTCACACAACGTCCAGCTTTCTCTATATATTGATGTAGAAAAACAATTGAAAAGAGATTATTAAAAGGGCTCTAGGCCCTCTGTGTTGTCAATGTGTTGTAGGATGTCAGACATGTAATTTGAATTCTAAATGTTAGACTGTAGACTGTACTGTTAGGTGTAGAAAACGCACAAAATATTTGTACTGCACAAGCGTGCACAAAAATAAAAGTCAAAGAAAAAAAAAATGTCTTCTCTTTGTCTTTCGTAGTAGTTTCTATTTTCGCATTGTGTAACTGTTCTATAATTTGCTTAGCAAATTATTTATGTAATATTGATCTTAATTAATTCTGTAATTTTAATGGATTTAATCATTATTATTCTTCTTCTTATTGGTATTAGGTAGAATGTAGTTTCACGACCACACACGTAGGATATTCGACACAGTCGTTCTAAAATAGGTACAGGTAGAAAGCAGCTTAAGTCGTTAATTGAATGTCCGAGTTTATTTATGTTAATTAAACTATACACCCTATTTTGTCTTTTATTTTGTGAAACCGTATCCTACCTATATATTTATAGCAGAAAAGCCTATGAACGGAAAAGATAAAAATATTAGGATCACATTCGTTAGCTGGTAGAGTTACGATTTGTACTGACTTCAAGAGGCCCGATGTCTTTTGAGATGAAGGACGAAATTATTATTTTAGATATAATTACTAATAGTCCTAGATAGAAGTAGGCAAGTCCTGGCCGTTTTAAAGCATAATAGATTCTGTGGTACATAATGGATACGCAATTTCCCTCATTCGATTGGAGTATTTTCTATAATATGGAGGGTGGGTACCTATGACGTACACACACAACACAAAAAATGAAGTAACATTAGGAAAATATCTTTAAATTCTTGAAAAATTTTCCAGCGCCGATAAAAACCGTGTAGAGTCGTTGCTGTTGGTGCACAATTGTAATAAAACAATAATTTCTTTTATATATTGTTTAATTGGTGTACATGGTTATGCATTATAATAATATTTATCAATTGTTAATTCATTAAATTATGGCACTTAACACAAATAAAAATATCTTTAAACAAATAGATACATACATTGAATGAGATAATGTCACGCCGGAAAACAATTGATAATACATACACAATTTAATTAGTATTAATTTTTCGAAATAAACTTAATTATAATATTCGGAATAATTTCTCAGTCGTTCGTTGACGTTTCGTAAGTTAACGAAAGCCTCTTTTTGTTTTTACTTTTTTTTTAAGAAAATAAAGTTTTCAACTCAATATTCAACTTATTGATCCCAATCGTAAAAATTATAAATAAAAATCTTACTCACAAAATAGTATAATAACTTAACCTTTTGTACCCATAAGGACAACTGACTCACCACATGTATCCAACAATACCTTAAAACGAACGCACAGGATGTCATTTTATAAAAAACCAGTTCAACATCATTCAATAATACAAACTGTTGATAAAAACTTACGACTAACAAACTCCTCTATGTACTGCAAACAGAGACTAATTGCGAAGCGATTACTTGTTGAAGCTGTCGCGAAGCAAACAACACTACCGTCTGCTCCTTCAATAAGATATTACTTTGATTCTTTAAGGCTTGTTTGCTCGGCTAATACTTTAACGGCTAGTTAGGAGTTTCGATTACTATAATAAATAATTTGTGGAAGCATTCCCCATGCTATTTAAATTTAAGTAGACGATACAATGAATACTTCGACTGATGCAACAAGCGCACACACACGACACAGTAACACTATATAACTTTAATACATACAAAGGCCACAACACATCATTCAGTCACAAAGCGCGAATTAATCCTAACACTGTAATGAAATGTGTATTTTACAAACGCTCGCCGATCTCACAGCATGGAGGTTACGATCATCTAAATAATTCAACTATAATTTAGATAACATTATTAACCTAATTATTGTATAGATTATTTCTATTGTACAGTTCTAATTTGTGTCAACTTACGTCCACTGCAGTTAGTGAGATACCTAGACGTGTCCACGAGCCCCTATCTTTTTCACTGGACGTAGTCGGCAAGTGTCGATGCCTCACGACTGTCTCGAGAAACACACCTCGGATACGCAAAGTTATCATAACTTAGCTCACTACGAGTATATCAACTACATTTTCACCAATGATGTGACTCGATAGCACGACGGACTACGAGAGGAACTGTATCGTGCATTCAATGTTTTGTTACAAATTTTGACCTCTAAAATCACTACTAAGAATAACTTCATATTATAAATGTACAATCACTTTACAGTTTACACCAATTAACGAATACTGAAATTTATAATAGGTATAATAATTAAGAGCATTACGTCTCGAAAATTAATATCAATCATATCATCCGATAATGTTGCGCTTCCAACTTGAGCAATAAAATACATTACATACCAAAAATATCATTTCTTTCCGCATCATAGTAGCAGTGATATGACCATTATATCACAATAATATTCGTGACTGTTAAGCAGACATTTGTTTTAGATGACGATTCCATCTTTAATGCCAGTATCGATATCATAATTGATTTAATACCGCTAATAATGTACACGGAGTCAGGTACGGTTGTAAAACAGTATTTTTTTTTTTTAACATGAGAGTGCTGGGTTTAGGGATGTGTGAAGTGGAGAGGCGCATGCAGTTAGTTGTAAGAGATAATTACGCACCAACACCGTATTACAACCTGTCAATTTGAAGTACTAAAAGTGTAGTTCAGCTTAGGGAAGGGTAGTGTCGGTAAAGGCCATGCAGTTAGTCATGTACACCAGTTAGTTTACCTACACCGCTCTAGAGAATGGACCCTTCACCACAGAATGCCGAGGAGGGTGCTAAGGAGAGGCTGCATGCAGTTAGTATAGCCAGAAGTTAACACAATCTGTGGGTAGCTTTTCTGTCAATCGTTTGTCAATAATCTGGTTCACCGTACCCGATGTTTTCAAAATTAATGAAACATTCACAATTTATACTTAGTCATCGAAGTACAATAAAATTTTGTTTTAATTTATACCTACATGTTACACCACTAATACCAATAGGTCGTAATTAGTATATTATACACATTATCTTTAATATCAAGGGTAATTTTAGACATCAAGTTCACATTACGTAATTTATCTAAACAACGAAGTACATAGGGGGTGTTTCTCTCGACAGTCGTGGGATTATCATGATTTAAGGATACGAAAGAGTTTGCCCTTAAGGTATGAGATTTTGTTCCTACCACAAAAGTATAGTATTCTATATATCACATATTATTGAGATTAATATTTACTGTTAATGCGTCATTGAAGGTTACGTTGCATTACGCGCTGTCATTCCCAGTAAATATTCCCACAATTTGTGTTACTTAAAATAAATTTATATACAGTCCAAGACCTTGTCGTGCCTTAAAACGTAAGACTAGATTTTACTACAATAATTAGAAATTGTGAGAGATATTTAATGATGTTAAGATTCTGCGAAGAAGTTAAGAATATTGCTAAGTGAGGCAACATCAAAATTAAATAATTTTAAATAATGATTAAGACATAAAAATAGCGCTCCAAACGAGTGGAGTAGAGTATGAAACATATAATTACATTATAGATTATATTCACATAGTCTTTGAACAGCATAGTTCACGATCACATTCATTTTCACACACCGAATCGAGCTAGACAACACAACGGTTCAGCCACTTTCCAGGTGAAGTACCTAAAGTTCCACAATTTCCACATTGTTTGTTCACTCCGAAACCTATTGCACATTTACTCTAACATTTCACGTCTATATTTTCCAGTGTTTGAAAATAAGTAATGACGAATCTAAGCTAGATGCGTACATTCAATATTTCTAAACACTGGAAAAGTACGAACAGAGATGCCATTTTTCTGAATCAACGTTTGCCGTTCAAGCGTAACGGGCGCCAACATGGCTGCCAGTCGTGCTAGGGCTGCCAATATCAGAAGTCCTCGAGCAGCACTGCATCGCGTGGGACTAACCCTTTATGTTCACCGCGACAACACAACAAGTACTGATCGTCTACTTCCAGAATTAGTCGCAGACGCTCACCTTCGTTGAACGCGAGGTGACCGGAGTCTGAAGGCAGTCGGTGCCATAGCGTCCTCACGTACCTGGAATTACACAATACACAGTTAATTAACCACTATAAATTGATACATCCGTAATCTTGGAAAGTATTAGGTTAAGCAGGATATGGCCTGAATTTAGAGACAAAGCTTTTGACGTTCTTATTGTTGGTATTTATAATTGTTATAAATACCAACAATAAGAACGTCGGTCGTAGTGTGGTGTTACCTTGGCTAATAATTGACGTAGGTATATTATTTGATTTGATATAAAAAATGGGGGTAACCTCTTGTCTTGGTGTGGACATAATGTGGTGTGAAGGAAAAAGAACATAGATCAGCCTATAAAAAAGGCACGTCATGGAAAAAATAGATGGATGGGTATGATAAAAATAATATATGTGAAGAAAAAAGTCTGTGATGACGGCTAGCTGTATAGAATTTTAGAAAGACCACTCTAAATAGTCAGTTCAGTACTTACTTGTGTTGTTTCTGCTGGGTGGTGGTGTGACGTGCCCGCGCAGCAGAGGATGACGCCGCACGGCGCGGCGCGGCCGGTGGTGGCGTGCGCCCATACGGAAGCGACGAAGGCCGCGGCGCCGACCCGCCATGACCCGCGCCGTCCACGCGGGACGTCCTGTAAAGAATGCATGTTAGATAAGGTGCTCCAGGATTCATAAAAAACTGTGGTAGGTATATGGGCATCTATGAAATGTTCTCAGAGAGTCGATATACAGCATTTGGCGCTATTATGGGTATTCATGACTTGATTTCATTCTCTGACAATGTAGTAAGTTTCTCTGGGTACAAAAGCAGGCACTGAATCGAATACTGCAATAGAAAAGTTGAAATGGTCTGAGTAAGAACATAATTGTAGAAGGTGAAACATGAACATCAAGACTCGTTTTAGAGTTCAATCTGTTTACCATTATTTATATTCAGCTTAATTCCGTTCATTAAGTAATTAATTAGTGTTTAATTCTCGTTAAATTATCTATTATTTTTTTGACTGAATTATTAGTTAACTGTTCGTAAAACTGTGTCATGGTTGTTAGTGACATTTTCATTAATATTATATGTTAGTCTGGTTGGTATTATTTTCCCTAACCCGACATGCGCATGCTGTTAGCACTAAATTCTCGTCACAAAGAGGTTAGTCATAATTATTCCCATCTATAGTACATACGGTGTTCTCTTAACATTTGTAGTGTTAACAACAGGTACATTTTGCACACGCAGTTTCACATCAGGCCTCTTCGTTGTCATCTCCGGTAATACTCTGAAGATATTTGTGCGATATAAGCATAAGAAAGTATAGCTGTGCTGAACAAGATTAAAATAAAAGCATAATATAAAAAAATAAAAGTATTTTTCCGTGTTTCAATAGGAAGACATAAATAAAAGTTCCGCCACCTGTGAGTTCCCATTTAACCTTGAAAGTAAGTGTAGTATAAATACAATTTAGTGTTCAATAAAAATAAAATATAGCAGCTATTTCTACAGTAAAATGTTTTCGATGGAAGTTTTTCTTGGTACAAATATTTTTAGTGCCAACTACGATATCTTGGACAAGATTGTGACAATTTCCCTTACAACCAATGGAGACCTATTTTCGCAACCAGACGTTTATAGGCTGTTGTTCTGCGTAATCAATTCCATCTTACCTGTTAGCAGCTTGCGGTGGTTTCTTGTTGGCAGTACCAGTTCTTGCCGTAGTCGGCCTACTGGGTGTGGATGTAGTTGGAGACACCTTGCGTACCGGCACTGGGATACCGCTGTTCAAAAAAATCTCTACTATTATCTGGCTCTTAAGAAAGTTCGATCTATTTTAGTAAGCTTTTTCAACGTATGGCCTATTTATAAGAAAAGGATTTGCATTCAAAAATATCGGTCGTAAATCTTCGCGATAGTTTCAAATGTTCATCATTATCATTATCATTTCAAACCAGTTTGCTTCTTGCTTTATGTACTCTGTACAAGAAAAATCAAAATACTAACTAACTCCAATCATAAACTAGTGTATGCTGTCAGTGATATAGTCACCATGGCCGCCATTGTAATAAGTACAAAGTAATAATGCGTCCTGGGGGAATTGGCACGATGACCACAACGTACTCAATTGGTTCGTCATTGTAAATGAGACTGACAAAATTATAACAATATTTTTGCGTTAACGGTCGACTTGTTTCATGATTTCGTGAATTGTTACGCCAAGGTAAATCTACAAGATTGGTGCAATTGTCTTTTGAAATGTTCAATTTAGATTTACCAAGACAAAAACGTAAGGACTACCTACAATTAAAACAAATTCATGTGATGCCTGATTTCTATACCTATCACAAATGAATAGTTTAAAAGAGTATTAAAATAACCAACGACTCTTTACTAGAAATTATGGAAAGCAGAAAGAAATACGTAGAAATTGAATAGAATTAAATGAAATTCTCGATCTAAAAGAATATTGTGTAGACATTACCGATGGGCCGTATTCTTGGCTGGAGACTGCAGCGTAGGTGCCACCGGCCTCACGGGCGATGACACCGGCCTGGGGATCTTCGAGCCACGCGCCGCTGCCGGGGACGTCTCTCCTGAATATATAAATATACATGTTGTTACAGCCACAATGTTCAGCGGAGGTAGCAGTGTTCATGACGTCATTCATCCGTTGCACGGTTTACACAGCTGTTCCTTGTTCTCACGAACATAATATTGTAAACTTATTTTGCATTGGTGTTGATTGCTGTTTCGCCAAATTGATTCAGGTTTTATCTTTGGATGTTTGTTACCTACTAATGATTAACCAGAATTTTGAAATATAGGTAGATGTATTCTCTAGAATTTCATTATTATAATTGTTTATCTATAAATTATATTGAATCATCGATGAACAGAAAGATAAGCTTAAAGGTAAGTTATATCTAGGTAATTTTTCGCATAAAAGAACGTTATAAAAATGTTTAACAAACCTGAAGGCGTCACGGGACTTTCTGCGTTACTGAGCATTTCCCACTTCAGTTGCAGACGACGGAACTTGCCGCCACCAGAGTTGCCGGTGTTGCCACTGGCACCACTGCTGGCAGATCCCGGCCGCCAATGCTCCTCCCCGCTGCACTCCAGCTAAACAAAACGTACAAGTGTGATCATATTTGGGCACCGTACAACTTGCCACTGGGTTCTAGAGGTATTTTCAGAAAAAAACTCTAATAACAAAAATCTAAAAATTCAAGTAGATCATAAGTCAATCATTATTGATAGTTTTTAAAATAGCGAATTAAAATACTTAGTTACCAATTAAGTGACACAAGAAATAAAATAAAATGGACACGAACAAAATTGCAAACCAGTTTAAATATGAAGTGTAAAACGAAGAAAAGTAAGCGCACAAAATAAATATTAGAAGCAGCAAGCAAGATACTAAAACAACCTGCAAACTAATAAACAACGGAGAACACAACAAAACATTTGTCAAAGCACATAACGTTCAAGTAATGTCCACACAAAGCACCGCCGAGTTACCTTCACTTCATTGCTGGAGGGCTTAGCGGAGGAAGGCTTATTGTTTTCTAGGCTATCAGTGTAATCGTCGCTGTCGTCGAACACGAGCCTATCGAACGCCTGCATTAACTTGGAACCCAAGTGCACCCCGGACCATCTGCGGTTATTCTCTATCTCTATCCTGCTGTTATTCGGACAAATATCATAACCAATAGTGGTCGGATTAACGCATGAGCGTGGTCTATTCTTTTCGACAGTAGTCTTTACATTCGCCGAATCATTCAGCAGGTCAGGTGTAGATGGCTCTTTGTATTTGGGTTCTTTGTGTCTCATTATGACACTGGTCTGACAATCGTCGCTGGAGAGACCGCTCGACTGCATCGAACGCACCAGCTTCAGCAAATTCCGCTGGTTCAGGGTTAGTGGCGGAGTGTTAATCGAAGTGGGCTGTTAAATACACCAAATGTTTTTAGCATCATGCATCATGCCATCCAAAGTTAGTTTAGTAGGTACAAGTTAAAGTCCTTGCCAAGGTCATCGATCGAGTTCGATCGCTCGGCAATACCTTTATTTGCATTTTATGTAAGCTGTGCACGAAAGTAGATGCTAATATATCGCGTTTGTACGCCGTGAACTGTGATTTAAGCACATGCAGTAAACAATAAAATGCAAATAAAGCGATGTTGCTTCGGCAGGCGGCTCTTTGATAGTATGCGATAGTGGTTTCGGAACACGAAAGACACGGAATATTGATTACGTATATTTCATGGGAAAGTAGCATTCAGTGTCGGCTCTTAGATATTACATGTTATTTTGTGAATGTTATCTAAACTTACCCGACTAGCAGCACGCATATCGCTTTCAATTTTCTTGAAACTTCGGTGTAGTTCACGCATTTCAAACATAAGGTCCAGGGAGAAAGGTAAGAGTTTCAATGGTTCTAGGCTGGCAAGTAACGTATCCAGAAGAGCTCGGCATCGCGGTTCACCCACACAGCCGGCGAGGATAAGAGAGTCAGGACTATAGTGTTTCGCTAGTATAGACTCCCGTGTACGTATGTATGACACCCAAGCATCTACCGACTGCGCACTGCAAGAAAATATGCGATTTTTAAAAATGTACAAATTTTAAAGTAATTTTGATGATTATATCTATTTATTACATTACTTACTTGAGTAAACCAAGGATGAATGCATTGAATTTGACCAACCCTTCTGTAACTGCATCTTCGCTGTTAATTCTCAGTACCAATTCATTGAGAGATTTTGTAATCGGTCCTAAAAGTATGAAGAACATAATTATTAAAAAATATCAAATCACAGCATTATACGAACACGGAAATTAGCATCAGTTATTTCGTACCTTGTCTTGCGGTAGCTTCAACCATTTGCCAAACAGAGTTATTCACAGCCCCGAACGACGTTTCAATATTCTCTTTGAGGCCATCCCTGAAGATCGCGTACAAAGCTGGACACAGTGCATTTAGTGCTATTTTGGCGCAGGCCGGAGATTCTTTAGAGTCTCCTAAGAAGGCCAACTCAGCTTGATCCGTAGCAGACGAAAAATGTTGAATCAACATTTCAACAGCATCGGTCACGTTTGACACTAAACCTACAAAAATAGAAGAATATGCAGGTTAAATAAATACATAAACCTTTACGAACGTCTTTAATGACAACTTCCACGATTCTGAACATAATCTTTACCTCTCTTTTGTGAAACATCGATTATATCATATTTTCCTCTTGCGTCATGGTGGATTGGACTTCCAAATTCATCAGGGCTCACTTCAGCTTCTTCACAAATTGGTATTTCTGCTAAATTCTTGCCCTAGAATCATACAACTTTACCTAATATTGGGAAAGTAAGAAAAAATCGCACAATTTATTTATGACAAGTACTCAGTGGTTAATGAGTGACAAGCGCAGGTAACGTGTTCAACTTGCTAAGAAAAATGTTGGTGCAAAGTAAAAAAAAATGCTACAGCATAAAAAATAGCACATCCATACAAGCAGATAATTTGGAATATAAACCAATGAACATCAAAAACTTAAATTAAACAGAAAAATAAGAGCAAATAAAGAACCGAAGGTACTCACAGAAATTAACGGGCAATGACGTGTGTGAGCAGAAGTAGCATTAGCAAATGAAACGTTACCTGGTAAAGCCTCTGCGCTATCACAGCGGAAATATTTGGCGAGTTAGGTGGCGTGGTTAGACTGACACACTTTACATCTTCCATAGGTTTTAATTGAGATTGTTGACTATCAGCCTTCGTGACCTCAGACTTCTGCGCAAAACTCACTGATTTTTTACTGTTACAACTACTGCCACTTGATTCTGTGGACCTTTGGTTCTCCTCCTGAGATCGCTTCATCTGCAGAAATTTGGACACCTGGTTCCTTACCTTTTGAACTTGATTTTGATCCCACTCATCCATGTTAAGACAATTAAATCCACTGTGTTTCAGAAATTCTTCGAGTTGTTGTAAATCTGCACTGCTGATGAGTGCACCAGGAGGTGGGAATTCAGTATACTCCATTTTCTTTGTTCTTGGTTTTGGTAGCGGTGGAGTATGCGGCCTATGAAACTTCAATTCGTTTGATTTTCCTGATTCTAGACTACTCTCTGTTCCAACTCCTTCATCTGGATAATACTCGTTATAATCGGCATCTTTCTCAGCTGCGTCGAGGAACTGTTGAGAAAGCCTTTTCGCAGCTATGTCGTTATTCTTTCTGTAATCGACCGTTTGATTTTGAAGATAATAAGGTTCTTGTAATGATCTCCTCTTAGTTTTATGTTCCGTTGCCGCTGTCATGCAAACAACCGGATCTTGTAAAAGATCATCCATTTCAAACATACTGTATCGTTTAGTATGCGTGCTAGATTTGCGCGTTTTATCCATTGACTTACGCAATATACTCTTTGGTAATGGTGGCCTTGGAGGTGCTAATTCACCTTGTTTGAGAATGCGATTTTGATCCGCTAATGAGAGTGATCGTTTTGGAATATTGGGATTTAATCTCTGACCATCATTATTGACACCACTTGCTTCTGAGCTCGTAGCGCTATCATAGCGATACACAAACAAAGGATTGAAATTTCCAGCTGGCGCAGGGCTGTTTTGTGCTGAAGAATCTGTTAGCATTGTGGACGAACCGCGGTATCCAGAGGAAGGTTGAGTAGCTGTGCTAGAGCTGGAAGACACCGCAGTAGTATTGCCAGCTAAATTATTACAATCGCAACTCATCGGTCGGTTTTTGGATCTTGAAGCAGGAGGAGCATTACAATACTTATCAGCACATTTTTGCGTACCTTCTTTTTCTTTCATGTGCTGCATAAGTTCAGGCACTTCGGATAGCAACTGCCTGCATTCCATTGGCAATAAAAAGTTCAGGGAGTCCCAGTCTTTAATATGACCGAGTCCTTTTTTCTTCAACATTTCTAGGTCATTGCATGAAAAAGGTCGTTTACCTTTAACTTGCAATCTGTTTCTCTTGCTTTCACTTGGTCTGGGCGATACGTTTACTTTTAAAGGATTTAAATAAATATTTGGCCTCCCATTCAAGAAGCTAATATCTGGCAGCGTATAGCTAGGATATAAGACAAACACAGGTTTTTCACAATCTCCTTCTTTGAGTTTTTCTAAAAATGAAGGCTCGACGACCTTGAATAGTTCTCTTTGAGACATGGTTGATAGGTGCATACTGGATGTTTGAATACTCTTATCTATAGTATCCGTTTCAAGGTGAGTTGACGTTGATTTATGATCACATTGCTCACGCTGTAAGAGCCTATTCATTCTGGTAATCTGAGTTCCATCAGATTCAGAACAGCTTGAAATGCTTACACTAGTGGCTGACGATTGGGAAGAACATGATTTTCTATTACTTCTCATTCTAGATGGACTGTTCACAATATTTAAATTAGTTCTCTTAATATGTGGTTTGTTAACTGTTGCATAAAGATTAGATTCACTATCACTCAGCTTAGCTCCATCACCTGTTTCTTCTTCTTCAATCAAAACTTCATCGTATACTCTGTTACTGAATGGATTTACAGGATTTATTTCTTCGTAAACGAGCGATGAGACTTCTTCCACTGCAGTACTTGGTAAATCAATTTGAGGACGCTCTGAAATTGCAGTTTTAGAATCGACTAGTTTTTGTTCTCCTATAGATTCCCCACTTTCTCCTCCGGAGCTCGAGGGCCAGCATTCTGATCTATCTAGCTGATCCATACTAACGATCCCATCGTTGCTCATACTCTTTTGTTTCATAAATAACTTTACTAAGCTAAACGTTTGTTTCGGTTGACTTTTATCTGATGATGTTTGATTGTCAGTTGAAGATGTGCTCATAGGTTCGGAGTGTTGACTTCCTTGTGATGACCGATGTTGTGACACGTCGTAAACTTTCATGCACATGGGAGTGCCCATTAGTCTTTGATTTACGGTGAAAGAATCCACCTGTGAATAAAGCACATTGTTATAATAGAATAAGTAAATACACGGGGAATTCGGTGATAACAAATTTCTTGGCAGTCGTCTATAATACATACCGTTGAATTACTCAGAGCAGCTGAATTAATGGAACTATTCATAAGTTTCCTCCTGTACAGATTTGGCAAACTTTGGCTTTTAATGACTGAATTGCTCATGTTGTCGTCTGTTGTATCAGTCGGTTCATTTGAATCTTCATTGTTATTTCCAGAGGGGTGCCTAAAATTGTTCACATTGAGTTCATGAATAACGTACAGTGTGTGTGGTTACAGAATAACAGCAATAATAATCGCCTTATTTACCTCCTTAAGGGTGACTGACTTGTTTGTTTCTTAAGCTTACTCCAAGTAGTTAATCCTAAATCGCTCCTAGCCATAGACGACGTTAACTTATTGGTTAATTTCTTACATCTCTCTAATAATTCTAAGTTCCTGCGCGTTCTCTCATCGTTATCTAAAATTAAGGTTTCTTCCTCGCCCAATTTGTCTGAAAAATATCAAGCCTATGAGTTGGCACGCTATCATGAGTAATTAACATAGCGGTGAATCAGTTCAGGTGCGTTATTAGCGTTACTGTAAACTAGGTAAACATTATATCATTATGGCAGTATGTATCAGTAGTTCAAGGAAGGGAAATCAATGTTTCATACCATGTATTTGATTGACGGCCAGTTCGATGCACTCACTGTCCTCAGAGTATGTGGTGAGACTGCCCTCAAAGGCGATGGTGTAGTTGTCCTTATTTGCCTGGCAGGTGAGGATGAGGTCCTGTTCGGAGGGCAGCTCGCAGTCCAGGCTGTCCACGCTGAAGTGAACGCCATGCAAACCCTCTTTCACGGGGGAGAACAGTAGTTCCGACTTGCATATCGACATTGTGTTGATCGAACCGACGGATTCTTCACCCTAATGGAACAATTAGATGTAGTTTTAAGGAAATTGATAACATTGTTTTGTGTTCTTTACGTTGATTTTACGTTTCTAGGTTATCTAATTATTAGACCGGGATTTTCTTTAACTGTCGTAAAAAGCTTGTGTACTTCATATGAGTAAAATTCAGTAGTTACGCACAAGAAATTGACCTAATACGCACAATAATAAAACAAAATGTAATACAGAACATTTATAACGTCGAAAGCAACATGTTGCATACTACAACATGTGAATGTTCTCGGAAGATTTCGAAACTGTAACGCGTGTTAGTTGGAACATAAACATTTACGTGTAGTTATAACTGACGCGGATGCAAGTCGCGGCTAAAAATAATGGCTGCGGTTACTTACAGGCAGTTACAGGTAGGTACAATGTCCATTATCAAATAAACTGCTGGGTTGTGGACCTACGTGTATGTTTTGTGGTTATCTAATTCGGCTATGGTTTATCTAAGTAAGGCAGTGATTAAAAAGCTTTTTTTATCAGAACACGAAAAGTGAGCTAAATTATGTTTTTGGAGTTATTGTTTGGGTGCTTCTGGGTATGAAAATATCCAATTTAGGGTCTTTTTATTGGCTTGGACTGAGGGGGCTATATTAATAATTAATTGATGGCGTAATAGCCGGTACCCATAGGGGTTTCTCTGTAATGTTTCTCAGTATACACTGTTAAGCAATTATTATTTTTTTATTAACAGATAAGATTTTGTTTACCATATACAGAAGACTTTGTTTACAATTTGGATTACAGACACATCCGCTATATGTATTTTATCCGCGAAAACAGGTATCGCGTTTTCCTGTTAATAGTATAATTCCATTAAAGATTACATCTGTAGAGGAAACGTAAATTAGGCTTTACTAATTCATTCATTATTCTCGGCCCACAGTTGGGCAAACGGACTAATCGACATAATATTATGCCTATGAACCCAGTTTTAGCCGGTTCCAGCTTAAAACTCAAAATATGTGTGTGAAATCCGCCCATTATTTTTTCCATGACACGCCCTACGCAACGCATCTGTGGTACAGTCAGAGCCAGCGGGTCGTTTAAAGTGACAAACAACATGGCTGCCCGGAGCGTTATCATCAATTTAATTCCTTTTCCTGCTACAAATGAGGTCACAAATCAAACAACCACTCATAACAATGATATTGTTTTACAAATATTTTATTGCAATTGTGTATGTACCGCTAATTGCTTGTTGGTCATAATGAGGGTAGCTCTTTTTTTTTTTTTTTTTTTGGTAGGTGGGAAATCATCAAATAACTTCTCCCGCCCTGGGCGGGGCGGGAGGGAGTGTCAGACTTTTACTGACTAAAACCCACCCATGTTCCTTCTTGTGCCCTTTGCGTTCCGGGGGCGCGGTATCTCTTGCGAACAACCCGCAGCCCCGGCATGAGGGTAGCTCTAAGATAAGAATAAAAGGACAATGTAGTAACAGCATATAAATTATACATATAGGACTTTCGAAGAAACAAGCTATTGTGTGACTTTAGAAGTGTTTATTGATAAAGATGAGTACTGTTAAAGGAAGTGATCATGTAATTTAAAATATTGATAAAGTTGTCAATGGTGGGTGTCATTGCAGAGTATGTACATACTGTTGAGTTATAAGACATTGCTGATTACTTCAAAATAAGAAAAAAACAAAAAATCTAATTAAAGCACGTTGTAGGTGGTCTAATGTACCAATAGTATTAAATACAGAACCATATTTAAAAAAATATATATACTAGTGAACTTACTGAATAGTATCCATTGTATAAATCCCAATCATACTCCGTCACACCCATTTTTAACAACAGCCGCATCTATTCCCACTGTCTCTAATAGAACGGGATCACTATACCACTAAATCATTCACCATGTACTTGTAGCAAACTGTCTCTGTCATCATGCTTCAAACACACTATATCGACATATATCGAGTCCACAACGTCCGCTGTTATGCGTTATCTAACGCAAACACAATTATCTATAAGGTTCTCTGAACTATCGCATTTATTGGTAAAGCAACATGTGATCGAATTCATTTCAAGAAAGTACACAGACCACAGTACAGCACTCCCGAGAGCCCTGGGCACGACTGGGGCAGCGGGAATATTAAAATTTTAATATTAGATACTACATATGTTTCTCAAACTTTACCACAAATTAATCGCGCGTGTTGTTCACTCAGAGCTTTGAACACGACTGTTATCAAAGCTCGGTACTCTAAAATAAGATTAATGAGGGCAACAGATGCTCATTAGCCAAGCAGTAATTATTGATTAGCGAGTTTCAATTAGTAACACTCCAAGGTTTAAGTACTACGGAACAAAACACTGCGTTTCCTTCATTATAAAGGCCCTTGTGAATTGGGAAATTACAAAATCGGTTTGTCATTGTGTACGTCATGAACAGTTTGAGAACGCCTGGCCTAGAGGATAGACTTCATTGGCAACGCACACAGATGGTGGCAGTATGAATACAGCCACACATAAGGATGATTAAATATAGCACACGCACACATCAGTAATCAAAGAGGGAAAGACTATGATTGGGGGAATTACGATCGTGGTTAAACTGATTGACGCAATACAGCGTGTAGTTAGTGTAAAAATATCTGTGTGTGAGTTGAGTCACCCACACAATGATGCCGGTCTTATTCCGTCTTTACTACTGGCACATCCCGTGGGACCAACGCACTTCTCACTTTATGGAACACTAGTTGTGAATGCTAGCCAAGCGTCTGGACTTTCCAAGTATTGTTATGATGTGTGTGTACTCTAGGGAGATAACTGTTAATTGGCAAGCATGACAGTTTGTTATCATCGAGAACAATTAAACAATTATGAAATGTTTAAAAAAGCATTGGCAGGTGGAAAGAATGATTACTTTTCGGTTTTTGTTTTATATAAAACTATATTTTTCTTTACAACACATGTGCACATGGGAGATCATAAACTTCTTAAAAAACTATCCGGGTTAAATTACATAAAATATCGTATCCATGAAGATTATCAGAATCAGATCATTAGGTAAATAGCAGATGACTGATAAGTAATTGACTGAACATTAAATTATTAATGTTTAACTTACTATTCAAATAAAATTAAATCTAATGCTAGAGTATATATTATCTATTTCTTTGTAGCTCTAAAAAGTTTTCATAAATAGCGAAATCTAGAATACTTAATATGAATAAAATTTTAATTCTAATAATTATTATTTAATTTTAATCTATATATCTAGCAGCACGGCGACCTCTATCGTAATTAAAGTGTGACATAGTACTAATATATATACTAATGTACACTAGATGGCGTTGTTGCCTGTGGCACTGTTGGACCGAAAAGTCTTTGAAATAAATTGTACCACTACCACTAGTGGTAATTGACTTCAGTGAACGAACTCAATGTGCTATGAGAATTAGTAATTAAAATTGAAAGTGCTTAGCAAGAGTAAATGCGTAAATGAGATGAAAAAACTCTTGTAGCTTTTGTAACTTCGAAGGAAATGAATGAAATGAAACATTGAACAGCAATGCGAGGCGAACCTGGAAACTACTGTTGGCACTGATACTGCTGCCGAATCGAAACCTTTCCATGAGAGAGCTAGAGATGCTCGCGAACATCTCGCCTCGGGGATTACTCTGCAATACACCATAACACGATATACATAAAGAAGGTAAAGCAAATGGTACTGAAAAAATAAACATACATAAAATAAACATAACAGATATAGATTATACAGTAGAAAATAAAAGAAGTTTAACAAGACCAACACCATTGACGTTAGAGATATAGATGAAGCTAGACAATTAATAGGGCTACGACTCCTAAAAATTAAAACCCCATAGTAAGGACCACCGAGAATTAAATAAATAAAAAATCCTTTATCAATTATGAAAGAGTTGATCTTTTTCTTACACATTACCCTATACGTATTTAGAGCACCAATTTCTGTTGAAACTGCCATTTTGCAAGTAATTGCAACACTGCATATGTGTAACAAACGTTTCATGAACATAAACGGTCGATTTCATCGCGATAGCTTCCGTCTTCCGTAAATACACACATGAGTTAGTCGGTCTTAGATTGCTTCTAACGCTTGCAAAATTTCTACCACAGATTTTAACGATATTTCTAAGAATTTGTTGTTGATGCGGAAGACAGTTTAAGACCACCCGTTTGTAGTTTTTCATGTAGTTTCGTCAAATTTTGGACCACCTTATTCCTAATGAATTTTTCAAGCCAAGGATTTTGGAAAACCTTATGGTCTCTACATTTCTAACCGAAATGTCTTCCACAATTACAATGATAATTTTGATTTTGACTGAGACCAACCGGGTTTCGTGATTGTAAGAGCTACTACTGAGCGACTTACCCTTATGGGGTTTTTTTATGGGAATTTCTCAGTAGGAGTTTGTAAGTTGGCAGTGCCACCGTGCCTCGAAAAGCACGTAAAGCCGTTGGTCCTGCACCTGACCTGCCCCGATTGTGTCTGATGGCCGTCCTATCGAACTATTAAAGTAATGGAAGAGGGAGTGCCCTTATGTTTTGCAAACACACTTGTGCTCTATAATATATTCTGAGTACTTGGTTGGTTATCTATGGGATTGGATGCCGTTACCGAAATTCGTTCGAGATAATTTGATTAATGATGAATTTGGAAATGCCCATGTAAAGGAACGGTGACCTAAGAAGCGATATGCAAATAATATAATTTTTTGCAATTTTTCACATTATTCGTCAAGTAATGATATCACCTACGGTGAATTAGTCATCACTTTAATTTGCACTTTGAAGATAAATACGTGCCAGATGCACTTGTGATTACACACCTGAAGTGAACGATAGCAACATGTTATTTAATTTAAAATATAAATACATGCTTTATATGAGAATAAAAATAAATATTATTCGTTATATTCACCTCTCGAAACTTGTCCTTTTATAACTTTATCATTGCACCACGACAAGTATGCAATGAATTTACAGCTACTTTAAAAACCGCAGTAGGTGCATTTTTAAGACGATTTTCGCTTTACGTTCTGCGGCTTAAGATAATGTTTACTGCCTACTAAAAAACCTTGATCTGTATAATTATGCAATGTGCCTTGATCTTTGTGCAGGCAGTACTTACTGAGATTTATTTCAGAAAGTTTAAAGATACAGTTCAAACGAATGTATTTAAGGTTTATGAAGTAATTGCAGAAACTATTTATGTAAACAAAGTTAATGAAACTGCAGGATATTATTTTAGTCTGTAAATGTTATAGATAAATAAGGCGTGATTTATAGCAGCTCATGTGGCATTAGGCTTAACTGGCTTTCTCTCTTTCCTTTTTCTGGGTGAGTGGTGCCCTAACTCTAATTAAAAGTTGTGCCGACGCTGTATTACCGTCTGAGAAGTATTATTTCATCAACACTTTAGTTCTCATTAGGTATATTATTACGAACTATAAAGTTTTCAAGAAGCACTAATAATTTATTCGGTTTGTTAGTCTAGTTTCTTGGATTTATACATTTTCGACGAACTGTTTTTCACTTCTCAATTTTGATTATTTTGAATTTCCAAACAAATTGTTTACATCTACGTTCGTACTGTAAACAAAAACAACCTCATTTTGTAGTTTTCGTATGCAAGCACAAATTGCTTAACATTTTCTAACAATCAAAAAGTTTATCATCATTACCTTATTATATCAGAAAGGGTAACCAAGAACGTACATTAACATACATACCATCACCCTGTAGTTTCGGAAGGGTTAGGCAGAGATGTACCCAATGTACACCCACTGTTTGCCGATATGTTTTAAGTCCCATGTAATAGGGGGGGGGCGAGCCTATTACCATTAACCGGGCACAAATCCTAACTCCGAGCTGCTACTGAGAATTTCATAGAAAAACCCAATAACACTTTGCTCGACCTGGGAATCGAACCCAAGATCTCTATCGTAGCAGTAGCGCTTAAGACCACTACAAGGAAGCAACGTACATTAATTCCATCAAAATATCGATTAAAATTCATTGACGTTGCAAGCAGACAAGTTATCGGTTAAGTAATCTCATTTTGATGTATCATCTGAACCACGTTATAAGAAAATATGGATAAACTCGAACCCGACATCGCTATGATAAAAATATGTAATTTAAAGCAACGTTTCTGAATACACTAATAAGCTTACGTACCTAGTGGAGTACCACTTATCGTTTGCACAACGTAATGGATAAGCAATATAACTAGAGAAGAATATTAATAAGGTGCACTACCATATCATCAATGTCACAAATTGCTTCATATTATGATAATGAGTACATGGCATATCAAATATTATTAAAATTATGTATTAAACACCTGTTTCTTTTTTAATTAACTCAGGTTTACCCAGTGGTTTCGCGTTTCATCAGGCAGCTGCTTTAGTCGTATTTAGGAGCCCTATCTTCGTGCCTAATGTCCTAAATTTTAAGGGATAATTCCCTGGTATTCTACTCACACTCAATTTAACAAAAATACTTCTAAGTTAACTAATTTTTTTTTAAGTTTTTTTATTGATTGTCCCTGAGATGAGATTGCGACTAGAGTTAGGAGAATGGGCCTTCTTTTTACCCGACTGCGTGAGAAGGAGGGTTATTTCTACAAACGGTTCAGTCGAGGGTTAATGTTTTACTCACATCATGCGTTCTGTCGTCATTGATGGTGTCGTGAGGCAAGTTGGCGGTCATCAACAGTGCGTGGATGTCTTCGGTCCTAAAACTCTCCATGTCAGCCTCAGCGAGGTTGGCGTCGAGATCCCGGGCAAGGTCGTTGTAGCGGGAAGTGAATTCGAATCGAGATGTTAGGTCGCTTATGCCTTTGTAGGAGGCCGACACGGAGGACAGCACTGAGGTGTGGTGGCAGGAGCCGTCTCGAAAAATTGGGCTGAAACATAGAAAATATTCAATTAAAACTTTGTTTGATAAAAATGCCAGGTAATGAATAGGCATACAAATCCGAAAAGGTGCCATTTAAACAAGTTTTAAATTAAAATCCGCCGTGAACAAACTTCAATGAATTGATCTCATTTTGCTTGAAAGCAGTTACGGATTAGAATTGCTAGTAACCTAAACAGAATTGTTTCAAATTTTCAGTGATTTTAACAATCTGTCTGGTATGATTAAATTAGGTTAATTTCATTTATTCGGTCTTAGAAATAAGATAAACAAAAGAAATAAAGAAAGATGATTCATTACTTACTTGTAGTCGAGGAACCAGAGATACCCGGAGTTGTCGCAATGCGCATCGATGTCATCGTGCGAATGCTGACTCCCGGTGAGGCTGGTGTTGCTATTGCAGTCCTCGTCGGCGCCTGCCACCCCGGGGCTCGCCGCCTTCAGCCCCAGCCGTGGCGGTGGCCCTGGAATTTAGAGAAAAAGGCTCCGTTAGATAACTAATTAACTGGCAAAATGTGGATGGTACACCTCTGCCTACCTTTTCTGGGAATACATGGGTTATATGTTACCAACTACATTGTTTTATACCCTTATTTGAAATAAAACTGGTTAATTTGGGTCGACTTAGTGACTATTTCAGTTGAAACTTTATAACATCGGTTGATTGCTGTAGATACGGTGGAAATTATGTGACGAGTGAGGGAACGAAGGAGGTAACGAGGGAGATAACGCCCGACGGGCAATCATTCCTATCAGGGGTTGGCTCTTAATGAGGCTTTCATTTGCTCGGGGCAAAGCTGCAAAAAGGTGTACATTTTTAGTCTGATTTAACTGAAGTTTAGACTAAAAATTTACACCTTTACCGTTATTTGTATGTCGTCTGTCAGGTATAAAATAACATAGAATTTGGACGCGTAACAAAAATGTAATCTTTATAAGTATTGTAATGAGACCCGGCTGATATCAGCCGAACGTCGTCGAATGCTGGACGTAGGCCTGCTCTAGTATTCAGTAAGTGTGATAGCAAAGCAAATTCCATAACTTGAAATTTTCCGTTCGGTTTATTTATTAGAGGAACATAAAACAGAACACAGGCAGTACATTTCTCAGGTAATACAGTACTTGTAGTGAGTACAATGGAAACAGTACACAGTCTCGTTCCACAGAGGGGCCATCTCGCTGTGCTGTCAAAACAAACCGTTCAAAATTACAAGTTTCTATAAAACGGCTTTACCTAATAACTATAAAAACAGTCGCCCCATGGCGCCACATTAGCCCGTCACGAGCAAGGTATTGGAATACTAAAATGTAGTGGTAAAGGTTGTTTATTGAGCGGAGAGGGGCGTGGTTGGGCAAGCTGCCTGGACAACATGCCTTCTAGGGAATGTTGATGTGCATCCAAGCTATAAGGAAAACTGCGTAACACGCCGCTTTAGTTTACAACATCAAGCGTATTAGCTACAATTTCCAATCAAAGTAATAATACAATAGGTGTTCACTTTAGTAATTAATCTTAAGTGATCAAGTAACGGGGTCAATAATCGTCACGCGTTATGAAGTAAGCAAGGCTGTGAACTCCCGTGTGAAGCCAAAGAGACTGTGACGCAAGCACTTACTGACTCATCAATGATACATTGCTAAGAAGCGGCTATGACTGGCCACTTAATTGTTTTTGTAACCATGTTATGTTAATTCGTACTTAGAGCATAAGAACTTATAGAACATTGATTCACAAAGTTTCTTCTTATAGAGCATAAAGTTGACTCAGAACACTATTGACGGAGGAGGAAACACAATATAATTTGAGCTGTCAAATAACTCAATAAAACCATAGCCTATGGTTGTATTTCATGAGTTGAGCTCCGTGGGTGTCATATGGGTAGTCGAAACACGGCCATTTAAATTACACAAACACGTGGGTACAATAGCGTTTCGCATTTACGACATAGACAAATTGATGTAATGGTCTAACTTTGATCACATAAACGACACCAGAGATAGAATTGAAAAGTATTCGAGAACTAAAGGTATGGCTTCATTGTATGTGCCTGGGGCAGACGCCTCCAGTAGGCGGACATACGGCATTACTTCATTCTCGCAATTTATGAGCTTAAATGAATGGAATCTTGGCTATGCATTATAGAATTCTATATAGAATTTTGTTTATACTTCCTATTTTATCCGGTCGGATTACGGTTACCCCGGAATAGTAGACGAAGAGTTATTGGACGCCAAGACTACACAACATTCTTCACCGTCAATATCGTTAGGAATGCCACAAACGAACAAGGAGCAAAGTCTCACACATTTAAAAGTTCGTTTGAATCAACGGTTCACGGAGTAATTAATAGGAATGTGTTAGAGGTTTCCCAATTTCGTGGAACGCGTGCCGGAGAAAGCATTTACTTGGCCGTTGTTTTGATAATACAACTCCCGTATAGCGGCACAGTGCCAAAGAGACTTTTCCTTACTGCGGCCGTATAGAAACTATGCTTGTTATATTTAGCAATGAGGCGAATCGCCGCGAAAAAACGCGTAATGTTGTATTAACCGTGTTTACTATACCAATTTATGTATAAACAGCTATTCGTGTCGCGGACGCTGGTAGTTTGTCTGAGTCGCTACATTTTACCTCGCTCTGGACGCAAGTGTAATTTTTCAAGAAGGATTAAGTCACTAGCAAGTACACGGCTAATCCGTTTATATAAATGCGACGGAAGTCATGGAGCTTAGTATATTTCCGTTATATGTTATGCTATGTTTAGCTAAACAACATTACATTCTTCGCCATACTAAACAAAAGAACGTAAAATCAATTACAATTCTTTCAACAATCAAACAACCGTGTGAAGAGTTGCACTTTACACAGAATAATTGAGCAGTTAATGATTGCAGCCGGTGTCGGTGTTTTAATTGCATTTTCACAATTGTCAATTCAGATTTTGCAGTCAGCTTTTGCAACATCAGAGAGACAATGTAAAATGCCCGTGAGATTGCCGCCAGCCAAATTGGCCATGAGCGACCGACTGAGGTCGACAGGCACCTACTACGATATACTAAAACATTACATTGGGGGCGAGTAAAAATATTGCAGTTGGATGGCATCAAATCGTAGTAGGGAGGGGCGTATGCTTCTCACTGGCTGACGGACGGATGGCGGCTATTGCATTCATTTAGTAATTAAGTTATTGCGATACGCTGTACCAGTATGTAGGTATTCGTATTGAAAGTCTGCTAACGGGTATTGTATTAAAGACGCTCGTATGAACCAGAAAAAAAAAACGATTTACGTTAAAGAATTCGAAATGCCACTATATTTTGATAAGACAGCTTTTTATTTCCCGTCACCTTAATTGGTTTTTTTTTTCAAATATATTATATGACGACTGAATCACAGGCTTTCTCTGAATGTTTCCTATGTAATAACTATCAATTATACGTGAATTGTGCGTCGATCGAATGACTTGACAAAATAAGACTGTTCAACTTCATAGACAATTGGAAAACCGCGTTATTGTTCGCCGCATAACTTTCAGAATGGTAATCAGAGTGACTGTTTATCGAAGCGGTATAATCGGCTCCATATTAATATTCAGCACCGGCCTTTACTGAAATAGTGAAAAGACAGAGTACACTAGCAAGCGTGAGAATGGTAACACAGTGCTAGGTAACCTTTCACCTCTTCAGAGCTCGACTGTCCTTATACGGGGACCGACGACACGCTGGCGCTGCGAGACCACACAGAAACATGCGCTTTACAGACCGCGGTCATGTTCCAAGAAAATACGTCGTGGGCGAACACAAACAATAAGGGTAACCGTAAGACTATTGTAAAAGTGCTGAACTGTGTGTAAATCTAGGACGCGCATTGCCTACATACCGAGAAAAGTGATAATGGTTACGTATAGCAATAACTGTTCCTACATGGTTTATAGTCGATTGTCATTTAGTGTGCAGTTAATTTCGTTTAGTTGTAATTTGGTTTCTAAAATGTTTATTTTGAAGAAAACATTTTATGCAGTACGGTGTGACGATTACTATTTATTTATCTTTTTTATTGTTTCAGCTGCAACAAGGAATGAGCGTTTCTTTTATGTTTACCTTTTTTTAATTACTTAGATTCATATATTTCTTTTTTTATGTACTTATCTAATTATAAAATCCTATTCAGGCTAATTCCATTTTAATCTCCTTCTATATTGTCCTCAATATGACAAAAAAATGATAAAAAGTATATCTATCTCTTATTACTTTTACCTTAATACCTTTCGTAAACAAATTGATAATATATCAGCTTGTTGTCACTAAGCCGGTTTATGAATGAGGACCCACAGCAACCATTGTCCACAACTCAAAGTTTTTTCGTAATATAAAAAAAATAAGGCCGTTTCAATCCGATTATGACGTTGTTCAAGGAGATAATGCTATATTTATTTTTTTGTTCATGATTTAATCAGCGAGGCTTGTAGGTACCTTAAAACTTTTTTCCTCAACATTCTAAAGGACATAATTCCTATAAGAATGTTTGAGGATAAAAGTTCCAAGTGTGTCGTCTCTTTTTATTGTAAAGAATATGACAGTGACACGTGAGACTTATGGGGCATTACAAATGTCAAGTTTTTTGAATAGGGAGTGATACGAGGGGGAAGTTTTTATGGAGTGTCGCTCCTTACGTTACCTACGCATACAATATCATACGTGCGCTCATATGGTCGGTTGGTTATTGAATTTTAGAATAAAGTAAAAACGAACTTCAAGATGGGGTTAGTTACCTTACAGAGTAAATATTTATTACGTAGCGTAAACGTGGTTGTAAAGCTTAATGTGAATTCACTATTCACTAGAATATTTTATTCAAATCCTACTCAGTACACCATCTAACACGAAGTACATTAAACCAACGCATTTAATTAACCAAACATATTGAATTTCGTTACTTAATCAATCTCAAACCCACTATGTACACGGTGCTCCACAGTTTATTGACAATAATAAAGTAATAAACAAGGCCATAAGTAACTCGAGTGACGATATTTTAAGCATGGTAAGTGAGTCATAAGAAAAACAAATTGCGAAACCAAAGAGACGACAATAAAAGAAAACAGGCCACCAGGCGCCGGATAATTTCACAGCGACTCCACGACATGAGTTCAGCTCAAAATGGAAGAAAACCAACCCTTATAAATAGAATTACTCCGCGGCACACTGCATGACCAATTCTCTAATTTTGTAACCAGTTACTGGCCAGTAAAGTGTATCTTATAAATAGATCTCATCTTTATTGGCAAGTTAATGGTACAGTATTCTAACTTATGTAAAGACAGTTTAACACGATACTTTTGAAGCTTAAAACAAGCGGTGCAACAAGTTTAGAACAGGTGATTAGTCAATAAATGACTCAGTGATCAATTTCGTTCGATGCTGTTGAAATTGTGATTTTATAAATGTCAGCGTGGGACAAAAGCACCTACACGCGTTACATCACAAACAGATACCGCTCTATAATGATTTTAGCATACCTAGTGTCGACTGTTTTTAAATCATCGAGCATCCTACGCGAAATCAGAACAACGACCGTCGTAAGGTCGGACGAACCTTGAAGGCGACTTTTGTTCATACAGGTGAACCAGTAACATAGCGCATGATTGACTGTACACGAAAATATCAAGTGTCTACAATATTTCTTAACATGTACGTACTGTAAGAAAATTAATGAAACAGAAATGTTTGTGGTATCAGACTGATGCCTATATGTATGTGATGGGCGGACATGTGCATCAGTAAATGACACACTGATAGACAAAACACGGCATGACTAATCGAGCGGTACCAATTTGTACGAGTCAGGGCCACTTCAACGATATGACGAGATCGTTGAAATGGCAATTTAGATGCTGTGCAAACGACGACTTCCTTTTTGAAATGGCAAATTGAAAACGCCTTTGCTGTTCTGTTGTTGAGTTGAGAGAAAAATATAAATAAGAATCAAATGTTTGGAAATGTGCTCCCGAAAATACAAAGCAAGCAATGAACAAAGTAGGATATGAGCTACACAGCTGGATTAAGGCAGTTGTCTGTTTTATCCATTCTGTCATAACGTGTTACGTGGTTCATAATATGAGTTTTATTATTGTCTACAATCTAGGCTACAGTTCTACACGTATATTATGTATAATACTGTTTGGTAAGCAGTTACAACACAACGGAGAATAACCTCGAATATTGGAATATATACTTTAGCTGCAGCTAAAGTCAGCTGCACCGCCCACACGAAATTATTGATTGGAAAAACATGCTGTTTACGTCGACGTACATTAGGGTGGGGTACTTATATCACATGAGTAGATTAGACAACTTAGGTACTTTCATTGTCATTGCAAATTGATCGAAAGTCGAGACGAATAGTCATTAAGAGTACCAAAGCAGCACTTAGAGCGTGTGATGCATCAATTACACGCACTAATGCATGCCCTACCTTCGTTAGAATACAAAGAGCCCTATCGGATTGGTTTCATTGTGCGTACCAACGAATCACATTAGGCGTGATATTCTCCTGCATAATGAATCAATGACACTGCATATTCTATTGTTTAGTGTTACTGAGCTCGTCGATTAGCGAATTACCATATGTAATAACTTTTATTTATTCATTTTGAATGCGTCGTGTCCTGTGAGTTCTATGTCCTCTTATGTCTCTAGAAATGTAATCATTATTTTTTCAGTTCTTTAATTACTAAGGTAACTTATCATAGCATTATGCACAATAGCCTTTTATTCAGCTTTTTCAAATGTCTTAATTATTGTTTACTTTTCTAAAAGCAATTACTTAGCGGTATTTTTTAGTTTGTCTTAAACCTAATTCCCATGAACATAAAACTGATTTATACTTAACTTAGTGTAATAATTTCATTCGAGGTTTGTAATTAGCTCATTATTTAAATTTTAATGATTAAACATTAACTTATTTCTATTGTTTACAGTCTAGCTAATGTTTTTTTTTGTCTCATTAGCACTCGAAGTCTTACACCTACATAAGTAGTTCTAAGAACGTAAACCATGACACCGTTATTGTTAATATTTATCTGCAACATAAACTGTAAACGAAAGCTGTGAACCGAGCGGCAATGTTTACTTTGAGAATAGTTCACGGATATATGAAAAAATAAATAGAACTCGACAATCTTAAACAACGCACCTTTAACAAAGTATTCATAATAGGCGCGTGGTCGTGAATCAGAATTGAAAATCGAATGTTTACTACCGCGTTCGTTATCCCGAGCGTGACTCATTGTATTGGAGATGATTGCCCAAATCGTTAATCTGGGTTGGTTATAATATTAGAGTAATTTACATTCATGTATCGTTCCGATAATACCTTTAAATGTTTTGTCAACAATGTGTATACTTGTATAGATTGCCCGCCCTGTATGAATGTGCCTTACGGTTTAATCTTGGTAAAATCGCTAACAATACGACTTGAGCGCGGCTGTTGTTGTCCTTGACTGGCGAGCGCTGGCGCCACTAGGCGCCGACACCACTTTCTGGGCTTGTACCACGAATTATTAAGCCTATTTTGTACCGAAAGAGAAAGGCTGCTGGGTAAGTGTAACGCCAGCCTACTCGCTCGCGAAAACCGCTAACATTTTGCCGAACGTGGTACAAGCACAGTCGCTCGCTACAATTTATATTTAGAGCTGTTGTCAAGAACCAACGTCAACTTCAATTTATAGTTGCAAATCACCACGTAAAGGGTCACGATTAGTTTGTTATTCCAGTACTAATATGTACACATTTAAAACAAACACAAAAAAAAAATATTTACAATAATAAGATATCATAAAACAATTGAACTAAAATCTAAAACAAAATAGCATCAAAAATCTTTTTTAGGACTTATTTCAAAAAATCTTTTCTGTGTTTAAATTATTATTTAAATACTAACATGCTCTAGCCATGTGCTAGTAACCAACTAATGTTCCAAAACTATTTGTTCGATTCTCAACACTTTCTCGACCAACTCGTCTATATTCAACAAATGTCTGTAATCAAATAAATGCGTGAACGTGTGAACATTTCCATTTGAGCACACTCTGTTATTTGAAACATTTATTAAATTGCAAGTGATAACATGTTCAAAAAGCTCCATTTATTATAACGGCGCTTTTACATAAAGGAAACTATAAATAAGAAGTGCTTATGTATGTACAGCTGTACATGCACAGACATGTTACACTTTTTAGTGCATGAGTTGGTCATGTGAAAGCATTTCAGTTTTTTTTGAGCATTAACCGATTACTACTTTTTACCAAACAATAGTTTGGGGTTTCTTGCCCGTTCTTCTCCATACGAAACTACCTTTTGGAATGGGCAACTAGATTCAATATTTTTAATTTAACATGTAATTGACGTTCAAAAGTGCCTTTTAATGGTCTAATTGAAATAAATGATTTGACTTTGACTTTGGGTATAGTCCCATCGTGGTTGAACGGTAAAACAAGTCGTTGACCACACATGTAACATGTCACGAACCACAAATACCGTAATGACTGTCTTAATAGAGACACGTTCGCAACGCTGAATTTAGTACAATCTTGTGAGCATATAAAATAGAATACAGTATACAGGGTTATTTGTAAAACAATGACAACCTCTCAGGACTAAGTTACTAACATTATAATCAACAACTTTTGTTCTACAACATTTAAAAAATTTTCATATTTTAGTTCATCAGATTATCATACAAAAATAAAAATATTTAAATTGAACGCTCTAAATGTTACGAAGTCTATGCGACGCAAGCGAGGGGAGTGGGGTTAGGGCGGCGGGGGTGTTTGTACTTGACCTATTTACAATTTTACGGAAATCCTTCAGTCGGTCATTCACTTCAATGCGCTTGATTTTGTAAAAAATTATAGAACAAAAGTTGTTGTTTATGATGATAGTAATACAGTCCTGCAAGGTTGTCATTGTTTTACAAATAACCCTGTATATATGCTTCAGTGATAAATTGCTATCTACCTTTATATGAATACAACAAAACTGAAGATTAATTTAATAATTTGTTTGTTGAAACGCGGTAATCTCTGGAACTAACGGTCGGAATAGAATAATTATTTATGTATATGCTAGCCAGATTCATGAGGAATAGCATAGGCTATACAACATTACGATACGACACACGAGAGCGGAGCAGTAACCAAAGACGTAGTTTAACGTGGATGAAAAAACCACGCGGTCGCAGTCGCGAGCAGAATCTAGTTTTAAGATAAAATCAGTTTCAACTCCAGCGGTTAAATAAGTCATTGAAACATTATCTTATTGTATTACGTACTGCCGAAAAAAAATGCAGCCTTAAACTTAATCGATGCAAATTCGATCTCCAATACCACTTCCTGAGTGTCAAGGATTGTTCCTTATATTATTTTAATCGCTTGAACGTATTTAATTCTGCGGTTAATAAATGGATCACGCGTATTGCGTGCACTGTGCACTTTGTTGCGCGATGTCGAAATGTTTGTCGTGACCACCTGCAATTAATCTCAGTGTTCTCAAACTTAGAACGCTATTTCATAGTAGATTGTCAACTGAGACACTGATACTGAGTTTCTGGGAGTATTTTACAAAAAGTTTTTGAGTAATTGGTACAATCGACACGCACAGATCACAGTTAGAAATTATTTGGAACAATTGGTTTTGTCGAACATTTAACGTCTCGATGTTCTAGATTTTATCAGTATTACCTATGCTTGCTTACACGTTATATAACGTGGTGTAGGCAAAAAGTTGTAGAGGTAAATTTCCCGATGTGGGAGTTGATTGGGGCGTATAAATAGCCGGCATCCGAGCCGCATTCGGGACCGACCGGCGGCGTGGACAATGGATTCCGTAGACGAGACGCGTTCCATATGGATGAACTGCTAAAGGGCATACATGATCACGTTCTAAATGCTAACTCATTCATTTAATATAAAATTCCAAACCTATATAGGAGGAAAACTGAATTTTAATGCGTTGTAAAACATGATAGTTTCGGTTTCTAAGTGGTTTTCTGTTTATAAACGACTGAAGTTATAAGTTTAATGATAGTCATTAGTTTCCATTTCAAATTAGTGTAAAACATAATTGATAATCAAAAACAACTTTCAAATAAATTAAACTCAGAAAGTTATTCAAACGATTATTTTAACAAAGCTTGAAATTGATCACTCACTTCATAATTATTTCTTCACGAGTCAGAGTAAAAGTCGCTGCTCATCATTTCGTCCATTAATAAAATGCATTCTTATGTGTTAAACAGATAATTTAGGCTAACTTGATAAAATCCATTATTATTTTAATTACTGTAGGCTTAGTACGGGTATTCGATTGAATCGATACGACTATCTTAAAGGAATTTGGTATATACGACGCGTACAATGAGTATCACTCATTGTGCTATAAATAAGACCTTCAAACGAAATAAATATAATAAGTGAAATCGATATTTTTAATTAAAATATCGAACGAATTTACGGATAGTTTTCTCTGCGCGCTCGTGCTTGCCCTCTAAAACAAACATAAAGCGAGCATATGCGAGAAATTAGCCATAAAACGAATAGCCATTAAGATTAAAAATGACCAATAAATTAACTTTGCTATATTTTATTCAAACGAGCTTATTCATTAATAAAAAATAATACGAAGTCATAAAAAGGACATCATTCGACGAAACGATAATTCAAAAAGAAAAGACTCTGTTTCACACGATTTATCGCGAACATTCTTATGAACAAATGAGAGTGGCAGATGGCAGTTGTTTATTTTGGGTTACTCCTCCAAAAAAAAAGGAGCTAAGTGCCAAGTTAAGATAGCGCCGAGTGTTGAAGGGAGCTGTGGAGATATGCTAATAACCGGATCGTGGGTTATATCGCGCCCAGACTTGTTATCTAGGCAGAGGCGTCGCCGGTCCTCGCAGTGGCGTCGTTATGTGTTGGTAGTTGAACCACGTCGTGTACACACTGGTTATAGCTACGCAAAAGCATGGTTGAGCCAACACATTTAATATACGCTTAGTTATGCTTTACATGCAATGACTGCATAGCAAGATAAATTGCATTCGACGAAAATACAAGAAATGTCGTGCCCAACTACAAAAGTGTGCAGGAAATGGAAAAGAATGCATTAATTTAACAGCTAATGGTCCGACATTATCAAATTGGTGCATACCATAAACACATGACCGTGAAAAGATGGTAGTTGTTAACATAATTATAAAGAAAACTCAATTAACAACCCTGTCTTTAACATCATACGATCAAAAATTCAATATTTTACCAAACAACTCATCCCGAATATATATGATATTCTAGTCTTTAGCGCAGGTTTCGTGTGTTACGGGAACTCGTAAACTTCAGCTGATCTAAAATAAGAACGTGGAATCCCATGATGCTCTCAACCTTGAAATGAAAGAGCGAACAGATTTTACGACACGGCCACGGACAACCATTTATCACCACTCAGACTATTTCTTTTAAAAATGATAAATAAATATACGTAGGTAACTAAATGAATATACCATAACAAGCCATAAGGTACACCGCGAAATTATTTTGTTACTTTTTTTTGCAATTTGTATCAGATTAAATAGAAATAGAAAACTTAGACGCGACAGAAATGAATATACATATACGTATTTACATAATCATTAATATTAAAATCACAAAACTCTCCAAGTTAGAATTCCCCGTACATGTGCCTATATAATGAAAATTACAGGGAACTTATAGAGTTATAATCGACAAATGAATGGTTGGAATTCTGTAAACCCATATTCATTACTGTCACATCAAATTATTATTATACCACAGAATTTGCGGCAAGTAGCAAAAACGGAGAAATTTTGAATGCCGCGAGCCAACTTACCGCGTATGTGCTCTGACGTATATCTACGAATGTAGCTCTTTGTGTAGCACATACTTAATGAGCCAAAGGGACGTCAATTTAATGTCACTTATACGCCCCGTTCGACCTAGATTGGACTTATACATTGTCCTAATAAGACATATTTTACTCTAAACCTTATTTCACAAAGTTTCTCATGTAACATGATACTGAAGTACCTCCTTGAAACAATATGGACTTTGTAAATTAATTAATTATTATTTTGGAACTTATGTACTAAGTACAGAAACGTATTTAGATAAGTACTTAATTCTATACGTTTGAAAAACACAATTGTATCTTGCCCAATTCTTCCAGCTGTACCGTGTAATAAACTATTGTAATAAAACCAGTTTTAGTAGATAACCAGGAAATAATTAAGTCTAGCTAGACCGTGTATAGGCATTTTATCAAATGTTTTTGCAACACGCGTACTCGTCCGTGGTAAAAAACACGTCCAGAACTAAACTATGTTCCATAACGTTAAAACACCTATTAGAACGACTCCAATCTGTGTAGATATGCGTGTTTATATTTACTAACATTTAGTGACTTAATAGCTTAGTAATAAATTAGTTAAGTAGGTAAACAATACAAGTACCTACCTAATTAAGTTTTTGTAAAATAAACAATGCTTTAATATTAATTGGTACTGGTAGTTTCAGTTCTAGCAGTCACAACGCGACTGTTACGCGCGTCTATGCTGCAGCAACGCAATGTAGACACGACTGCTACGCCACGACTACGTCGTCAATGCGACGATTACGCGGGTACAACACGACTGCTACACGCTTCTACGCAGTTTTAACGCTACAACGACGCCACGCAGCTACTTCTATATGACAGCTACGTGACGTGGATGAAACGGCTTCGCAACGCCTACGCTAGACACCACCAGCGCTAAAATGTATTATGAATAATCAGAAAATACATATTTGTGTTTGTAAAATCTACACTTAACTTTAGACGAGTGTGATGTCGATTTGAATCGAATACTATTTAGTATTCAAGCCTTGTAATCCAGCTCATTAAATATTAAGGTTTATTTACCCCTGCCATTACTTCACTAACCAAAAAGAGAGATATAATTTCACGTACGTTATAGGCAAGCCAATAAATCAATCACCATTCTTTTAAAAACAATATAACTCATATAATTTACGATTAACAACGGGTTAAAATAACATCGATAAAAATAATCGATGGTAAACTCCGTTACTAAACATAATCGAAAAGTTTCTTAATAATATATAGTTAGCATGTAGGAGAACGTTTCAAGGCGTTACTGTAAATCTTTTAATCATTGGCTCTATTATCGAGTCGGATCAATTAACATCGAGTCGAAGAGAGGACTGGCACCGCCTACGGGCACGTCGCGTGTTTAAGAGCACGCCTGTAATTGTACTAGGGAGATGATAAACCGTTTAAATTATACAAGTGACGCCTGGAATTCCTGAAGAAGTAAATACAACTGTATTATGGATTACCTATATTTTTTAAATTATTGTTTTGAGGAAGGAGTAATCAATATCTTTTGTTACTGATAAATAAATGGCCTTTATCGTTTTAAATAGAAGTCGATTTCAGGACTTTCTACCATTTCTCCTAGATGACTAGATCATTGAAACCGTTTCAGATACAAATTGATTTAATCACGACGTTACTCCATCTTTATCAACAAGAAACCGATATCTCGATCGTTAATCTATTGACTCCTGTTGTCTTCATCAATTTCCAATTGAATCCCGCTTTCATATTTCCCAACACCTATTTATCTTAGTTAACATGACGCTGAAAGTGTGAACCAGTTTTTAAATTACTAATACGATCCTAGTGGTTTGATTAGTGGCTTCCAAAATAGACTGCTCTTTGAAAGGGTTTTTGTGAGACAAAGACAAAATGAAAGGGCTTTCTCGTACTACATAACTACGGAATTGTACGACAGAAACATTTCATGGTTGAGTCCTGACTTTGTTATTTGTTTAGGGTAACGTAAACTTTTATGTAAATAACACGAAATGTCCTTTGTTTAAAACGAACAAAGTTTGATTCTAATGAGGTTATTCCTCTTTAAACGAAGTCGATTTTAAAATTTACATTTCAAACTAGTCCGTCAATTAGGCCGCAGAAGCGGCTCGACTTATGTTAGATAGCTATCTAAATGACAAGATAAAATTGATCACGAGTTCAACTAACATTTTTTGCGTGACACAGACTTGGTTTAAACGGCAATACTAGTATGTATATCCATATATACATTATTATAATTACACCCTATAATGGATACGGTCATAAACTTCTTGCATTTGTAGATTTTAGATAGTTGGAAATCATTGGGCAATAAATTATATATAATGCAATAAAAGATGTTTCCTTCCTAAAGGGGCTGTGGTCCATAAGAACTACAACTGGTTCCAAGGAATGCAGAATCGGGATTTCACAGTGAATGTATAAGGCTCCGTGTTTTTGCATGGCGAACACGTGGGCGACGGGCGAGCCAGACTGCCGACTTTTACTATTTGTTTATCAAACTGCGGTAATAAATTAAATTAATTCCAATTATGTGTATAATTGGCGAAAGCATAGCCGTTTGATATTACACCTTTTATTTATTATACAACGTATTACAGCATATCCTTTGATTGCATATATTCAGGTTTAGAAAATTGTGTCTATATGGCTTTATTTCATCTTTATTCAGCTGCAAATCTATACATAATATAAAACAAAGCCTCTTCCCGCCGTGTGTTATTTTGAACGCTTAGATGTTTTAAACTCCGCAACCGATTTTAATGCAGTTCTCATCAATAGATAACCAAAGACAACTGAACATAAAAAGTATACCTATAAAAAATTCTGCTAACATAAAATAAATACTTCACGAAAATATTTGTTTGAGTTAGGCTCCAATATAGACGTTATATCAAGGCCTAATTTCATAAGTATCTACAAGGCCTATAAATATCGATCCACCTCCTTTCTAGACCAAATCAAATAATCATGAACGAGATTTGTAGTTCAATGTCAATACATTCCAACAGTACCGATTACTAAATAATTGATAAAATTACACTCAATATTATTGTTCCAGTTTCAAATTTATTGACTAGCTTTTTCCCTCAAAATCGGTTCAGTGGTTTTGTCGTGACAGTGTAACAGACAGATAGACAGACTTACTTTTGCATAATATTAGTATGGATGGTAGCGATGGTAAGTGGTGGTAGCGGTGGTCAAACAGTTATTAGATACGGTTTTATAGCACGTGGGTGATGGTTCTCGAATCTAGAGCCATGTTTTATACGCCTACTGCACTATAATTTTAATAACAAGTCGTAAGTGAAACCGTGAGCGTTTCTAGTGTTGATATTATATGAATAGAGATAGAAATGTGTACGCAGTGCGGTCATAAAAGAGAAGTTGATTCGCGTAATGGCGTCACACACTAGATGCTAATATTGCTATCGTCAAGTATCTTTTATTTGTGAAAAGAACTGAGCAACTTTTAGAAAAACAGCATTTCAGAACCAATTGATTGTAATAATCAAATACACGCATACAAATAAATAAAATGTGTCCGTTGGTAATGTCAAAATCACAGCTTTTAACTAAATGTGTGTGTATGGCAGTTTTACCAAAAATCATTTTCATTTTTTTTTTCTAATAATAAGCTAGTTTAATTAATAAACTAGTACCTATACATATGTACACAGGTACTTGGTATAATTTGTTTGCAAATTCATTTACATAATAGGCAAATATTGCCCCTACAAGTTTGTAGTTCAGCCCGTGAACTGAAGTCTCGACTACTTAGAGCAACTTCTGGAACTAATAAACCCTCAATAGTGTTAGTGACAGCTTTCTTGCCGAAACTTTCCATATTCAACATCGTTTAGTTGCAAGTTCTTGAGACGGGGTGTATAGAG
The DNA here is from genome assembly GCA_947462355.1 of Caradrina kadenii. NCBI lineage: Eukaryota > Metazoa > Arthropoda > Insecta > Lepidoptera > Noctuidae > Caradrina > Caradrina kadenii. The sequence goes on along the minus strand of OX381683.1, from coordinate 8,362,701 downwards.
AGGTGTCCAGTTGTGGGGTTCCGTAACCGAAGGGTGCTAACGGGACCCTAATATTAAGCCTTCGCTGTCTGTCCGTCTGTCAAGTTGTAGGTTCTCAAGAAACGGAATAGGTAAAGAGCGTGTATTTTTATTGCCGCTATATAAATAAATAATAAAAATATAATAAAGTTGAAAATTGAGGGTACACAATGTACACCCACAGTTCGCCGGTATGTTTAGTCCCATGTAATAGGGGGCGAGCCTATTGCCATTAACCGGGCACAAATCCTAACTTCGAACTGCTACTGAGAATTTCATAAAAGAACCCAATAACACTTTTTGCTCGACCTGGGAATCGAACCCAAGACCTCTTGCGTAGCAGTCACGCTTAGGACCACTAGGCTACCGAGGCAGTTTCAATAGAAGCAGTGACAATAGTAATACTTTACAAATTATCTCCATAATTAGGAATTTCTCTGGGTGCGTTTACAAACATGTAAACACATTTATACAAACACCCAGACCCGGAAATATTTATTCAGTCGAGAATTGAACTCGCGACAAGTAGCGCAGCAGCGAATCGCTCAGCCACTGCGGCAGCCGTGTCGTTCGTATAATTTGGGTCACTAATTTTTTTGTTGGCATCAGTATGCTAATTAATTTATCAAAGATGGCGACGTGTAGTCTGTCTCTACTTTGTTTAATGAGCTGAACAGAATATTATTAAAATGAAATATTTATTATTTCACAATGCTGAATTAAATTATTAAATATTTATTATAAAGATTTGTGTTTAAATTAATTATATAATATAATACCTGTATGTTAAATACATTCAACAAATATGTTAAAGAAAAAACAAAAAAGACTGTAGAATATTTTAATAGGTATGAACTAAAAAGTCGAAATACTTCCGATAAAACTTGAATGTATAAACAGATGTGGTGTTAGTGTTATCAGTCCGCTTGCATCGGTTCATGATTAATTAACGTGTCCTGTGGAACACGCTACAATTAATTTGTGTGGCCACGGTAAACACAACTAGTATAATGAATTGTAGGCAAATAATGTTAACTGCCTCTCGTTAGCCTAGTGGTCCTAAGCGCGACTGTTACGCTAGAGGTGTTGGGTTCGATTCCCAGGTCGAGCAAAAAGCCTTATTGGGCTTTTCTATGAAATTCTCAGTAGCAGCTCGGAGTTAGAATTTATGCCCGGTTAATGGCAATATGCTCGCCCCCTATTACATAGGACTTAAACATACCGGCGAACTGTGGGTGTACATAGTTACTTTGGTACACCTCTGCCTAACCCTTCGGGGACTACAGGCTTGATGGTATGTATGTGTATAATGAATTGTAGGCAAATAATGTTAACCTATATAAAAATTACCTGCGTATGTACTCACACATAACTATTTTATTAGTACTGTGTATATTTACACCATATTTTGAATTTTAGAATAGTTTATTTTTGGAGTGGTTTTCTTTGAAAAGAGCCTTTCATACCTATTTGACGTAAAGCGCTAAACATAGGGTCAATTAAATATAAACCACAGAATCGTAAGATTATTTATAACGTAAAGGGGTCGACCCACGCACTCAATTTAGCCGCCGCAGCTAACAAATATAGTCATGTGCCTCCACCACCTTACCATTCTGACCTATGGATCCCAAACTTAGACAGTCACCATTCTATAGGTCCTCAAGGTAGGTATGCCAGTGTGTTAGGAAGGGGTTCTGTAGGGATAGGGAAATTAATAAACCACGTTCGCAATACCACACTGCGCTCCAAGACACATATGATTGACTTTGCTCAAAGAGCCTCAAAATTGGAGTTGGACTGAGCTGACCAGTTTTACCACATGCCCAATGAGCTGTGGGACAAAATAACCAGTATGTGAAGCCCTGACGAGGCTTGAATACCACGCCATGCAAGCGTTGGCGGAAGTCGAAGGTCTTACCCAGATGTGGGATGATACAGGTCATCAATAATACTATAGCATTCCCCAATTTGTATGTACCTACAGGCCACTTTAGTTCACCAAACGTTACGACAATAAGCCGTCACGTTATGATGGTGTTGCAACAAAAGATTGTATTCGCTAACTGTGCTATTGTGAATGAAGAAAACCTTTTGTTATTCTGAATCGGCTTCAAACCAACACAATTTTCCGCTAAGAATGTTGTTAATACTGTACATTGCTACTTTACCCACATAGCTCCTCTCAACTACTGTATCTAATCTCGATATATCGAAAACTTCGAACTTACCTGAAAAAAAGAAAACAAAATAATTAAATTATTGCGTGAAACTTAAAAAACTTAATCAAGCATATACTAATCGTGATTAAAATCTTTCCACATTCTGAGTTAATGAATTAGAAAGATTAATAACCAATTTATTATGGGCGAGACATCATTCATCATAATTGTTACATAATTGCGAAAGCGCAAGCATCGAACGGTTCAACCGATATGAGATAAAGATTATGTAATGAGTTGGCATCAAATATGTTAATCCAAGCGATGTCGAATTGATAATGTCGTTGATATTCGGAACCATCGTGCGCACGAATAGGCTTCCGTTTCTTATATAATATCACTTACATAATAGCCGCCGACAGTTAAATTAGCACTTTAGCACTGATAGATAGGGTATAATTTATTTTGATATTCTAATAAAGAATAATGTAGCTAGCACAATTATTCGGGTATCATTCTATTTACATTTATGAAAAGTACACAAATGTTATGAGGTAAACTAAATAATAAATCTGCCTTGATGAAATAAACTAAATTATCTTATTCAAGCAAATAATCTACATTATTAAAGCCTGAAGCAGGTTTATATTCATGAGAAAAAATTGATGTTTCAAAACAATCGTTTATTACTATTTGTTCGGAGTTCATTACATGTAACTTTTTAAACATTAACCAATCATTATCCTTTAGAAAAAACATACTCACGTGCGAAATAAACGAGATTAGCTTCAAAAATATTCAAAATAATATCACATTAGAAAAAAATTGCCAATAAAAAGTTATTAAACTAAAAGTGTTAATTAGCTAAATGGTTATAAAGTAGCACAAAACGAGGAAAATTAAGTAATTGACATACGACTGCGGTGACAGTCAGGATGACGACTGAACTGAAAAGTCACGAAGCATATCCTTCCTCTGGAAACTACTAACGTTGAAGGACACTCTCCTTTATGTCCTACTTGCTCACCTCGCTCGTACATCGCAATTCCAGCACTTTGATACGCAATTATAGGACTAATCCCTTAACACATAAAGGCTGAAGTTCCGTCTGGAATAATATGACGCAAGAAGATTCACTGAATATGACCCGCAGCAGAGCATGAACCATGTAAAGGTGTACTTAGCTCGACACTAAAGACTAAGGAAGTTGGTTTGTACTTGTTGCTATAATCAGGCTTTATAGTAGCACGACTTATTGCCTTTGTCCCTTATAAGATACAAGTTATACCTGTTGATACTTTATCCGACGATTAGGTGATCAAGATAAGAATTGATATAGTGTAAACAAAATGATAAGTTGCCCGCGTCCCAGTTTTGAAATTATTAATGAAAATAAGGCTATAGGCTGGCAAAGATAAGAAAATGTTGACTTAGGGTCGCTTAAAAAAGGGCGTTCAAAGAAAATTGTTTACAAAAGAACGTCCAATAAAACCGTTTTTCAATTTCGTTGCGAAAAGTAAAGTTTGCTTTTTAGATTTTTTTGAGTCGTCACATTTTGATAATGGAACAAATTTTAAATTTTAGAAGGAATACATAAATACCGGAAACTCACACACATATTTTAACACTATTTACTTTGCGTGCCAACCTTCATAAGGAATCAACAACAGTTTTTTATACACACAATAAAAAACTAGCAACTTCCGAACTTTGTCCATAAAAGACAGCTGTTTAATAATAAAATATAGATGTTATCAATAGCAGCATTGACATAAGTAATTTAAGAGCCATCAGCGATTAAAAAGCTCATGCGTGATGCGGGCTGCAGATGAAACAGGGGCCTATTGTGCGCCGGCGCCGAGGACGTCGCCGCGCCATCCGGACAGATTTTATACACAGCTTTATATTCATTGATACGGACATAGATACCGAGTCGGCATACTTATTGCATGCTCTGAATCTTGAACAAAATATATGTTCTGCGCTATCGGTCGATTGTTTATCGTGAGAGGTACAAACAAGTGATAAGGGAAAGATGATAACGATAGAACTGTTACTTAAGTAAATCAAATCCTGAAATCAATACAGCTCGTAAACTTTTGTACCGAGATAACCTTTGTTTGCAGAGTCTAAATTAAATTAATTTATGTAAACTGCCTCATTAGTTCAGTGGTCCTAAGCGCGACTGCTACACTAGAGGATTTGGGTTCGATTCCCAAGTCGAGCAAAGAGTATTATTGAGTTTTTCTATGAAATTCTCAGTAGCAGCTCGGAATTAGGATTTGTGCCCGGTTAATGGCAATAGGCTCGCCCCTATCACATGTAACCACAACATACCGGCGAACTGTGGGTGTGCATTGGTACACCTCTGCCTAACCGATCAGGGAACATAAGCGTGATGGTATGTTAAGTGAAATAAAGTATAAATTATAACAGGCAGTCCTAGAATATTATAAAAGACCCTTTACCAATATATCTTAGTTTTCCAATACTTGGGAAAAATATTACAGATCTTCCAAATAGCGGTTTCTTTCAATTTAAATTTAAGACCACTAGTAATTTTGTGGTTATCAAAGCCAGTCCAGCAATGCAAATGGTTAGAACAAATCGAAAGTTCTCCAGTGTCGTAATTCACAAATTGTTATGAATAATAGCATTATAATATCATTCTCGTGAGTCGTGATGCGTTAGCAAAATATGAACAGCCTTGGTTAAACAATCATGGATCGATAAATTTTCTAAGATGTTCATTGCAAAACTGATAATTACTCTTCAAGAGATGAATAAGTCTTGAGTCTTAAATTCCTTCTTCTGTCTAACATAGTAAAGTATTAATACTATCTGCTGGATCTATTACAGTACCCTTTTAATGTCTGCAAAGTGCGATTATGACTATCAACTTGCTCGCACAATACTTGTCAATTCTAATGATCTGCAACGCCATTGTTCAACCCACATACAGTCACTTTTGACGATAGGCCGTTTTTGTACTATTGAGCAAGAATATCATGTGCGAAATATGATTGAAATAATAATGAACGCCTCATTTGCAATACAATATAGATGTTGCCACGAGTCGAGAGCACAAATGGCAAGTTAATTTTTTTTAAGTTAAAACCCAAAAGATAACTTGACATTTGTGCTCTATACAATGAATTCGAAAATAATATCATAATGTTGACGTAGAAATGCGGACTGGTATATTGGAAACATGTCATCTGAAAGCCGATACAGATATGTAAAATAAAGGAGAAAGACAACATTTGTAGTGATTTAGAACAAAATATGTAAAAGGCTAAGGCTATGAATTCAATACTGTGGTGGCATCGCAAAACTATGGTGCAATCTCGACCCACATAAAGTAGCAGATAAATATCACGAACGATCCCAGCTACGTCGCGTCCTATGTAAATATCGACCCCGGGACCTTTTGAAGGACTGCAAACAAAAAGTTAACTTTCGCCTTGTCATAGGCTAGAGTAGCAACTGTGACAGTAAGCACTTTCCACTACTGTGGGTGTCACTGGTCGCCCATTGTGCTCAGCGAAAGCCGAATACAGACAAAAGATTATTTCGTATGAGAGCACATGTTATTTCGACCCCCAGTGAAAATATACCTCATATACAAGTGGTTCAAGTCGGTCAAAGATGGCGTTTCTATTGGTTTATTTCCTCTCATGTGACCCGATGTGACTCACACGTACTTGTTGACATGCAGAAGTTCTGCTCGAATAATAATAGATGACCTAGACTTAAAATACTCTCATTTTAATTGTCAACTAATATTTCCGGATAATGAAATCCTATATTATGTATTTGGTACACAAAACGAATTGTTATTTATTTAATTTACGTTGATTTATGAATAGAAACCGCTTTCCCTGATGATTGAGGACATCGTTCAAGGTACAGTTAGTTACGTCAGCGTCCGGATGAATTTCTCGATGGTTTTTTTGCAAATAGTAAAACTTGTTTTTATGCGGCCCACAAAGCACTCGGAAACCCATGTTTAGATAGCGTTGAAACCCAATCGATTCGTTACTTTTTTTTAAGTAAGTTTCTTAAAGTAAACGTCGAAATTATTTCGAAATCGAGATTGCCATAGCGGCTGCCATTGTGGTCATGATTAACTACTGCATTATGAATTTGAGACAAGCGCTTGATGTTATATCAATGTCACTAGAAAGTCGTATGGATAACTTTTTATCGACACATGATGTCGATAGCGCGCTGCCTAGAACCAGACTTACGTTATCACCTGTCTCCCCTTATAGAATGCTCTTTGACGTGTCGCGGTGGCTAGCTCTCTCCTTTTAATGACTTTCCAGGAAAGACAGGTGCTTAGACTATCGATGTATTGATATTTTATATGTGTGATCTGTCAATTAGACCTTTAATAATAAAAATATTTTACTACGGGACGTCTCCGTGACGTCATAGGTATTAAGATTTATTAATAACAGAGTGTCAGCCTTGGCACTTGATTTAATACTATTTGCTTCATAAAGCAAGGGGCACGCAGCCAAGTACAGATGCTCTTTGAAAATTATAATTGTATTACATACATAGAACTACATTCAATCACTACTGAGATTGGTACTCGTCATTTAACTAGATCAGAAGAAAACTAGTGTTAGGTACTAAAAATATAATATTCTTCAAACAATATCTGGGGGCACGGCAGTGACCTCGCTATTTTATTAAACCTGAATATAAATAATGTAGCATCTACCCTGAGGATATGTAAGTCTATAACTAAACATTAAACATCACGAGGCGTGCATCCAAATCGATACGCCCCCTCTGCCGAGTGCGGTATAACCGCGGTCGTCGGTCGACCGGCGGTCGGCGGCTGGTCAGTGCAAAAACACTCGGAAACCGCCTCATGGCCACTCAGTTTTTGCCTCACGGAGCTGGATATTATTCACAATTCGCAAACTGCTCAATTGTTAGGTCACGGTAATAATCATTTCCACACAAGCAAATACATATTGTTGGTGTACAGGTATCATTGTACTGTGGGAACGGTGTGTCGTTGTTACACACATATGTGAGACTGGTGTTGGTTACATTTGGCTTACCTAAATATAGGGGACTGTACGAACAGCGTGCTCCATAGAAAAAAGTGGGTAAATTTTGGACAACAAGTATAAACTTTATCAAATTTTGAAGATAGAATGCGTTTTTTTATCCAATTAAGTAATTAAGTTCAAAATAAAGATAGCAATCATATGCGTTTCAAAGTCGGATACCATTACTCATATTATGGTTGAGATAATTAGCAGGAAGTCTTAGGTCTTAAGCTTCCTTATTTTATTTTCCTCGTATCCGACATTCACTAGTATTAGATAAATTGCTGTGTACAAGTTTATAACTTCATTTTGTTCGCATAATAATATTGTTTAGTACTTCGAGAAAGCAGACTTAATGTCATCTTTATTTCCTTCATGCAACCAGTTATAAGCACGACCGACACGCCCATGATTAAGGGTAGCAGACCCTCGATAATTCCAACTTTATTCATTAAGACATAAGAGTTAAATTCGTCATATGTTTTCGCAAATCCACTTTTAAGCACTGTCCTAAACTTCTCTAAATGAACTAAACATTTTGTTGTGTTAGTTCTATATTCTATTCCATTTGAATTTTTAAGGACTACGATAATGTTCATTATCTAGATCAACTTTTTCTGATGCGGTAACCACCAAAAATAGTTGCGCCAAATTATTGCTATTAAGATCAAAATGTTTTCCTAGAAAAACAGTTTAATCGTACAGACGGCAAGAAAAATGTGCTAGTAGTCTTCCGGCACTGGATGTAATTCTGCATTCACATGACTTTTAGTAATGACTTCTATTCAAGCTGTGATTGACATACGACTTTCTACTAAAGCTTAAATAAATAATAATTTTATGAATTGACTGTAATGTCTATTTTATAAACTGTAAGTGCGATCAATTGAGTCAAGTGGAAGTTACGTAGGTATATGAACGGCAAACATCCGATATACGTTCAATAAAACTTTCTTTTGTTTTCCGTTTGCTGAGGCAGAAAGAGGCGAAGTGCAAAACCAATAGCCAACTTTGAATAGAACTAAGTTAAATATGATATAGATATTTATAGAGACGAGATTGATCCCATAGTAAAAGTTGTTCATAAAGATAAGTACAATGACCTGTTTTTTGGTTTTCAGTGAATGCATTTACACCTTGTATATATTTGAGGTTATCTTACAGCTAGACCACCTAAAGGTCCAATTATAATTTAAAATAGTTTCCTAGCATATCCATTTTATGGTCGAAGATCAAAGTCTCAGTCAAAGTTGGATATGCCAGTCACATAAGCGTACATGAAAAAGTAGCATATCTAAGCTTCCAACTATCAGGTCGGAGAGACCGAATTCGCTGTGACCGAAATCGGCTAGATGGCATCATCATCGTCACATAGGGATGAAGAATAAATGTAATTAAAAAGGATCATGACTTAACTTTATGTGGCATATTTACAGCATCCTAATTACATATCGCTTCTTTCCTTAATTGCATTGCCATTTTTCCAGCTGTCGGAAAAACTCAAGTTGAATCGTTTCTCCGGGACTCGTCAGACTTCTTTGCTTCGGCGCTTTTCTAGCAGTCTCCACTGTTCATTTTGGCTTTTAGGTGTTGCATTAGTTGGGAATAATGTGTCGGGCTTGTCGGAAAAAATATTTTCCTAATTACGACACAATCGGTTTTTCATAAAATGAATGCTATCTTAATTATGAGACAGATAAAAAAAGAGAGAAAAGGAAAGGCAGCATGTATTAACTATAATTAAGAAGTCAATAGTGAAAGTGATCTTTACATAATCATAACAATTTTATCAACCTATTATTGTCACTCTGCATAATCAGTCTGCTAAATAATTTTCGTATTTCTGTCTTGTTAAAAATATTATAAGAAAGCAATAAGTTGTAAGTGCCACCCCTGAAAAATGTGTACAGCCAGACAATACAATGATATATTGAGTTTACCATACAAGGATTTAACAAGGGCCAATTTGTCTTGTGTTTGTTTCTGGACATCCTTAACATACGTACAGTACTATGAAGGTACATTATAATTTCTAACTTTGTATATGCAGTAACAATGACAAAGCACGTTTTTGGTTTTTGAATATTTTTTCACATTTCCGACGACATTTTTGTACGTTAGCTTATTTTCTGTTATATGCTTGACGCTTTCAAAAGACATCAATTGAAAATAATGGCTTTTTAACAGCCTGTTCGATTTAGTTCACTATTTCCAACGCGGAAACAAAAGAATATCATTAAAACGAAACGAAATCAACATTCGAAACATTGCCGTGTACGAATTTGGCGCACACTTATCGATTTCCGATGTACCCAAAGATGGCGATAATAAAATGTTTTTGGTGTCAATTAGAGTACCTATAGTGTGGCAGTGACGTCATTCATAGTGATTACACTGACATGGTTTGCAACGGGACGCCAAACAGACGTGGACTGGGAGAGTGTCGAAACACATCCATTAACGATAATTAAGCTCGGCTTTTTTACAGCAAACGTTCAAAATGTCATCCGCTCACACGTTACCATTAATAGACACGCTAAAGAGTGCAACTAGTGAAAGAGAAATAAAACAGTAATGACAGCGACGTTAGTTAGTCCAATTTAGAGTTTGATTGAACGGATTCTAATTGATCGGTTCACGGATCTTTTTATCTATTTCTAAAACCGACAATTAATAATTTAAAAGAAATCTCGGACTACAAGGGCCATTTTTGTAAGTAAAAACTTTTCAACTATGATAGTATACAACAGGCAACAAGTAAGTTAAATACTGGACAATTTCCAGTGTCAGCCATTGCTCTCATTTTAATAAAAGATCCTTTTAAATTTAGCAGCATCAGGAAGTCATTGGACTGGCTAGTTTTTTATTAAGCAAGTACCTAATAAACGGTTGATAGAAAAACGACACAAACTATTTGGAAAAAGTATTAGCCAAGTCACAGTAGACATTTTCTCATAATATCTGGAAAATTCCGACCCCATTCTTCATCAAGATTTATTGTAATGATAAAAAGGTTCAAAAGAAAATTAAACAAACGCGAGCTTGTGGAAGCTACTTAATATTTCATCATTTGTCGTTTTGCCTTATTATTCACTCATCACTGACTCATTCTGACTGATTTGACATCTCATTTGTTATCATCGGTGCAGCTGGTGCCAATGGCAAGAGAAAATATAGACAGATATTGAGTTTTTTCATTTTGTCTAAAACATTTTAAAAATGGTTCAGGCAACGTTAGACAAAAAAATAATTTAAATACATTCTTTCTAAAAACATATGCCGTCTAATTCTCAAGACCTAACGGCTTCTATGTTATATAAATGCGGCGATACAATCTAACTATTCATAATTCTTGCATAGAACATTAATTACTCATCTCTCGGGAATTTCTATGAACAATGAGGTTTTATCTCGAACGCTGATACTAGCTTGTAATACCTAGTCTGTGTTTAAGCACTACTTTTTACGCGTCAACCGACCGAAAGGTTAGCGTCATTCATTTGATAAGAAATCACTAATACACATTTTTGTTCGAATAAAAAGTATGAATAAATTCAGCCGTATCTCGATCTAAGAAAAGAATAATCACTGGTTACGCATTATTGACTCATGTGAACGCAGATTCGCAGCGCCTTATTCGAATTTTAGTTGTATCTTAGTGTGATTGAGATGGATTTTGGCAGCTCTAACTTACATTGGAAAATATGGAATTATTTTTTTGTATAGCCGTTAGTTAGGCTAGGGACTGTGCCCAGTTGGAAGACAAAACGTTCTGCCACACACTGATAGAAAATGTACGAAAATTTTCATTCATAGTTTGCAGCAGTCACTGGCGGCTTTGCTATGGCCGCCACTAGCGGCTCAGTACGAAGCCCTAATGGATCAGTGCCTCATAGCACTTAGTGCTGCCACACACTGAACCACAAGTTGTATACGAAATAGTTCATACATTATCTATGGTCTCACATCGCAACCACTCAGTCTCCACTAGTGGCTTAGTGTGCGGGAGCACTAAGGGTGAGATTGAAAGTTCTGATTCGATCAAAAATCTTCGAATATTACTACCATAAGATGACACATAAATAGACGAAGTTGAACCTCCACTTCAATTCTAATAGCGAGTTAAGATGACGTGCATATTTCATTTAATAAGATCAATTTATTAATGCGAGTCTAGATTACTACGCAGCTATTTCTGGTGCAAGAGACGAGAGATAATCCTACAAGGCCAAAGAAAGGAGTGAGTACATATAAAATATTTACTAGTCTAACTAGTATTTATGCTTTAGCCAAAGCCGTTGATTGACTTATCCAGCTGGTTTCGAAAGCAATTTGTACATCCGCTGCCATAATGTCAATTACAGATTACTTATTATACCTATGTCAATAAATCCTTCATCGCTAATTATAAATGGAGATTTTACTTGTATTTGGTAATTTATTGTATAATTTTGATTTTTCCGTTCAATAAAATAAATCAACTGTTTACTGCTATTGGTTGATGATGTAAAGATCAGGAACAAAGCTCGTAGTATGTACAAGTTACTAGGAACATAGTTCCATTTGTGTGAGTAGATGTACTTGTATAAGATAATATCTATGTATTTACGGTATAATTTCCTTCCAAAGTAAGATTACCATCGCCATTACGCTGTTATAATTAAATGGTAACGCTGAGTAACGCGTATTTATGTAATGCGTTGTACCAGGTACGAAAAAATGGGTTTTCTTTAAAGCAATTAGTGCAGAATGGTGTTAATACCAAACGTATCAAACCACTTGATCCCGCTTAATACGGTAATCTAAATCTACTGTGTAAGTACCTGCAATAATCTACTGCATAAGTGAGATTAATAGCTTACATGGCACCTAAATGGTAGGTACTTTAAACAATAGATACCTATATGCTCCGTATGGTTGAGTGAATGCACCAAAAAGGTTGGTCCAAGTGGTTTTCGATACGAGTAATTTTGTAGTTGAAGAGATTTGCTCAAATATACTCGAAGCCGAACGAACGTGACCGGGATCTTTGTTCCACATTTCAAGCTAACTTTTTAGTTTTACAAACGGCATATGAGACCGCTTAGTATTGAGCGTAGGTATTGCAATATTTTTTATCGGACTTTCGGGTCCAAATATCATATATCTATGTATGTTCACGCCATGTGAACTTCTTTTTATTTAAAATTAGAATTTATTTTTATGTTTGACACTTTTGGCTTTGACATGTAAGATATTCAATTTAATTTTTTTTGTTCCTGTATATTAAACTAGCTTCTGCTCGCGACTTCGTCTGCGTAGTTTTTTGCCCGCATTAGGTTACGTCTTTGATTACTGCTCCGTACCCATCACTCGTATCGTGATGTTACATAGCCTACAGGCTTCCTCATTAAATGGACTATCCAACACAAAAAAAAAATCCAATTCGAACCAGCAGCTCCTGAGATGAGCGCGTTCAACCAAACAAACTCTTCAGCTTTATAATGTTAGTATAGATTTTTAGCTAAGTCGGGTTGATTTCATTTAATATTATTATTTTAAATTTGAGTTTATTACCGGCATACAATAACCTGCTTACATTTTTTACAACAGACATTTAATATTTTAAACACTCTGTAAAATGAGTGGTGATACATAATTGTTAACGTCCCCAAAAGAAGATATTTTTAGTAGATACGTTATTTAAGAAAATCTGCTGTTCCATACAAAATTGTAACACCTGCACGGTCTTAACGTATTAACCATCTGTTTTAATAACCAACGCAAAATTTTCTTGCCGGGCAGTTTAGAATGATGTACTGAATCCACGGTAAAGATTGTGTGTCAATGTCCCTTCCACCATATAAACCGTTTTCTCCTACACATAGGGAAAATAAGCAGTTAACGGTGACACACATTTGTCTTCCCCTTTGATTATAATCTTGTTTACATAAAAGGAAATTGCCCTAAAAGTAAGTCTTAATTTATGATGAGTATGCGATTAGACACTGATCTCATTTCGGATGATTCAACTGTCCGCAAATAGCGACTGAATAATGTCCTGTCATAAATGGTATGTCAAATGTATATTTTATGATACGTACCTACCATTGAAGTTTAAGAGTATTTCACTATTAACATGTAGCTACTTCAAAAAATTACTAATTTGCTCATGTTTTACAAAATAAACATATCTATCTACTAGCTTCCGCCCGCAATTTCGTCCGCGTCAAATTTTACATATTATCTCATGGAAACTATTACATCTTTTCCGGAATAAAAAGTACCTACCTAGCCTGTTTGCTATTCCAAACTATAATCTATCTCTGTGCCAAGTTTCATCCAGATTCGTTCAGCTGTTTTGGCGTGATTGAATAGCAAACATCCATTCATCCAAACTTTTGCATTTATAATATGAATCTAATAGTAAGATGACACAAACTATTGAGACATATGAGTAGGCATTCCACTATTCATTTCATGGAATACACAAATATTTGTCGCTATAAAACAATGTTTTGGACACGCATTCCTCTGTAGCCTGGAGTGCCAAATTTCTGCAAATTGGATTTATAAATAGACCGGTACATATTTCACATGTGGAATATTTTTGGAATTTGGTACAATGTTGTTAAGACTTAAAACCGCTGTAAACTTGTGAATGTTTTCAGTAACCTCTTTACAGAAGTTTATTACAATGTTGATAATAATTTAAATCAGTTACCTCATACAATATAGGTACCAATATCTATACAATACTATAATAACAATAAGGATTATTATTTAAAATCATTTTATTATATTTTATTTTATTATAAATTATTCCCGTGTAGTCTATTCTATTTTAGTTTCCCCTAAACAACAACAATTCTCCTGTCACAAATGTTCTAACATTGGGCAGCTATTGTGCGCTAAAATAAGCATGGCTCATTGGCGCCCCGCAGCGTCACTGGTTGGCAGACCACCCTGCCACCGCTTGGCATCCGCAACCATTGTACAAGGACCAGGTGTATGACGATACTCTTTGTAATCGTACTAGAACATAGCGTAGTGCCAGTTCTAGGAAGTGGTACTGAGATTTATTTAATTGCTCTTTGAAATGGAACGCTCTGATAGTGATGCAATAATTCAAAAGAACTGCAGCTGCGAATTTCGCTAACTGGTTTCGCGAACTGTCCTGGCACTAATTGAAATCATGTTGGAAATAAATTCGTACGTCGATTCAATGTCTGTTCGGCAATTTATCTCATCTGTTTTTTGGGTTCCGTCATCGAAGGGTATCAACGGGACCTTACTCAGCCTCCGCTGCCCGTCCGTCTGTCTGTAAGCGGGTAGTATCTCATGAACCGTAAAAGGTAGAATGAAAATTTTCATAGAGTGTGATTTTTTATTGCCGCTATAACCACAATTTATAATAAAAATGAAACTTGTTTTTCGGCGTGGTGGAACTCTTTGTGTTTGAGTCCTAATCGTATTTGGCTGGTTTTTTTTCGTTCAGCTACCCTCATGGATTCCCTACAGCCCCTTTTCTCCGTCTGGGGAAAACAAAGGCTTATGAAGGGCTCTTATTGACCACGATTCCACCTGCCTGAGCTTGGTATTCACCACGATAACGCTAAATATTATATTATTAAAAAAACAATGCAATTGTTTTCTCTATAAAACATAAAGTCCATTAAGGTACTACGTTTCCGCAACTGCTCATAGTTTCAACATCCGCACCGATCATATCTCATCCAATGTGGATCAACCCTGAAACCAGTATTGTTCGCTTGTAATCCGCACACAGGAAAATAAGTTAAGCTCAATGCTCACGGCAGAGGCAGAGAAATCGCATCGAAACCGGAACTGATAGCACCGGCGGATATTTTATTTATTATCGAAGAGCCCCGTCACAGCACTCCCACTTCTCAAGTTTTTCCGATATCACTCTTGCATTGGGTGGTTACGTTGCTGTGGCAATAAAGAATAAAATGTGGTTCCTCCTTTATTTGACGACAAGCTTGCCGCAGTGGCTGAGCTATTGGCTACTGCGCAGCATGTCACGGGTTCGATTCCCACACGGAACAATTATTTGTATGAGCTACATATAGTTGTTCCAAATCTGGCTGTTTGGTATGAAAGTTTGCAATATATTTTTCAACACACACACACAATTCCTATTTTGGGGCAATGTTTTTAAAATTATTAATTTTGGCAGCCTTCTTAATTGTTTATTATAGTCAGGTCAATGGGGCTGGCATTTTTGTTAGGGAAGTCTCAGTTACTATTCTTTGAAAATTAGGCTCTAAATAAATGGCGTTGCCCTTGGATCCAAAATGGATGGTTAGATGGTGGTCCTGTGGTTACCAAATGGCCAATTGTTTTTTTTTTAATATCGCTTCGTCTATATTTATCTTTGAAACCAAACATGTTAGTCTTGTACCCATGTCTTCCATGAATTGAAGTGTTTCTATTCCACATCTTGCAGGTTATTGTAAATTAGCTTAGCATCTTTTATACTCCTACCGCTAATGTCTGTTGATGTATGAATCAATCTTTATTCGTTGGCGCTTGTCCGTCCCTGACACCATATAAAAAAAAACGGCCAAGTGCGAGTCGGACTCGTCGGAGGGTTCCGTACCATTATCTATAAAAACGGCAAAAAAAACATGTCTGTTGTATGGGTGCCGACCCTAAATATTAATTTTGTTTTAATTTTATTTATTTTTAAAGTGAATATATGTATATCTTAATATTCTGTGAATATTTCAAGCGCTGTTGCCATTATCAAGATCGAGCAAAACAAGGAAAAAACATCACGTTTGTTGTATGGGTGCCCCCTTAATTCATTCATTCTGTTTTTTAGTATTTGTTGTTATAGCGGCAACAGAAATACATCATTTGTTAAAATTTCAACTGTCTAACTATCACGGTTCATGAAAAAGCCTGGTGACAAACGGATGGACAGCGGAGTCTTAATAATAGGATCCCATTTTAACCTTTGGATACGGAACCCTAAAAAAACTTACAGACGAATATGGACCTTCCCCTTTTTTGAAATCGGTTATAAAATAGCAGTACGTACCTCTTTACGGTAACTACATTTTAATTATGTAGACTGTACCGTAGCAGTTGTTCAAAGAAAATATTGCCAGCACTTTGTGACCCAGTTGACACAATTAGGAATGTTAGCTGGAATGTAGAATGTGTCATGTCTAAAATACAAAGATTATCTAAGTCTGTAATGCCATCACAAATTCTACGTACGACGATAATAAAGCAATACATATCTACTATCCAGAATAAGTTGACCTCTCACTGCACGGCAAGAGTTTACAATGTGGGCCCGCTTGATTGGAAATCTTCTTCTGAGTGTATCGATGCCAAATATAGATGCATAATATGGCAATCCCATTAACACACCCAGTATATGTATATCTCAGTATATATTGTTTGACCAAATATTTAGCAAACGGCAACTCTGTCACCTGACGCAGTCATTAGGCCCTCACGTCTGCAGGTGACGACAGGACTTACGGCGCCAAATATGACAAAGTATCGCTAAGGAGGAAATGTATGACATGTTGCGATGTGTGTCTACAAGACAAATTGTGTTAACAAACTGAAGTTATCTAAGCACATAACAGTTATTCTTTATTATATCTTACTGTATACGTATTAGTATTTCCATATACATAGTGTCGTCAACCTGCATCGCGACATCAAATTAAAAGTTGCTACAGATTGCAAAGTTCTCGCAATATCACTTCGTATACTTACAACATAACCCGGTGGGCCTCTGGGCAACTTGTAGCCATATATTTTTTGCTTCTCGTATTACGGTTTCCGAAGTCACTCGAGAGGTTCGCACCTAATAATGAGAGCTGTCAGACACTCAACACCGAGACGATCTGTTTTCCATCATTACAGTGAACCTGAACGAACAGCATCGAATTCTTTCGCACTATTATTAGACGAGTACATACCTACACTCATGTCGTAAATATTATTTTCGAATGTAAAACCATTTTTTGCAGCCTATGAATAGCGTTGCTACTACAGCCATTTTTTACTGGTAACTACTGGAATTCAATACGCAACGATTAACCTTTTTACTGTAAAAGCCGCAGCGCTACAATCCAGTTAACTTACAAAGTACAACGAATTACTTAAACTAAATCACCGTAACTTAAGTAGATTATATTTCAGACATTAGCTACGGTTATTTATCATACTTTAATGACAAAGAGAATATTTAATGCCTTGTTAACAAAATAATTACTTTTCGCTTAGATTTTGAACTTCAAAATGAGACAGTAATTGTAAGTACAGTTAGTAATATAGTAATTTACATTGCATTGTGTTTGCGCTCTGGTGCGCTTTACGATGCAGAACGTTGACAGTACAATGCATTGGTTTTTATAAAGCAACCGACTTATCAGTCATCAGAACGATCACTTTCCATATACGTAAGTACCTATGTTCCCTAAAGGCACGATTCTCACTGAAAACAACACTCACTGGTCTTCAGTTCTTCCCACAGTGTGTGTTATGTTTACTTATAAGTACGCTCGTATATTAATTAAGCCTTGCTCCACATTACCACATATTTTTAAAGGCTTTTGTACTCGTCGAACCGAACTAGGTCGTGAACTCCACATGCGGTTATTATTACTTCAGAATATCAATAATATGCAGATGCTAACATTTATATCACATCATATTGAATACATTCAATTCCAAGCGTTAGCATGAAGTCTGTCTATGAATTTAATAATGCTAAGTACTCTCACAGACGTCGCAAAGAACTCATTCATCAAACGGCATTTGAATAGCTAATAGAAATGTTTTTTTATTCAAATGTCAACTTCAAAGGATCAGCTGTGGAAGTAGTAACGACTCGTATAAAGGACATGTAAATCTCAGTTAGTGGTAAAAGCAATAAAGCTGATAGGTTATTGCCATCTTCGTCTAGAATGCTGACTGCAAAATGTCCGTGTATCGAACCGAGCGAGCAGTAAAATTGCAAGGAAAAGTTGGCGACGCGCCAGCAGTGCGTACAGTGCGCCGCGTCGCGCCGGCGTCTGCGATTTATTGTCTGCAGAAAGGAAACTCTTATTTCTTATTCATGTGGACAACACTTCGATTGAAAGTGATATCGGACTCGCATTCCGCTCGTATGTAAGCAAACTTACGCTTGTCGTGTTTCCATCTGCTAAGATAACATTGACACCTAGCTGCTTGATGTAAAATTGGAAGATAACAACATCAATTTCTGTATGTTTGTCTTTATTTAAAATGTATATGGACTGTAGCAAGACGAGCAAGTACTGGGTAATAATACAACATTAGAAACCAAGTGAAAATCATTTGATGGTGTGGCAGATGGAATAGATTTCTAAACATCTACACTATACTCCTCCTATTCGACGTTTTATGCAAATGTTAGAACACAATGGTCAACATTATAGCTTTTAAGCAGGATGCAGGAGTGAACAAAGTACTCAAGAAAGTCAGCGTCTTATGCTCGTGACTTCTTTTTATATATTTCAATGTAAAAATCTACACCATCTAAAACTATAACAAAGAGCTTAGCGAAAGTCGTAAGCAACGTTGCACAAAATGTTCTAAAACCTAAAACGACGGGAGTTTCATATTAAAAAGTGTATTAATTCAAATTAATGCGTCATTACTTAGACGTTTTAATGGGTGTAGGGAAGGGAATGAAATTAATTTTGCTGCTCGGGCACGCACGGGCCCGTCTCGCCCCCGCGCTGACGTGACGGCTGCCTGCCCATCTCATCAGTGAAGGGGCCTGCAATATTACTGACAGCCAGTTTCAAATATAATAAATCGTTCACGTATTCTTTTTAGAGTGATATTTTTAAATTCAAATATTTTCAGACCAACTCTTTTCTTTTTGTAACCAATTCGCGTTCTTTATTTGAAAACGAAAATTTTGCATTCCAAATCTAGAGAGCGGCCCCAATTTTATGGCTTCCCCGCAATAGTAAAAAGCAATAAAAATTGTTAGATAGGTACACTGCCCCGAAAAGTTTTACTTCACTAACCATATCTACATGTAGATAGGCATCTACGTTGCAGACGGCGAGGGATAGAGGGGTCGCCGCACGAAACTACCCTCGCCCCTACGAATTCCTGGAAAATCGGAGGCAAAACATTTGGGAATGGAAAACTTACTGCGTCTCTCTTCCAGAAAACCATGACTAACGTTAATAAATCAAAGCGCTTGGCCTTGGATGCTTGATGCCAACATTTACCTAACGATCATACCGGGCATGGCTAAATAAGCCATAGCCTTGAACTGTAGCTATAACAGTGAAAACAAGACCTAATCGACACGCAACCTTCTTATAGACAGAAATAAGCACTTAAGGTGGACAACTTCGAAATTAGAAATAATTAATGGAGTAAGTTCTGAGTCTAGATCAAGTGGCAATAAAGGTCATATTGTTATGTGTCTATAAATAAGCGAGGGAAAGCAATCTAATAACGTCCTCGCACAATATTATATGTCGCGCCCCCCAAGCCCCTCTGGCTGTTAATCCTTCAAGCTCGTAACTAAGTTTTTCCGACAAAACACGCACTGCGTGATTCATCGAGTGATTTTATGTTCGGTGGCTCTATTCTTATAACGAAGGAGACCATATTTGTAATATTTTAACATTATCCTTGTAACTGTCTTTTTTGTAAAATCGTCTCACTGCCCTCGACTTAAAGTCAATCGATTCTAGAATCTTGCGTGGGTTGGTTCACAATTTTGGAAAGTGAGTTCTTTTAGAGGGGATTTCGTAACGGTTTACAATTCCAAATGCGTTCGGTAAAGGGTATTCGGCTCGTCCCCTATAAGTTGCCCTTCGTTGTTCTTCTCAAGGATCCATTTATCGGTTTTCCTTACATAAGAGGTTTGACTTATAGTAAAGCCACCAATATCATACGTGGGTACTCATGTCTCAACTAGCAACGAATCGTCTATCTAAAGATAATTTCTTAGTGAGTATTTTTCTCAGTAATTCGATCAAACATTACACAGAATGTAGTTGCGCGGAATATAATTTCTTACTAAAAACTCCACGTTTCGTGACTTGCACCATTAGGGAGCGTGCTAGACACTTAAAAGTATAAACATGTAAGTGACAAGAGGTAGTAAACTTAAAGGGGGACTTTAACTGATTCAAATTCATAATAAGTAACCCCCGACAGAAGAATAAAAATTCCTACCGTAACTAACAAGAGCTGATAACTTTGAAACCGCTGAACCGATTTCCATCAAACATAGCTAAGAACACTCCCGACTAATTCACCTTTCAAAAACAAAATCAAAATTGGTTCTTGCGTTCGAGCTACGATGCAACAGACAGATACATACACATAGACACGTCAAACTAATAACACCCCGTCGTTACTATCAAACTGAATATAATTTGAATGTGAGTTTGAGTATTCGATAAACACGGAAACAACATTAGTTTGCAAATTCTTAAAAAAAAAGTCGTAAAATTACATTCACATTTACATAATGTTTCGTTTCAACGTTGAAGAGCATGCTTCAAAGCGCATCACCTAATGAACTCCGTTAACTCAGTTAAATGTGTGTATACATGTGCTGTTTATTACATTTACTTGAACAGCAAAACATATGATTTATGTTACTGCATAATTTTATAAAATAATAGCATCTGCCCGCGACTTTGTCTGCGCGGAAGTCAATTTTACTACAAAATATAGCCTAATGTTCTCGGCAATAGTGTAGCTTTCTATCAGCAAAAGATCTTTAGTAATCGGACCCTTTCTTTCTGAGATTTCTCTTTACAAAAAACTACCTCTTCGTAATATTATGTAGTATATTATTCATGTAGAAAATTTGTATTCCTTCTCTGTCAGCTGGCATTTATAATTGACGACACATTTAGCGCAGTCCCTGAGCAATTGGCCACTGCTCTGTGTATCGCGGGTTCGTTTCTTGCACAGTTCCACGATATAGGAGAAATTCCTAGAGAGAAGCAACGTTTTTAAAAAAATAAAGCAAGAAAGATAATTCCGATGTTGTGCCTGTCCAGTATTTCTATGTGCTTTTATAATTAAAATCAAATTGCATCAGACAGAAACATTATTTATGCATGTCCGTAAATTGATTTACATCTTAACCGTATTTCAATGCTTGAATGCCTAATGCATACAGTGAAATCCGATTAAAGCGATGATCAAAATGAAATGAGTAGGTAGCAACATTTTAATCTTAATTTGATTTGCATTCTTGAATAATTTTTAAACCTGTTGAATTTAGAATTGTTATTTGACCTAATAAATAAACATCGGCACGAGGAAAATGAAAAGAAACAACGTCCTATCAACAAGAAAGCTTTTGTTTTTATTTGGAATTGAAAAACAATGAGGAAAATTGGAGACAAAAATTCAGAGGCGTTGCTACATAATGTACAAATTGCAGTTTCGCTTTGTGATTCTATTGTAAGCGAATAAACTCTTGTATTTAATTTAAAACAACTAAATAAATTAAGTAAACACGGCAGATGCGGTAATCGTATCATTTTTCACCTGGTTCACGACACACCTTGTGTAAGGTAAAATGCATTTTACAAAACCATTTTTGGTACTGGCCACATTTCATGTTCGCCTTATCTTGATCCCTGACATTCAATTCGATTAAGAATGCGTGAGATAATATAATTACTTACATTAATTATTTCTCAACTAGTTTTTTTGTTTAAAACGCTTAAGAAATTTTAATCCAAAAGAAATCCTTCTAATCCATCTGATCATATTTCATTACTATAGATAAAGCTGAAACTCATAAAAGCATTGACATAATTTATTACATTACTCTAGCCTCTAGCTGTAATACAAATCTCAAACAACATTACTAACAGTTAATTCCTCTCAATATCACATTTTTAATGTTTTTGTTAAGGTTATTATAGCTCTATCATTCCATGGATCATTTAGCATAGTCCTGCCAAACAATTATAACCACTCAGCCATAAAGCGTTGTACTTTATACACGTGAACTTTTGCCTGAACTTCACCTTTAAAAGTCGGTAGGGTCATAGCTATAGACATTCAAATATAGCGTTACTGCGAGAACCATGCGTCATTATAATATTCATGCTAAAAATGGAATTACCTGCAAAATAAACATGTCCTTCGTTACTTGTCTTTGTATCTTAGCCTTTTATATAAGGTAATAAGATATACATTTTATTGAGGGAAGTGTTCTAGTCCATCATCTTTAAAAGGGCCGTTAATAACTTTCAATCTTTTCCGACGTGATTTGTCAGGAAGTCCTAGTATAAATTGACGGTATCAATTGCAAGGTAACGATCGTATTATTTACAACTTCACAATATACAAACACTATTGTGTTGCACTGAATGACAATATTACAGGGTCATAGTAAAATGCAACTACAAAATAGCGAAGGTAATTCTGGCTATACACATCTCCGTTTAACTACAGACGTCTAGCTAACGTCTGCAAATGTAACTGAGAATAGAATATGTTCACGTCAAGTGAGTAAAACTGCTATAAACATAAGGAAACTTTAATTATTATTAAATTCACCAGCCCGTAACCACGGTATGGAGGACTAGCTGTTTACGGGAAACTCGTCATTAAACTAATGTGTTATTAAGTTTGAAATGCGCCAAATTACATTTGCTGGTAAACATTAACATTTTGAGCATTGATAGAAACGGACTAGCAAGCTTTTGAGGTTCCTTATTTTTGAACTGATGGCAGAATTATGCATAGGTATAGCACAGTATACAAACAAACTCAGACAATCAGGAAAATTTTAACTCAAAACATTCACGTTATTTTTAAACCGATTATTTTCCTGGTACTTCTCCACCAGTGTACAATACAATATTTTTACTAACACTTACACAATCAAGTACCATCAACCAGTTAAAAGCACGTAATAAATACTATAAAATAATGATGACGTAACAATAATGTTAGTGAAGACAGATAAAGTGAGCACTTTCTCTGTTAAAGGTACTTTATATAGGTACGTACAGTGTATATTCAATCGCGTATCGCACGCAACTTGACGAGCTTGTTGCCATTAAGATGATTATCTTTGCTCGATTGATGTGAAAATTTACGCATATAATATACAGTATCAAGAATACACGCGTCATTAGCGAGGGTGAAACGAGTTCAAACTCCAGATTCTTTTGTGAAACTGCTCGTATACGCCCCCGGCATACGTTTATAGCAAAGATACGCGAACTGTCTGAAAACGCGGTCCATTATAAATATCTCGCAGCTATCTAAGGAAACATCACCTACATTCGTCGTATTCTATAGAACGTCGGTCTAGTTCACAACAGGAATGATGGATTTAGTCCAATAGAAACGGATAGATCGTAACATGAAACTGAACGTGTCTACGGACAATGGACTTGCTACTATAATTTCATAGATATTAGATCTATATCAAATTGTACACGTTGGTCCAAATAATCCTATAACTTGAACCAAAATCTCACATCGGAAGCAGATAAAAAACAAGTTCTTATAAGTTCTATAGATAGGGATATGTTTGCGATATCGTGATGGGGTCGAGTCACCTGAGTCAATACTTTATTTGTGTCGCGTTCGACGGCGAGGGTGGATCGTCAATCGATTGAATAAGGAAGGCTCTTCCCCTCGAGGGTGTCAAGGGTAGCTCGCAGACAGCCTCGAGTATGCACTGACGTTTCTTATCACGGCCAGCTTAATGAAGAATGTAAGCCTTATCGTTGATCAAATACTTGTCATTGCCGAGTACAATGAAAAACTAACTTTTCTCTGCTAAATCTCACGGTCGCGTGAGTACAAGGTCAAAATAAATAATTTCAGGAAAAATTCTGTTTGTAAGGATTTGATTTTTAATACTTTTCACATGTAGGACAAGATCTTTTTTGTTGTTTCATATGTCATCCTCGTTTGCATGACATTATGCTAATGTTCGACTTTATAAAATGTAGGTGAGACACGTTTTATTTTTATTTTCTTATTTACTAATCAATGGTTTACATAAACGTTACGTGATTTTGTGAAAAGTAATATTTTTGCAAGAGAATAAGAAATTTTGTTCGCGTGCTCGTTACTTGTTCAGTGCGTTTAAAAGGCTGTTTAAGTAAAGCCAGAATTACCCGTATAATTAAAGATTACAAAAGTAATTATACTTACACTTAATTCTGAACAGGTATACTATAAAAATATAACGCCATAATGAACAGAATCGTGATAACTGGCTTTGTAAAAAAACAATGGGAGGTTGTTGAACAAAGTTGAAAAAAACCTTCATCGTAGTAGTTATATTTATTGTCAATATTGTTCATGTTATGTTCATGTTCCTGATGGCTTTAGTAACTAGGTACCTACTCTGGGGTATTCATACCATATGAATCGTTTCTTGGTATTGTTGTACTACACAATGTCGGGCTACATAATTCGGCTATTTTGTCATGTTAATAGCTAAAGATACACGCAAAAGGTATCTGAATACTAACAACTGCTATTGAATGAGTAATTCTTATATTTCCTGATGGGTTAACCAGAAGTTTGTTTCACGAACGCTTTGAGATCTTCAATAATGAACCTTATGCATTAGAGAATAGTCCTACAAACAGTTGAACTTATGCATAGTCAAACAAACTATTTGGTATACAGGCAAAATTATTCGTCTGTCTACTACACTGCCGATATTCATTTTTATTGTGTTCGTAATAACTTTTTAAGCTTATGACAGACTTAAGAAAATGATTTGAAAAGAATTGACGGCTCAGCACACTCACAACATTGTTTAAAATTTTAAGTAACCCCTGACAGAAGAAAAATATCACTACCGTAGCTAACAAAAGAGCTGATAACTTTGGATCCGCTGAACTGATTTCCATCAAACAAAGAACACTCCCGACTAATGAACCTTTCAAACACAAAAACACAATCAAAATCGGTTCATGCGTTCGGGAGTTACGATGCCACAGACAGAAACACACAGACACGTCAAACTTATAACACCCCGTCATTTTTGCGTCGGGGGTTAAAAAGTAAATACAAGTAAGCTGCCTGTATACCATTTAGTTTTGCGGCTGTACCTATTGAATGACTGTTTAGTTAATAAAGGTTGACTGGCACAAAAACAATTGAGTGAAAAAGAAATACACAAAGCAATCACTAAGGTCGCATGCACGTATGTTTAAAATTGACTCAAATGTATAGCAGTAATTGTCTAGGGTTTTGGCGCAGCGAACGACAAGGCAATAATACATGTAATCATGTATGTAAAATCAACATTTTGGTGGGGAGCCTTTAAACCGTCACGAAACAACACAAAATCATATCTTATTGTTGAAATAATAAACACCCTTTTCAAATAAACATAATTCATGCTTTGCTTGCTGCAACCAGTGATGAACGAGAAAGGATAATATACCATACGCATACAAAAATCAACACATTTAGTTTCACATGGTAAATATTTCGTTCGTCTCCCATACGGACCACTATGCGCCATATGGAAGATGTTTTATTGTAAGTATTTGTGTTCGTGATGAAACCGCGCCCGACCTCGTCCGACAATTGCGCCAACGAGAGGACAGGACAAGTCATCGTAATTTAAATCATTAGAACGCTTTGAGCCTGAATTCTGAGCTACGTGTGTAATGACTGTGCTAATCTTTACACGTTTACAGAGAACCGGCGCCGGCCCTGGGTTCTGTACACTTTACTTATGTTACTCGGAACAGCTACCATAGCAGATAAATTTTTGCTTTTCATGTAGCGAATATATAAAAGCACTTAGCAGAAGCATTTTTGGTACTTCATATACCTAAATTGTGTTACCGTCAAACACGGTTTTGTTCAGTTGCTAATGACGTAGGTATGAAAGAAACCAAGTTGGTACTTGTAGCAAACGCGTTAAGCTACTTTAGCATTAGCGAAAAGTGTAAACCAGACAGCGTTTAAAAAATCTTTTAGTGCGACTTCTAATTAATATTACAAGTGATAAATTAGTTTTGCCTCGGCAGCCTAATGGTCCTAAGCGCAATTGCTACGCTGGAGGTCTTAAGTTCGATTCCCAGGTCGATCAAAAAGTATTATCGGGTCTTTCTATAAAATTCTCAGTAGCAACTCAGAGTTAGGATTTGTGCCCAGTTAATGGCAATAGGCTCGCCCCCTATTACATGGGAATTAAATATACCGGCGAACTGTGGTTGTATATTGGTACACCTCCGCCTAACTCTTCGAGGAATACAGGCGTGATGGTATGTTTTATGTTATTTCGATTTCTCGTGTGAAATTATTTGATACCAATTGAAATATTATGTGTTGAGATTTATAGCATCCATAAACTTGTTTGCCACACAGTAACGTGCTTGTGGAAAGATGGTCAGTGATAGTAGTGATAACCAATCGCTTGCTGACTTGTAAGGAATGATAAGCGGTTGCAGCTTTCTACTGCTCTCATATTTTTCTTCGGACTACATCGATTGGCATCAGCCACATACATACCAACACGCCTGTATTCCCCGAAGGATTAGGCAGAGGTGTACCAATGTACACCCACAGTTCGCCGGTATGTTTAGGTCCCATGTAATAGGGGGCGAGCCTATTGCCATTAACCGGGCACAAATCCTAACTCCGAGCTGCTACTGAAAATTCCATAGAAAAACCCAATAACACTTTTTGTTCGACCTGGGAATCGAACCCAAGACCTCTAGCGTAGCAGTCGCGCTTAGGACCACTAGGCCAACGAGGCAGTTCGTGGAATCAGCCAGTGTTTAAAAAATACGCCTAAACAAAGTGTGTGTTATGAAAACGATTGTTTGCGATGTCTTCGTGTTTGTTAAAGCCTCTAAGTGCATTACGCGTTTCTTGCATTTCATTTGACGAGCCACTGATTTTAACACAAGAGACTATGTATACATGCAGAGGGTACAAAAACGTACTTACGTAACAAAATGAAAGAGTAATAAAAATAAAGTATGTGAAATACCAAACAATATAACAAATTACTAATTCACAGACGACAATCCGCTAAATTTTACACTGGTGTAGAACAATTCCAACGAAAGTTACAAAGTTTTACATAAGAACAAACCAAAAGCTGGTGAAATTTGACTTTCTCAGTTAATAACAATAGCGTGTTAGAACATTTTCATCACAATATTATTAGCCGTGCCTAATACGACTACATCAGCGACCATCGAAAATAATCATTGTCTTGCCACATCTACCCGCATGCATTGATGCATAAGTGCTTTAGTTACATTCCTCAATAGGGGGTAATTCTACTAACATTTAGGAACGATCGCAATCTAATCTGCCTTAATCTATCAAAAATGCCTTCATTTTTTGACATTGATTGTCGCAGATTCACGATCTTAAACCATCGCAAGTAATTACTTGAATTGTCTTCAAAATAAAATATAAGACCAGCCTACAATCGTCCCGTGCAAGGAAAAGTTTCATACAGAGAAGGCACAAGCATTGATCACCACGCTCGCTCAAGGCGGATTGGTGATTTCTAAGCATGAACGAACATATCTAAGTTGTGTTTAATGTTTTTCCAGATACCTACATACCATTTATAATTGTCGATTCAAGAGATGGGTCATACGTTAATACTAAACTTATCTTGTAGGTATATGTGCTCATTGTCAAACAATAACATTAATAAATTCATCGATTAAGCAAACTGTGCGAGTTAATTGATTAATTATCCTCAAGTAGGCGTAAATATGTTAATCTTATTAGAATAATTAATGAAATATTTACCATTCGGGCGAAAATCTGAGTGTGTCTTGATCCGCATTTTCTTTTCTCAATGTATCCTTTTTGGAGTGTTCGAGTTAGGTACACTATCGTAATTCAGGCACCTTCATCACTATACACTTCGACACATCGAGGGTAAAAACACCTCATATTTCGCGTCTACGATCGATTTTATATTACAGGTCAGAAAGGATACAAGTTACTTAGAAAATTACATTAACAACCACTTTTCACATTGTTTTTGCACGTGACAAACACAAGTAAAGACACTGCAAGTGAAAAAAACAAGATTACAATACTATTGGTTACTACTAGTTGTGCTGCGTATCGCTTGATTTGACAGCTGCGAGCGCGCTATCCCGAATTCCCGGTCGGAATATTAGATGAATCGCGTGAATGAGCGCGGGGCGCGGGAACGAGACAGCGAATGTAGTGAACACAGCCACAAGTGACAGGGAACGCGTCGGGAACGAGACGGGATACAAATAGATCGGGATTAATTGGAGTATACTACGACAGACGAGTTTTAATACTTGGGACATTATAACACAACAAAAACAAGTAAATAATTTCAAGAATTATAGAATGTGTAATCGTATCACAAATTATTCATTTTTAATACTCGCAATGAGTGAAACTGTAGATGATTATACTACATGGAATTTTGATAAGAAACGTGTCAAATTTAATGATAGTGCACGCATTAGTCAGATCAAGTAGTACGATGCACAATATATTGTAATAATCATAGTATTGTAAGATAGATAGAATAAAAATAAAACTGACGTTGTTAATCGGATCACGACTACAGCACCGCCGTGTAAAGCGTCAAACGCGCAGGCGCAGAGCCCGTAACTGACGTACGTATTCGCGCCAACTTCATACCAAAGATACGTCACTATTCACGACCAGCCTCTCAAAAGGTAGTAGGGTGCATAACTAATCGAAATAATGGTCAAACATTGTTATTGTGCTTTTGTATAAATAAATACTAAGCAGATGTTACTCAGCCAACACTGGCACACGTATGTAGCATTACGTGAAACGATAAAAATGTAGTTAATTATCTGGTAGGTAATTAATTAAAAACTGAAATGCATTTGCTGTTACTTTTATATATTTATTCTTTTAATAATGTCCAGTGTTTATTAACGTATTGATAATTAATACAGTCCACTGTAAATTTTAATTGATGAAAAATCCACTTTGGCTAGGTTTTCTGAGTCTGAATCGGAAATAATTTAATTAACTACCTTTTTAAACTTGATTTAAAAAGTATCCAATAGACTGTATCCTTGTTAACGCTTGAACTAACTCTAAATAACTGAGCAGTTTTTAAAACATAAATTGTAAAATAAACACCATTATCTGCATACCTTGACAATTTCTACAAATAACACATCAGGTACATAGTATATGATTCTTTATGTTTGCATTAGACAGAGTAACACCGGATGGCTAAAAATGTAACGGTATGTTTGCCAAATCAGTCATAACACAAAGCTAAGTGAATGACCTCACAAATCGAGACGCTAATGCGGATTGCTGGTTCCTCATTCCCATACTTCGTCTACGACCATCCATTAAACAGTTAATTGTAAATAAAGCAGTGTCCGACGCTAAAACCACTGTGTTTCATACCGTAAATTAGAAGTCATAAGCCAAAACAAAAGCTTGGCTATGAGAACTGAATTAAGTAATTGGGCAAGCGATCATTTCTATTGAGAAGTTTGGTCATGATTATTAAACACTTAAGAAATGCTAAAAAAAGCTGATAATGAAACTGTTAGTTGTAGAAAGTATAATCTTGGCTATAATGAAGAATTTTATGAAATTTCAACTCATTTAGACGAGTGATAACAATTTGAAAGTGACGTCAACTTGTAAATGTTTTAAGATGACCCTGACAGTTCTGCGGCACCAGTAACCGGCAATTTTTTCGCCTACACCTAGCTCATTCGGTCAAGTATTCGTCATACATCCTTTTCATAACAAACAAAGGAATGAAAGCCGGACATAGCAAGATGTATTGCGAAAGACAATGTGCACGTAGTGAAAAGAATAATAAAATCTTTCATTAAGCTGTCGTTTAACTTCCGCTGTCAAGTCAACTCTTGCGCATTTGTAAGTAAGTTTAGTATTCAACAAACAGCAATTATTGTCACATGGTTAGTAGAATTTACTAAAAACTCTCTTGAGAACTAATTGTGGACTAACTTTATTTAGCTAGCGCCACCTATCAGTTGCAGCGATACCGTCTGCACCATCTACAACTTGCCTTCGCCTTCGATCGATACTATTATTGTTTATATATTGTATCAGAACGAACGATGCCCCACCAATTAGTTGCCACGCGATCACACAGATGTCGTTGAATAAGATTTTCATTTTGTTTTGAAACTTGATACTGTCGCGTTGTACCACTTGGCATCCCACGTGTGGTTACATCATTTATAACTAATGACCTTGGCTGCTTAGAAATAAATAGTTCTTATGTATAGGGTAATGAGGTCGTTTATAATAAACAATAAGCAAAGGAAAAACCACTAGAGCGCAATAATGCTACTGTAACACCTAAAACTAACTTAAGACGTAATACAATTCGTTAAGAATACCATTAAATTAATCATCGAAGTTGCATAAGTTTCTCAAGTAAACTTGCAAGTTTGATGAAAAAAGAAAACTTTACCTTTCCGCCTCTTCCATTTCCGTGACTTTTTTCTACGCTTCCGAGTTTTTCTCCTCTTCGGTTCAAAGTGTTCTATTTCACAATTACTGTAAGCACTTTTTGCCACTTCAATTATTTTGCCAGCCAAACACAGCACCAAGCCGATCATTTTGTACACTTTAGACTAGTTTATCTTTATCCACTACCTATACTAAACGTTATCTTAGGGGCACTGTTTTTTTCTTTCTTTTGTTAATCTTCAATTCATGCACAAGTTGTTTATTACTTTGTCGACCGCTGTTGTTGTTTTTTAAAACAACTTTTGGTTTTATTTTATATACGGTTTTTGTTGAATAACACATAACCTTTGCTACTCGCGTCCTCAGCACTTCACTAATGTTGATAGTTCTTGAATGCTCTCCAGGTTTATCTTCTGTGTGGGAGTTAAACGTTTTATCGAGAGGTTATCACTGTTCTTCAGTGACAAGACACGAACATATGACAGCTTGGTCGCATCTCGCGGCTCTACGGGAGCCTTGGCGTGATTTCTATATAAGGCTAAAAATACACGCCACACACGTTCAATCATTTTTAATGTGTTGTCGCCGAGTGCACTCCAGTTTGTTGTTTTTAGAAAATAATTTTCCTAACTCTAGTTATTTTCCAAAGATCCGATATATTTCCAAGTTTACGGAGTTTTTGAGACTTTTATTGCAGTACATCAAAACTACTACTTGTTGTATCGAAGGATTATTGTGAAATGCTGCTATGCACCAGGGTGTCGTGGCGTAGCGGTAATCACTGCACACTGTACAGCTACGTGCTTTCTATTCAGATGTGCTTTGCGTATTCAATTACAATAAACATTGATACAACGGCGTCAGCATGTAATTAATATAAGTATTAAAACGATAACATCGGTTACAGCAGACAACCTATTAGCAAAAAGCTTTCTAACGACTCTAGGGTATTTTAAAACGACTTTAGCTAAAACAGTTTGGTAGCTTTTTTAAAGCTTTATAAAAAAAAATATGGAGTCTGCTCTGAGATTTTTCGCACCACAAGCTTTACTTTTTCATACTCAACTTTTGCTTACGTGGTTGACCGAACTGTTTGGACTACATTACCTGCTTAGCAAAAATATCCCTCTTCATTTTCACGAAAAAGGTAGGTTTTACCTACAGAAAGGAACTAACATACAAAACAAGAAAACAGATGCTCATCCGGTTTGTGAAAATGGAACAAACAAACTTTTCTACGTATAATTGGAGCAGACCAAGTAGACCAACACTGTATTGCAGAAAGGAGTTGCTCCTATTACCCATTGATGTTATTTCAGTTCTCATAACAAACTTCACATGGTTTGCTGGTTGATGTTCCAGATGATATCTTATCGTCATGAAAAACACTTCATTTAAACGTTCTAGCTTGTAACTAAGGCCTTCAGACTTCAGTGCTCACTATAAAGATTTATGCTACAGAGAAGAGCAATTAACTACGTTCAACTAGGCATTACGTCATTACTTGAAGTCTGAACCACTCAAGCAAAGCTCTACGCGAGTAAATTAATATTTGTAAACCAAATAATTGCCGGGACGTCTACAAATATTGAACAAGACAGAGTTATCAACTGAATTCTAATTGAGGATAACTCGATTAAAATCACAAACCGTGGTTATTTTCTCCGCAGATCAATTCGCTCTGATTCCCGAAGTACCTAATTACATCGCTTTTGCATTAAAGTCACCGCGAAATAAATGGGTGGATTCAGTTACGCTGAAATTGTGGACCCATTTCACTCTGTTGGGTAAAAAAATTGGCATTCTAATTTAGAAAATGACGTAGGTACCTATTTATATTTTGAGTTAGTAGGAATGCAAATTGTACGTTTGTCGAGAGAAAAAGAAAAGAATTTACGTTTGAAATACAAAAATGGAAAGTATTCGAAAGTATTTTGAATTTTTTGATGGAAGAGTTGGTTGATAATTTTGGAATAAGAATAGGTAATGTGTTGCTATTTAGAATAATTTCGTTAATCCATACGTTACGTTAATATTTGATATAGATATGTTCATATAAGTCATAAGAAATTACGTTAGCAAATAAAGAAGTAACAGTCCGTTTTCTGCATTCTACGTGGCAGTTAATCATTACAGTTCCAACAGGCTCAAAATTCCAAAAGGAAGTCGTTCATTTGGTAACTAAAAGACGAACATTTTGGACTCAACATATAATTACAATAGCAAGAAATCTACCCACTCAAGATACAAATATGTCATCAGATACATTACGTACATGCACGAGTCATCATACAAAATTGTCCAAAACATTCTCATCGTTATTAAAGTAAACAAAAGCATGAATGTACCCACTAATTTCTAGTACACAAAGTAATTTTAGAAAAAACAAAAAAATTACGTAAAACGCGCAATTCTGACCACGTTTCATGGCGACGCGGAAATGGTCGTCGTGACATCCGCTCTGGATATGCCATCGTCATTTAAAGCAGATTTGAAACTGATTAAAATAATAATGAGTAAGTAAGGTTTTAACTCTTGTTACTCGTTAATTAAATATCTGCGTAATACCTACAAACTTAAATGATTCACGCTGTTACCCACTATAATAGGTGTAACATGTTCCCCAAGATACAGTCCCCAAGAAAGAGCCTCTGCCTAGTTTGGGGACCACTGTTTTTTACTAGAAACGCGTACCACTAAATGATATCGATTTTTTATACTAAGTATGTTAACCTAATTATAAGGAACCTTTGTATCAATGGTTAATAAACTTTCCTTTAATTACTTACTTACATAAGGAAGCCGAAAGTTATATGTCCTTCTCATCATTGTATTTTTTTTTGTTCTGAGCCATACCTGAACCATCGAGTTCTGGACATATTGAAAGTCAAAGTTTTTTTTTACGAAAAGATGTATTGAATGTTATAACTAATCTTTAAATAGGGTCCACGACAGCACTGTCGCATGGTCCCATAAGCACAAAGTTTTGCCTGCGTTAGGTACATTCCACGCTAACTTGAATAGTAATTTTTCACAGCAAAAATAGAAATTGTTTCCCACGAATAGTTTTTGCTCGAACTTATATATATGTATACTGAATTAATGCTGTGGACATGCGTTCTTTGCGAAGTATGTGTGGTTTAAATTTGAACGATAGAGTGAGGAATGAAGTTATACGAGAACGTTGCGGATTAAAAGAGGATGTAGTGACAAAGGTTGAAAGAGTATGCTTAGACGGTTCGGTCATGTTGAGAGGATGAGTGAAAGGTGACTTACATAAGGGATTTATATGGCAGATGTAAGTAGCAACGCTAGGAGAGGACGCCCTAGAAAGACCTGCCTGACCTTATTGGTGAGGTTCTTCAGAAAGATCGGGTGCGCAGTACTCGTAACCTGCGTGCTTGTATGGCCAGATATAGGAACGTGGACGAGGCGAAAGAAGTATGTAAGGATCGTAGCAGGTGGCGTTCTGTGGTTTCTGCCTACCCCCATGAGAAAAAGGCGTGAGTTTATATATGTATGTATGTATGTTATATAGACATAGTTTGATGGGCTGTATGCGGAGTTACCGGCTCTGTAATGTGTATTTTTACACCCTGTATTACGTGAATATTCTTTTTTTTTTTCATATCAATCATACATTTAATTTTTTTCATTTCATTTATACAACTTGGGCTCTTGGACTTGAACGTTGAAAAGAATGTACGTAACATGAAAAAAGGCTTTTGGGCAAACGGTTTGGTTCGTTCTATTGCTTTCCATCAAGCGAGATTGAGGTCAGGAGCGATTTCATTAGAAAATAATTCTGTGGAAAATCGAGTTCTCTATTGAACATTTTTTCCGTGAAGGCTGAATATTTTCCTTTTAGGTTATGACTACACTATAGTAATATACTGTTGGTGCGGTAAGCCGCACTATATACAGGCCACGCACATATAGCGTGAAACAGAAAAGTCAGTTCATAAATCTGTTCCTAAATATGACACTGGTTATTGTTATAGGGAAGGGTTATTGGAAAAGGAAAGTCGAAAATAATATTTTGAGAGTATTTGCCCAACTAAGGAACACCATGAGTCATCAATGGCCGAAAGTAAATAAGTAAACCTAATGTACAGTACATATGTGATAGGTATAACTAAATATGGAAAAATACTGTGTGCCTATTAGAACAATACACTAAACTGTTGATGGAACTGTGTATTAGCTATTCATGTTTGCCTAGTACTTGCCCTTTGAATAAAACATCACACTCCTATTAGCGCATTTAGAATATTGTTCAAGGCTTGTGTGTACTTATTCTAATTAGAGAATTAAATTGTGACTTACCCAGCATCCTATTGACGTCTCCCCTTTCAGTCATAGTCGTCGTCCACGTCTTTCATGGCTTCGAAACTGTAAGTAGAAAATATTTTAAGGTTACGCACTTAAAAATAATTTAATTTGTTTTTGTTACAAAAGTAAAAATGTACAGGGGATTCATAGGCGAGAAATGTACAATTTATCAAGAAGAACAGCAGACACGCTTATTAAAATTCCACAATTTAAACAGCGTTTAAATTCCATACAATTTTTACCTTAGTATCGAACTGCGTTCACCCCTTATAGCACAGTGTATAAGCACAACAATTAACTACCACTGACACCAAACAAAACAATATAAACTCACTATTTAACAGTATACTACATCAACTTCATTTATACTATGCAATAATAACCACATTTTCACTTAAAACTTAATATTTTCGAGAAAATAGAAGGAAATGTTGTAAAGATTTTTCAGATTGCGATAGAGCCATGTCGCTGAGGGTTGGAAGGCGAATCTCACGAAAATGCACGAACTTCTACGATGGTACCCGAATGCAAATATTGTACAGGGAAGAATCTGAGCGGCAGTGACCCCTTTAAAAATGATAATTTAAAAAAAAACACCTAATGAATTCACAGGCCGTCATAA
The DNA here is from genome assembly GCA_947462355.1 of Caradrina kadenii. Classification (NCBI taxonomy): domain Eukaryota; kingdom Metazoa; phylum Arthropoda; class Insecta; order Lepidoptera; family Noctuidae; genus Caradrina; species Caradrina kadenii. Next base: position 8,327,038 of record OX381683.1, on the reverse strand, counting down.
AAATTAAAGAAATTCCTTCATAATCTATGATATCTATTTATTTATAACGTTACAAAATACTAAGATTATTAGAAGTATAAAAACGTTTTTGCACGGGTTAGCTCAGTTCGTGCCTGCATGGAACGGCAACTACCGCCCTGCAGAGAGGTCGTCGCCGCTTCGCCATATTTTTCACGCATGCGCCATGGCACCCCTAGGGGTAATCACTAAATACGATATTACGTATTAAGAGTGCTGCCAGTTAGAAAATTCAGCTTTACAAATTTATAAGAGTATTTTGTAAATTTAAGAATTAATCGTGTTTTATAATTGTTTGATAATAGAATTTAAAAATGTTGTTATTTTCTGTTGTGCCACAATCTTATGACGTATGTTCATGGCGCATTGACAGCAGTTCTCGCAGGTAGAAGATCGATAAGGTGACGTCACACCATTGAGAAGCCAGCTATAATATGGCAGTGCACTTTAGCTACGGAAATAGGCGAGTAATGGCTAAAAATAAGTATCTACAATTTCATTTTCGTTTGGCTCTTCTCTTAGGGACATAATTTTAATATGAAAACCTCAACAACATTCTTATGATTATCAAAATTGTTTTCGCTGAGTACTTATTACTTACCTACTTGTTAATATTAAGTAGGTGACTTGCGATTACTAGCATTTTAGAGTAGCAAACAGTTTGTACAGTTTTTAATTTCAGTCAATTTTGGACATGTATTTAGAATACTAGCTTCTGCCCGCAACTTCGTCCGCGCCAAATTTTATATAATATCCCACGAGAACCGTACATTTTTCCGGGATTCAAAATATCCTATGTGTTATTCCACACTACCTTCTATCTCAGTGCCAAATTTAATTTAGATCCTGCTGTTTAAGCGTGAAAGAGTAACAATCATCCATCCATCCATATGTCCATCCATCTATCCATCAATATATCCATCCTCACAAAATTTTGCATTTATAAAATTAGTAGGATTCTGTCTAGTTAGTGCTCCTCACTGTTCCAGCACTCCAAAAGAACACCTAAAACTGAGAATAAAATGTTTCTGTGTAGGCGTCTAATAATGCTCGATACTCAAGCAAGTTTACGTCTAATGAATGCGCATAAACACTCCATCAAGGTCAGCCAGACTCCAAATAAGGATTTCATCGGCATTCAATCAAGTACAATCAACAGCTACGGGTCTGGGAATCCAAACAATTGGCCCGGGAGGACTGAACCTTGTAGAAGACATGTTTGATATACCTACGTACTATTAAAAGAAGTCATACGTAGACGGAGGCCTGTTTTCAACACGCCTTATTTTTTTATTATCTTGACAAAATGTTGACTTACAGCAATGATTCAGTTGTTTATTAAGTAGGTGCCTACAATTACGAGAATATCTCTTGCTAACACACGATTCTAGATCAACAATTCAATCGATAACGATATTCCAATATTTAAGTAATTCGTAATTTATGATGCAAGATTTATTACCTGTAGATGATTTGAAAATGCTGAAAAATTAATGCTGTATTTATTTATAAACATTTTCTACGATTGATAAGCTTACTCGTTAGTTCGTCGTTTTTATAGGTCATGAGTTTTTCACGTCACATTAGGTGTCACAGTCAGGTTGACGACGGTGTGACACCCGCTTTATAATTCCGCCCGAATCATGTTCCAGATTCTTGTTCTGATGTCAATCAATCTTTAACATCTACTGGTAACGACTAGTAACTAAAATAATCTCTTATCGTAACCAAAGATTTTGTAGCTAGTTTTTAAGTGAATGTTGTGGTTTCCTGTAATTGGAGGAGCACAGAAACATGTTCCTATTTCTCTTTCGTAAACATGTAATTTGTGTAACCTCTGTTAGAAATTCAAATAAATAAACAACAAATAATATGTAGGTAAAAAGGTATCTAAGATTGTCTAACCCAATAAATTTTGGTCTAATTAATATCTAATCTATCAATTAATTTTAGGTCTGACTAAAATCGACCTGCTTTATCTTGGACGTCTTGGAACATGTTGTTCAAACATTATTCTGAGAACAAGGGATACCTACAAATTAATGCCCAGGCGATTTTATTGGGCTTTTGATTAGATTACTGAAGTTAGAGCAGACATTGTAATAGATACTTACATGCGTAAAAATGATAAAGAAATGATTAAAATGAAAAATTGTTAGTGGTCATAATCAAAGCAGGTTTGCATTTCACTTAATAGTACATTTTGTTTGATCAAATATTTAGGCCATGCCCCTGTCTTGTCAGCAAATTTATGGATACTTTAAAAAAAAAATATGGTCCAGGCTTATCCTCGGAATGCATGATGAACAGGCTTCCTTTTTACAATCCAAAATGTTTTGTAATAAAAGAATTACAGTTCAAAATGGCTACTAATTTGCCTTTGTTTAAATGGAAATAGTTGATATTAAAAATAACATACTCATCCACCCAAAGAGAAGCTTGTTATTGCACCAAGAAATTGCAATAACAAGTGAATGCACAGTGACTTGCCGTTGTTGTTTTCACGATTGAATATTTAATTGTTCAACACACTAACTCACTTATTTATGATACACATAAATATAAACTCTTTCTGTAAACTTTTATAAACAAAATATGTACCGTGTTTAACAACGAACAATTCCGACCAACTGAATGATTAAGGTCGTTTTGTAAAGACTTTGAAATAACTATACTTTCAAAGTAAAATGTTTCGTAATACGATCTACTTAAAAGTGAATTTGCCATACACATTCGTTTCCGCCTGAAACGTAGGTGATTCCAAACTTGTTTAACCGAAACAGATAGCATTTAATTAACATCAACTAGAATTCGTTAATTCAACCGACTTTGTACATTCCCAATAATTGCATAATTTTTTCCATTGTGAGTCTCATAATACCTAGTTTAAATGACTCATGTTTTAGTTTTCATGACTGTATATTATATACATATTGTACCTATATTGTCAACATTTAGGATGCAATTCTATTGTGATAGGTTTATTTGGTATCCTTTATTTATGTATCTATTTACATATGTATTAAATATTTGTATAAAAATAAAAAAAAATAAAAAATTAATTGGTATTTCTTTTATAGTATAAGCAATATTTAGGATGCAGTTCTAATGAGATAGGTTCATTTGGTATCCTTGATTTATCCATTTACATTTTATTTATAAATTGTTTAAAAATAAAAACATAAAAAATATTTATTGTTATATTATTATAGTCTAATATAATTAGGTTAGCGAAAGCAGAATAGCATATTACTTTTCAGGTCTTAATATAACTGAAAGCAAAACCTTCAAATAACTACACACTGAGTACTTTAAGTACACTAATTTTCCAACCTCATAGATAAGTTCTATGTAATAAGCGATAAAAAGATTAACACACTAAATCGGGTGCACTTGGATTCATGCCACTTGAAATGGAAAACACCAAACTTAAAGCTGTTGTTTTTCTTGATTGACCTAGATCGTTTGCTTACGTTTTCGAGCACCTAGCGGAATTGACCTCCGCTCTACAATAATGAGTAGTAATTGCACACGTAATGATCGCGTAACCGTCGGAGGAACGCGTGCCGACCGCCGAGCGAGATTCTCAACTGTTTTATTTTAAAGCTGGCTCCGCACACTTTGGCCGTGAAAAATATTGCAAAGGTGTAGTAGCCCAGTGCAAAATTGATGAGCAATAGACAATGTCGTTCATTGACTGTGAAACACGAGCGCTGTCTCGTGCATTATTAATTGCCAAAGCTATTTATTTTTTTGAACAATCGAAGCATGAAATCTTTTTACACGGTACGTCTCCATTTGAGGTCGTTGGTAAATGTTAATGGTAACCTCTTTACAGAATATACAATATAGCAGAGGCGCTTGATTGCGCCCTGAACTCATGACACATTTACTAATAACGCCTTAAAACCTTATCTGTAGATCATATCTAAAGCTAGAACAAACAAGAAAATGGTACGTATCTTTATCTAATTATGCAAGTAACAAACTGTGCTTGTACTTTCAATTAACGAAGTTGCGTATGTGGAGTCTATCACGTAGATCACGAAAATCATGACATAAGGAAAGATACGAAAGATTATTTATATATAATTGCGAATCATCGTATATCGTGTGCCGATATACAATGACTTCATTAGGGCATGCACGTGGTTGCCGATCATTTTGACTGTTCGAACCTTGGACTAATTTTACAAATAAAGTAATCAGACTGAGAGGACGTTCGTGAAATAGATAGACGTCTGATAAGTTAGGATAAATAATTATTTCTACAAGAAAATAAGCAATAATAAATTTTAAGATTTATTAATATTTTTATTTTTAATATTAAAGTATCTACTTAGATGACTACCAATATTTTTACTTGACAACAGAACTTTTAATTCGTTTATCTTTCATTCAATTATCTTTATATTATGGTTATTCCAAAAATTGAAACACAAAACGAAATAAAATACATCAGATTTTAACACGGTAGTCAGCATTGAAATGCAGAATAATAGATACACTACCTGTATCAGTTATAACATAGTTTTAACGTTATCGTAACCCTATTGGTATCAGTGAGTGCGTCGGCCAATTGCTGTAATCGAACCAATTTGGTCTGAAACCGCACCGGTTACCCGCGCCGGTCGGTACCCTCATCCAGTTAAACGCGCATTGTGTATTTACAATAATGCATCGTATTCAGTTCAGAAAGTTATCTTTCTATTTGGCTAGGCACTTTGTTTCGAATTTGCAAACAGACAGCTATCTTATCGGCTCATATTAGCAGGAGTTGTAGATGGGCACACGCGTCGGTGACCGTGAGCTAAAACTGTACTAATGTGTACCTCTCATATGTGTTTGTGATCTCAGTGACTTTTGTTTAGATCGTTATTGCAAGAAAGTATAGTGACAATGAATGAAGGCACGGTTGATATCCAAAGTGAATTGGAGAAATTAAGGTTTTTATTTTATTTTAATTGTAATGTGTGTATCATTTATCTTTATGTTAAAATCATTCGGTCAGCGTCGTGTTTAATTAGTATTTTTGACTCTGCTCCTCTTTGATTTAATTATGCCAATTGATATTTGCATTGGTTTTTTCTACCTTAACAAAAAGTGTGGGCAAAGTTAACCTTTTTACTTTTCTGTAAAATTATTTTAAAACATATTTCATTGTTTCGTATTGCATACATAATGATAGAACAGCATACCGTATGTTATTCAGCACGAGTCGTTATAGGCCACCACATTACCATGCATCAACATACCACTAATTAATTTCACTTATGGACTAAGTACTTGCATTAGAAAGTGTTACAAAATTCACGTCGCTAATTTATATGCAGTGGACATAACTTGAATCATTTCTCTTTGAATAGAGGGCCACCTGAAGAAACAGATGAAGATGCTTATGCAGCAGCATGTGGAGAACAACAAACAAAGAAACAAAAGTATGGCATCCTACTCGAGCCAGCCCTCGTGGGTGCCATGATAGCTATCAATCTAGGTCAAACCTCGCTACAGAACTTCTATTTGCAAACAGCCTGCACTATTGATCTAGGGGTGGATATAAGTGTTTGCGAAAAAGGAGAGATGGAGGTAATCATTATAAACCATTTATTTTCACTTTTAACTTTCACTATTCTGTGATATTTAATTATCTCTTACGTCTCTTATCATTCTCAGATGGATATCAATATTTTGATATCGTTACCTAGGTACCCGTTGTTCCAAACTTCTGTGTGATGAAGCTAGCATCAGTTATTATCTAGGTGGCGGCGCCATGCTTCCAAAATAATACTATTCTTCAATATTTCAGTATCTGATTATAACATTGATACTCTGGCTAGGATAGATTTTACTGACACGACGACCGTGAATTTTATCAGACCTTTGATAAACCAAGCGTATCTCGTATTTTTACAAATGTCAATATTACACATGTACAGAAACTATCGTTGTTACATTCAATGAAGGTTTGTGTGCTAGGGCATGAAAAGTCATGTATGAAGAGTTCTTCGTTGAAATGGAAATTGGTTACCATAGTGATGTTGGTTAATAGGGAACTAGGGAGCGTTTTGAGTTCGAATGTAAGTAGGAAAAAACCAAAGAAACTTAAGGACTGTATAAAAGATAATATGATTACAAAGGGGACGAATATAGAGATGGTGGCAGATAAAGATATGGAAAGGAAAAAGACGTGCTGTACGGATCCCTAATGCTTAAGATAAGGAAGATGACGTACAATGTACCAGAACCCTAAATAAATACAAGGATGTTTGTGATGAGGCCATTAAAGAAATTACAAGACAAAACAAAGTACCTAACCTTTACGACTTCAATACCGATACATTGTTTTGTAAACAAATAGCATAGAATTAATAACTGCCAACCAGCAGTAGTGAGTAATTATCTCAACAAGGCGTAGCACTAAAGGCAATATCTATAAGTGACCTATGACCTGTCCAGCTTATCCTATGTTTAACATTCAATTTAAACACTTAGCACTGTTAGACCACATATAATTATGTGTGATAGTTGAAATTGATATTGGAAGGAACTCTACTTAGGACAGACAGCCTAATAAGGTCCAATATAGTTTTAGTTGACTAAACTGGTTTGAGTGCAGTTGAACTATGATAGATTAAACAGCTTTTCTTGTATCGGATGTTTTGTTATATTTGTCCAAAAAATGCCAGTCTCTTTATGACCACTACAAGGCAAAGGCCTCTTTCCATAGAAAGAAGGTCCGAAGATTGATCACTACGCTCTATAGAGTGTCTTGGACATCTATGACCTCTTTCCAGGTTTCTTTACGATTATTTTACTATTGTACCATACGTTCAATTATATCTGTTGTAATTGTGTTACTAAGAACTTTCAAAAACCTTTATTCATGAGCATGACCCTCTCAAAGGCATGTTATCCTAAAGATATGACAATGACGTATTTGTAACAGACTGCCCTTATTTGCTTGTTATTATTTACGTTAGCAACAATAGATTTTATCTGTGTTTGGGTTATTAAATTCATGATTTTATACAATAGTCCCAACGAGACTGTCTACTACTACTATACTCTCTTGCCTTTTTGGGCCATTTCGAAACTATTTTCTATTTAGCTGCTCTATTGTTATCATGTGTTCTTGTTGTGAAACCTACCTGTGAAACCTACTTCGGCTTTTGAAAGTAGAAGAGCCAAATGGGGGATGTTAAACAAAGACGCTTTTCAGGTTTTCCAATTTTTGGAGCTCTTATTACGTTGACAGTAAATTTTTCTATATAGAATCATCTTCAATATCAGGTACTTAGCCTCAAAAACACTTTATACATCATTATTTATTATCATCATACATTATTTTTGCCATCTATACATTTCAACCCAGCTAATTACTATTTTTTCGATTTCAGGCAGAAAGTCAAATAGTAGTATCAGGAGTGAATGTCAGTCGGAGTTTCATTGGATCTCTCATATCTACCGTGGTCTTGCTTTTCGTGGGTCCATGGAGCGATTGCAGTGGACGTCGGAAACCACTGCTTATACTGCCGCTAGTCGGCATGAGCGTGATGACAACGGGAGTGTTACTTATGTTACTGTTTCCTGGGGCATCGACCACACAAGTGCTGTATGCTGTACAGCTTCCTATGTCTTTAGGCGGGAATTTCGGATTACTATTAGCAGCTGCATTCAGTCATATAGGCGATGTAAGTAAAAACGTAAAACTGATATTTTAATCAGATAACCCAAAAGCTTAATTCTGAAAAGTGTTATTTAAAACATTTTACTTTTACATGGAGATAATTAATTAAAGATTTTAGTTGGTGGAAACGATCTCTTTTGCATTACAAATATGTAAATGGAAACTATAGTTTCTATTGGGACTATGACTGCGCTTCGAAAACGCGCCTTTTGGAAAGGACAACTAGATCTTTCATATAAATTTTCAGCTTTTAGTATTCTAATAGGAATAAAAAATATCTGCTCGAAACTTTGGTAGGCACAATACGCTAAATACAGTAGTTCATAGGCGTAGATAGACGAGTTTAGTTATTCAACAGTAAAACTTTCATGGAGCATACAAGTACTGTTTGTAATAAGATTATGATTATTTAGACGATTGTAAATACTATAAAACGGTGGCCGTCACTGCAGTAAAACTTCTGTGAGCGCGACACATGATCATAATCATTGTCGAATCATCCGCGATGCTCCAAAATGAAAAATAATTCGATGGGAAAGATGTACCTACATGACTTGTAATCATTGGCTATTAAAATTTTCATACAACGCAATTTGCCGTAGATTTAGTTCCCACAGTTCAATATAGGGTTAATTATAATTTGAATAGGTATTACGTAACTTTACTTGCGGTTGTGGTCCACTTTCTGTAATGAATCTGATGTCTAACTAAAGCATGCAGTGATTGCAAAAAGCCTCTAGTGCTACAGATGTAGGTTCTTTACCAAGTTAAAGTATGATAACGTACTCTTTATTATCTTGGGATTTACCAGTACCATGATGAATCATGAATCCTTATAAAACCGAGTGTCGAAATCCTTGCAGGTATGCTTCGCGACTGGACGTGACGTCACCCGCACCATGGGCACCCACCGGGCCGCCATACAAATAGCACACGTGGTTGGCGCAGTGGGCGGCCCCCTGCTTTACCGCTACTTCGGATTCTTCGGTGTGTTTCCACTTGTTTTATTTCTACAGGTATATAAATTCGTTATACTTCTTTTGCGTCCTTTTTTAACATCACGCCTGTATTCCCCGAAAGGTTAGGCAGAGAGGTGTACCAATGTACACCCACTGTTGGCCGATGTTTAGGTCCCAAGTAATAGGGGGCGAGTCTATTGCCATTAACCGGGCACAAATCCTAACTTCGAGCTGCTACTGAGAATTTCATTGAAAAAGCAAATAACACTTTTTGCTCGACCTAGGAATCGAACCCCAGACCTCTAGCGTCGCGCTTAGGACCACTAGGCTAACGAGGCAGTCCCTTTCTATAACATTGCTATAACTAAGTAGGGACCAGCACCAATATAATAGACTAGCTTCGCCGCGTGTGGTATTAGTACTTCTTCTATTTCACTAAAATTATAACCTATCTATTTTTCCTGATGTATGCTGTAGCTATCCTGTATGCTGTAGCTGTTCCTGATGTAGCTAAGATATTTTACTGTAAATTTTCATCAAAATGTGTTCAGTAATTTTATGTGCACATCCATCTTCCCAAATTTCGCGTTTATAAATAAAAAAGGAATCAAACCAGAAAAAATAAATCTATTTCACTAAACCCTATAGTCATTGACTAGACGCTCTAAATACAATCAAATATCCTTTTGGCAACCGTTCGGGTAAACGTGAACGGCCATGTTTTCGTAAGGCAAAACGTGAAAAAATCGAAAAAAAAACACTGAACGGCAAGTTATCTTTCATTTAGCTTTGCATGCTTTCGCGACTAGCACCGCAAGCTAAACTGCCGGGTCGATATTGTTGAACGAAAATATTTTCCTTGCATTTATACCAGCCAGTGTGTGATTAAACTAGAAGCTAGGAATACATACTTATATTCTTTAGGACTCATTGCTTCATTTGTTCTACGTTCAAAGTGCCTTTTAATGGCCTAATTGAAATAAATGATTTGACTTTGACTTCGAATGACTACTGACAAAAAATGTAAGCAAGAACTATATCGGTCTTTCCGGTGACCAAATTTCACTAAGGTATATGCTGGATTCCTATTAACGGACCATTCGCGTACCTAATAGTCGTAACTTTATGAAATATTTAACCACATGGTAACTTTTATGAAAAAAAAAACATATATATATACCATCACGCCTGTATTCCCCGAAGGGTTAGGCAGAGGTGTAACAATGTACACCCACAGTTCGCCGGTATATTTAGGTCCCATGTAATAGGGGGCGAGCCTATTGCCATTAACCGGGCACAAATCCTAACTCCGAGCTGCTACTGAGAATTTCATAGAAAAACCCAATAACACTTTTTGCTCGACCTGGGAATCGAACCCAAGACCTCTAGCGTAGCAGTCGCGCTTAGGACCACTAGGCTACCGAGGCAGTTCAAAAAAACAACATATTTTACTTTTAAACGATAGGGCTCACTAAAACACATTCCAAGCAAATGATTTAAGTAACTCATACATTGTGGTCCACATCCTTTTGAAATGTCATGCATGAGGTAGCAGGTTCGAAACCGAGCAAATACAGTGTGACTTTTTTTACAATTCATATATTATGTACTTTCTAAGTTTGTCTTGGACATCACCGGACTTACAATATAAATCTGAAATCGTTAATCCGCCTTGTGAAACGTGATAACTAATGCTCGGGTCATCTATGTATATATAAGAGAGCCTTTGCCCTGAAGTGGGACATAGGCGGGTAATCTTTTTTACATTTTAAAAAGGCATAAAAACTAAAACCTATAATCATAATGTTCCAGCTATCATCCCTGGTGTACGTGATCTTCGCAGTGAAAGACGTCAATGTGAATAGAGAGAACAAAGTGTCGGTGTGCAACTGGAAACTGCCTTTCAACGCGGTGCATTGTTTGATAAAGCCGCGGGAAGGTCGCAAGAGGATGATCATATTCCTTATGTTGGTCGTCACGCTCGGCGATAGGATGTTGCTATCTGGTTTGTATGGACCTTTATTATCAGCTAATGTGTTTAGGACACTTGGGTTCTAGTTAAGAAAATACTGGTGTAAATTATGGATATGTAGCAACATTTGTGAGTTAGGTAAGAATGTTTTAATTAAATAAGGAATTTATACATTGAGACACTTTGAGAGAAATACATTGTTCTAGTCGCTCCATCAAAGGTAAACTAGTACCTAATACCAATGAATTACGTACTATACAACTTTAAAGCTTCAACCTGAAAATGGGTTATTGTGCTCATCATTATGAATATGTTTTACCTTGAGACTAATCCTGAAATCGCGAGAAACTAAAATATTTCTGTTCGGATAACTCGACAAAATGCATAGATTATCTGATTTTGTTTAAAATTTGTTAATAACGTTGTGTACAAAGACCCGTTTTCAGGTTTATATTTAACAATAACTAAGCTTGTATAAGTTGTATAAACGTGTAGAAAAAGTTTCTGTGTAAGGGATATTTGCACATGGTGATTTATTGTTTTGGTCTAGTCCTGTGGGACAAAAGCTTACTATGTCGATAACGAGTCCTATCTGCGTGTATTTAGTTCTAAAAAATGTCAATAGAGGGCATTTCAACACGGTTAGATAAAAGTAGCGTAGGAATTTTTATGTCTACGCTTGCCCGCACTGTCACTCTTCAGATATTAGTTCGAAATGATAATACTAGATGGCGTTGACCACAATGAAAAAGAATATTGCAACTATAATTAAACTTTATGAAAGTTAACTAAATATTATGTAGGTATTAATAACATTAACATCACCACTTGTAACGCTTAAATAGTGGTATATCATTACAATAATTCTGAACACAAATATTACATATCTAAATTCTTTGCTAGTGTAAACTTCAAGCATCCTATTAACTAAGAGGAGTTAAGACTCCTACAACTCTTTACTGGGATTTAAAAGATTCGATTTTTACTCGTTGTCATTATCGCTGTATCATCATATCAGCCGTTGGACGTCTACTGCTGGACATAGGCCTCCCCTATAGATTTACAAAAAGACCTATTGGAACTACTTAATCGTAGCATAGCCAGGGTATCATACAACCTATTCAATTATGTATTTACTTTCATACAGTTAACAAAAGTTATTTTGTTACAGCCGAAGTGCTAATCGCCTACATGTACTACAGATACAAGTTTCACTGGAATGACGTGATGTTTGGATCCTACCTCGCATACAGAAATATTGTCAGTTTTATTGGTACGTATATGTCCATAGAAAAAGCAAATTGTTGCTGTGTAGACAAGACAATATTTGAAAAATACGGGATGTGAAAGAAATATCACATAGCTGTTTATTACGCTTAGGCTGCCTGTCCATTCTGTGATTTTTGCTCGAAGCGGAGCGAGCCGCCAGGCTGCGGAGTGGAGAAACGGTGAAATATTAACCAATAGGATTGCATTACTGGAGCGGAGCGAAGATTTTATACAATCCTATCGGTATATTTCTCCGTTTCTCCGCACCGCAATGGACAGGCAGCCTACTTCCCATCAAACTATGTAACATTGACCTTAACTTATTGATGGAAGAAACAATTTACATTTGGTGTGAAAAATCACTTATTTGTATGTTGATTAAACTTCTGTGTGTACATTAATGTTACTTTTCAGTATCGGTCACTGTTTATCCGGTTATTTACATCTCTTATCAGGAGACAGTAGATATCTCTGATTATTCATTGGTTTCAACTATATGTGAAATAAAGTAAAGTAGACCCCACATCACGTTCATTTAAACTTTAAAATTGCATTGTATTGTATATGGTGGTTGGTTGTCTATGGTGTCCCTATACATGCACTTTTGAGGACATTAAAACCGCCAGTGATGATACAATAAACGTGGTCGCATACATGTTCGGGCTTATCACTATAAAAAAAGATAAATATTGGAATTATTTAAACTATCGATTCTAAAAGAAGAAGAGATTTTACATATTTTAAATTGATCAACCAGCATCCTCAATATACCGAATTTGTATATAAATATCAACACTAAAAGTTAGCAAATTTAGAATAGTTACAGCAATTTAAAAAATATACCAGATTTTTAAATACTTTTTTCTTGTTGCAGGCACTTTACTAATCCTCTCTGTCCTAAAGCGTCGGTTACGGCTATCAGATGAAACAGTGGGCATGCTGAGCTGTAGCTCTTATATTCTTGCCACTTCGGGCCTTATTACTTCTACTACGACGTGGTGCGTGTTTATGTGTAAGTACCTTGTTATGTCTTATGAGTATTTAATTAGATGAATCCTCTGCTGCGCTGCTTGCCGTTGGTAAAGAAAAACATGACGCAATTTGAAGTGTTCCATTCATTCCAACTTAGTCAACCAAAAAATTTTACAATTTTATAAAACCAGATACATTATTATCTAGCAATAACAGTTCAATGTACAATACTTATGATTAGAATAGTTTTGATATTATTAAGAGCGATAAACAGCCAAAATCATTACGATTACTCCTACGACTACTCTAGCCTTTGACAATTTACTCAAGCTAAATTGATTTGGAGACGACTATATTATCAAAGGATGAATTTAAAAGGAAGACACGGTAGTGGATATCTAATTCTTGCTTCATCAAGGTTTAACTATAACAAAACTATCATTCAGACTTGGTATAACAGGGGTCCCAGTACCGAACCCTGTGGAACACCAGCCCAAAGTTATATTGTGTCAGTGGCTTTAGCGTCAGTGTTTCCGTCGTTTGTTTTATCTGTAAATGGTATAATAATATTGTTGTTAGTACTATGTAGGTATTTTTTTAAATGAAAACAAAAAGTAACTCGCCTAATAAACGCAAAATATTGAAGACTTCTTGCCCTTTGAAGCTGAAATTCAGCATATAGGTAGTCCATAGGTGGGATAAATGTCGACTAAGAACAGATATGACTTTGACTTCTATCATGCTAATATCTTAATAACAAGATTTTTGTTTTCATCTCATCTAAATACAAGCACAACTATTTTTATGGTGACTCAGTTGTCCTGATAAAATAAACCCTCCTAAAAAGGGGGTTATCAGCTAGAGATAGATAAAAATGTAATAAATCATTGTTTGTGCTTTTTATTGTTTTTCGACTGTGATTTTATCATATTTTCCTTTTAATCATGACGACATGGCAATATAGGAAGGTGATAAATACATGACTGTTAATGTTTGAATTCGATTTCCGCCAATCCGCCTTAAGCAAGCGTGGTGATCAATGCTCGTGCCTTCTCTGTGTGAGAACAGGCCTTTGCCCTGCAGTGAGGCAATGTTATTACGTTAGTACATTATTTTTTATAATGTTTGAGAAACTGTTTGAGACTTATAAAATGATGAATGATGCCTGTATTTAGAAGAATGAGGCTATGTGTCCTTTCATGCTTTCTATAAACGTATAGTTTCTATTTTCTACTCAAATTAAACATTAATGTGGATATTAGTATTAATCATGATATTAGTATTAACCATAAACTCAATTTTCTAGATAAACGATTCTTTATAAGAAAGATGATATTCCGCAGTGCATGGACCAGGTGCACGCTGATTCTATACTATTCTTACATACATTTTTTAGTTTCAGAATAAACAAACAATCTCTTAATTTATTTATTTTTTGTGATTTGAGTAAGGTCGCCTTTGAGATCTTCGATCGTTCTAATCTCCAGTACTTCTACTACGTTATCCCTTAATGCTATAGGCTTTATTTTAATATCAAAATTCATTCGGGCAAAGTTGCATGCAAAAGCCAAAAAACAATAGTCACATGTCGCTCCACGTTTTTCATTATCAACTCCTAGATGTTTATACAAATTCATTTCTATACCAGATATCGTACTGGTTTTGCACTAATTTATTAATCCAACCAAAAATTACTACGAGACCTATAGGCTAATCATAATGATGGAACATTTTCTTTAAATGTAAAATATTGCGTGAAGTACCTAATTTACAAAATTACAAATATTATCTAGCTTGATTTGGCAATCATTATTTTATCTTATGATAATGTTCAGATATTGGACGGAAACATATGACGAATTCATATCACGAGTTAGTTATCTAACTTGTAAATGTCTAGATTTAGAATATCTTAGTGTCAAGAATGATGACTAAAGCTGTAAAGATTCCGCTGTGCTGAAGTGACAGACTAGAGGCTATGATCAGCAGTGCTACTTTGTAAAAATCTCCCTTCTATAATTAGCTCTCAATCCTTAGCATCAGGGAAAGATAACAGTTCACCTCAAGCGTACTTCACCTTAATACATCGAGATATTTTTTTAGACCGGCAGATTAGACCTTCTTTGGACTATTTGTGATAGTCACAAATACTTATTATAAAGTCCAGAGTCAATTTATTTAAATTAGATTATTTACTGGCACACTTGAGTGGAGCTAGTTGCTCACTCTGAAACGTAGCAAGGCCTCTATGGAGCAGAACGAGCAAGAAACTCCACGGACACTCTTTTTAATTAAGTTTTTATAAAATCCTAGTAACAACATATTAGTATAATAATACATCCTAGTAATAACAATATGAAAGACCCCAACAAATTCGAAGACCAATCTCTCTCTATCAGTAACAACCTATTGATAAATAACGACTCGTCAGGGATTCTGTTTTTATTGTATTTCTAAAATGTTATTGAAATGTGTTATTGTTACAGTGCCCTTGGTCGGTATAATCTCACAAGGCTCGCAGGTGGTACAAAGACCTATATTGAATAAGCAAATTCTACCTACTGAACAAGGTAAACTATATTCAATTTATTGTTGTTTTGATTTATATCTCTTTCCGGTTAGTTCCGGTTTTCTGTGTCCACCACTGTATGAATTAGAAGGCTAGATGGTTATTTGTTTATTTTTTTTTTATTAACATTACTCACTAAATAACATTAGTATATTAAGCTCAAAACTGTTGCTAAGAGAATTATACTTACTTATTTTATTTATTTTACTTACTGTTCCTTGCACCTACTATGTTTTGTCTCTGCATCACCCTAAGGTTGACTGGTAGAAAATGCCAAAGGCATTAAGTCCGCCTTTGTACAGTGTATTATTTACATTATGTGCAAAAAGTTTTAATAAATAAATAAATTATGGATCTATAACTTGTCAGAAATAAATGTTTTGATTTGATTAAATTAAAAGATATAAGGAATGAATTGTGGAAATTCCAGAATTAGCGTCAACCTGTCGTCATCAAATATAACGCTATAGTTTTAGCAATCATCATACATTATTTGTACGTTCACACAAATAATTATATTAACATGTAATTACAAGATAAGTGTAGGACGTTCGTTGTTATCTAACATCACGTATGTAATAACAAAGTAATAACTATGTAATAACTAATGTAAGATATCAATTAAAATCTCAAAGAGAATCTGTTTTCATTTTTAGGTAAAATCTACAGTGTGATGGGCGCTCTTGAATCAGCAATGCAGACGATATCTTCACCTCTATATTCCTTACTATACACAAAGACTGTTGCAAACATGCCAGATGCGTGGTTACTTCCCGGAATTACTTTAGCTTTCTTCCAACTATTATCTTACTTAATAACAAGGAAACTAGGCCAATCAACAGTTTTAAAAACCAATACTATGGATCTCGGTGATGCTGAAAAGAACTCGGAAAATAAAACACCGTTACAATCAAAAGACAACGTTAAATAACTAGAAATAAAGAAGTTATTAGAAAATATGTTATTATTTTGTAAACTAAAAAGTAACTTTTACTTAAGGAAAATACATTTTTTTAGAAAAAGTCGTGTTTGTTTTATTATTATCAAACCTTGGAAATCCAAATTGTTATAGAGAAATAATGCTCCGATCATACATTTCTGCCGCAAAATAATGTTGCTGTGTTTCGGTTTGAAGATTATGGGTGACGGCCGGTGTAATTACAGGCACATAAGACATTTCAACTTCATTTCTGGGCTGGTAACGCATCTGCAAGGCCTCTGATATTGCAGACATCATGTGGCCCCGTCGGCTTATTTGCAATACAATAAAATAAAAATGAAAAAATTAAGTAGGTACTTGCTACAATATGCTATCTAACTCTCGCCAAAATAAGGGAGCTATCATTGCTTTCCACTGATAAGTGATAATAATATTTTGTATCTGTTTATGATTACCTAATATCCTTATTATGAATGAAGAATGAATTCAGAGATTACATTCAAAGCATGAACCATTATAAGGTGCCTTGAGCAAGGAATTTCAATAAACTAAATACTTTTAAAAGTCGAAATCTTCCTCGTCATAACATAGTCAAGGATTAAGTAGATGTGGCAAATGAGAAGACCATGGGACCTGCACTGCAAATTCGTTTTATTAGACAGAATGGTTTATGTTGAGTTGAGCAAACAATGCTGTAAACACAGTAATACATATTTATCCCAAATTAGAAAAAAACTTAGACCTAAACACCGCTTGAAAATCAAGTCAGAAAACTTTATCGTGTTAGTGATATTGCTTCAAAGTAATACAACCAATTCATATACAAAAGGCACTGCCAGCATCACGTACAAGACGGGTTATTTTGACAACTTGTTTTAATCAACGCGAGATGAGAATCTACTTATCGTATTTTTAATGGTACTAACAAAAAAAAAAAACAAAAACGTCGCAAAATTACACCAATTAGTCGGAGCTTTATCAATCATTTTATCACTAAACATTTACGTACTTTCATATGACCCTTTCGTTTCGGCATTGCACCATTACACCACTATTCTACATATTCTATTATCTTAATTCAACAAGATAATGAATCACTGTTATCGTTAACTTGAAATCTGAATAGACGGGATCGCTATGATAATCTATTAGGTTAGGCGTTCGATTGATTGCATAATCTTCATCAAGACTGTGGTCTCTCGATTCTTTATTAATGATTGTCTATTATGAGACTTAGTTATTTCATAATTTCAATAAATACTGCTAATTTAGGATTCACGACGTAGCTAATATCGTAGTTTAGCTTCCAAAAAAATGTTTCTATAAACTTTCCATATAGTAATCAATTAGAGTGGTTATCAATAATGATTTTCAAATGTTTTATCGTTATCTTAATTCTAGAGCTGTTGTTGATAATAATAGGGGTAAGTTATCGCCTCGTTCAAGCACCGAATAAATTGTATAGGAAATATAATAAAGTAAATTCAGCTACCAATTCCATAATTTATTATTTATCGGACTCCTGAACCAAGAGATAATTTTTATTATAATAAGTCGGTGTTGTAAAAAGTACAAAACACTTTCCACTTCTCTTATTAAAGTCACTTAGGTTTAAAATGATTGAAGTACCTAAATAAAATTAGTGTCACGGACAACTTTTGAAATGCACATTTTATCACTAAGATAATCACAGCGATAAAATAATAAAATTAGACAGACTTTATTTATGAACACCTATTGCGCTTGTACACATCAGTCGTTTACGACGTAGGCTTAGGATGAGCTATAATAAGAAGTGATATAATGCCGATAAAAATAATAAAAACATAGCTAGGGGATTCAGTAGTTGCATTGCTAGAATCTAGAATCAAAGCCGTACCGCCCTGGATCAAAAAGATACAAATTTTACAAATAATTTTAAGTGATGACTGATGACAACGTAATTTCGAATATCAGGTGTCATTTTGGCAAAATGGTAGAGACCGATATCCGAAGCACAAAAACAAAGGGGCAGTCGTCGTGATTTGAGGCGATAGCATAGCTTTGACAAGTAATCCGATAAAGGAGAACGTATAAATAGATGCCACTGTCCAATCTCAAGAGCAGATTGTAAAAATCAGTCGATATTATAACAAGTGAATTTTTGTTTGAACTTTTGGAAATTATATCATGTAAGTATACCTAATTATGCTTTTAAAACATAGATATCACTATCGTAAATTCATTGATAATTATGTTGAGGTTTTGCAATAGTGTTCCAAGAATACCTAGTTTTTCTAAATGTCTTTTTGTAAGGTAGTTGTCAAAGCCAACGATAGTAATTTTAGTAACTCTGTTCCCAGAATGCAACGCCCAGGATTTAACCAAGGATACCCCGGCCCTGGCGGCCCCGGTGGCCCCGGCATGCCCGGTATGCCCGGCATGCCCGGCATGCCCATGAACAACGGTATGCCGATGCACCCTGGTGCGCCAGGTGGTCCCGCGTTCAACAACCCAGGAGGTCCAGTTTACGCTCCCGGTTACGGCCAGCCTATGGGAGGACCTCAACATCCCCAGCAGAACTTACAACGGAACGCCGGCTGCTTTATGCCCGCTGCCACCATCCGCAAGATCAGCAACACCACGCCACCACAACGATTTGACCCCTCGTTACAATAATGTTTGACCCGTCTGAATCTCTGCCTGTATATTATTCCGTAAAGCTAACTTAAGTTATTCTTAAATTATATTCATAGATAAGAAAAAAAAAATAAACAGTTGTACAACCCCATTTAAGATATTTTGTTTCGAGCCATAACATGTTTGTCAATTCTCAAGTATTAATCTTAGGACGACACTATCAATAAAACATTATACCAGTTGCACATTCTTAATCTTGGGATACTGTGATATCTTAGATAAAGTAGATACAAGATAAACTGGAGTATAAATTCTCATTCTTTAGGAACTAATCCTACGTTTTTAAAGATGATTAAGGGCATAGTAAAAGAACAGCCAAATCCGTCATCATCATTATTATCATATCAGCCGCGGTATTTCACTGCTGGACATAGGCCTCCCCCATAGATTTCCAAAAGGACCGGTTGAAAGCGGCCTGCATCCAGAGTCTTCCTGCGGTCTTAATCAGGTCGTCCGTCCAATTTGTCAACAGTCAAATCCAAATGACTGTTATTCCGGTCTAGGTATTGAATACTGGACACAAAACTAAATGATTAATCAACATGCAGGTGACTGTGAAATATAAAGAGAGATGCCGAATGCCAAAATTATTGCTATTCTTAAATAAAATCATGTACCTACCAGCTTTGTGAACACGTGCCTGATTAACAAAAAGATAATGCCCAGCTAGCAGATATGGGTAACCAAGATAATAATTTTGTACGCAGGTACCTATACCCAATCTTCTTATTAAAGTACAAATTAAACAACTCTTAGCAATTTTGTAGCTATTCATTTAAGGGTTTTCCACTACCGGTGCTTACATTCATTGTTACCGGAAATATTAAAATCTAGCATGAGTATTCAATAAAAGATTACGAGTTATGATAGAAGTGTAGAACTCCTGGAGATGTCGTTTAGTAGCAAGCAAGTAAAACATTTATTATTTACACAATTTATTTACCGTAGTAACCAAATCCTCGCTAGTGTAAACTTCGATGATACATTCAGTTTTTAATTCATTGATTCAAAAAACAAAATTATATGCCAAACGGAGTACAGCGCCATCTAGCTTTTCAAATTGTATTTTTCAAGATAATGATTTTATTGCCGTGTTTTATTAAAGATAGCGCCATCTCATTTGTATTGTATCAACTATCAAGTCATGACCAATTTCAGTACAATAGATCTTAGTAATGGAAAAGTTGCAAGATGCATGGGTAATTCCTGGAAAAGATAGGTTCATGTTCATGCTTTTATAATACAAGGTAATAGATACGTCATGTTAGCTCAGCTTGACGTTTGGTATACAGACTCGGTCTTTGACAAAGAAGTCCAAATTTAAGGCATGCCAGCGAGTGATGGAGCGTAAGCATACGCAATGTTAAATTTTATAGACCGCATAAAAAACAGCACACAGCGCTCCAAAACGTAATTTATCAAACAGCTCAAAAAGCTTCAAGTCGTGATGTGGGACTAAACACGAAATGTCTGCCATATTGTGGGCCTGCTTATAACAAGACTGGAGCCCTGACATAAATAGTCGGGGTCCTGGCAGATCGAGAGTAAGATGACTGGACACCTTTAATAGCTTTCTAGAGAATTGGCGAGATGAAGAACTTGTATTGAAAGAAGTAGAAGGAACGTGGAAATCCTTGGATAAAGAGTGGGCCATCGCACTCCTGGGCTATAGGACATGCTAGAAAAAATAAGACTCAGAACGAGAACAATTCCAAATAACTTTACTCAATTGAGAACTAAGGAGAGGTGTAGAAACCAGAATAACTACTTTGCTTGTCTTTCTCAAATCCACTTGTAGTACCTGTGCCTTTACCACCATACACTTATTTATACATATGTACTAAAGAAACACTTAAAGATAGGATTAGCCTAATTATTCGAAGATTGCGTCACCAACAGTAGTGCGTATATTTATTGATAACCTTTTTTCCATTTCTGTCCTACCTTTTTGTTCTCGATGGTCTAATGCCTTATCAAAGACTATCTAGAGAAAGGCGCCGACGCTATCATGCAGTTAATTTGATTGATTGATTGCAATATCGGCACTTTCCTATACCTCAGTTAGAGATGCAACTTTGATTTGCAGTAACGCTTCTGTATTATCGTCATAAATGTTGTTGGTTGTTGTACCAACATCTTCATCCAACTTGATAAAGGTTTACTGATGAACTGAATAATATATCTCCATCTATTTTCACTTTGCAAAGTCTCAATGGGTAATTTCTCGCCGACTGCCGGTTGTAATTTCTCATTTCGAAGATCGAACAATTGAATCGATCTTCAGGAATTGAGACAAGTGAGTACATGCGCCTTAATCTGAGAAAAGGACAGGGCCAGTAATCTTACTGGGTCAGTGTAAAAGTGTTATTTGGGTCTTCCATTAGGAATTTCTCAGTAGCAGCCCGGAATTTGGAAGTTGGTGGTGTTACACCCCCGTGTCTCGGAAAGCACGTAAAGCCGTTGGTCTTGTGATCTCTCCCCCGTCGTGTCGGATTGAGGACAAGTACAAAAGTGTATATTAGTCTAGTTGTTCTTCCCCGTTAATTATCTAAGCTTCGACAAAAATATTTTTTATACCTACTGTGCTTCGGTTATGGAAAATTTGTCTCGTTTGATAAACGAATTAACAAGTTTCTTATCAGAGTGTAAACAGAAAATACGGTAAAATTAATAGGTATTGGCGCCCACTTAGGCTTTTAATAAATTCCCATCTTTAATCCTAAGATAATGAAGATAATTAATTGAATAATTAGTCATGTTTCGTCTTGTCTGTAGAAGTCGACGGGTGTTGACAGGTAAATGCTACTGCAATATCATACCAAAGCTTAAGAGTTATTTTGATGTGTCTAATCTAAAGAAAATGATGAGTGTAAACAGATAATTGAATTTTGATGTCTACTTCAGATTAATTCACATTGGGACTTCCCAGGCCTTACAAGTAAGAAGGAAATTGA
Source organism: Caradrina kadenii (assembly GCA_947462355.1). NCBI lineage: Eukaryota > Metazoa > Arthropoda > Insecta > Lepidoptera > Noctuidae > Caradrina > Caradrina kadenii. Next base: position 8,305,019 of record OX381683.1, on the reverse strand, counting down.
TAATTCTATTTTTAGGCGTTTAAAATTTATGATAAGATTATTTTTTACATTTTAATTAGTAAATAATTCATGTCTAATTACTAGTGACAATTTTTTTTGAGGACAAAAACATGTTTTTTGTAATTTCAACTTGGCAATGACATGATGCAGTTTTCTTAAAAAGATGAGAGTTGGTGTAAACAAGCATTACTCATTCACACACACCCACTTTTATTTACAGACAAAAGGTAGGTATGTTAAGTAGGTACAAACGATTTCACAATTTTCTGTAATCGTGTCCTCTACATACCAGCCTGGATTTAGAAGGGCTCAGAACCGTCAAGATTTTCCGAACAGTACCTATATTAATGTCAACGCGTGCACATCGGGTCATTGCAATTTCAATGCTATTTCTAGTGCATTTTAGATCGTTATCAATTAATCAATGATAGCTGTCCGAGCTTGACGCTGCTGTATCTGCACTGATCGTGAGGGGGTGGAGGAGGGATTTAGAATAAGGCATACCTAGATACCAACACTACCATCAGAGAAACCGTACTGTAAAAACCGCAGACCGGATAAAGGAGGTCAGCGTCCTCTTTCCTCAGTGGTAGAGAATGGGTTTAACTCTATTTGTAAAAGAAGTAATAAGATAAATTCTGTTCTAAAATAAAAGAATAAGGACTTGACAGTTCGCCACGAAGGCGGTTTTTATAATGAAATATCTATTGAATTCACCGTTTATTCAATAATTCGTAACATAAAACTTATAAATAATAATAATTAACTGCCTCGTTAGCCTAGTAGTCCATAGAGCGAATGCTACGCTAGAGGTCTTGGGTTCGATTCCCAGAACGAGCAAAAAGTGTAATTGGGTTTTTCTATGAAATTCTCAGTAGCAGCTCGGAGTTAGGATTTGTGCCCGGTTAATGGCAATAGTCTCGCCCCCTATTACATGGACCTAAACATACCGGCGAACTGTGGGTATACACTGGTACACCTCTGCCTAACCCTTCGGGAAATACAGGCGTGATGGTATGCTAGAAATAATAAGATAAACTCTGTTCTAAAATAAAAGAATAAGGACTTGACAGTTTGCCCTAACGGCGATTTTATAATGAAATGCCTATGGAATTATTGACTTCATAGGCTATTCAGTAATTCGTAATACATAACTTATAAATAATAATTAATTTACAAACTATGTGCAATTTATAAAAAAACATTAACATTAAAAATTTCAAGTATCCCCCGACAGAAGAATAAAAACTCCTACCGCAGCTAACAAAAGAGCTGATAACTTTGAAACAACTGAACCGATTCATCCATCAAACGTAGCTAAGAACACTCCCGGCTAATTCACCTTTCAAACAAAAAAACTAAATCGGTTCATGCGTTCAGAAGCTAAGATACCATAGACAGACACACACACACACAGACATGTCAAACTTACAACACCCCGTCGTTTTTACGTGGAATTAAAAGGCTGCCTCGGTAGCCTAGTAGTCCTAAGCGCAACTGCTACACTAGAGGTCTTGGGTTCGATTCCCAGGTTGAGCAAAAAGTGTTATTGGGTTTTTCTATGAAATTATCAGTAGCAGCTCGGAGTTAGGATTTGTGCCCGGTTAATGGCAATAGGCTCGCCTCCTATTACATGGGACCTAAATACACCGGCGAACTGCGGGTGTTCATTGTTACACCTCTGCCTAACCCTACGGGGAATACAGGCGTGATGGTATGTTAGGAAGCTCAGAGGGCATCCAAAATCTCATTCGTATCGCTATCAACAAGACAAGTGCCAAAAAAGGCTGGCAGCATTGCCACGTCTTATGGCAATGCTGATTCTTTGGCCCAAGAAAAGGCCAGCCCTCTGGTCACGTGAAAAGTCGACTAGTCGCATGACGATGTTCCAAAAATAATTTAAATGAGCGCTCACCGTTTGAGTCATTATAGTATTAGAACGACGTGACCCCGTGACGTGGACGTGTCCCGGGGAGTTTAAAACCCCCACATACACATACTTACTGTTATTTGATTAAGCGTAAAAAATATAAACATAAACATACCATCACGCCTGTATTCCCCGAAGGATTAGGCAGAGGTGTACCAATGTACACCCACAGTTCGCCGGTATGTTTAGGTCCCATGTAATAGGGGGCGAGCCTATTGCCATTAACCGGGCACAAATCCTAACTCCGAGCTGCTACTGAGAATTTCATAGAAAAACCCAATAACACTTTTTGCTCGACCTGGGAATCGAACCCAAGACCTCTAGTGTAGCAGTCGCGCTTAGGACCACTAGGCTACCGAGGCAGTTAAAAAATATATCCATTGTAAACCTAAACTACTAAACTCTATATTCAGTTGTTTACAAAATCAGTCTTATCATGAGATCATATTTCACAGGAAATTACATTCGAAGGCGAAGAAAAATATATCTACGCATTGTTGATGTCTACCAAGTAAGCATATTATCCTGTTTACGATTCATATCAAAAACAGTGAAAATGATAGAACCCCTGAATAGTGCTTTTGGCACAAATTGCTCAGTTGATTAAAAGATGACCAAAGGAAGGGCGTAGCGGAGAAATTTAATGGTGATTGGTTAGTAAGTCATCCTAGTTTTGGAAAAGGTTCTTTAGTATATTAGAACTATAAATTGCGAAGGCGACGGCGACGTTGGCGCTGCCCGGTATTAGGACCAATCTACTGAGTAAAGTAACAACGCGTACCTTGTGTACTTAATGATGTAGGAGACAGCATGGATCTTTATACTTGTTTTCTGAATGAGTTCACAAAAACCACGAAGTACAGAATATGTTATGGCAAATAATAAAACTGTTATTATAGCCACACTAATGATTTAGGAAATTCCTGTTATGATAGTAATAATGGGTTAATAAATAAATGAATAACTTACTGCTTATGGTTCTGTAGTGCAACAAGTTCCACTGAGAGACTGCGAGACTAATCTCTAGTCAAACGACTCAGACAAGATCTGTCTCTGGTAATAATATAAATAATAATATTGCTTTCTGCTAAATGGTAACATATAACATCTATGATAACAGTTACAATAATTTAAGTAAAATTTGTTTTTTTCCTTCTAACAAATAACTGGCTTGTCCATTATGTGATAGACATGGACATGACAGTAGAGTGGAAATCGATTTTGTAATCCGGTAATGACTCATATGTAAATATCGTGTTGATTACAAATTTCCGATTTAATTACACAATATTATCTCATATCACGTACCTACACTATTATGATCAGTACAAAGGTATTTAATCAATGTAAGTTTTAATGATTCACAAAATTCGGCTAGTTGCTAAGAGATTATTAATAATAAATAGTAATGACAAACTGATGATTTCTGGGTAGAACGTATACCTACCACCAAAAATAATCATAATCAAGACAACGAGGAAAAACTTTTCTGCTACAACGAAATCTATATCTTTCTTCACTAATAAAATACAGCTTTAGATATTTTAGTTTTGTAAAACGCATTAATCTCTAGAACTACCACTCGTATCGAAAAAAATATTTGTTTTATGATAGCCGGATTCATTACGGCACGACTCGCTTAAGTGGGGCAGTAACCTAAGACGGTGAACGCGGGTGGAACAGCGGGGTAAAGCTAGTCAATGATAAAATACGGTGTACTACGTGACAAAAGTATAGTAATTTAATTATCATAAGGTTTAAGTACTAATCTGATAGACCGATTTTCAAAAAGTCAGACAAGAGCAGTGTCCGCAATATACACAGCTGATAACAGAAGAAGACTCAAAACTTATTTTTTATTTTGCCTATTTAACCAAGACATCTAGCCTCTCTTACAAGTGTTGGCTCAACACGGCCAGCAAGCAACATTACTCTTCTAAGACCCAATTGCGGATCCTGAAAATTTTAAATGAAAAGTGCAGTCGAGTCCTAAGCATTTTAATTGTCTTAAAGTCGTTTTCAACGTTGAATTTAAAAGTTCTTGACTAATTTTAATTTGTTATGGTGTATGATAAAGAGTTTTCTATCTATCTAAGCAGTTCCGCTGCCCCCTTGATCTCGTGGTCGTCAGCAATAGGTGTCATTGGATCTTCCCTATAGGGATTTCCCAGTAACACCCCGAAGTAAGTAAGTTGGTGGTGGGACACCCCCGCCTCTCTCCCCAATCTTGTTGGATTGCCCACCCATCGGAATATGAAAGCGAGGAAAGAAGAAGTATTTGCGCACATACTCGTGCACTATAATACGCGTACTAAGCTGCATTGAGATAAGCTGCCGTGACCGAAATTCAGATCGGGTCGGGGGTATATTATTTTTTATCTACATAATGACAAACAAGTTTATAGCTCTTTGACGCTCATGACATAGATATTTTATTATAGTTGACTCTTTTGGGCCTAATAGTTTGTTTACCTTACCAGACATTACATATTGATTCTAAATTGTCTCATGATAAGCGCAATAACGTTTATCCTGACAAAGAAGGTTATAGTTTGATTAATCTTTGCACCGACCGCGCCCAGCAAATTCGGATTACAAGACGAGCGTAATCACTACGCCCTGAACGTCAGTGGCGTGATACGAGCGTGATATTATTTTAAATAGGCAAAGAACTTAATTTTATTCATAGAATCAATAAATAATACAACTGACGCAAGCTAAACATAGCCACTTTATCAGATTTATAAATTAAAAACATTGATAAATTAAAGAATCCGATGGAAACGTCCTATCAACTATCTATTGGATCATCAAAGTGGCGTTACTATCGAACTACGTACACCTATATATTATTAAATTTTAGTACCAGTAAAGCTTAATCCATTAAACATAAACGTTTATAATCGTATCATAATCAACAGAGCAATACTACTTACTAGATCGTAAAATACATTACATTATTGTTTATTCCCCGTGCACCTTGCCTATTGCTCCGCCGATATACCAGCCATATCAACAATTACCAGCTTAAATTGGCACGTGACAATTTGAAAACACTAGAAGGAATTACGTTTTTACAATAAAGAGGAATATTTACCGAACTTTCAGACTTTAGTGTGGGACGCAACGAAGATCGAATCGCCCTTTCATGCCCGAAGGGCTGTACCGGCGCTGCCACTACACACAACTCAAATGGCAAAAAAACAAATACCTTATTGTTAACTAGCTAATTGCCAACACAACTTAACTCTGAGGGTCGTATAGTTGAAGTTATGCCACAACACAAATTTCATGTCGTTTATAGTGTAGGTCCCGACTCATATGGAAACTTTCCTCAAAGAAGAGTTTTGACCATAGGTTGTCATGTAGATCCAGAGTTGCGGAATTTGTTTGAAAGAGTCACCGCGGGCGGCCCTGGAACGCAAAGAGCATTAGGAGGAAAACGGATGGGTTTTAGTTAGTAAGAGTCTGGCACTCCCTTTTGCTCCATCCAGTGCGGAAGAAGTCATTCGATGATTCCCCATCCTTAAAAAAAGGGGTGTCATGTAGACATCGATGATTTCACGGAAGACTACGTGACACCTCGCAGCGAAACACGATGCCCTCGATTGGAGTGCATTAGTCTTTTAAGATAATTTTTATTATATATTATGGGTCTTCGTCCATTAAAAATAAAGGAAAATTACAGGCTCGGGTGTGAACAGACAAATTTCATGCAAAAAGCTACCATTACATTTTTCAGCAATCACGTTTGTGAGCATTCATAGATTCAGTTAGGGGATTCTGATAACACGCCAAGGTATTTATTGTGTATTCTCTTTGGTCTAGTCTACGTGAGCAAAGCCATGGGCACAGCTAGGTGGTAACTATTATAACTTTGAGTCGAGGTTGGAGAGCTCATGTTACGAACTCCGAGGGCGTGTCTTCATTTCAAGGAAATTCTTAGTGATTGATCGACTTTGCGCGACCTTAATTAATACTTATGATATGGCTGAGTTATTTGAGAGGGTCAAATCTTCTGATTTTCAAACGTTTAACGCACGTACCCCTCTTTCAATTACACATGGCATAACTGACGTTGACGGTCTATTCTGTAAAAGCCTCTCATGGTGAATTTAGGAGAAGCGAGCTTGAGGGAAGCTCATATTTCTATCACTGTTGCCTGGAAATTGACAGTTTGCTCCAAGCTCACTTCAACATAATTCATCGAAAGAGATTTTGACAGCATGGACAAGTAGTAATAGATGGTTAAGAAAATGTTTAAATGTTTTATTCATCCGTCTCTATACCTACCTAATAAAATAATGATGCCACCATGCTATGTACACACAACAGCACTGCTGGTGGGCAATTATGGAGCCCACGGGAGAAAGATGGTGAAACAATATTTAAGGAATGTGATGTTCACTCGTTTATTTTTAGAAACAACTAATTAATTAAATCAGTAAGTAGGTGAACATAAATCCCTTTATCAGATAAATTAATTAAAAATAGCTTGATTAGAATTCTGCGAAAATTATTTTGATCTGGGAAAACCAAAATGAGGACGTGTAAGAACATGTTGTCCTTCAACTTGTTCTTACACGTATTTGGTAAAAACATGTTTATGAATTGTATTTTCCATCATTGCTAAATCTGAAAACACGAAGCAAGTATTTGTATTCAAATCTTTCTTAGATAAGTTATTTTTTTCATCTCCATGCATTGCTTTCAAATTAAGCACTGATTTTCATGTTTGTCTAAAAGACTATGTCAACATTGCTGGGATGGTGAAACTAACCTCTTTTTTGTCATGAAAAATCTAAACGTAATTCAGGCAAAGAAAAATTCTTTCTGACCCAATAAATAAAGACTAGGTAATACGGAACCAAAGGATCATCACCTTAAAGTGTCTTTACTTGACCGACTTTATGGATGGCATCGACACTATCACAAAGGAGGCCAGGGAATGGTCCAATCGGATTATAAATGCGTAGTGATATTAATCTGATAAAACACGTAGCATCCATATAAATACACGTAGTGGCGGCTTTCACATAATAACACATTCGAGTGATAGTGACTAACAAGTCGACTAGAAGAGCTCAAGTGAAATTTTATATTAATTTTCATTTAACCAATAATTTGAAGTAAGTATTACTATATCATCATTTTTATATTTGAGTCTTTCCATTTTTTTAATTACTAAACCTGCGGTGCTATTTTGTGACATCTCCCTTAGTTATTTTATGTGAAGTGAGTTTGAGGTGATCTGTCAATCCCTAGCTTAAGTTAGGATGAGCTGTTAATTTCACCGAAGCTCACAAATCTAATTTTACCGAAGAAGATTTTTTAACAAATCGGCTTAATAGTTAATGTAAATGATATTGGTGAATTCCATATCTCATTCTTGTATTCTCTTTAACTTCTGTGCTTTCCAAAACAACCGAGGGTTTGATATTTTTATTGCATAGTACTAACATTTTATTTTCTTTAACAGAATGCAGCGCAACTCAGCTTTCTCTTCCAACATGAACAACGGCTACAAGAGCTACTCGCCCAGCCCCTGCTTCGGGCCACCCAGAAACCAGTACTATCCAAATGCAAGCTACGCACCTCCTACGGCACAGGCCTTCCAGCCAAACACGTGCTTCATGACTGCATCTGTGATCCGGCAAATGAGCAATAATACGCCTCAAAAAGGTTTCAACCGTAACTTCTGAACTGAACGAAGGCTCAAGCATTTTTGTTGGAATCTCGAGTAGTAATTCGTTTTGGGTACCGTTTACTGCTAGTTTAGGTTAAGTAATCTCTCAATATTTATTTAATAAGTTTAAACATGATAAGTGAACCTATTTATAGAATTGTTTAGAGATTCGAATCGTTACAATTTGTTTTTCAAACAAATTGTTGTGACCTATTTTTGTAAGCTATACACATGATATATGATATTTGATTATATTATTATATCAATAAATTATTTAATAAAACTAAACTTTTTGATTTCATAAAAAAATCTGTTCCTCAAAGTGGTAGTCACCAAAAATGAATGTCTAATTATTAAAATATTAATATGAAATAAATATTGAAATAATTAGATATAATATCTACTTGTAGGGTGTAGGACCCATTCACTAACTAATTACCTATATACGATAATACATACACTGCACATTTATTTTAATAATAAAACAAATGTATTATAAATGTACTGAGATAAAGATAAATACTGCTAGCTTATTTATTTTGTAATTTATATGCACACAAAAAAACACATTAGGAAAGAACATTATTAGTTTATTTCAAAAATAACTACTGCCAACAAATCTAAAACAAAGGGAGACATGAACCACATACCTTTTTTCACAATACAATACTGAGTTGTAATATACATAGGTAAAAAAGAATACGGTCCTTGAAGATGGCCTAAATGAACTTTGATGGAGTAAACGTTGTAACAAGGATTTATTCTCTTGCAAGATGAATAAGACCGCAAAATGAATATTTGTGGCTCTATTTAGCACTAAAGATTTACCCAACCAAATATTAACCAACGCGAGACGACTCCCGGCCACAGTAGATACGGGCCTGTGGACGGTGAGCAATGGGTAGCTCACCGTCCTTACGTTGCATAACGACAGGCCGTGTCGACGGCGCGTTCGTGTTCCACGCGCGCCTCAAAGAGATGTCAGCAAAAGGAAGGGGCCACTGAGGGCCGATGCCTGCCGGGGCTGCGGGTTGTTCGCAAGAGATACCGCGCCCCCTGAACGCAAAGGGCACAAGAAGGAACATGGGTGGGTTTTAGTCAGTAAAAGTCTGACACTCCCTCCCGCCCCGCCCAGGGCGGGAGAAGTTATTTGATGATTTCCCACCCAAAAAAAAAACAAAAATATTAACCAACATTACCTGACCTAAATGCTTAAACTATATCTTACTTAAAATATATCTTACTGTACGAAAGATTTTTCAAAAACATTTTAGATTTCTATGAACGAAGCTTAAGGCCTAGTATACGCCCCTGTAGAACCCATTACGTTAGTTATTCGTGAATCACGGTCTTGAAGGTGAACGTTTATGTATTACGCTGCAATATTGGATAAAATATTGTTGTTTTTTACTATACCATATAGTTATAGCAGTACATAGTTTTACTTGTAGAGTAGGAAAAAGGACAGTATCAAAGGCTTTGGACAGATCCAGAAAAATAGTTTATGTTACGTATTCCTATTTTGACTGAGTTAGGTAGTGTGAAGGTTGTATACCGCGACAACCTGACTAAAATAGCCTTATTCCAAACACTCAGGCGAATTCCTTTTTGGAATTTGAATGCAGGAAAATAATATTTTTTATATATAGGGTGATTGTTAGGTCACCCTCGAGTCATATATATCTAAAAATTTAAGTAATATGGAATAAAAGACTTCCAAAAGTATTGTGCCTTTAAAATATGTAATATAATTGAAGCCTTGTGTGTACGTGAAGTAGAGTACAACCCGATACCGTGGGTACATCAAAAAGATAGTCACAGTACTTAATTATTTTCTTAAATGTAATCGTAAAGTCAAAATATTTTATTTATACATCTAAAATCTTCAAATAGATCTAAATTGTCAAATTAGGTTATTCTATAATCGCACACAGATGTTTCTACAGTTCAGATTCACGAGAGTAATTAGTAATTAAATATTTATATGAAGAGTTGAAGAAAAGACCGAAAAATATTGCTAACTCTTTTCGGTACCTTTTTCTTACGTTTATCGTCCCTGAATTTGGGTAGCTTGATTTTCTGTAACGCCTCGAACATAGCTTTCCGCAATATTTAATGAGGAGGTACGTAGGGTTTACAATATCTGTAGGTGAATGTTGGTATCATAATAAATACTTTTGTGTTTGTATTTTTTTCATATTAAGCTTCATAATAAAATAAAGTAATAAAAATCTATACTAGTACAATATAAGCTCGAGTTGCTAGATTATTGTGGTTACGTTGAAATGTCTCAATTCAATCCATGGGACTTTACAATTGTAAGAGAGATCAAATCAAGTAAGGCATTAACTATTATGTATTTAAATAACCTGAAACATAAACACCTACCATAACGCCTGTATCGCCCCAAGGTAGATTCCATGTAATGGCGGGCGAACCTATTGCCATTAACCGGGCACAAATCCTAACTCCGAGCTGCAACTGAGAATTTCATATAGAAAAACCCAATAATCACTTTTTGCTTGGCCAGGGAACCGAACCCAAAACTTCTAGCGTAGCAGTCGAGCTAAGACTTTGAAAGTTAGTACTCGTAATTAAAAATGTTGTAGGTGCCATAAAGAGCCTACGTATTCTGTACAACAAACTGTGTTCTTGCAGCATAAAAAGTAAACAGAAAATCTTACTTATTATATTTTTGGTTGATTTTATTGCAAACAACTGCCTCGGTAGCCCAGTGGTGGTAAGTGCGACTGCTACGCTAGAGGTCTTGGGTTCGATTCCCAGGTCGAGCAAAAAGTGGTATTGGGTTTTCCTATGAAATTCTCAGTAGCAGCTCGGAGTTAGCATTTGTGCCCGGTTAATGGCAATAGGCCCCCTGTTACATGGGACCTAAAACATACTGGCGAACTGTGGGTGTATATTGGTACACCTCTGCCTAACCCTCCGGGGAATACAGGCGTGATGGTATGTAGTTCAAGCGCTAAATAATATATAACGTATAGATTGAATCGAATCATCAGGGTATTATCAAGAGTGATCCATTTATATTCGTCTGTATGGCGAAATCTAAAACAAGGAACCATGTTGAACTATGTCTATTATTAGATTAAATATTTACAGCCTTAAAATTAGATAAAAAAACCCTAATAATAACAAAAAAGAAACTAAAACTAAATGGCATCAAAAAATTTCTTTGCATAAAATTAAAAGATAAACCGCCTTGACAGATTTTTACATACACATGTAGGACATGTCAGAGACTGATTTGACAGCTTTATGCATCCAACTTGAAAATAGTGTGCTTTATGTTGACGTGCCGAAAGCATATTCATTATTTTATGTATAACGTATGAAATTGCCAAATTAGTCCCTGCGATTAGAAAATACACTTAAGCCTCTTCTTTTCTCTTTAGCCACTGTCCGTACGTTGCATAACGACAGGCCGTGTCGACGGCGCGTTCGTGTTCCACGCGCGTCTTAAAAAAGATGTTAGCAATTTTGGAAGGGGCCACTCAAGGCCGATACCTGCCGGGGCTGCGGGTTGTTCGTAAGAGATACCGCGCCCCCGGAACGCAAAGGGCACAAGAAGAAACATGGTTGGGTTTTAGTCAGTAAAAGTCTGACACTCCCTCCCGCCCCGCCCAGGGCAGGGGAAGTCATTTGATGATTTCCCATCCATAAAAAAAGCCTCTTCGCCCACGACCGGCTATTTGTGAGACCGATTATCGGACCGATTTAATAAATCCATAGTTTCTTGGGACTGACTTTGTGTAGGACGTGTGCGTTGGTAATTTGGTATATTATATTTCATATGTTCCATTCTCATCGACAAAAAATTACGTATGCGGGCAGTTACACATTTGTTTGAATTATTTTAATGTGCAACGAATCTCCTAAAACTAATAACTTGCTCACAATAAATATTCAGGGAATACAATAACATTTCGCCTATGTTTATTAAAATAATAAGCTTGAATAATACAATGGCGCTCTTTGCACATCTAGCCTCGCCTTACGATCCTTCATGACATTTGTATTTATCAGTCCGAGCTGATGACCTTCCTCTTATTTTTGAAGAATATCTACGCGTAGGTACGCAGTGTTTTCTTTGATATGAAAAATAGTACCTAAGTGTTATTGAATCCATATCAGTTTAAATCATTTCTGGTATTAGTATCAAAAATGCTTGGAAAGTTCCTACAACATTAGTTATTGACATGCCGGTGTATTCATATGATTTATGTAAAACTGGCTAATGCCCGCGACTTTGCGTAAATGTCGATCATCAAGGGTTGTATTTTCCTTAAACGGAACTCTATTTCTTTTTCTAAAATAAAAGCACCTTATTACTTCAGATACATATATGACAGTGAAACCCCCATCAAAATCGGTATAGCCGTTTCTGAGATAAGCCGGAAAAAACATCCAGATAGATAGACGGACAGGCATACAAATATTAAAAAAATCGAGTAATTACTATGCCAACTTTTATTATATTTTTTGTAAAAAGCTATTACATATATGTAAATATATGCAAATAGAAACTTTAATTTTATTTATTTGTAAAATGGTTATAAAATATAAGAGCAATAAAGTTACCTAACATAATACAAAATAACAGTTCTTAATACTTAGCTTTCCTAAACAGAGTGTCACAGTAGAGTTGAAATTTAACGAATTGACCTAATAACCCGATAAAGATATTGCAATCAATCAACCTATTCACACTTGTCAATCAAATCCGATTGTGTACTGCACATCTCGCACTTCGACCAAAACCGAACACACCTTGGACCTTTATTTAGACCTTGCCGCACTAACCTTTTTCAGTGGCCTGTATGAAAATCTGCCCCGTTGGTCGCATAGTAGCAAGCGCGACTACTGAACGAGCTCGGCGGGCGGGCTCAATTCCCAAGCCGGCCAAATGTCATTGCGTTGATTGCGCCTGATCTCTCCCCTGTCGTGTCGAATTGCCGTCTATGAGAGTGAGGAAAGCGCGAGTGCACCTGTGATTGCGCCCTATATGTATTATCTCCTGCAGACTTTTCTATTCTTTCTATTCGAAACTCGACTCCCGCACCGTAGCCGATATTCAGTCTAAAGAACACATTATAATTTGAAAAAAAAAACTTAAACGAGTGTGCACCCAAAAAGTTTGCTGCAAGCGCAATTTAGTAAAATTGGGAATAACAGATCCGTGCAGCCAAGGTACAGAAACAGAACTCCTGGCTAAATTATGACCCACTAGCTAGTTGCTAGATGCCTAAGGGTCCGTACACCTGCATTTTCTAGTTACTCATGAACGATACTGATAAGCGTGGTCATCTATTACCCTACACAACTACTTCAGATATTGTTTGTTTTCTTTTTCTTTTTTCAGCTACCGATGTTTTTTGTCAACATGGTATTTCCCAAAGTGTCTAAAAGTTAAATTATTCGGTTATGATAAATGATACCTTTATCTAACAGCTTTGCTATCAGAAAAATCTACTATCTAGTCTTTCCAACTTCTTTGGGTTTATCCACCTTGGACATATATTTGTATTTTCCCCGAGTATGGATCACAGCTTCCTTAGTCTCTAGGGCGGTTATCTTTACCGATGAGACAAGCGTTGACGCCCCCGGACACCTCTTCTGACTTTTCCTTTCATCCTATTGGTGGATATCTGTGACGTGGCATTGATTCATAATAGGTATCATCAAGATTCCGGTTAGCACTCTAGCAAATGAATGAGGTAGTCATCGTTTGATGAGTGTCCTAATCTACTGTTTTATTTCGTCATATAGGTTTAGGTACTTCTGAAAACAGGTACTAGGCCACGTTTGTATAATTTTTCTAAGTTATTGTAATTATTTTGGATATTTCACGCGGGTTAATTATACTGTTTGGTACCGTTTTGGATTTACACTCATCTGATACTACTGTAAAATATGTATTTTAGGCATATTTTTTTTAGAGAGACATTTTAGTTTATCTCCTTATGGCAGCAAATGCGGCTCGAGGTATAGGAAAGAGTAATCTCGTGGTAAAAGAGTAAGCACCTATTTGGTACCTGAAGACCAATTCCCCTAAATAAAAGCCGTGTATATACATAAAGCGGCAATTAATGTCAAAAACTTGTCAAAAACTTAGAAGAATATTTGACAGATTGAGACTGAGATTAAAATGGAAACGCTCATAAAAATATAGAAACTTCCCCACTTAAAAAAAAAAACATACACGCACATATCTAAAGAAGGACCCAACATTCAAGCCAGCAAAGTAAGCATACAGCTTCTTATTATATATTGGTATATTCTCAAATAATCTAGATTTGGCGGTCACTGGATCTTAGACCATTATGGTATACCTGTTTCAGCAATCTAACTGCGACATTTATATTGAATTCATCAAAATAGACATAGATTATAAAGAAACCCAAAAATGAGTAATCATTCAACCTAAGACATTTGAAAATCAGGGAATCCCAAGTGCATGAAGCTTTTTTCGCAGATAACTTCTTCAAGATAAAATATGGACAGCTGTTATCTAGTCATGCTGTATTTATAAACTAAAAACATCACCTACGATTTAGTAACCAAATAACTGTTTAACGTGGAGTTTGCTGTCGAGAAGAAAATCATAACAAGGTAGGCAATAAGTACTAATATTTACTTAATAAAATTATTTTATATACGTGTCGTGACCCCTTTGCTCGTGGACCCTATTGCATATTTTTTTTAAGGAGTGATTGTAAGTCGAGATTTGTATATTGTTTTTAACCATAAAAAAATATAATAATTTTCCTTTTTACTTGAGATTAGAAAGTTTCAAAATTGAGCTACAGATATAGTGTTAACGTCCTGAATCGTGTTCGGTGAACACGTTTTAATGAAGAATGATAAATAGTTTTTTGCTGATGTTCTTACGATGATTTTAAGAAAGAGACAATTATCGCCTTTGTCTTGTTAAAACACAACTATGATACATGAACACGCGTTATAAGTTACTCGATTCCTCTCTAGTCTTCATAGTTACATTGGCATAACGAGAGCCTGCTAAACAAAACTATGGGACATCCTTTTAGTCCCATATAAGTAAATACTCTGCTGCCAATTATCATGTTAGCTGAAGTTTTTCTTATCTATTTGACCAAAACAACAACAACCAATCAACCAACAATAAATATTTGGCAACAGGTCACCTTAAATAAGTTCAAATTGTAACTATTTAGACGTGAGAGTCGAAACGGGTGTAGTGGATGTTGGAACATCAATAAACTAGAAAAATCAGATTTTATAGTCGTTTGGAATTACTTAACAGTAGAACTAGATTTTGGAATAGACACATAATTGTCTAGACATGTATATATGCATAATACATACAAACCTACAGACCACAAACCCACATTACATATTTAGAAAAAAAAAACTAAGAAAGCCATTCTATTTGGTCGCTAACGTAATTCTTTTAAATTGCTTCAGATATGTCCGGCCCAGGCGAAAAGATAGAACAGAAGCCGTACCGTCCTCCCCCATACGAGAGACCTTACGGTCCTCCTGACAACCCGAAAGATCGTCCAAGAGCTTAACAAACAGAGAGCAAGAGAGACAAAGATATTCAGCATCATAGTTTGTGTAGGTACCAAAATTACTCAAGCTACCTTGTAATAATTTTCATTGGGAGTCAGCCTAGTAAAATTTGTTACGTTGTGTGATGTAAATGAACCAGAAGCACTTAGTTAGGAAACTGAAGTGCCAGTAAGTTGGCCATGTATGTCAAAGGCCCAAAAGCAACTGAAACAGTCGAGTACTCAAGTGGATAACGTGAATTAACAAACCTGGATGCATCTACAAGAATAATTGAAAAAGGAAGGCAAAGAAAAAGGAAAGTTGATGTAGAAGTAGGTGTCTCCCAAGTTGCGCCACGAAATGAAGACACGTCTATGTCAGGTAGTGGACTGATATAAGCTGAGTTGACCGAATAATTCATTATATTTTATGACAAACAATAAGTGATAAAAATGTTATGTAACGGGAACTTCTGGTAGTCCAGTTAATATGTCAAGTTTATAGCTTATATTGCTGATCTTAGAAGCCAAGACAACAGTTTCTTCTTCTTTTTGAGTCATTGGTTCAAGTTAATCCTTTTTTTGGTAAAGTACTTCGGCCTTGTAGGTGTTTTTAATGTGCTCTAAAGTGCAGTTGTAGGGATACTTTAAGCAATGTTCTAAATAGACTATCTTTTGGTCACTCGCATTCGATGTCAGCTAAGAGATGCTCATATCTGTCAATTGTTGGGAAAACACGCAACACCACGTGTTTTGGGAAATCCCTGGCAAGATAATTTTGACATGTGAAAATGTTTTTCTGGTTTTAATGTAGATATCAATCAGAAATAAGTAGATGTCAACCAAATGTATCTCCTTCTTGTAAACAAGAACCATGTTAACTAATAATTTGAATAGAAATAAGTAGTGGAACTGGTTTATAGAATCAGAGTTTTGTAATTAAATTAATTTTTAAATAATTTGTGTTGTTTTAAGTGTAATTTTAGAATCTCTAATAAACTAATTATTTATAAAACCATATACAAATTGTGTCATTTCCTAACCTATATTTTTTTTTGTGCTGTTGTTAGGACTCGAAATTAATATGTATCCTACCCTTAGTAAAAAACAGTTTATTTTATTTTATTCGTAGTGCGAGTATTCTTTCCCTATTACAAGTTAGAGTTTGTAAAGATCTATATTTTACAGTAAGTAAGCTACCTTTGTCATCGAAATGTTTGCCTTAGTCGTAGGATTATGAGATGACTCTACAAATTTACCCGCAGTGAAGTTCGGTCTTAAAATTATCCTGTCTTCTTCTTGCTAGGTAGTAGCTTATCTACAGGAGCTAGAAGAGGGTACCTTAACAAGATTTAACTAAAAGTGAGATTCAACTTGTTTTTTCTATACCCCCGTTTATTCAAGAAGAAACCAGGTCAAAATGTACGAAAAAGGCGAAAAAAAAGAATATACCCTGGTTTTTACCGATTCAATCCGATAATTACCCCTTGGTTGCGAGTCGATGTCCCTTTCACCTTGTATATGTATAATTTAAGAAAATTCAATATGCAAAAACTGTTTAATGTCATCACACAAAACAACACGAAAAAGTGAGTCTACATAAATATGAGCCAACGTAGGCACAATTATGAACTTTATGGTCTAAAACATCTGTATTAAAATTATACTATAAGTAAGAATGTTAACCATAGTACCAAGTAACATAGAGTAACTTAACTGGAACAAACTGCACGCGGTGAACTGAAGGCGGTCATTACTGACGAGTTCTTTAAATGTTTCCAAAACGTGTTTTCTTGACTGAACTAAAAGAAACAAACAAAATATAATAAAAAATATGTAATAACAACATAACATACCATCACGCCTGTATTCCTCGAAGGGATAGGCAGAGGTGTACCAGTGTACACCCACAGTAACACACATATGTAATATTAAAAAAAAAGCGGCCAAGTAGTGCCAGTCGGACTCGCACTACTCACTCTAACGCTTTCGAATAATCATGTAATATTTAACATTATAATAATTAACTACATTAGTTAAGGACCAATTTTTATTTTCAACTTTATATTATTTTGTTATAGCGGCAATACGAGTAGAAAAACACACTTTGTGAAAATTTTAAGTATCGGTCTATTACGGTGCATGACTTACAGCCCGCTGACAGACAGACCAGAATCCTTAAAAAGCAACATTTTCAATATGCGTGATTCACAGACTACTTTCTGTCAGGAATGTAAGAAGCATGACAGAGATAGTTCCTGCTCCATGTGTGATATGTCTCCTCCTCCTCCTCGCGTCATATTCCTCATGTCTGCGGGTCTTCAGGTTTTCTATTAATTAGCTTTTTACTGATGGTGTCTTCCCATCTGTATCGGACTTTGGCATTATGTAGTGCGACGTGCAAATGACAACTGACGTGCTAATGGGCACTAAAATTAACTCACACATACTTCAAAGCAAAAGACATACTGAAATTGTGGGAATTGACGATAAAATACATACCACATCTAAAGTCTATCAAGCACTTGATAATTATAGTAATGGTCTTGTCGACTTCTTTACTCATTTGGTCATTAATGTAACAGCCAATGAAACACCAGAAAAAGGGCAAGATGCTTTTCACGATCACCAGCCATTTAAGTAACGCCTGAAATAAATTACATAATGTGATTAAAACCAACATAACGCACATGAGACATCATCTTGGTTTCTGGAATGGAAATGCATCTATAAGCCTATAGGTATATACACATTCGGAAAATTGAGGAGCAAGGACAATTAATAATTAGGAGAAGTAAGAATTCGGAAAATGCTTAATTTGAAAAAAATATGTTTAGAAAAAATAATGTTGCAGTAATAAAAATAACTAGCTTCTGCTCGCAACTTCGTTCGCGTAGTTTTTTCACCCGCATTAGGTTATGTCTTTGGTTACTGCTCCGCACCTATTGGTCGTATATTTATATAGCCTTCCTTGATAAATGAGCTATCCAACACAGATTTTTTTTATTCAAACCAGTAGTTCCTAAGGCAGCGTTCAGCCAAACAAACAAACTCTTTAGATTTATAATATTAGTATAGATATGAAGTATCGATTTTGGCGCTGACACCCTAGCTCACCCTAGCTCATGTCTAGCATAGTCATAGTAGAAGAGGAGCAAAATAGTTTTATCTACTAATAAAGACAGCATTTACGTACATAGTTCCAGTAGTAGTTCATACATAATTCCAAATTTCATGGCTATTCATGATTTAAGTAAGTTTGGGGATCCTATACTATAATATTATTAAAAGGAATGACCTGATACCTGATTGGACACAATCACTGTCATTCCAACCACTCCACTTGTGAACATCAACCAGATCGATAAGAAAATCTGTAATCACATAAATGGTGATGAGTTTAACAATCAATACTTTTTATGATAACGCAAAAAGCAAAAATGATCACTTTTATTTTTATTTCAAGAATACCATATATTTTAAATATTTCGTTTGAAACACATTTTTAAGGGTACTGTGAAGTATAAACACCAAAGGCAGGCGAGGCAGATTGCCCAAATATTACAGGGTTGATATCAGAATTGTCAGTCGAACCTTACCTGTAAACCAAAGCATTTTTCCAGAAGATGAACGCAAGTGCTCAAATCATCATACAGTTTACACAGATATTTTAAATCAAAGCGTATGAGATCATCTACTTCAATTAATTCGATACTAGGACTAAAAACGTATTTAAGAATGCGTTTCATTCCGATATTTTCTTTAAAAATAATTTTAGGGACATTTTCGTGACCAATTAATGTTCTAGACAAATGATGGTTTATCACTTTTATGAGTGCTAATAACATATACAAGTGCATGATTAAATGCATAATTGATAAAAACGTGGGTGTTCTTATCACAAGAATAAATGGTGGATATTTATTTATAATTTCCAAAACAATTAGAATAATGAATATTAACGTAGGTGTAAAATACCACAAATACATTTTGTAAGCTAATAACTTTAGTATTTTGATATCAATGTTTAATTCTTTAAAAACGGTATCAAACATTTCGTGTACACTAGTGTATATTGTTTCATTGTTAATAAGGTTTATTATTAAAATGACGACATTTGCAATTAAATCTAAAACATCAGGTATTATTTCCATATCTTTCTTTACGTCTATATGAAGTACTCTTTTTATAGCAAATGAATAGCTGCTAATGAAAGCCACAGCAATTGTCAAGGACCAGAGTTTAAACCAGAAAGGTGTATTGGTTGATTCTCCTTTAGCCGTTATTATAGGTTTGGGTAGCCCAAAAATATTGCAAATAAAGTTTAACGGGCGGAAATAACTGTAGAACATTTTCAGTCACAGGACACTACTGTCAATACAAAGGTTCACAAAACTATGGGTGTGTAATTTCTTCACACAGGCTCTCAAAAAACAGCAATTGAAAATTAATCAAACTGTAATTATTATACCATTTTCAGTATTTTACATGAGTTTTTACTTAAGCAAAATTGGAAATTAATATGAAGAGTACCTACACACAGAACCTATCCCTAAGGGCGTGAATAGTTGAATACATCAATCACCACGGAGTGGCGGTTCATGGTGGCAAGCGGCGCCGTGCCGTGGTAATGTGACCATGCACTAAGCATATTAATAATCCATAAAAAATACAAGTCTTTAAGACAGAATATCTGCTGAAAAGACTGCTACGCTAGAAGTCTTGGGTTCGATACCCAGGTCGAGCAAAAAGTGTTATTGGAGCTGCTACTGAGAATTTCATAAAACATTATGAAATTCTCAGTAGCAGCTCCGAGTTAGGATTTGTGCCCGGATGATGGCAATAGGCTAGCCCCCTATTACATGGCACCTAAACATACCGGCGAACCGTGGGTGTACGTTAGTACACCTTTGCCTAACCCTTCGGGGAATACCGGCGTGATGGTATGTATGTATGTGTATCTGCTGAAAAAAGCATGAAAGGGTTTTCTGTTTTTAGCAGATTTTCTGTTTTAAACACTTTTATTTTGTAATAAATATGACGTTGAATTATTATCACCGAAGAATGTATAATCTTATCAGGCAGAAATCTAGATTTTCTCAGTAGTACTCGCTTAACGTGATAGATGACGCCACTTCACAAACTATTGGTGCTTCGGTCCTTTTTATTAGAAGATTTGACCCTTGCTCCTTTGACTAAGCCAGGTTTATTAATACCTGTTGATTAAATATCACTGTGAAATATGAAATTTAGGAAATGTTGGGGTTCTCCTAAAGAAACTTCATAAATATGCCAGGCTGTAGTAATCATTTACATATGCACATAGGTACCTATCTCTTTCGAGCATTCGAAAATTCGATAGATATCTTCAGGGTTACATATATGTATAGATTTGATTTTAGCCCACTGTTTGACAAGCCAATCGTAATATCTACATAGCTATAGTAGTCGCCACGAGACGTGAGCACAAATGTCAAGTTAATTTGTGGGTTTTTCGCTACACGCGATTGATCCATCAGGTGAACTATCTGACCTACAATTCTAGAGATTGGACATAAATAATAAAAATTAAAATGAGGGTTGATTTAATATTGAGCTACCGTCATTTTCTAATTCAAGCCTCAAAATGACTGTTCATTTTTAAATAAGTATTTTCCCTATAGCAAATCCAAAAACTTCTATTTTCACTGACACAATTTGGTGCATTGAATCAACTTCACACACTTTTCTTATAACAATCCGGTACCTGCAATAAAACAAATAATTTCAGTTCGATTTTGTGTCGAAGTACTGTGTTATCTAATCATGAAATGCGTTGAAGTTCTAACCGATATGATAAGGGCGTGAATCAGATGATAGGTACAAATAAATGATAAACAACTGAAGTGTCCAGTGAGTTTACGAACACCTGTGAAATAAACACTACAGTATTTTGTTTATTTTGTTAATAAATATAAAATAATTATCATCATGTCCCACAGTAAGTAATATTTTATTAATTGTTAATTACAACATAATTTCGAATAGTGAAAAACTGCTTTTGTTCTTATTGATATCAATGGGTGATACGAGTATTTGTGATAAAGAATGAATATGTCAGAAACGTAGTTTCTAGAACTGTACAAAATGGAAAACTTTTTCATATCTATAATTTAATTAAGCAATGAGAAGTTATGCAATGCAAACATGATGTAACATTAAACTTCAATTAGCAGATATTACATCTAATACTACTTTTATGAAATTCATTGATATCCTTTTGAATCTTTACAACCATTAACTGTCACTGTTTTCTTTACTACTTATCAGATCCTCCTCACGGGCCGCCTCCGCCATACTACACTGGTCATGGTCACCCCCCGCCACCGGGGTCATACACCTACATGCCGACACCAGTGATGATGCCGGTGTACCAGCCCCCACCACCACAGCCGCCACCAGAGCCTACGCAGCCGCCTACCTTTGTCACCAATTACATCTACCAACAACCACCGCAGCCCCCACCAGTTGTTACTATTGTTGAAGGTACTGTTTACCAATTCCAGAAACTTCTCTTAGTATTTATTGAAGCATTCGATATTATAGTTATTTTACACGATTCAACCAAATCGATTAAGTTTAATAGTAAAAGGTACGTATAATGGACATTGGAGGATTAATATCAATATTTACGCGATTCAATTTGGTTGCTTCACCTAAGTTAAAAGGCTTATGGGGATCGTGTAATAGAGTCATTACTCATTGCGCACTTACATTTATCTGTAACACAATCAGTGAGCCTTCTAATCCGAAATATATGAATAACCTGCCAATATGGTGATAAGGCAAAACAAGTGACAAAACAAAGTCAATCAATTTCTTACCAATTAAATTATAAAGGAATATATATATGAAGAACATATTTTTAGATTTCTATAAATTCCTAATTTTGAAAGCTGGATGTAGCTCTTTCTTTTTAAGTCCTAAGTTGCAAACCACAAACTGTGTCAAACAAAGATGCGGAAGATACGATTTAAATTTATCTGCAAACAGCATTTATTATTTATATACTACAAATATAGGGGTTCCACAGGGTAAAACGTTTAGCCCCTTTACTCTTTCAAGACATAACTTATTCAGGAAGCATGGTACTCCTTATATTTGCAGAAGTCCATGTTCAACCCCAACCCCCACCAAGTAGTCCATGGAGTAACTTATTAAGAGAAGGAGCCGAGAAGGGATTGGCGTCTGTTAGCAAGGGGTTGGCCGTGCTTGAAAATAATCTGCGCTCTAGGAATTCTAGTAAGAACTAATCTATGATTCAGCATCATAGTAAATTAATTCGTATACCGTTAATACAAATTATTGAATGTCCAATAATTTAAAAGGATGATTGTGTGTATTTAACATCTGTTGTGTCAACTTTTTATAGTACAATGTAACGTAAAACAACAGTCCGAAAGTCTGACAACCAGTCTTACCTAGGGGTATTGCGTTTCCAAATAACTAGGTTGTGGACGTCAGATAGTCAGTCGCTGCATGTAAAATACCAGTATTCAGCTACATCCGCTTAGACTGGAAACCGACGCCAACATAGTTGGGGCATAGGCTAGACAGATTATAATATAAGCTAAAACAGAATTTGTGATGAAATGGTCAACCATTCCTAATTTTTCATAACATATTTTGTAATGAAATGGCGAATAATTCCTAATTTTTCATTACAGATCCTATTGAATGGATACCAGCTACAACGTCAGACGTTTCATCACTGAGGCACAAAGCTTACGTAGCCGGCAAGGAAGGTTGGGATGGCAGTCCGCTCTGCATCATCAGGTCTCACCATAGCGGAGAGTTTATTCCCGGAAAACTGGCCATTAAGCATCGCGCCGCTTACGTGCCACATGGAGGAAAAGAAATTCCTGTGCATCACTTTGAAGTACGTAATTACTAAAATGGAAATATCTTAGCAAAAGTACTTAATAAACAATAAATAAATAGCCCTTCAACAATGAATCAGCACTTTGTTAGCTGATTGTAAGTTATCATGAAAGTATACTACGTCTTAGTCTTTGAGTATCGAGTACTTTTATAAGAAATGGTGTACAAGTACAAAGCTCTCATTTATTTTGAATATTTCAAAATGTGTGTAACTGACGAAATCTTTATCAATTATCATTCATCGAATTGGGCATTCCATTCCTTGAGAAAGCGTGATGATCTATGCTCGTGGCTTCTCTGTATTAGAACCAACGAGCCTATTATTATTAGGTATGATGCTAGGTTATGTTATATTCACGTTACTTATATCTCCAGGTGTTGTGTTGCCCACCTCACGCGGTACGTTGGCTGCACAGTAGCAACGGCCAGGTCCCAGTAGGAGCGATGGCAGCTGGCAACACCCACAACGGTGAACCGCTTTACATTGGACGCGTTAGACACATGCAATCTCTGACGCCAGGCAAAGTTAGTAGCTTTGTTAACTGTTGTTTTAACTTCATCATCACCATTCATCATTAGACGATATTAATGTCAAAAACAAGAGTTTGCCTTTAGTATTATTTTATTACCTTTGTCATCAGAGACTTCTTTAAACTGCTCTTTATCTCACTCCCTGTTTTATTGAATGGTTACGACTTTAGTGACAGCTCGTTTGATACAAAAGCAGTCTACTCATATTTTGGTCAATAATTAATTAAACCTTATGCTATAGGAGGCCTACGTTAAGCCGTGGACGGCTATAGGCTATTATAATGGGGATGGTGATGAAGAGCACTAATGTCTAGGCTTATGGTTAGGAAGTTTTTCGTCAAATAATTCTCTTCGTCTACTTCTGAATATAGCGGACAATAAAGTTCCCTTAAATTACCGACTGTCTCATTTTCAAGTATTTATTTTGGTGCTACCTACCTGTATTTGTTTTATTTCTTTTAACACTGTGGTTTTTTATTGCGGTTTTCTGTATAGCATTACTTGTTCAGTTAATGATGCCACAATTTCTAAATCTTTATTGCACTTGAGGATATATTTATGCGAAAAATACCGTGACGCACGAGTTTAATGACTTATGAATTAATTGGTTGTCCAACCACAAGCTGACACATTTTGAAAACAAAAGACGTTGCACGGTTCATCACATGCTGACAAATGTACTGAGCTTCGTTCCTTTGTTTTTGTTTATGTTTAAGAGGATATGCGCTATTTATTAAAAGTTTGTTTAGTGTAACTGCCTCGTTGGCCTAGTGGTCCTAAGCGCGACTGCTACGCTAGAGGTCTTGGGTTCAATTCCCAGGTCGAGCAAAAAGTGTTTTTGGATTTTTCTATGAAATTCTCAGTAGCAGCTCGGAGTTAGGATTTGTTAATGGCAATAGGCTCGCCCCCTATTACATGGGACCTAAACATACCGGCGAACTGTGGGTGTACATTGTTACACCTCTGCCTAACCCTTCGAGGAATACAGGCGTGATGGTATGTTGTTTAGATCAAACGGTATCTATGTATTCCTTGTATCTACTTCATTTTCATATACCCAAAGAAATTATTTCTAAGCAAAATCAAATTACAATTTCTTCTTGCATTCCAGGTGCATCCCAGCCACGGATGCTGCTACATTTCGTTTGGCGGATCTGAAATTGCACACAAATCTTACGAAGTGCTGTGCAGAATCGTTGGTTGAACGCCAAGAAACTTCAAACATCATAAGACCCTGACATTGTAAAAAATTCCATCTTGTCCGTCGACCAATCTCAATTACTATGTGTCTGCTTCATTGTAATGTATTTTTTTCTTTTTTTATCAATCAATTCATAGAAAACTTTTTAATATAAACATTCAAGATAGTTTTTTGAATTCCGTATTATATTATTTTGATATTGTTTTAAATAATTAAATGTTCTAAATAAAATACAATAGGCGTTTGTTAAGATTATATGATTTTGATTACCTGTAGTGTAGTCAAAAAAATCGGTTCGTTACAATAATCCCCACTCGACTGAATTTCCGTCACGGCGGCCACTCTCACTGGAGCCAAGTACGCAGGAGATATTATAGTGCACGGGGATGTGCGCAAACACACGCACAGGTGCACTCCCTCTTCCCTCATTCTCCTGTTCCGATAATAATGCTAGGACGATTGCCAAAGCCGATTTTCGTAACCATCCAATTTGCAAGAAAATTGCAATTGTACGGCTCATCTTAGATAAGTCGACATATATAATCACTCACGTTATGAGTGCTGATTGGCTGATATAAACGTTATGCACTGACGGATGCACTAATTACGACATTTCTTCGTCTGCTTTTGTTCAAGGTTCTATAGGACTAGTAAGAGTAAATACTTCGGCATAATCTCTTTAAGTTGTCTATTGTTAGGCAGGTTTTATTAGATGGTCGGTTAATGACCTCTACGATCGTTTGTTCCATTAATTCTTCTTCTGTTGAAACACTAATGGCTCCTACTACTAATGGCTATGGGGTCCTGGTGCTCATTTTGTATTTCAGGACATTGCCAAGCGGCTGATCGAGTCGTCACGTGACTAAGAGGATTTATCTTTTCTTAGGCCAAACCATCAGCATTGCCATACAACGTGGCAATACTGCCTGCCTTTTGGGCCGCCTTGTCCCACTGTCAGCGATGTGGATGAGTTTTTTGGATGCCTTATGACCAACCCCCCTTCTTTTTTATAAATTGTACATATCATATAACATATTTTTATTGTTGTTTAAAAGTCGTCTTCTAATCCTATTTATTATAGGTATTGTTATGCAAACTTGATTTAAAAAATAATAAAACCATCATTCTAAGAATTATTAAATACGTTTATTAACTCAATAATTAAATTTATTACAAGCAGCAACGTTGCTTGATTGCCTTATCACTCAACGTGTGCTTTTGAGGGTCATCTAGCCATTTCCATGGGGTTGTTGCTCATATCTCCACCATCAGGTGGTGGGTGGAATCCGCCTCCATCGTTGTTGAATGCTTGGTCCACTACATTGATGCCACCGCCATCATCACCGCAGCAACTACAGCATAAACCCATTATTGTAACCTGGAAAGTAAATAAATAAAATAAAGTGAGTAAAATGCTTAGTTACTCTAGCAATTACATAGATTAGGTAGGTACAACTTTATTTTGAGTCGGGTTTATTTTGTACTGAAGTGTTGATATACTACGATATTGTTTGCAATAAACACATACCATCACGCCTATATTACCCGAAGGGTTAGGCAGAGGTATAACAATGTACACCCACAGTACGCCGGTATGTTTAGGTCCCATGTAATAGGGGCCGAGCCTAATACCATTTACCGGACACAAATCCTAACTCCGAGCTGCTACTAAGAATTTCATAGAAAAACCCAATAACACTTTTTGCTCGACGTGGGAATCGAACTAAAGACCTCTAGCGTAGCAGTCGCGCTTAGAACCACTAGGCCAACGAGGCAGTTGTTTGCAATAATATCAACCAAAAAATATAATAAGTAACCACCTACAGACAAGATAGAGTTGAGTCTCCACCCAACCTGAAGTTTATTCGGTAAAGCGGGTACCAATACCATTCACCGATAATTCAATACAAGTAAATAATATCATTGTTTCACATCTTTGAACATGCAATAAGTTTGCAATGATAAGATTAAATGGCATCTACTGTTTATCATAGGAATGACAAAAGGCACCTACTCCACTGATAAGTATCGATGTCGAAGATACTGTCACAAGTATAATAGACGCCACGACTTGTGAGCACAAACATTAAGTAAATTTTTAAGTTTTTGAGTTCCCTTCTGCGTTTTTTGCTGCACGCGATTGGTCCGCCTGACGAACCAATCGCGTGCAGCGTCGGCGGCATTTGTGCTCACGACTCGTGGCGGCTACTATACCCTACTAGTTATTTTAAACTCTATTGCAAGGTAGCAAAGTAATTAAATTGAAGCTAAGCAAATATTATACGATTACACCCTTACAGATGCTCTATTCCATAAAAAATCTCCCTTTAAATGAGTTTGAGGTGACCTGGAATCCCATCTGAATTCAACCTCAATACAATTCCTGAACAACTTCACTTAAACTCACCGAGGGCATTTATCTATACTAATGTTATAAAGCTGGAGAGTTTGTTTGTTTTTTTATTTGGTTCAACGCGCTAATCTCAGGAACTCATCATCATCTACTTAGCCTTTTCCCAACTATGTTGGGGTCGGCTCCCAGTCTAACCGGATGCAGCTAAGTACCAGTGTTTTACATGGAGCGACTGCCTATCTAACCTCTACAACCCAGTTACTGGGCAACACGATACCTCTTGGTTAGACTTGTTGTCTGACTTCCTGGCTTCTGACTATCCGTAACGACTGTCAAAGATCTATGAATGACAGCCGGGACCAACGGCTTTACGTGCTTTCCTAGGCACGGGGGTGTCACACCATCAGCTTCCAAACTCCGGGCTGCTACTGAGCAAATCCTAATAGAAAAACCCAATAGCACTTTTTGCCCGACCTGGGAATCGAACCTGGGACCCCACGCTCAACAGTCACGCTTGTGACCACGAGACCAACGAGGCAGCTAATCTCAGGAATTACTGATTTAAATTGAAAAATATGTTTGTGTTGGATTGTCAATTTATAGAGGAAGGCTAAAGGCTATATTATAACATCACGCTACGACCAAAAGGTGTGGAGCAGTAACCAAAGACTGAAATGCTATGGACGAAGTCGCGAGTAGAAGCTAGTTTATACATTTATTTGGGAACTTTGCACATGAACTTTAATTTCGTACTTATAATTGCTGTTCTCATGTACTTGCAAGAAGTAATTCTAGGTACATCGATAGTTTTAAATAAAGCAATCTCGAATGTCAGCCAGCTCTGTAAAAGTATTGGGGTCTAAACTCTCTGAAGATTGGCTGATGAAGGGGCCTATAAGTAAAAGAGGGTTACATCTGAAAATGATTGGCCTTCTCTTAAAACTCCTATTGTACGAACATAAAGAAACATGGCTAGATGCAAATTACATAATTAATACTTAATTACAATGTTTTAATTATGCATTAGTGGCGATGTCAAATCTGAGAGAAAAGTGAGGTCAAACCTACTGTAACGAGCACGCAATATTGCTTAAAATAGGTGCATTTACACCAAACGCACTGTAATAAGCTTTCAGATCAAGTATGGCCTTAATATAATTAAAAATAAATAAACTAAGTACTTATTTAAAGTTTCAAAATAAATAGATATAAAACTTACTTTTATTTGAGTTTATCCAACTGTTGATCCGCAACGAATACAAAAATGTTTTTTATGTAAGCGACTTATTATGTAGCCCACTTGCTAGCTAAAGCGATGCTTGTGTCCAATATGATAAGATAAATAAAAATTATCGATAATTCTGTACCAAAAAAGGAATATTTGTTTTTCGTACGAAATGTATGATTCACCCTAAGGCATTTTTCACATTAAGTAAAACAAAAGTAGGTACTTAGTTGTTAAGGAAAAATTCTGTGTTGATTCGTAGCATGCTAATATAGTAATTACCTTAGGTAATTTGTGTGTTTATCAGTCTTCAAAAAACTGATTTGAAATCTTCTTATCAGCTTACTGCGGTATATCAAACCTTCAGATGATAATAAACGAGGATGTCGCAAGTGATTACAGTCGTCACCCATATTTTTTATAGTTGACCATTTATTATGTAACTTCACAGAACTTGCATTAGCAACCTGTAACATACTTTAACCTAAACAAGAAATAAGATTATTTAACGATATTCGGAAATCCTTAATACCAGCTTATTATTGTCGCAGTCGGGGCTGCGGGTTGTTCGTAAGAGATACCGCGCCCCCGGAACGCAAAGGGCACAAGAAGGAACATGGGTGGGTTTTAGTCAGTAAAAGTCTGACACTCCCTCCCGCCCCGCGGGAGAAGATATTTGATGATTTCGGATCGCTAAAAAAAAAAAATTGTCACACTGCAAGGCAAAGGCCTAGAAGACACCAATCATGCTCAAGGTGGATTGGCGATTTCACACTTATACCTATTAATTATAAGTCCAGGTCTCCTCACGATGTTTTCCTTCGTCAACGTCAATGATGTCCAAGATAAACTTAGAGCGTACATATAAAATCTAAAAAGTCACATTGCGACTTGCCTCTGCCCGGTTGCGAACTCACATTCTCATGCTTAAGAGGCAGGTACTTTCACTACTGGGCTATCATGACATCACGAACCCTTTAGGTAAACTCTTTTGTTGTCTAAAAGCAGAAACATAGCTTTGCAATTATGAGATTATCTTTTCTAAAAAGCCGGTCAAGTGCGTGCGGATTGGATAGGTAAGTATGTCAGATAGACACAATCACATTACCAGATTAAAGATGTATTAAATGTAAATACAAGGATTGTGTTTCCATCAAAAAGGTGTGGAGATGCATAACGAGGCATCATCATCTGCATACCTTATTCCCAGTTGTTTTGGGGTTGGCTTCCATTCTAACTGGATGTAGTTGAAGACCAGTGTTTTACATGGAGCGACTACCTATATGACCTCCATAACATAGTTACTCGGTAACCGGATGCCCCTTAGTAAGACTGGTTGCCAGATTTTCAGCCGTTCACCCGTCAAAAGTAACGACTATCAAAGATTTACGAAGCCAGGACCAACGGCTTAACATGCTTTCCGAGATATGTATAGTCTACCCTCGCTATGCATCCCAATTGACTGACGGCCACGTTGGTCTCGTGGTTGCTAACACGACTGCTAAGCGAGTGGCCCAGGATATGATTCCTGAGTCGAGCACAGTGTTACTAGGTTGAGAGCCATTAAGATTATTTTCAGTAACAGCCCGGAGTTTGGAAGTTGGTGGTGTGACACCCCCATGTCTCGGAAAGTACGTAAACCCGTTGGCCCTGCGCCTGACCCCTCCCCGGTTGTGTCGGATGGCCGTCCCATCGAACTATGAGAGTCAGGGGAGAGGGAGTGCACCTGTGTTTGTGCACACACTAAGTGCACTATAATATCTCCTGCGTACTTGGCTAGTCTCCATAAGATTAGCCGCCGTGGCTGGAATCGGTTTGGAGAACACATTTAAACATTTTCGGTCCATATACGTACGAGCATAGAAGATCTCATAAGGTGTTAATGAATATAATTAGGTATTGGATATCGCTAGGAATGTGAATATAGATAGCAACCGTCCAATCTATTCGTTCGATATCCTGCAATTACATACATGAATGTTTTGTAAATATTTTCATGAGTCATGTGTTAACCCACCTCATTATTGTACCCGCATGATATTAGTCATCGTCGAGAGACTTAATGTTTGGCTCTAACGTATAAGGCATTAATTAGTTCTGTTTAACATAAGACGCCTGAGAACTTTACACAGCAGTGACATTGTAACATTCGTATTCCATCCATAAAGGGTACTTCTGGGTTTTTATTAAGATCATGTTTAAACACAACTGGCTAACTGCTGCCGAATATGACGAGCATCACGCCTGTTTACATAGAAGTGGTACCAAACCTGTGGATAAACCATCATGATATGCGATTTCATAAATTCTGTACTTTTCACTTTCAAATATGATACGATAGGTTCTACTCCTTGGGTGTATCTGCCAGCCTCTGGACTCATGGCAGGAACTGCGAGGTTTAAATCGGTAGAAGATCCGCATAATTCTCCGTTCATCCTAAACGGAGAGTTTAGAAGGGCGAGGACTTCTCCATATTGATACTTAATAAATTATTATCAAAATACGTATCCTCATTTTCAGAAGTCACGAACACGAACAACAGTTAAAACACATACTAAAACACACATTTTTAATTTAGGAGATAGCCAAAGCCTTAATAGCCGATGGTGTATGATGAACCCAGTAGGTTTCATAGGTTTTCCATGCAATGAGAGGTCAACTCATACTGGAAATGTATAGCTTGATATGTGGCCGTGTGTACAATGGCACTAATGGCAGTGTGAAAATGAACTAGATTTTTTTGGCTTTATCTTCTCCTTTAGAATATTTTGATTGGAACAAAACAGCTACCTAACTTAAAATAATGATAAGAATTATTTTTTCGATAGACTGTAGTATAGTTTTACCCATTTTCGTTTGTGCTCTATACAGGGTTATTTGTAAAACAATGACAACCTTACAGGACTGTATTACTATCATCATAAACAACAACTTTTGTTCTATACATTTTTACAGAATCAAGCAACGCAAGCGCATCGAAGTAAATGATCGACTTAAGGATTTCCGTAAAATTGTAAATAGGTCAAGTACAAACACCCCCGCTAACCCCGCTCCCCTCGCTATTTTACTATCGCTTTCGTTTGCTTCGCACAGACTTCGTAACATTTAGAGCGTTCAATTTAAATGTTTTTATTTTTGTATGAAAATCTGATGAACTAAAATATGATAAATTTTTAAATGTCATAGAACAAGAGTTGCTAATTATGATGTTAGTAACATAGTCCTGAGAGGTTGTCATTGTTTTACAAATAACCCTGTATACTGGGACAGACTTACATTACTTATGGCGTTCGTTATCATTGGATTAAATAATAAAATTGGTTTATTTCGGATTACATCATAAGCAGGTCGGAGTTAGAATTTGTGCCCGGTTAATGGCAATAGGCTCGCCCCCTATTACATGGAACTTAAACATACCGGCGAACTGTGGGTACACCTCTGCCTAACCCTTCGTGGAATACAGGCGCGATGGTATGTGTGTGTACATCATAAGAAAATAATGTTATCGTAAGAATAATCAGCTTTATATTAAAACAAAATAATTTGTACATTAATGGAACTTTTATCACATATAAATACAAAATAAATGATATATGACTTAAAAAAGAATTTTCTTAGGTATCGACCTACAGTGATTGAGCTCACCCTCAATCACTTACAAATTCAAACATTAATATTATATTTTTCATGAACCCTGTTCTTGAATGAGCCTAATACATAATTATATTTTATTATAATATAACACTATTATAATTATATAAATACATCACATAGGCTTCATTTGCAACTATCCCATTTTTATTATATGTTTGGTAAACACATTTTGTCGTTACATAATTCAGTTAGTAACTTGTTTAAAAACCTACCCATGTTGCGCGGTATTTCTTACGAACAACACGCGGCCCCGGCAGGCACCGGTCCTGATTGGCTCCTTAAAAAATTGCTGACATATCTTAATAAGGATACATTATAAATATTAATTCTAAAAACAAAAATGAATGATTTCAGAATTTATACGGAAACGGCTTAAAGGTAGATATGTTTTTAATATTTATTTACAACAGAGGTAAAACAGGTTAAATATTATCACAATCACTGATATCTCATATCTCCAACTAAAACATAAGGAAAAGCAAGACGCACGTCCTCTTCAGTAATCAATTTGAAGATAAAAATATTATAATTACATAGTTTTACATTATATCTATCTAGATAAAAGATGGTAGAAGTAAGAAAAATAACGATTACAAAAAACTGTAGGCTTTAATTAAACAATTTTAAAGGTATTACTGTGTATATATTTTTTTATCCACTAACTTTAAGCCAATCTTAAATGTATCTCTGTCGCTAGGATACGCTTTAAAGTGACAGAGATAGCTTAAGAGTTAAAGGCGACTTAAAATTGAATTGCAATTGAAAACATTAGAGAATTAAAAAAACAATAGATATGTCTGTCTGTACATTATCATGTCTCTTAAATAACAATTTAATCAACTTTTTCAAATTTTCAGAAAAGAAGATTTATCTCATGGTCTTACGACGTAGCTGCATTAAACAAATAGAACATATATGCTAAATAAATGCTTATTCATACATTCATGTTCATTTACTCGATAATTATGAGCTTAATTAGACATTAAAAATATTAATGTAACAAAATAATAATAGGTTAACATTTAATAAAGATAAGTGCTGCTGCTTACCATGACTACTTTAAATAAGTTGGGAAGTGCCTTCAGAAGTAGAGAAACCTATACCATAAAAAATAAACAAATTTATTACCTTGGTAATTGGAGTAATGACCAAGGCAATTTCATCAAATTCACTTGGTATCAAGAGTTCAAATTTGGAAAATAAGGTACAATGGGGTTGACGTATCCGTGTGGATAAACCCTTCATCAAATCTATAGTAAAAAAAAACAAAAAAAAACGGAAAAGTTTCCTCTCTCTGAAGCTCAACCCACCAGCACCGGCTAGCTTAAACCCTGTTCCCGATAAGAAAGCAACTTGATTATTAGAATAATTGTGAAAGACAGAAATACTAGTTCATTTACTAAAAAAATTACAATTCTACGTTATAAAATTTACTATTAAATATTGTAAACGTTATAAATAAGATTTGTTTGGAGTCTAGCATGTTTACACACACATTTTAAACTCTAGAAGATTTTTTGACTGTAGATACATTGGGGTAACTACGAATAACGGTATTGTTATAAAAGTTTCTGTATTTTGATGACATTGAAGGCTGCTCCCCAAAACATAGGTAAAAAATATTTAAAAATAATAAGAATCTTTACGGTGTATTGTTTTAGTATCTCTGGTATGGTGGCGGTTGTTGTTGCACAACTTGAGGTTGAGGTGCAGCTGTTGGTTGTTGAACGACAATGTGGTTGACGACCACGGTGCTTTGTTTATTAGGGTCTTTACCACAGGTGCAGCAACAACAGGGGATGAAGCAGCAGCAGCACGGACAGCAGTTGTAACACGGACAGCAGTTTGAACAACACATCCTGAAAAACAACATTGATAATTAAAAATATGCTTAATAGTCGATGATGTTAAATACAAGAACCTATGGTGATTATGCTGTAGGCAGGTATATCTTGGGTTTTTTTTTAGGGATGGGGAATCGTCAAATGACTTCCCCCGCCCTGGGCGGGACGGGAGGGAGTGTCAGACTTTTACTGACTAAAACCCATCCATGTTCCTTCTTGTGCCCTTTGCGTTTCGGAGGCGCGGTATCTCTAACGAACAACCCGCAGCCCCGGCAGGCATCGGCCCTGAGTGGCCCCTTCTAAGATTGCTGACATCTCTTTGAGGCACGCATGGAACACGAACGCGCCGTCGACACGGCCTGACGTTATTCAACGTACGGACGGTAAGCTACCCATTGCTCACCGTCCACAGGCCCGCGTCTACGGTGGCCGAGAGTCGTCTCCTTCCTACGCCCGGAGCGTCTACCGCGGCGGCTGGGACGGGAGACTCTCTGCCTCAACCGACCTGCCGCCTCCTAGGTATATCTTGGGTAAAAGAACAATGACAAGAAATTAGCACTAAAGATTCAAATAGTTGTTGTTCAATACGATTGTAATCATTGTGTTCCATAAGGGAACCAAGACAAGCACGTTTAATCTGAACACAAATAGACAAGATTTTATACACTGTGTGTTTTCTGGAAAGGAACAGTAGTTTGTGACTCATGTTTTGTCTTGTCGATTGTTGCTAGGTAAGTACTGAGACTGTAAGGGTCCACACCGGAGTGGACAACTTGCTGGTGCGGTTAAATACTACAGTAATATTTGTATGGACGGATCTACGCTAACGCACTGTATCAAAATACTTAGCCCAATTCGTCGTGGCCTGACTTTTAAAAATATCAACAATGACGTCTTCACATTGTGTCTTTGAATTGAGACATCTCACAGTAATCCCAGAACATATTATGTATTCATTCTATCTCCCATTGCGATTTCTATTCACCTTTAGGTATATTGAATTGTTGCGATATAGGTATCGCAACAATTAGTGTGAGGTATTGGGAGGTGCCTACATGTGACTAATGCGGCATTAAATTTGATAATATGGATTAGAAGTTTCAGCTATCATGAGTCATAAATTTTAAGCATACTTAGTAATGACGACAACTGAATATCGTGAATCTCTATATCGCACGTTCGAATAGTCGTTAAATTCATCGCGTTTTCCTTTGTACAAAAACACGGCATTTTATGCTTGGGAAATTCTACTCAAAATGGCTATTGTTTTACTGTGCTGATATTGTCACGGTCGGTCTGTCCTAGCGGTCGTCATTGATTGGTTCCAATATACATAAATAACTATCACTATAGTTTATACTTAGGTTTATCTTAAGAGATGCAGTGTCAATATGATGCTAATAGCAGTCGAAGGTAATATCTTGATATATGATGTAAATAGATGACATTTCTCTTATTTCTGCCATTGCTTGTTCTGAAAAAGTAATTGATGAGGTTTCTCTAAGAAAGACGATTATTCCAAAAAAAATTGACATTTATTGTGACGCTGTCGATATAATTACTACTTAGATGTACGTCCATAGTTGATATCATTGTACCCGATGAAATGTCGGTAGTATACGGTAAATTCAATGTGCAAAATTAAGTGCTTCTTCTCGTTGCTTGCCACAACGCCATAATGAATCCACTGTATCAAATATGGACATGTCAAGGTAGTTGATCAAGGTCACAGTAAGGACTCGTTTCGTCTCGACACAAATATTATACTGTAAACACTACTATTAAGTTTACTCACTTATTTAGTCGTTTGCGCACCTCAGTACCAATCCAAAATTTCTTTTTTCGTTATTTGTATGGTGACTATCAATCCGAAAGTAACTATGTTTAATAACTACCATCAGGGTTTATAACGATATCAATGTACTATCAATAACTTATCTATATTTTTGCTATCAAATGTTGATATCGATTAATACTGAATTGGTACCTACTACCTCCACCTCATCACCCACCAACAAGTAAATCTAGGCATGCATAATATAAAAGCATCAAGTACTTAAACTAAGCCTCTAAAACTAGAAAAGGTCGTCCACTACTCTTACCTTAACTAAAAGCTTTTCATCTGTACATTTGCTGAGCATCAGGCGGAGGGTATCCTGGGTATCCTTGCGGTGGAGGGTATCCCGGGTAACCACCAGGTGGTGGGTAACCGCCGGGAGGTGGACCGTACCCTCCTGGCGGTGGCGGGTAAGGGTAGCCTGGCGGAGGAGGTTGCTCGTAGATGATTGGCGGCTGCTGCACCACGGTCACTTGCTGTGGAGGTGGTTGCTGCTGCCCACATGCGTTAGGACACAGGCAGGGCACCAGGCAGCAGGCACTCAACGCCAGGCAACATGGGTTGCAGCAGATTTCACAGTCTCCGACATCGAACGAAAGACACAAACCCATCCTGACGCACCGTTGTCAACTAAAATCAATATCAATCAATTACTTATTCTACTCATTAAACACCTTCATGCGAGATTTTCAGTTAGAGAAAATATAAAAAATATATATATACTGAGTTTTAAACAAAGTGGAAGTAAGTACCAGCGACTTTATAGCTGAATGACAAAATGGCGGAGTGTTATCGTTGTTACGACTTATCGTTTAGTGTTATCTATTGATAAGAGTAGTCAGCCATTGCTCACACTACATATGCGGAAAACGACTACCAAGTCTTGGAAACACAAAAGGATATTTATGTAAAGATATACAAAGAAGACGACACATAGTCACCCGTTAAATATGTTTTTATCACACTATTGCTAAATTAAAAACTTGTGTCAATGCGAAATGATAGTAAATAGTATGGTTTTTTTTATTTAAATACATTATTAACCTGCCTATATAAATAGATAGATTATTTTCGCAATTCAAAGTTAGTCCCATCTAAGTGAAAGTTAGTCATATGAATACTTTGACCTCCTCAAGACATAACATACCATCACGCCTCTGTTCCCCGGAGGGTTAAGCAGAGGTTTACCAATGTACACGCACAGTTCGCCGGTATGTTTTTAAGTCCCATGTAATAGGGGGCGAGCCTATTGCCATTAACCGGGCACAAATCTTAACTCCGAGCTGCTACTGAGAAATTCATAGAAAAACCCAATAATACTTTCTGCTCGACCTGGGAATCGAACCCAAGACCTCTAGCGTAGCAGTCGCGCTTAAGACCACTAGGCCAACGAGGCAGGTACCTCCTGCTCCTAGCCAATTAATTAGAAGTTAAGCTGTAGTAAATAGTAGTGTTTTTGCGGCTGATTCCGGTCCTATATTCTTCGCTACTTATTAAGGCAATTAAAATCGTGTCGATTAAAAAGGATAACCTGAAATCTACATAATCAGCTTGTCACGTTCTCAAATTGATAACAAATAATGTTTATTACGAAATTATTACAAACATAATTTAAAACATCAGAACTATTCATCAGTTTCCGATATTGCACGAGTATTAAATGATATAATTTGAGGTAGGGAGATAACTATGGATTTACCAAAATTGATAACTTAATTATTATATAGCTAGGTATGGGTAGATAAGACTCACGTGTTGGCCTGTTAATTTGAATAAACACTCATACCTATTAGTCTAATTGCTAGAGCAGTAGGTATTATAATATTAAAAGTTAAAAGTTTCAGTGTCCCACAACATTTTAATGTTTGGAAGACACGATAGACTCTACATACCATCCATCACGCCTGTATTCCCCGAAGGATTAGGCAGAGGTGTACCAAAGTACACCCACAGTGCGCCGGTAAGTTTAGGTCCCATGTAATAGGGGGCGAGCCTATTGCCAACCTAAATTATTAATCCACTTCAGTTTAATACAAATTTTAATATTGAATAGAGTGACTCTTAACTGCCTCATTAGCCTAGTGGTCCTAAGCGCGACTGCTACGCTAGAGGTCTTGGGTTCGATTCACAGGTCGAGCAAAAAGTGTTATTCAGTTTTGAAATTCTCAGTAGCAGCTCGGAGTTAGATTAGTGCCCGATTAATGGCAATAGGCTCGCCCACTATTACGAGTAGGTACATGGGACCTAAACATATAGGCGAACTGTGGGTGTACATTGGTAGACCCCTGCCTAACCCTTCGGGGAATACCGGCGTGTTGGTATGTTATGACTGTTAACGAAGCAAAAGGCTAAGCCTAAACCACAGTCATCCTCTAAGAGTCCTTTTGCCTATAATAGGTAATCTGTGGATAATTGCCAAGAACCTAAACTTATATAGGTTCTTAGGCAATGATCAACATGCGTATATTGAATTGTGGTAAACCCTATGACTGTACTATGTACTTACATACAAATAGAACTCATAGTGTGTCACAGAATTTCCATATTTAACTATACGTATATTGGTCTCCACGAGTCGTGAGCCCAAATGTCAAGTTAATTTTTCGGTTTTTGGGTTCCTTTCAGGATTTTTTGCGGCGCCAACGCTACACGCGATCGGAATTGCATGCAGTGGCCTAAAATACCCACAAAAAACCCGAAAATTAACTTGACATTTGTGCTCACGACTCCTGGCGACTAGTATAAGTAGCTGTAATATTCCTAAAAGTACTAGCTTTTGCAAGGATATTTTTATGTAGGTACTTACCACTTACCCCCTAATCATAAGGAACCTACCAACAAATTATTACTTGTGTTGGTATACCTAGATAGATTCTATCTTGGGTTAAATAATACTAAGCAGACTATATGTATGTATGGAGTTTCTTGCCCGTTCTTCTCCATACGAAACTACCTTTTGGAATGGGCAACTAAATTCAATATTATTAATTTTAACATGTTATTGACGTTCAAAAGTGCCTTTTAATGGTCTAATTGAAATAAATGATTTGACTTTGACTTTATATAATATTAATAACACTATTAAAACTATATTCAAAAAGTGTTATTGGGTTTTTCTATGAAATTCTCAGTAGCAGCTCGGAGTTAGGATTTGTACCCGGTTAATGGCAATAGGCTCGCCCCCTATTACATGGGCCCTTAACATATCGGCAAACTGTGGGTGTACACTGGTACACCTCTGCCTAACCCTTCAGGGAATACAGGCGTGATGGTATAGCTTATATTAATATGAATAGAAAGTACGCACTATTGTTGTATGTAAATAGGTCCATACAAAATGTAGGTACATTCATATACAATGTATGTATAAACTTACATATTAAGCATATGATTAAAACACAAGGCAACGACACAGTACCAATCAAAAATAAAACGTCATAATTAGAATAAATTTCGATATCTACACTGTTAATGAAATGTTGAATTAATTAGTCTTTAGTATTGTCAGTTTTCGTTAATATGGTAATAAGCTACCTTATTATATTGCATCTATTAAATTTCGCATATATTACCTAAAAATACACACAAAAAGTGTAAATAAACAACACTCGCGAACATAACATAACACACATGGTCCAAGCAGCTGATAATAGTTAGGTTTCTTGTTAGTGGACGACCAATTTGGCAGTTTTATTAATAACCATTGCAACCCATATTTCAGTAATAGTTAAAAGAAATCGTAATTATAGTCTTACCTGAGATTTTTATTTATTTTAAATAAACACTGTCCCTTTCCAACCACGGTACAAACACAACGTCAAAGACACAAAAGTGAATGAATCAGTTGTTCGTATGTCAGGTGGTTCGTCATACTGCCACCGCGCCGCGCCGGTAAAACAGTGCTATGACGCCAACGTCTGCGCACTACGCTCGGAACTAAATAAAACTCTTTATCTCGTTTCACCGCACGTGGAAAAAGATACGAGTAACAAAGACAAAAGTCTCGAACCAACGGCTTTGCTATCAGTGGTTGTGAAAATGAGAGCAATGACAATTTAACCTTGCCATGTTGCAAGTAGTGAAAATGAACCAAATATTGAAGGAAAAACCGAAAAATCGTCCCAGATGATTCAATGATCATTTTTGTTTCCATAATTTAGGTCCAATTATGTAATCTATATCCATACTTAATAACAAAAACGTGAAAGTAACTCTGTCTGTTAACCTTTCACGACTAAACCGCTGAACAGATTTTGATGAAATCAGGTATGGGGTAAATTTGAACCCCAAGAAAGGATGTAGGCTTCTTTTTATACGTGGACGAAGTCGCGGGCAAGAGCTAGTTTAGAATAAAATATGATAATTTTCAGGTGTTTAACCTTTTCTCGATCGTCATAAAATTAGATAAGTTATGGAAAAACGACATAACGTGGATCGTTATAAGAATTAAAAAAAAACGCATGCTAATTTCTCAACCTTTTCTTATAGGCAAGATAAAAAATAAAAATTTTGGTCTTTTTTGCTTTTGACAGTGAATTTTGGATTTAATTGGCGAAGTTAAGCATTTTATTAGCAAAAGTTTGGCTCAACATTGTTGGTTTAAATATTCTTTTGATTTTGCTCACTCTGACAACAGACGCTTGATGGCCAATTTTACTAATTAAAAATGTTCAAAATCTAGTCGCAATCTCATCTCAGGGACATGAATGTCGAAAATTATTGGTTATTTACAAAAAAATTACGACGTCCAGTGTCATTCATTTTCGGCAGATTGAGACTAGGATTAGATATACCATCACGCCTGTACTCCCCGGTGGGTTAGGCAGAGGTGTACCATTGTACACCCACAGTTCGCCGGTATGTTTTAGGTCCCATGTAATAGGGGGCGAGCTATTGCCATTAACCGGGCACAAATCCTAACTCCGAGCTGCTACTGAGAATTTCATAGAAAAACCCAATAACACTTTTTGCTCGACCTGGGAATCGAACCTAAGACCTCTAGTAGCAGTCGCACCTAGCCCCACTAGGCTACCAAGGCAGTTATAGGTTATAGGATTAGATATCTCTTTTTTTATTTGAGATGGGTCAGCTCTTGACTCTAGTCTAGGTCAGAGGTGACAAAAACAAAGTCGATGATAGAGTGAGCTTACCCAGAAGAAGCCCGTTCACTCTATATTTGATATAAGAGATTAGGGTTGAATGCGTTGGTTGAATCTTACGATCGTTCCTAACAGTTAGTAGAATTGCCACTCTGACCACCAGCTTTACGTAGATACATCTTGAATTTTACCCGAACGTATTTTCCCCCACACAATGGAACAAGGGAAGACGTGGATAGGTACCTACATGGTTTTCTTTGTTAGCGAATGGCTGAATGGATGAGGTAGGTATACCTAGAGTATGGAGATAGTAGGATGAGTGTAACCACAAATTACTTATTCTCTTATTTTTTAACTAGCCTGTACTGTAGCACTGATGACCAAAGGTCTCTCCCATTTGTTCCTCATAACCAAATTAATACTCACAAATAAGTGATTTGCTTGTTATTTAAGAAATACCTTACGATGGGTTTCCTAAGGCATCTAAACCTCGTCTTAATAATTGATTCTGTTCAGCGGTTACATGCCACTGATGGCCATGAATTTTAATGATCCTCTTTACCTTTTTTTTGGTGGGTGGGAAATCATCAAATAACTTCTCCCGCCCTGGGCGGGACGGGAGGGAGTGTCAGACTTTTACTGACTAAAACCCACCCATGTTCCTTCTTGTGCCCTTTGCGTTCCGGGGGCGCGGTATCTCTTGCGAACAACCCGCAGCCCCGGCAATCCTCTTTACCTGCAGATAGAATTTTACACTTCTATAGAGACTATTAGGACATGATTTTTTTTAAACTAAACTAGACAGCTTTGAAGGATGTGTCTCTCAGACCTGTTATGCTCTGAAAGTCTGACACCAAAGAATAACCTAGGTATTGATAACACAATTACCAATAAGCGAATTTAGTCCAACAAACACACACCTCGTTATGTTACTTTACGTAAAACAAAAAATAATTCAATTTTAGGTACCTAATCGGTTTGTAGTAGATTGTAATGGAAATTATTTGTGTTTTACGTTTATAGAGTGCGAAGGTACACATATTTACGAATGGTTGTTTTTAACGTATCACCGCGATTCTTTACGTAATTGTTCAAATATGAAGAGAGCTGTGCTCCTTCCATTTTATGATAAGTCTTTGCATAGAATTAACATGTTTGAGTTATGTCCAGATCTAGTGTGAGTGAAGTTAGGTCTGTTCTCGTGACGGAAGAGTACCTCGCCTCACGGTTAGTGAACACAAGGTTGCGGCTGTACTCAGTTTTTATATTGTGGGTATTGTGTTTTTTAACGAAATGTTCGGAGACATTGGCTGTGACTAACTGTTCACTAACTTTATTGAAGACTGCACAAAATATAAAAAATACGTAAATGTATTTATTGCCACCATTAAAACTGAACTAAAACGCATTCATTTTCTACGAGATTTTTACAGCGTATAATCACTATAAGCCCAAGTCGCTGTAATCACAGTAATCTGGATAATATCTTATCACGGAACTGCGTCACACTCAATCAATGCCAAAATTTAGACAGGAGCTCACTCTAGTCCGATAAGCGAACATAGTATATACAAAATGTGAAAAATAAAACAATATAGTGATGTCTGAAGAAGACATATCTGTGATCGCACCGGCGGAAACTACTAGGAATTATAAGAAATCAGTTAAAGTTAATGACAATCAACACTGGACTAATAAATTCAGTGATCGAGAACCGAAAGATGGCAAAAAAACGAAGAAGACTCTACTGCGGCGACTGCCGAGCGTTCAAAGAGCGGTGGTCCCAGCATTCGGCAGG
This sequence comes from Caradrina kadenii, assembly GCA_947462355.1. Lineage (NCBI taxonomy): Eukaryota > Metazoa > Arthropoda > Insecta > Lepidoptera > Noctuidae > Caradrina > Caradrina kadenii. The sequence continues at coordinate 8,262,391 of OX381683.1, read as the reverse complement.
TTTCGCAACAGCTTCCGAAAGTTAAATTGTTTTAAAACTCAGGACGAAGACGAGCTACCAATGATGGAAATACCACGACACAAGAGTATAGACATCGGTGTGGGATTGGCGAGACGTGTATCCCTATTCTTGTTCACAAAGAGGACAGTGTGCGTTCATCCTTATCATCCTTACACACCACAACAAACCACAAGGAAAATCTACGTGTTCAGTGAAGACAAATAAACTACTTTCCTCATAGAGTTGGTACTCACGACGTTTTAGAATAGTGATAATATCTATGACTGTTCCTTGTGGTGTTTAGATATCGCTGTCACCACTAAGACAGACGTTATCGTATGGAGCTTAATAAACATTAATTTTAATTTACGTAGTTAGATAATTATTTACGTTATAATTTAGTTTCTAATTTAGTAAATTTATATGTATAGGTATACCTACCTATGTATATACCCTCACCATCCATCCAATAGTAAAACTACTGTTTTACTATCGGGTACACCTCTACCCACCCCTTCGGGATATAGGTAAAGTCATGTTAAGTTAGTTTTAAATATAATATTTTTGTACATATATATACTTAAGACCCTACGAATAGGAGTCATTAGGTAACGATAAAGTACTTAATAAAAATTAAATACTTTTAAGGTGTTCCAAAAAGTATTAATTTTGTTTGTCAACAGTACACACACACACACATGCACATCACGTACACATCTGCTTGTAAATAACATTAAACTAAACTGAATATATTTTTGAATTCATACTAAATGCAGTATTTTATTTGCAAACTGGTACTATTATGCAAAATACCTACCGCAGTTATTGTATTCGTTGATCGATTAACATCCTCTGATATAGTCATCAACGTCAAACGATTCCTAATAAAGTCACAAAATCTCTTTTTGTAATTTTGAGAATAGAGAAGACTCTAAAGGAGCTAGCTAACCACGACGCTATTGAGTATCTATACAAGTCGCTTTGCTTTTTACATACAAAGCTTCCCATGAGCAGACGCCAAAAGATCTCGCTTTAGTTTCCCAAACTCTGACTATATTACTACAGGTATAGTTTGGAACTATACTCAATACTCAACTCTTTATTGTATTCCACAATGTGGGCTTAGGTGGTTAACATTTCTTTGGAAACAATCGTGGACCCTGTCGGGCACAGCAAAAGTAAAATATGTGGAGAGGACTTATCATTTATGTATTTATAATCTTACTACAGCATGAGGTTTTTCAAGATTGGAGTGAATAGGTTTCTTAACGGTCGGTAACGCGCTTGTGATGCTTGGCTACGGTAACCACCCACCATCAGTCGGGCCGTGTGCTTGTTTGCCACCATAGTGGTATAAAAAAAACAGCTAGCTATGTAGGGTTCTTCTCCCGAATTTGACGGTTTTGAACGAACTTCAGAAATACTATGACCAAAGGGGTATACGGACTAATTTAACCAAATGAAATCCTGTGTTTTCCATCTTTACAACCGTCAAGTAGGTATCTCTTGACAAAGAGAGCAGTAGATAGGTACCTAGCTATTGTTTATGGAATTTTGTTCGTAAGGAATTTTAGCTTTCCTTGTGTGTCATAGGGACAAGAGGCATAATTCAAACAGTATATAAGCTAATACATGATCCTTACTTTCATTACAGCACTCACTGTTGAAGCTTTCATCGTCCCACACGCAGTAATTTTTTCTGTTAGCTTTCAACAGGTTTGGCCAATCAATTAGCCGTTTTCCTCATCCGTTTTATAAAAGCTCGGAATATTGTTCCCCTTGACACACACTGGTTTCTCTGCTTAATTCTTGAGGAGATAACGTGCCGATATGTCGCGAGTTCTGTTTGTGGTCCTTTTATGTTTTATGTCAAGTGCTTTTGGCAGAACATTCTCGGAATGTGAATTGGTCCGAGAACTTCGGAAGCACGGTTTTCCAGAGCACCAACTTAAAGATTGTAAGTGAAATTATTTTTCTTTTTTCTAATTATTGAATTAGCGACGGAGTTCATACACCTCTTTCTAATCTCACGGGATAAGTCAGGCACTGTAATGTTTTACTTAACTTCAACAGTCCTTATTTCACCCTCTTCAGGACTATTAAAAAAAAATCGAAACTTTCAGGTCTGACTTCAAAAATAACGATTTCAAATACAAACTTTCATTGCGTATTTTACTCCCTGGGGGTGGCATAAGCAAAAAAAAATAAAAATGCATTTGTTTTTATGCTTGACTGAAAAACTATATGACGCAGTTTCTCTTAAAATGACAGATTTTTATTAAAAATATTAACTGATTTAACACCTATATGACGTATGTATACTTATAAATAGAAGAGAGATTAATAATTAATTTAGGCACAGCCTTGACATATCATCTCGATGTTTTGATAAGTCGTCACATTAATAGATTGGATCTGCGCTAAGCTAGGGTGGGTCGCTAATACTTGAACTCATAACAGACTAAAGTATATAAACAAGTCTTCTATGCGACACTCGACTGCTCGATATTACCACACCTGCTACAACGATTCTTTATTTTAATAAGTTCTTTTTTTGTTTTTTTTAGGGGTGTGCCTGGTGAATGCGGAAAGTTCAAGACGAACTAACGTTGTTGGTCCTCCCAACTCGGATGGCTCCCACGACTATGGACTATTCCAAATAAACGACCGTTATTGGTGCAACGCTGGGGAGCACCCTGGCAAGGCCTGCAACGTACGATGCAAAGGTAAATTAATTCGCCTAAAAACTAATTAGTTAAAAAAAATCATTAATTTAGTCAATTAATCATTAATTTATCCTTAGTCGCGGGTCACAAAATAAATATTTTTATGACCTGCAGGTTGTTGTTCCGAAATTGGTTGTATATGAGTTTATGTTCGTAAACGCACCAACAATACAGGAGGAATTCATAGTGTGGGGTGCAATGTTAAATAACCCTCCTTCTGACGCAGTCGGGTACAAAATCTACTTTCTCACCGACATAAAATACATCGATTGAGGCAGTCAACAGTCTTATTGGCCTAGGAGTCGCAAACAGGACTATATTCGATATAATTATGCAGGGTATACAGGGCCGTCATGAATTAACATTGCGGCTCTAATCAGTCATCCTAAAGCAGTTGACACCTAGACATAGCTAGGCAGGGGTGTATCAATGTACACCCACGGTTCACTAGTATGTTTAGGTCCCATGTAATAGGGGGCGAGCCTATTGCCATTAACCGGGCACAAATCCTAACTCCGAGCTGCTACTGAGAATTACATAGAAAAACCCAGTAATACTTTTTGCTCGTCCTGGGAATCGAACCCAAGACCTCTAGCGTAGCAGTCGCACTTAGGACCACTAGGCTATCGTGGCAATCCGCTTTATTAATCATTTTTCTTTAATTAGAACAATTGCCTGTTTTTTATAGATCTCCTACAAGATGACATCACAAAGGCAGCACATTGCACTAAAATCATCTTTGGTGTCCATGGCTTCGAAGCATGGTACGGATGGGTGAACAAATGCAAGGGGCGTCCGCTACCAGAAATTAAGTGTTAAAAGACTGTATGACCCCGAATGACCCATTCTTCTATTTTCGTTTAGATTTAAGTTGAAGAATTTTTCTACAAGTATAATTGAAATTACTGTATAATTAAGTAAGTATTCTTTATTCATTTATAATTTAATAAAAACATAATGGGCTATACCGAGTTTTCTTCTGATAATTTTACCTTTCATAAAATTACATGATTGGAACTGAACGCTTTAGTACTTACATAGTACCTGAACACCTAAGTATTGTCTGTGGTCGGGCGCATGGATCATGCGCCAGGTGTAAAGCGGGCTTATTATTTTATTTTTTTATGGTGGGTGGGAAACCATCAAATAACTTCTCCCGCCCTGGGCGGGGCGGGAGGGAGTGTCAGACTTTTACTGACTAAAACCCACCCATGTTCCTTCTTGTGCCCTTTGCGTTCCGGGGGCGCGGTATCTCTTACGAACAACCCGCAGCCCCGGCAGGCTTTGGCCCTCAGTGGCCCCTTCCCTTTGCTAACATCTCTTTGAGGCGTGCGTGGAACACGAACTCGCCGTCGACACGGCCTGTCGTTATGTTAAACGTAAGGACGGTGAGCTACCCATTGCTCACCGTCCACAGGCCCGTATCTACGGTGGCCGGGAGTCGTCTCGCGGCTCCCGACGTCCGGAGCGTCTACCGCGGCGGCTGGGACGGGAGAACCGCTGTCTCAACCGTCCCGCCGCCTCCTTCTCCAGCATGACTGCCTCACAGAAGGAGGCGACTGCATCCCATTCCCTCTCGCTCGGGACCATGGCTTGCACCAAGGCCGGACGCGAGAGTTCGCCGCCGCCGATGGCCGCCACGAGGACTCGGCGATGCTCCGCCCAAGCGGGGCATACCACCACGGTGTGCTCCACCGTGTCCTCGGGGCGATCCACACAATGGTGACACCCGGACGTTTCCTCCCGCCCGATGAGGTGCAGGAACGTCCCGAAACACCCGTGTCCGGTGAGGACCTGCGTCAGGCGGTAGGTGAGGGCGCCGTGGCGCCTCTCCAGCCACTCCTCAAAGAGGGGACTTACCGCCCCTATTAAGGCGTGCCCAGGTGTAAAGCGGGCTGCCGACTGATGGTGGTATAAGGAACCATGGGGTTATAGGCGATCCGACATGATAGAGGTTCTTTGGGAAAGTTGTTTATGTGTACAATCATGAGTAGAAGTATCGGTCACTGATTACCAGTCACCTCTATATACCGATCATCATAATATCTGCTTCAGCTTGTTTATCCAACTTGACACTCTATGATAAGGGTTCCAAAGTTTATAACTCTGTGTCATTAAGAAATACTCAGTCTTTTTCCCCTCTTGGTCTGCAGCGGTGCTTTGAAAAGATGTACTACCAAACAGAAGCGGTCTTCAAATATATCTATAGCCAGATTTAAAATGGAGTAGCAAATATCAGTTAAAAATAAAACATTTTTGATAAAGCATTTATTTAAAGTGAAATAAATTAATACATAATTGTATTGCTTGGTACATCAGCCATCTATATTGTGCTAAAACCTAAATTATAAAACTTTTGGATCGTTAACGAAATTATTAGTAAAATAATTATATTATTTACTTTATGTGTGGTCTACCATATATAATAAGGGTGCGTTCACATGAGTGCGAGATTTTTCGGCGGGACAAAGCAACAGCGTTGCTCTCTTTTTTTTATGCGTTATGACGCGAAGCATGAATTCGAAAGTATCTGAGATGTGTGCCCGATCCGCGCGCTGTGTCGTGATGAAAAAAATTGCGCTAGTGCGATGAGCACGTGCCATATGAATGCGCCGGCCAACAATTGATGAGATTCTTGTAAAAATACTTATAGTTATAGCTTCATTCGATCTCTGAGAACAACCTCATGATTCTCCATAAGAAACAACACACAATCGTCAAACATTGTTACGCAAGAGAGCGAAGAAAAGCAGTCATGTGCAAAAAAAGACAGTGTGCACACTGCCACCGAGTCTGAATCAGAAAATTAACAGCCTACAGTACTGTATATGTATGACGAATTGTGCACTAATTAATCTGAAATCCAACGGTCAATTCAAACATTTTGTGACGTCATTTATCGAATTCGACTCTGATGCAGTAGGTACGCAAACACTCTACTGGAGCTGGACTTTTATTAGTTTAAGTTCTGCCAAAATCCCGTCTAAATTTCTTCTCATAATCTAAATAACTGTTTGATTAAATGTTAAAAAAGATTATGAAAATTGATTTGTTATTCTAAGTATAAGTTTTGGAATAGGTTTGAACCGCTATTGCTGAACAACAGTTAGTTTGACGTAATTAATCTAATTATTGAGAGACTGTGAATTAGCTCGTTTTAGCAGAACTTAAAATTACTTTACCTAAAATTGATAACCAATTAATAATATCATGCGCTAGGGGCGTTCAATTATTTATTGATCATTCATCATCATGTGCTTAACCTTTTTTCCCAACTATGTTGGGGTCAGCTTCCAGTCTAACTGGATGCAGCTGAATACTAGTGTATTATATGGAACGGCTACTTATCTGACCTCCAAAACCCTCTTCTGTTAAATTAATGAATAGTAATAAAATACTTGACATTTCAATAATACTTATAAATACTCATTAGTATTTCTCTTACATCTATAAAAAAAATAGATCATTTTTTCACAACATAAGATATGACATTTCCAAGAATGCATGTGAAGTGTATTGTAATGCTGTAATGGTAATGATGAAGTAATCTGAACTTCTTAAAAAACAATATAAAGTTGAAAATTGTTTGTATGGTGGTATGTAAAATGTTATTTTTATATTTAGTACTGACCCGATTACGAAAATTCTTTCACTGGTAGAAAGCTTTATTATTTTCGAGTGCCATATGATACCTGTGATATGGTTAAAACAAAAACGTATTCAAATCACTATATTTATAACTTCAGTGAAAGAAAAATGTGTTTTAAAATATTTAAGGTGGGGGGAAATAACAACACTAACCCATAGTGGGATGCCGGGGCTGCGGGTTGTTCGTAAGACATACCACGCCCCCGGAAGGCAAAGGGTAAAGAAGGAACCCGCCCAGGGTTTTAGTCAGTAAAAGTCTGACACTCCCTCCCGCACCGCCCAGGGCGGGGGAAGTAATTTTATGATTTCCCATCTGTAAAAAAAAGCCCATAGTGGGTGTTAGGTCGTCTATGAATTCTTTTGTCTACTTTTATATTATTTGGAACACTTCTTTAAATAAGGCGCAATGATGCTTTTTATTTAAAGTTTTAAAATAATATTTAGGCTTGTTAGTAATTATACTAATATCAAAAATTCAAGTCCTAACAAATTATTCATTACCACAATGGAAAAGTAATAAATTAAATGTGTGTATGTAAACAGGTATGTTACAACATTACATTACATTTACAACAACAACAACAACAACAACATTACATTACATTAGTGTCACTGAGTCAACCTAGACTCATAAACGAAACATAACAAACAATTATAAAAATTAAATTTAAAAAATTGGACACTGCATAACCTGATCTTCATTGTAATCTTTAAAGAAAATTGACATTTCCCTCCATTAAACTCTTTAAATGAGATACTCGAGTTATTTACTTTTTTTTTTTAATTCTAGTTATCCAGTACCCACAATACAGTAACAAAGCCAAACAGTTTAGTGCAGATCTTCACAATTGCCTAAGTACATAAATATCACAATAACAAATAATTAGTAATCAACAAAATTAAGAATAATGTAATGGTTAGCGAGTATTGAATTGAGATTCAAATATGGTGAACATGGTTTCAAACACAAGACTTAATAAAGTATTTAGGGGGTAGAAGGAATTATTTCTTTCCAAGTTCGGTATTTCTAATTGTAGAAGCTTCCACTGCGTTGATTAATGTTGCCCTGTAACAAATGGTATTTACATTAAACACTATCTTTACTAATATAATAACGCTGAAGAGTTTTTTTTGTATGTTTTAACGCGCTAATCTCTAGAACTACCAATCGGATTGATTGCCAGATTCATGAGAATGATTCATTCTGTATAACATCACGCTACGACCCACGGGAGCGGTGCAGTAACCAAAGGCGTAAAATAACGCGGGTGAAAAAAACCATGCGAAAGAAGTCGTGGTCAGAAGCTATAGAGGCAATGTCCTCGTCGGAAGCCGGTATTCCAGCTAAGCTAATGCAAACTGGAATCTCTCTCGGCTGCTTAGCCCCAAATGAGCAGCCGAAAATGTGTGACTAACAAAAAGTATTTTAAAAATTTGTCACATCTCACCTGAGTTTACCGTTCTCAAGTGCAGTAATACCACAAATAGTGGATCCACCAGGTGAACAAACTTCATCCTTCAGTAGACCAGGGTGTTTCCCTGACTGCAGCACCATTTCCCCACTACCGACCACCATCTGCGCCGCGTGACGCAATGCCATAGCTCTTGGTACACCTTGCTTTACTGCCCCATCTGCTAATGCTTCAATCACCAAGTACATCTGTAAGGTTGTAATACTGATATTAGCTTTCGCTATGTACACAAGTTTGCTCAAGAAACAGACAATGACAATGTTCGTCAATATTGGTGCTACAAATTGTATCAATCTGTATGTCATTTTCATGTTTGATATATAAACCTTTTTTACATCTAGTTTACTAATAATAATTGTTTTACTACTAAAATGTTTGTATTCAATAAAGCATGCCTGTTCATCAATCTTTAGAATATCCTTAATTTATACATAGTGAAGCATCAAACTAATCTTATTTCCTTTATTTACACATACCATCACTCCTGTAGGTTTGGGAGAGGTGTACCAATGAACACCCACAGTACGCCAGTATGTTTACATCCCATGTAACAGGGGGCGAGCCTATTGCCATTAACCGGGCACAACCTAACTCCCGAGCTGCTACTGAGAATTTCATAAAAAAACCCAGGAACACTTTTTGATTGACCTGGGAATCGAACCCAAGACCTCTAGCGTAGCAGTCGTGCTTAGGATCACTAAGCTAACGAGGCAGATTTGTTGGTTGACTTGCATTTTTTTTTATATTTTTTTTTATTTGAGGCAAATTTCCTTCATTTATCAATATTAAATAGATTCAAAACTTACATAAGCTGGTCCACAAGCAGTCAACGCGCCCAAGGAATCCATTAAATTTTCAGGAACTTTCTCACAGAGTGCTGAACTGCTTACAAGTTTTTCTAACAAAAAACATTTTGTTTGTGTCACAGTAGAGTCAGGTGTGTATAAACAAATGCCTGCTCCCACCGTCATTGGAGTGTTAGGCATTATACGTATCACACTTGCATTAGCACCACTTAAGTGCGCTTTTATTGTCTGTAAGAAAGAATTATTAGCATTCAGAATGATTCATTAGTCATTAGTGTTTATCTCACGTAGATACTTCCTGTGTGTAGCTCATTATGAACATAAATGGTAATTAATGTTAAATGACTAATTAAAACCTTCCATAATCATTTGTTAATAGCATTTTTAATTTAGTTTTTTTTAGGTGTATCTTGCTAAAACAGTAGTAGACTTGATTTACTTAAAACATAATTGGGTAAATCTGGCAAACCTCATAAGAAAATATATATAGCGCACACAACTGAACCAGCTAGTCTGGATGCCATGCACTGTTACCACTTTTTTATTTGGCAAATATTTATAACAGACCATGAATATGAGTAGTTAATACACTGTCCTGATTCACAGGATAATACCTACCACATTAATTACAGGAAATTAAATATGAAATGCAATGTAGACTTGAATTTATGCTTGGTCACTAAAAAGGAAAATAAACAATGCTTAATATGAGAATTAGATTAGATAAAGCTTACAACTTCAATATAAAAACGCACCTTATGAAGTTCTTCTATTTGAATCCCAGCTAACATGGAAACAAATAACACTTCCTTTTTTATGTTTGTTGCTGTTAATTTAATACCTTGGATTGCATCCTGCAATTTATTAACTTTCACACCCAAAAATATCATATTGCAGTTATCAAATACTACTCCATTTTCAGAAGTAACATTTGCACCCATGTCACTCCAATGTTGGAGATGATCTATGTTTGGACCTGATACCCAAATCCTTGATGCTCTATGGACACCTGGAACATTGTCGAAGTTTTTTGCTGCAGATATGTTGTTATTTTTAGCTTAAATAAATATTTAGAAGGACATGGCCTTTGCCCAGCAGTAGGACATTAAACGACAGATAAAAAAAAGTAAAATATTTGAATATTTTTCTTTGTACATTTTGAAAAGGTTTCTTTAAACCTAATCGGAGGATATGAACAGACGCAAACAGCCCAAAATAATACTAAGTAGTAACTATTAGAATATTGTTGCTAATTATTTTTGTTTATTTTTAAACAGCCTTACCACTTTTGAGAATGCCTTTGGCAATTGCTGTAGACATATTGCCTCCACCGATAAATCCTAAATCGAAATCCATGGTGTCTGACATAGGTACCTATGCAAAAATAAAATTGGTTAAAGGAAAATAAACAGTGTCGACTTGGAAGACGGACAGTAATACACTATCTATAAGTTCCACTTTACTGCTTGAATCTTTATATGCGGATTATAGTCTTTATTGTATCTTGACTCTTGACTGAAATTAATTGAAAATTAAATTCTATATGCCTGCAATAAGCCTCAATTAAAGTGAACGTTAAATTGTTGCGTACTGTATTTAACTGCACTCGCACTGAGTTGATAATGTTGAAACGAAGTGTCGTATAGGGATGTTCGGTACGATCTCGATACATAAATGTGAATCGATACTATCCACTCAACTTTTGAAATGATACAATAGCATTCGATATACACGCACTGAGGATCGAATCGAAAAAATCGTATTAGGTGCTTGTTTTAAAGTAGGAGGTATACAAAATATGAAGCCCAAATATTTATAATTTTATTAGTAATGGGGACGCTGACTGGCATAGTCTTACGTTATTTACCAGTGGTAGGAACGTCTGTGCCCTCCGAATGTCTTTTCTCATTGGCCAATCATACATTAAACGAAAGCCGTAATCGCCAGGATGCGGAGCTGTTACCAAAATTACTGTTTTTGCGTACTTCAAAATTTAGAGGTTTTTATTTTTTTTAGTCAAATTTTGATGTAATAAAATACAACGTCTTTTATTTCTTAAAATACTTGATTCGATACTAAATTGATACAGTGTATTATGATTCAATGCGATCCGGAATATCAATTCAAATCACCTGGATCGGACATCCCTAAATTATTGTCATGTCAGTCATTGTAGTGTTGCCAACTGATGAATCAAGAAATGTCTAAAGACTGCTGTAAAGTGCATTTAAAAGAAAACTCGATTTTTTTAAACTGTGGTGCGTTTTTTGTATCTCGGCTTTCAAATCACCTTTTAGTACATTTTTGTTACAATGATTTATCGCCTTTGCACGCACTGTCATATAAATTCAAATCACATTTCTGCGATGTACTATGTAAAAACATATCCCTCTATCTCAGGTAAAAGGCTCTAAAAATTTGCCTTATTTTATATCAAACCTTACAGAAGAATGGGCAATTTAAAATTTTTCTTTAAGTTTTGAATTTGATAATTCTTATTTATATTAATTATGTAAATTAAATCTGGTACTAATTCAATAATTTCAGATTTTCATTTTATTGCGTGAGTTCAAAGGTACTGCCAAGTAAAAAATACTAAGACTTTTGGAATAATAATACGTATGGCAACTTTGACAGTTTGTGGCTTCATTTTGTAGGGTGAGGTGTAACTTGTGTTTTTTGGATTATTTTGATATCGTTATCAATTTTACAATGCTGAATTAGTGTTACAATCTTGAAAGTGCTCAAATATGTGTCGTTGTAGTGATTCATTCAATTATAGTTTGTATGAAGTGTAGTGTCCAACATGTTTCGATGTATACCTTTGTTCAAATGTAATCGCCAAGTGGAATGTGTAGACAAGCGGCATTGCTCGTTGCCAACAATACCCGAAGACATTTTACGATATTCCAGGAGTTTAGAGGAACTCTTTTTGGATGCAAACCATATAAGAGACTTGCCGAAGGTGAGTGAAATTGTAACCTAAATAGGTGGAATCATTTTACTCGTGGGCGTTCACCTTATCACTGATTATGTGTAAATAATATCAATGCGTCTTATGTTGTTATTGGTACGCAAAGAGTATCAAAATCTTCGAAGCGATTTATACGCTTTGAATTTATTACTATACAAGTAAAGGTACACATTCCATACTACATATATTTTTCTATTATTTTTATCTCTCCGTAAATATAGTTAAGTACCTAAGTAAAAACACGATCAGAAAAACACACTCATGTCCCTGAGTACATACCTAAAATTGTTTGAGTTTTACAGATTCATAAACATTCTGTTGAGCACCATACATTACACACTACCTTTCCCATGGGGTTTACAAATGCTGTTATTATGTTTATATTGTCTACCTAGACATTTGTTAGTAATTATTTTAGGCTCAAATGAGCTTACAAGAAAGATAATAAATACAATAAGACCTTGGCTAGTGAGTCTTGGTCATAGTTGATTATTTGCCTGACATATTGCATAGATGTCAGTACATTCTTAAAAAGATATACCTATTAAGTCCAAAATTTCTTAAATTGCTAAGTCTTGTCTGAAACACAAATATGACCATAAGTGTGCACAAACGTGAGCACAGACTTAAGTTTGCATGACTTGTCAAACTTGTATTTACTTAGTTTTTAATTTACATTGAGTTGCTTTGTTTAATATTTTTAGAAAATTATTTCCTTCTATAGTACGTCAGTATCATATGGTATCATACCTAACTAGTATTTTAAGCATAACAAAGATGTTTTTAGCAAAGTATGAATAATGAGATTACTATCTCAATGCTGCTGTAGTCTCCCACTTCTCTCTCACTCTCTCTTCATATTCAAAATGTATGTCCTTCATTGTGATAGTTACAGATTTTTTTCTTTTATAATACTACTGCTTAATCTAATAAATTTACTACAGAATTACCTTATTGCAGTCTTCGAAAGAAACAGAGGTGAAAAATTAAAAACATTCACATTTGTAATTATTACATACATTTACCATATTAATATCAGCCTGTTAGTGTTGTTCGTAAGAGATACCGCACCCCCCGAATGCAAAGGGCACAAGAAGGAACATGAATGGGTTTTAGTCAGTAAAAGTCTGACACTCCCTCCTGCCCCCCCCCCCCCCCCCCAGGCAGGGCCTAAAAAAAAGTCTATTATTGTCTGACTGCAGGGCAAATGCCTCCTCTCATACAGAGAATGCTCGAGCATTGATCACCTCTCTTGCTCAAGGCAGATTTCAGACATATTAATTATGAGTCCAGTTTCCTCACAATATTTTTCTTTATCAATGAAAGTGATGTACAAAATAAACAGAATGTACATATGAATTGAAAAGGTTACTTTGTTACTTGTCCAATATCAAACACACATCCAAATCCATGAGAGGCAGAAATCTTAACTACTGGGCATACACAATGATTTCTATGAGTTCCCTAAACTAAAAAACCACAGTTATATTATTTACCCTTTAATTGTATGGGGCAATTTTTTTTATGATGTGACTGACAAATTAATTTTCTTGACATATTGATTTTATGTTTTTACTGTAATATATATTTTTGTTACAGAATTTCTTCAGACTTCATAGACTAAGAAGATTAGGTCTCAGTGATAATGAAATCCACAAACTTCCAGCAGACATACAGAATTTTGAAAATCTAGTAGAGCTAGATGTATCTCGAAATGGTAAGTTCATTTTAAAATTTAGAACAAATTCTAGGTATAATATTATGGTTATGACATTATCAGGTACCCATATTATCACTGGTACTTCGCATTAGTTAAATTCCAATACAATCTAATCGTTTTCCACTTAATTACTTGGTTTTTTCACCTGAACCTCAAAATTATCAAATAAAACATTATTGCTACAAAGTAACTGTTGCTAAGATTAGGTCTGCCATTACGCGGTAAATGCTTTTAGAATCCCCTACCCGCGGCCATAGGTAGTACTGGAACGCTGAGGTGGTTTCAGCCGGTAAGAGTCCGGCATGCATCTCTGTCACCTCCAAAAGACGGGGGAAGTCTACAAGGATTTCCACCGCGCAACAAAAAAAGGGCTGCCGCCAAATAAATTGCCGGCGCTCATTATAAACGTTAAAAATCTCGGACATTTGGGTGAAATTGAGTTTTATTCCCGAGGCATAGATACGATCGTCGGCCGTCATTGGCGTTTTTGTAGCGCCATAGTTTGGTTCCGGTTTACGATTACGAATGAATTTTTATTAAATCTTTCAATTAATCGAGGTCCTCCTGACACAAAATTATCTCAAAGGCACCAGTTGATATTGAAAACCCCTTCCGGACGACTAAAGGACAACCCCCGTGGGTTCTCTAAACTAGGAGATATCCAGGAAATCCCGGATAAATGGCAGCCCTAGCTAAAGAATAGATTTCATCTATTCCTTATCTTACTTATTCCTTATCATGTGCCAAGATAACTATTCATCAGCACATGAAAAGTACCTATAAAATATATTCTTTGTGGAACGTACTCACGATAAAAAAAAGTTTTTACTTAAATTAGCACGTAAGTACTTAATTTTTTTCTTAAAAATGAAAACATTTCAGTCTCTACAAGAGGGAATGGAAGTTTAATAGGTACTCTTGTACCAGATTACGTCACGTTCTTGATCAAAGACTGTTCAATTTACCTTTGAGAGAAAGTTTGAATGTTCGAAACGTTTAAGAGGCTAGCTAAGTACCTACCTACTTACTTTTTGTTATCTCCGTTCATTGTTTACTTTATTAGATTTCTGGAAATCATAACGAACGCTTACATAACTTAATTGAGTAATTGGGTGTAAATTTCAGAAAACTTTCTAAATTAACTAGGTTTCTATCCAAAATAAACAGCCCACGCTGAAAACTTTTAAGGTTGTAGGTACCTACCTCCCGTTATCAGTATGCACGCAGCGTCCTTTCCATCAAGCGCATAACTTCACGTACGCAGCAGGTGCAAAATACTCGTGAATGAAATATCATTTAAAAAAACCTATTCTTCTTACTGTATTCTGTTAGCAACAAGTCTGTGTGTAACGGATGGACTTCCTGACAAAATTTCCAGTGATTTAGAGATTTCAATACTGTTGTGAAATGTTGTAAATGATACCTATTAGCAAAATAATCTATCGAGACTTAATTTGACGCCCATTATCGAAACTATCATTGTTATAGCCATTCAAGTAATAGCGGCACTGCGGCAATAAATGTCTTGTTTAGCTAACATTAACTTAATGCACGATGATTCAGAGTTAATTGAACTTACCCACTTGGATGTTTTTAGCTTTATTGAAAGCAATGTATGTAATTTTCGTATAAATTGGACATTTCTTTTGGTTTAATTACCTACTGAATTTCGGAAACGCTAAACAAAGCAAAAAATCTCTGACAGCCAATTAAATAACTTGACATGAGTTCTACGGTCCGTCAACAAATTTTTGTATTGACCTATCTTTCAGAAAACCAATGCTATTTACGTCTAAGTCATAATCCAAAAAAAAAATCAGACTGAATACTGATTTTCATTGATCCAGCGCCATAATCCAGTGACATAGGATTGAAATTTGGCCAGTCTAAACTAACAATCCAGTATTCGGCGCTAAATTTGAATAGAGCAACCGCTAATCGGCGCTAGATCAAAATTAGATCATTACAAATTAATCAAACTTATCACCACTTTTTTTGTTTCATAGCTAAATGATGTTCAAATCATAGCACTAAGTTGATAATAACATAAATAAGTAATAACGATTTACGCCGACTTGCTCACATGAGGTTTCCTCTGACCTCACCTTGCACAAATGCCACGCGCGGCTGCAAATCTCCGCTAAGCGTCTTTCTCTATTGTCTATTCAATAGGAAAACATTTTATTCTTGTCTAGTACTGTATCGGATTTGAAATTCTACGTTTATTCGTAACTTATTTGCGACGAAGGTCGTAAGTTGGCACGAATAAGTTGTAAATTTTACGCGACTGTCTCCGTTTGAGGTTACATTAATCGTCTTTCATGTCAAACGTTCGAGCATTGATACTACGAGAAATGTTCAAACATTAATAATGTCTACGCTATATCAGAAAACTCATCTCTTGTACGAGTTCGGAACGGAACAACATTTGAACAGCCTGGTCGTAGTTCCAGCTGTACATAATTTAGCATATATTCTGTGTTACGTATACATGGGCACACGTTTGCGTTCCCGTTCCCAATTATTCGCATGATAATGCATACCGGATCGGCAATACTGCAACTAACAACACAACACCATTTAGTACCCACAGACGTATGTACATAATAGGTCACTACCGCAGGACCTAGTACTGTTTACGAATGAATAACCATTCTACCACATATTGTAACACCACGCCTATTCAAAGAAATACATTCTCAACCAGTCCATAGCACACTACATTTCGACAGATATGTTTTGTTTCATGTCCCAATAACTGAGAGCTACTACTGATTCTTCAGTTTTGGACTTTTATCACAAACTGATTAAACTTTTGCCAATCATCGAACTTTGGTTTAGTGGTCACAAGAGTGACAGCTGAGCCGTGCAGTCCTCAGTCCTGAGCATTGAAAGTGCTCAGGACCGAGTACCGCACGGCTCAGCTGTCACTCTTGTGACCACTAAACCAAAGTTAACCAACTAAACATTTAACGAGGCAGTAGTAAATGATCAAATCTTGACCTATAAAGAAATGGTCCTCATTGCGTATGCAATGGACAACAAGAACGTTAACATCTTTAATCTCTATTTTTAAGTTTCTCAATTTAGTAACTAAGTTCTGTTTCACATTTGCATCAAATTAACACCAATCTCGTAAGGCGATGCGTTAAAGCTGTACTATTATAAAATGTTTACGGTATGGATACCGTTTCAATGCTGACGGCGGCAGCAAGGTTTCTTAAATGGGGTTGGTCTAAGTAATAAATAATGTGCAATTTTAGTTCATAAAAATGTGATTATGTAAACACATGTGTCATGGTTTTCAAGCTGGCAAAAATGAAAAGGCTATTTTGGAAAAAAGTCGTCAGAAAAACTTAACTTGGACAGACCAGTATTCAATTATGAACTGGTAGACATTAATTGTGGCTAACTAAGAAACAAAATAAATGCCTACCTTTAACAGAATTTACCTGCTGATCATGGTCAACAATATGAAGACCTCTTTGTTATTTACCTCTTTAATTGATTCTGCAAAGTTTCCTTATTATGTTTTCCTTGCAGTTGAGTTTATTAGAGCAGCTGAAGTATTTGTATTGTAGCGCAGGTAGTGAGTGCCACATAGCATAATTATTTGAATTGAAATTAATACAATAAGCTCTAGAACCAAGTGTTCTGTAGTGATCTAAATATGCTCAGATGCCTGAACTGCTTGGAGACCACTTTCACAACCAATGTGCCTGGACTGTAATGAGTAACGGGTACGAAATATTTACTCTCACTATAGAAACATTGCATCAAAATGAAGGTTGCAAATTAGGTCGCGCAGTGACCCATTTTGTATCCTTTAGTCGAACTCGAATTTCATTATAGCAATATTGAACGATGGAGTTCGAAATACGGATTTCCCAAAAACACGGATCGTGTATTCTTTATTGTACAATATCAGGACAAACAAAATAAAAATACGGTATTGAATACTACGTTTTTATTAACAAAGTCAAACTCTCCTTTAAGTAAAGTTAAGGCTACTAAACGTAAGAAGGAGCAGCCCTTTCGTCACCACTTCTAGTCAAATATTCTGCACTAGATCTGCATCTCTATGCAAGCCGAGAAGGAGAAAAAGGCATAATAGAAAGACCCATGACATGATTGTTAGACGAAACAATTAATCGTATCGGGATGACCATTAAGACTAAACAGGCATAAAACACAAAGAGGAAATCAATAAACTAATGATGCTGATGATAAAGTGTTAACCAAACGCGCATGATCAAAAGCATGCCCACGAGTCGACTCTAGACATCTCGCCAACAGATATAGTAACACGTGATAAACTTTACATAGTAGTGATGTTTTTAAAGACCTCTGTATGTTATTTACCATCTACAATTGACCTTGTCCGCTCAACGTTACAATTTAAACCGCACAACTACCTACCTGTATTATTTTTACCGCTAACCTGACGTCACCAAGCATTGAGCCTTTGTTATTAAACAAATGCGTTCCCACATTAGACGAAGACCAAGAATTTGCCATTTGCGAACTAGTTCAGCAACAAACTACCTACATGTAATCATTGCACGTTATGTTACTATTGATATTGTTTCTGTTGGCAATTTTCTTTATTAGGTCGCTAATCTTCTTCTATTATCGATATCATCTTTTGTTTGACAAAGGTAACCTTAATGTTGTATCAGTTGATTTCAATTCCACCTGTATTCCGAGCTTATTGGGTTACATGGTATTGAATAATGAAGTGTGATCCTTCGCTGATATGGTTTACTTTTGAAAAAAAAGCGAAATGAGGAGTAATTTCAGGACTTTCACATGATCATAGTCACGGGTGAAGTAAAATAACTGATCTGTTCAAACGTTGTGACTGTCGTCAACCAACTCCGCTACGTGGTTACCGTTCTTATTCACGCAGAAGAAAGCTTTTTCTTGTTTTTTGTGTAGCGTAAACAGAGCTTTTGCGAACGTTAGCATTATTACGTCAGAAACGGTAACTGTTAGCTTATTGCAGACAAGATTCATACTGATAAAGACATTTCGACCGAGAGAAGTAGAGTTTAATCATATTCAACATAAAAAAGAAGTACAGACAGCTATATCAACTGATAACCCTCTTTTTGAACAAATTTTAATGCAATAGGGCTGGTTACCAATTGATGACGCTCTCTGTACCTATGGAAGAAAAGAACGAGCTGCACCGACTCCAAATTAATTAGAATAAAGGCAGAAAGATGGTGATTTCCTAGACTAAGTATGGCCCATAATTCCACTTAAACATGAGAACCTTGTGGAAGCAATCGAAAATGAAGTTGACATATTACTGCAATGTTTGTCCATTCACTAGAACAATATCTTGTCCAAATTTTGACCCGTTGGCGGTTATCTAGTGTGATGTTAACCTTTTGTGTTTCACTTCATTAAGTATTTTGACGAGGGTGACACGCGCATGGCGCGCACTTTGTTGTGCAAAATATTGGAATTTTACCTTGCGTAGCAACATCATCTGCAATTTTTGTTGTTTATGTGTTAACTTTCTAGTTTACAGTTTTTAAAGATTTAACAGTTACGTATTACTTGAGATTATATACTTAATGAGTATGGGCAAAATATTTTACCAACATATAGGCACATAGATGGCAAGTTCGCGGTGGGTGATTCGAGTACGTTTCCAACGACCCGTGTAGATGAACTAGATTTCCTGTTAAACTCACCATCAAGCGGCTAGTGCTATGTTATGTTGTACTTTACTAACCTCTATGTATTATTCACAGTTAACTGCTCCGCTCTGTATTTTAAAACAATGCATTTAAGTATTGCTAGTTTATGTTCGAACCATATCATACTGTACAGCATTATTTCTAGCTTTACACATAATTCGCATTCGCGTACAAAACGTTAATAGGCTCTAATTATCAATTTGTGTGTATTTGCAAAGAGACCCGTCTGTTGATGACATCGTGAATCTGGGTACTTAATTAACTGGATCCTGACAGCTGTAATTGAATTACCTTTGTAGTAATAACATTAACTTCAGACCAGCAATTACTTGAGTGTGGTGATTAATTTAGAGTTTAATAATAAACTTGATGTTTCACATTTTCTCTGTGTAAAAATATCATCAAATTTTCGTTTAAACGTACTGTTCAAATGTGTAATAGGCTTTGAGTTTCACAACGAGTAACTTACTTGAATTTTATTCTACATTTCTGCAGTATTATATTTCTTTTTTGTTGTCATGAGTTCCTTCATCCCATTGTCATTTGCAACACCTACCGTCACTTAAGAAAAGATAAAAAAATTAAGGCATTTTTGTAGTAGACCACGTGCAGCCACACAGCATCTAAATCATAATACAACAAGTAAAAACTAATTCAACTTGGCTTTATTGAAGCAAGATACAAATCTGTTCCGAGTAATTTCTTCAAGTCTAGTCTAGTTTGCATAAAATATGCCTTCCTTGATGCCACGATTCCCCGCTTGCGCTATCTTTATTCAATCTTAGCATGACCTACCAACTACGTGACGTAGATGCTTTACTGTAGTAACTTGGTAAGCTTTCTAGTGGAACGAGATAAAAGCTTAATCTAGAATTGTTGGAAACTCATGCCTGACTACCGTGTTGGAAACCTCTGGTGTATTCGCAAAATAAATGGTTTTGATGACATCATTACAATGTTATTTTAGAGTTTATCAATGCCAATCGTAACAAGTGGCTGAAATCACTTAGATCAGAAGGCCAATTCTCGTAATTAAAAACGTTCAATACCTAGCAGCTATCTCATCTCAGCGAAAACTAATATCAAAACCTTAGCAAAAATGCAGTGAGAGGCATTTTTGACACATTCAGACAGATTAGAATGCTAAGGTTCCTAAAAATTAATAGAATTTCCACCACTTGTTGTAAAAAAATACATTTTAACATCAAATGAATAACATCTTTGACGCATTATGCTTAACATGAAAAAGGAAACAAGACCGTCTGAAAAGACGGACTAAAGACTACTAAAGGACCTACCTACTTCCTTTTTTCTTTTATCTAACTAAAATATCGCTAGTTCCGTGTCTACTTTCGGGCATTATCGCCTTGTAATAAATACACCAACTGAAACTGAAGGAATTGTAATTACGCTTTTACGAACATATTGTCATAGTTTAATGTTATCAGTTCAAGGATAGTTACAATGCTCATCACTAATTAACAATTCATACTCTCAAAGGGTTCATTATCGTTGCTAGCATTATTCCAACTATGTTGTACTTAGAAATAATGAATTCCATTTTAATTGCCAATTACTTAATATACCTTCCTACTCACACAATGGAATTCATGTTCTCGTCTTTACACATACCATCATCACGCCTGTATTCCCCGAAGGATTAGGCAGAGGTTTACCAATATACACCCACAGTTCACCGGTATGTAATAGGGGGCGAGCCTATTGCCATTAACCGGGCACAAATCTTTACTCCGAGCTGCTACTGAGAATTTCATAAAAAAACTCAATAACACTTTTCCCGATCTGGGAATCGAACCCAAGACCTCTAGCGTAGCAGTCGCGCTTAGGACCACTAGGCTAACAAGGCAGTTTTCTCATCTTTATTGTTAAATTTATACGCGGTGGAAGGGACATAGTTAAGACAAGTTTTACCATTTATTCAGCACATAGTATATGATTTTTTTTTTTTTAAAACGTTGCCCCACACTAGGAATATCTCCTGTATCGTGGGTGCGTTTACAAACATAGAAACTCACATACACAAACAGCCAGACCCGAGACAACTATCTGTAGGTCATACAATTGCTTGTTCCGTGCGGGAATCGAACCCGCGACACGCAGCGCAGCAGCCGATCGCTCAGCCACTGCGCCAACCGTGCCGTCAAATAAACCCCGAAGGCGGTAATTTGCGTCAGTTATTAAAAAAAAGCAGCTGTTTTATACATTTTATCCGTGTCGCCTGTAAGTGTTGCACGTTTATATGGATCTGAGCTGAGGAGCTGACTTTTTTTAAAATAAATTACCAGACATTTTATCGCTGGAAGGTCTAGAATTATGTACTGAATGCATGGTAAATCTTTATTCTCTATGTTGCGTTCGTGTATGCGTTCAATGGAGATGTTTAATTCTATTCCTCGCGTATGCTAGCGGTAAGATTCAAACAACTTGCGAACTTTTAATCGCAAGCTGTCTAGACCTTTTATTTGCTTTTTGGTGAGAGGTCAGAGGTGGAGCGACGTAGTGTTTCAATGACTGCTCATGGGGCTGTTGAACTAACGGAGCGTGCTGTCGAACATCGCATTGTCCTCTACACTCCCACGCGTTTGCACCGCTCACACGTCTCGCTTGTCTACTCCATATGGGCGTTGCAAATCCCATCGCTCTCCCATATCACAAAATTCCTCTCCCGAAATGAAAACCATTTAAACCTTTTTCTTAATTTATGAACCCAACATGTACGCTGCTTATCTCACGAGGCAGGTTTTCTTTATACAAGTATTGGATCACCGGAGTGAGGTCACTTTTGAACCGGTTTGGTTACAGTATATCGAATAATATAATATTATGGGATAAAAGTATTAGGAGATTTGTTGTCGTTAATGTGAAACTAACCAATTATAGCCTCCATCAACAATCAAAATTGCTTGAAGTCTAAGTTTTCGTTCAAGAATAACATTGTATTCTTGGTAAAAGATATTTTCTCAAGATAATACAAATTTCAGTCTGGTTCCAATCCCACGACACACATTTATATCTCAGACTCACAAAAGAGAGGATATGTAATATGTATATGATTTCGGTCGATGATGTCGTTGTTTGATAAAACATAATTCGGGCCAAAATAAAATTCGCTGAGCACTGCGGAGTGCGGATCAAATCGTTCGCAATGTGGAACATCGTTTACGGCCAATAAATTAACCTGCAACTTCTTAAACTTGGAACTTTAACACATGTTGTTACATTTAATATTCAACTGTGTACAGTAATAAAATCAAAGCATCAGGAAATATCCAAGTTGGGAGCAATGGCACGTTTACTGTCGCAGGTGTGACTAATTCTTGCGTGCGAGCAAGTACTTCGAACAAGATGTTTAATTTATAGATACATTTAAAATAATTGAAGTGTGCATGTTAAATCTATATCTACTATTATGAATAGGTATGTAATGTATGATGCAATTTACGTAACATATTTATTCCCACACTATTTTGTTGCGCTTGGTATTGTTTGAAGAGAACCACATGCAGCAACGATGTGTTTCACATCAAAACTGTCATAACAGTGACTGCTTGTAATTGAAATGTTTAATTTCTTCAATATACTGGGTGTAAGGGTTAACGAGTACTCCCTTTAAGTACGTCCACTTTAAGGTAATATAGTACCTTACCTACTCCTAAAAATAAACAGCTTTATAAATGGGACAAACCTTGAATTCGCGAAAATAATAATCAGTTGCTTTAAATTTATGTTCGTATAATTCGACTAAATGTAGAAAACAGCTTTTTATATTATACACAAAATGACTTACACTGTTCATTTTTCAAGGAGTGAAAGTACTCATGAATATGAATAACTCGTTACTAAATGACCAACCATGAAATGTAAAAAGAAAAACAGTTGTTTAATTGCATTTTGATCGTGTGCATTTTTGTAGGGAACAGCAAATTTTTATGTACTGAATACCAGTAAATTTAAAGCCAACGCGTATAATAATAACTTACAACTATATTTACATTTAATTGTCAAACGTTTTAGTTCAGCGGTCAACAGACTCGTTGATGCGAGGCGCACAAAACAAATAGGATTTTTGCCCTCAGGGTGTCTATTGTGCCCTGAGTCCCATAGGTTAAATCAACAACATTCATTATAGCGAGCGTTGGGTCGGTATAGACGACTATTCGTTCGTTGCTTTGTACAACGGACAACTCAATAACGTTCTAATGGGATTCCAGTGGTGGTAAGCCACGCGAGACCGCCACTCGACCGGCGACTATAACTTTTACTGTTCATTTATCGGACCTGCATTGTTTATGTAGATTCGCGACCTATAAAAGTTACTCCATATGTTTGTTTTATTTTTTGCTCGCCATAAATGTACTGTTGCGAGGTCAGCTGACATTATTGTATGCGAATCAAACATCTGCTTACCAAACTGTGTGGTATGAGAAATGGGTGCGTCCGAGACCCAATGAAAATCTGTGGTTGCCTGCCGAACACTTGTTACATCATCTCTTGAAAATAAATTGGTTGCTTGTTCAATTAATAAACTGGATCTTGTGCGTATTTAACAGGAAGGTTAACGAGAGTAAATCCGTTGATTTGCTATCAACTCAGTTTGCTGAAAGAGACTTCGCAAATGTTTGAAACTCCCAGGCCATCACACTAATTATGTTTTCATACCGTCTGTCTGCAATAATCAAATATGATTACGATTAATCGCACTCATTATTTCTATAGCATATGGCGTAAAAAGTCCGGTAGTACTTATTTACAATTTGTAAATCCAATCTACGACTTGAAAAACTGATTTAACTGTTTCCACGCACAGTTGAACCGTTTTGCGACGACACATGCATGTTATCTTGAAAACAATGCGCAAATAGAATTCAAAATGAGCCTGATTCATTCAACCTGCTTATTTTGTATTGCATAAAAACATACCATCACGCCTGTATTCCCCGAAGGGTTAGGCAGAGGTGTGCCAATGTACACCCACAGTTCGCCGGTATGTTAAGGTCCCATGAAATAGGGGGCGAGCCTATTGCCATTAACCGGGCACAAATCCTAACTCCGAGCTGCTACTGAGAATTTCTTACAAAAACCCAATAACATTTTGCTCGACCTGGGAATCGAACCCAAGACCTCTAGCGTAGCAGTCGCGTTCAGGACCACTAGGCTACCGAGGCAGGTATTTTGTATTATGACGTGATATAACTTTGTTTCTTTTTCTTTCGAACGGCTTTATCGAATTTTGCGTATCGGAGCATTCGGAGCAGGTGATTCTATATTTCCTTTCAAAACAGCAATTCAATTAGTTTTAGTCTAACATGCATCTATGCAAAGCTAGTTAATCCTCGTATACGATAAGACAATCATAGCAATAGAAATTCCACCGCAAGATGAAGATTAATTTCCTTCCAGTTGCCGTTTCTAGGTCCCCCATTCGATTCACCGTTGGTTTGTGCTTTGCTACGGATATTACATGATCCCGGCCATATGCCACTAGCGCCGCAGACCTGTCAATCATCTTCGTATAGTTTGAATAAGCCGTTCAGTGTTACACAACGCACACCAAATTTTTCAATGAAATTTATATTCATCGTCATCTTCTTGCCCTTATCCCATGTTACTTTAAGTCAGCGTAACATGTTTTCTCCTTCCTTTTCGTCCCAATGAAGTTTTTATATTATCACATCAAAAGATGAAAGAATAGTTGGACACCAAGACGCTGACTAAATTGAGTGTGCTCAAATTATGGGTACGCCACCATTTGTTAATTGTTCGCTTGTTATACTTTCCATTTGACCTACTCTTTAAATACTGTAGCTAATATAACAGATTCTCGATCTAATTTAATGGAATGATTTGAAAGCGTTCTTTAAGCATGCTGCAAGATTGAAGTGAACTTCAAACTTATTGGGAGCATTGACATGCGGAAACATTCAAGAGTTTGTAGTACTTACCACTTAAATAAACATCTTTGGAATGGTTTTCGAATTATAACGGAAGTGCCATTACCGTAGACCTGAAGAACATCATCCCGCACCCTTCAGATAAACAAAGAGGTACACTTTGAATCCACATAACATACCTTTCCTAAAATAGATGCTCGTACTTAGAAGGAGCATTTCTCCTGTCCGCTTTTTAAAAATATGTTTTACTGCAACATTATTCAATGAATGATTTATGACCGGTTTAAACAACTGTTTCATAAATTAATGGTTTTGTTGTAGAACGTACATGAAAAAATACTGAAAAGATTTTAATACTACCATGTGGGTACGTAGTCGTAACGTTTATCGGCAAATATAGTAAGTATAGTGTATATAAGAGCGATTGCAGGCATTAAAAGAAAATACATTTCTAATTGTTGGTGTCATTGACATTTTATGTTCTTCGACTTTTAAAACAAATTCGATTTTCAAAATTATTCTATAACCTGGCAGTACTTATACCGCTCGCGCCAACTTGAATGGATAGGTAAAACTGCTTTTTCTATTCCATAGATAAAACCAAACCAGTATTTAAAAATAATTTTTCTGTTTTAAAGTTAGTGACCTGTGTTATCGTTTGGGTTCATCCATAAAATAAGCACTGCTCGTAGCTTGACAAATAATTGATGACGACACGCCTGTTGGAATGCCCGCCCGCAAACCGGAAACCGGGGCGCACTACCGTTAACATCGTGAAATTAGAAAACCAGTTTGGAACCGCCTTCGTAATGGTGTTTATTTTGCTAAAATCTATTCAATCTGTTACATTTAGTTTTAATTACGTATTGGTATTTTGGTCTCTTTTTAATTGGTTATCGACATCAAAAAGTTCTCAAGATGGCGAATCAACTATTACCTTTCGATTTCGTTAAGTGATGAAAGTAGGTAGCTCGTCAGAGATTTTTTTATTCATTACACAATAGGTCGATGTTGTAATAGAAATGTTGGTACCCATGTAACAGTTCTAATAGAACTCTTATAAATAATATTATGTATGCGTATATATATGTATGTGTATGCGACTCGACCTAGTTCCTACTTGGGGTACCTACCTTAGTATCCGTTGGTCGATTAACTACGGGTTACGGGACTGTTACAATTTACCTGCTCTACTTAACACGTTTTGTGAATGTTTTGTTTTTTACAGTAGTATTCATTAGTAGATCTACTTTCATAATCATTTTTGTTGTTTAATTAATTATATTCTAATTTGCACTTTATTAACAAGAGGTAATAGTATTTCAATCAGCAATAACACTTCAGGTACTGAAACACTTATCAGAACTCCTAAAATAGCGTACTTAATTATAGGTAAATTAAATTGATGTTCTAATCTTGTGGACTCGATTCTCCCAAAAGCCGGTTTAATTTTTTTGATTTACGGCATTATTCCCGCGGAACGGAAAATTAATTATTTTTAATTATAAAACAATTGAGTGCAGACAAAGCCCAAAAGCTAAGCTCAGCTGCTAAGAACCAAGCGTAATGAATTTTATTAGGGTCCAATTTATCATCGCGGACAAATTATACCGCGTTGAACAAATTGTTAGATGAAAATATGTCGCAGACTACAGGCGAATGGCATTCAGTTATTATCTGCTTCATATAATAAAACATTTAACACTTGAGTGACGCACAGTTTGTCTTAACTATTTTATTTTTGTCTTCGACACGTTGGTTTCAATTGAAGCCAATAAAATGTAATCAGTTCGACCAATTTTTTATCGATATTGGGTCCAGATTTTGTCCCACATTTATGTAAGTATGTCAAGCTTGTTATTTTTTATGCAGTAATCCGAAAGGGTTGAAAGCGACTCGCCGCGTCACAATCAGGACTTTATTATGATGATAAAATAATAAATCATTGCGGTAAAATTAATTAAATCGCAGTATGAACAATTTAAAAGTAGATGTTTAATTATGTACAATCCAAAATTAATTGAGAATAGTATATTCTGTAGGTGGATGAAATACTGTAACTCAACTGTAAGTAATAGTTAATAGGAACGGCTGTATAATTTGCCGCTCCGTTGACCTTTGATGAGCCTAAAAGGTCCGGAGGCTATTATCTACTGAGAAACAACAAGCTCTTGAATATTCGGTTTGCGTGATGTTTCATGTAAAAAAAGATTAAATTGAAAGTGAAATCGAACAATTACTGTTACTCAACTTTAACATTATCCTATGTTCCTGCGGTCATCGCCTTTTGGTGCCATCGAAATAAATACTAATAATACTAGACGTTGCGCGCGACTTCACCCGCGTGAATTTTGTGACGGATCGCCTATTGTTTTTATTATAAATTAATATACTTAAAAACACTCAAGGATAGCGTAGCTTCGCATTAGCGAAAGGTTTTTAGAAACGGACCAGTAGTTCCGGAAGTTAACGGAACATTATTATCGCATTCAAACAAAAATACAAACAAACTCTACCATTTTATAATATTTAGCATAGATAACATATGCATAAGTATCTTATTTCTATTTTATAAAGATCACCGACAAAATTAAAAATGTTATTCGTATTCAAATCTTAGTTCGACCTTGTCTCGACGTCGTTTACAATGTTTTGTTTAACGTCTGGAAGCGTGGAACAATCGCAAATTATTTTGATGACCGCAATGTTTATGTCCATGTGCCAATTACTCTCATGTCGACCTTCGACGGCCCTTAGCTTCACTGAATGCGTGCGATGCAATAGGTCCTTGCGTGGCGTTAACTGTGCCGTATGCCGAAACTGCGATCTGTTGCCAGTCCCGTATTTGGATGTTCAATGTTGCAATAACCTACATGAAGTGCTTTCTTTAGAGGTTACGAAAGTAAACCACATTACTACTTGCGTAGTCTAAAATTATATTAAATACTACAAGACTTTATATTGTTGCATTTACATTTCTCACGCTCTAAGTTTTGTAATCTTATGAAACAAAACAATCTGTAGGTACCTATGTGCTATTTCAATTTACAACAAAGTTATAATTATTTCAAAGGCGAACTACCTATATCGTGTGCCCTCTCAGATCGTTCTACTCGTGTTGGTTTAATTTACACAAACAAAGGGCACAAACTGGTTTGATCGACATTGACAAATTAAAATTTAAAACGCCAGTATTGCAACCTACACTTAAAAATAAACGATATTTGTCAAACTAGCTTAAATATCGCGGTGGTACCTGTAATTACATAGCGTATTTCTTTTACAGACATTCCCGATATCCCGGAGGATATCAAGAAGCTGCGAGCGCTGCAAATCGCAGATTTTAGCAGCAACCCGATCCCGCGGCTGCCAGCCGGGTTCAGCCAGCTGCGGGCGCTCACCGTGCTTGGCCTCAATGATATGTCCCTTACCAGCCTGCCCAGCGACTTTGGCAGGTGAGACATGCTTACATCATAAAACAAATAAGTAATTGAAGTAGTAATTTTTTTATTACATTTTAAATTGGCATTTTAACGCAATCTATTCAATCACCGCTGAGCAGGGACGTTTCGTCATTTTCGTCAATTCAACGGCATTCGCTATGATTATGTCCTTCCTGTCTACATGATTCAGGATGTGTCATTTTTACCATTGATTGAACGTATTAATTATAAAAACACCTACCTTTATCATTTAATAAAATAAAAAAAAATTGTTGGAACAATATTTAATTAGCAAGCAAGTCCATAATTTTCAACTATGGCAATGCAAATATCCGCAAAATTAAAGCAATATTTGATTTTAACGCCCATTACCTCGGGCGAAATCCTGTTTAAGCAATAAGGTTTTGTGGGGCATCATGACTACAGAAAGATTTTTATGCTTTCAAACAATAGTTAACAATGAAAAATAGACTTTAGTCACGACATGCAAACGGATTGTACACACTTATTACGTGTTTTTATGGGACTATTCGCTCTATGTTGTATGATAAGTAGAACATCGTAAAATTATTAATAATAAGTAATTTTCAACGTAGTCTATAGATAAAACATTAGTTTGTGATGCAGTCACAATATTGGGAGTGTGACTTTGATAAGAATAAAAGAAATCCCCATTCTTTTATTATCTGTTAAGTTATCATAAAAAGGAGGCAACTTGAATTTAGCCAGAAGAATGTAAATATATGCAAAGGCTTATAATTATCCATGTTCAAACAATTACTAAGCATTAATTCGTCCCGCTAACCCAATAATAAACCTTGCAGTCTCTCTAGTTAATCTAATCATGTCTATTTTCAAGTGCTTTTCGCCTTGGAGTCTCTTTAGTCTTATTATCACATGGGTAGGATTCATATTAGCATGTTAGAGTTACGAACCAAACCAATTTCATTAATAAACTCTAGTGCGCTAAGGGGATTATTAACCGCTACTGTTAATGAGAGAATTATTTTCGTATATAGCTTACAGATAACATGATTATTTTGCTTCCAACCAGTCTTGGCATTAATTTCCTGCGGGAAATAGAATTTAGTGAGACATTTATTCGAAACCTTTTACGTTCAGGTTCCTTTGAAGCTATTGATTTCTTATAGTGACAGATCAAAAATTTGTTATGGTTAATAGGCTACAATTCTACTTGTCCCACTGCAGGGTAATGGCCTTTTCTCATACAGAGATATGGCACGAGCATTCATTACCACGTTTGCTCAAAGCGGATTGGCGATTTCAGACTTACATTAATTTTAAGTTCAGGTTTACTCGCGACGTTTCCTTCACCGTTGTCAGAGATGTCTATGATAAACTTGAAAAAAAAATTACCATTCTTTAAATAAATTATTAGCATAAATCATGAAACTGTTTACAAAAACCGCAAGGTTTAGGTTAATATGGTCTTTGAAGCGTTTGAGGGTAGCTGTTTAAACATTCAGAAGGCTCGGAATAGTCACCTTAAATTATTCAGCAGATTTTAGCAACCTGTGACGTTCCCTTCGCAAAAATGAACGAATTACATTATTTATTATTCACGTCAGTGACTCTTCGCAAATTCGAGTTACTGTTTTTATTCCACTAAATAATTCCTTAACAGGCTACATCATCGTCTTGCAAATAGAATCCAATAAAAATTCAACAAGATTTTATTAAATTTGTATGTAGATCAAAGATTGTTTCTTCTTATTTATCAATTCTGTTGTATCTAGTCGTGAAAGTTTATAAATTGATGATAAAAGTCACGAGTTTAGTTCCAATAACAAAATGTATGACCAAGCTTTGTTTGAGCTCAAGGCGAAAGCGAAAGTTGAACTGGAAAGCTATGGTTGGCTATTAGAATTGACGTCTATACAAGTATACATACAAACAAATAACACGTTTGTTAAGCGTTCTTTTTGTCAATAGTACATTATGTCCGTTCTCTATAAGTACTACCTATTGTGTAACGCTTAGGCCATTGTACGGGGATTACGAAGAGAGAAGCTTTACAGATTCCTCTTTTTATGTCTCGTGTGAAGTTATTTGTTACTGATGTAAACATAAAACCGCTATCAACTCGTATTAAGATTACCGTAACCATTGAAAGCTGTCTCGTTTAATATTATTTCTGTGCACGGTAACTTAGATGATGTGCTGCAACGTGAAGTTCAGAAGTATACATCGCGTATGTAATGCTATACCGACCCTATTAGCTACAAGATTGACATGATCGTCATCGTCCAGTGACTGTACCGTACGAGTGATGGTGATGACTAATGCAGTGGCTTGACATCGACTACGACATGTGTATGCAGCGAACACGATGCTACAATCGAAGCACGTCGGTTTATAAGCAATTTGCATTGATTAATATTCAATAACATTCATTTGCAAGTTAGCCGCAAACAGCTATTTATAAATTGACATCTAAAATTAATTACGTTTAAAAGCCTCAAGGTTCATCAAAACGAATTTCCGCGAAAAGTAAATTATTTTATCAAGGACCCAATTTTCAGGCGATTGAGCTCAAGTCACTTTCTGTCGTTCGGTTTATTAATTATTTTCCAGTCTCATTTGAATACGAATTGAATAATTATTATGAATATTTTTTATAGCGGCTTCCCTAGTCTTTACGGGTTCTTAAACATACTGTTTTTAGTAAGAAATCTTATAGTATTATAGTTCAGCCGAGCGTATCCTAATCTGAGCAAGTCTATAGTTGTTCATGAGTAGCGAACGCAATGATTTTCAATTTATTGATAATTAAATGGTTGCAAATTGCGCAATTGATAATTAAATTCACTTGTTATTTATTTTACCTCAAATAAAAAATGTTATGTCCCTAACTAATTATACGGCCGGATAGTAAAATAAGTCGGATACCGGAATAGTTGCTCCGGTCGTATCTTCTGTAGTGCTTTTTTTAATGGATTGTAAATATTTAATTGAAATAAATAACAGTATCTTATATGGCATATCTGAAAATATCTTATCAAAAAGTAATACATACCTGTATTTAAGTAGATTTCTGAAGAACCCAAAAATGCATTACGCACCTACTTATAATTCAACACATTGTAGTAATTTATGATTTGTTGTCATTAGTAACCTGAAGATATGTATGCCATTAAAAACAACAAATTTTGCGCGTAAATCTCAGTAGTAGAGATGCGGTATAAAGTAATAAGAGGCGTGTAACGTTATGTTGTGCGCGTCGTTGCTATAACCTGTTGCTTTATATCACACTGATTAATGTTTTCCTTTACGATTTAATTGACACATTACATCTCCTTTAAGACAACATCGTTCTCAAGACGTCTTGCTTTTATTATTATAATAAACCTAATTTTCAGACATCATAAAACATTTATGTGATTGTTGCGGTTTAATATAGCATAATTAACAAGAATACTACTTTATTAAACGCCCTATTCTTGGATTTGTGTCACGAACATCGAGCCATGCTGACTGGAACACGTACGTAGTTGATGTTTACTCCATATTCTAATTACTTGAGTTCATAAACGGACTTAGAGTGAGTCAGAACACGCTGTTGTACAAAACCAACGCTAAGTACTATGACATCGACTACGGAATGTGGCCTCAAGGCTCTAAACAAACATGACGTATGTGCTCACGTACTATCAGTAAACAATAGGGCTTTTTCATAACACCATAACATCAGACAATTGCTTAATCTTTGCCAAGACTCGCAAAGGAAGTTAATTAACGTTTAAAACACTTCTGACTTCCAGTGCCTACGTAATATCCAAATACAACTTTACTTTTATGAGACAGTTAATTTCCCGGAATGACGTGTCGGCGCATTGCAACAGTCTTCTGGAAATTCACGTCGGTGCAATCTGAATACCAATTTTATGTCAGGTCATGTACATTTGAATGTAGAAGGATGAAGTGACAATACAAATAATGTTTTCCCTGAGTTGTGGTTTTACGTTTCGCGTTAAGTGTTTCGTCACAACAAATACCTATATGAACAAAAAATACATGTGGATCTTCTAAAATGTGATTCTCATTATGTC
The DNA here is from genome assembly GCA_947462355.1 of Caradrina kadenii. NCBI lineage: Eukaryota > Metazoa > Arthropoda > Insecta > Lepidoptera > Noctuidae > Caradrina > Caradrina kadenii. The sequence continues at coordinate 8,229,909 of OX381683.1, read as the reverse complement.
TTATGTTGTTTTAAAATAAAATTTATTAAATTATAATTGTAACATTACACTAAAAACAATCAGACAGATTTTTTGCCAGTTTTGGCACTAATATTTAATCGAATCACCCTTCAAGAAAATTCTGTAAACGCTAAACGCTGTCTGTTTACTCGTGGACTAAAGTTTACTTTAAAAATATTATTTTAAAAATAAACTTTTAATGTACGAGTGCACGCGTGTTATTGGCGGATTGAATGTAATTTAAAACCTGTTTGAAACTTTAATGACATGCCACTTCGCAAAAGGGTTTCTTCCACATTCCTAACTGGATAATTTTCTGTCAGTTGTCAAGACTTGAACTTAAAAACCTATTAGTTAAATGCTTTTAAAACCGGCTCGGTTATGTATTTACTTACTTAGGTATAACCCGTACGTGTCTAGTCACTTACTCTCTGGCGGTTTTACGTGCCGCCACCGATATGAATTCCGTTTCTTCGACTAAGTATCTTACGTGCATGCTTAACTTGTTTTTGCAATCAGCTTCATCTCAGCGAGGCTAGAATCTGGTATTATACCACACACTTCTCCTTACTATTTCTTTTAATGTATAAGATTCCGTTATTTTGATGTTTTTTACTATTAACATAAGACAATGGCGAAGTCAAAAAAATCTCCAGTTTCAAGTTCTTCTTCGACCTCGTGCATGTTGTCGTCTAAAATTGAATCTTGTTACTATTGCTCAGAAACAACCGCATCGTGAGATATTTTCACAACCAGAAAAAAATCTAATCACGAACATAACCGCTGGCATAGCTACTGTTCAAAAGAGCTGAAAATAGTACTTCTCATAAATTCGTATTCCCAAGTTCTGATTCCGACAAACATTTAGTCTTCATTTCATTATCTTTTTATTGCTATTGCGAGGACTCTTTTTGGCGAGAAAAATTCATTTTCCCGTGATGTGTAAGAACTTGTACGAACGGATATTACGGAAAAGTAATTACTTCCTCACTGTTATTTCATTTAGTTATGGAAATCATTTTAGTTCCCAACAAAAGTGAAATGTGTTGTTAGTTTTAACTATATTTCCGTGTTTGTTTCTTACGATTCATTTATGTATTCTGTGAATTGGTTGCCATCTTTTGCTTAAATCAAATAAATGTTCAACAGAGCGACTTTTTGTTTGTTTCTGAGTTTATTTCATGAATTTGTTTCAAGAAATACAACTGGCGTATTACTTGGTATATTGGATTATTTAATCTTATAATGCACTTCCGGGTTCACGTCTGAGTGATTTCTAATATGCCTTTTGGTTGAGATAAAAAGAAAATTTTAGTGTTAAATTAACCTTGCAGCGATGCAGTGGGAGTTGTTGAGATGTTGTTACCTCGATTGTCGTTCCATTATGTTTCCACCTCGCTGAATTGTCTCATCAAATTATTATGTCACAGTTGTTGGGTTGAGAAGGTTACATGGTATTAAATGAATACCTTACCTTTTATTTGCTCTCTATAATCGTTTTGATGTAAATATTTTTATCTTTCCAGTTTGATCTCACTTCAGTCCCTCGAGCTGAGAGAAAATTTACTTAAGTCGCTGCCGGAGTCGCTAAAGAATCTTACTAGATTACAAAGGCTGGATCTTGGTGACAATGACATCGAGGAACTGGTGTGTAATTCTTTATTGGGGTTTGTTTATGTTTAAGCAAATTTTTTTAGTAAAATAACCGTGTCCGTTATCAATTTCAGCCGGGTTTCATCGGAGAGTTGCCCGCTCTGGAAGAGTTATGGTTGGATCACAATAAACTGCAGTATCTGCCGCCAGAAATTGGTAACTTGAAGGCACTAATATGTCTAGATGTGAGTGAAAATAAACTAGAGAAAATTCCTGAAGAGATTGGAGGCCTGTGCTCCTTAACCGACTTACATCTCTCCCAAAACATGCTGGAAACTGTACCTAACGGTATTGGAGACTTATCCAAGTTAGCTATACTGAAGTTGGACCAAAATAGATTACATACATTAAACGAAAATGTAGGAAGGTTAGTATATCGCACTGTTTAAGATATATTTCATTTTGTTAGTTTATCTTGAGCTATTTATAACGCTAATGATTCCGTATTTCTCTTCCAGGTGTACAAATCTACAAGAGCTTATATTAACGGAGAATTTTTTAATGGAGTTGCCTAAGTCGATAGGGAATCTCAATGAGTTGACTGTACTGAATGTAGATAGGAATACCTTGGGTGAAATACCGTTAGAGATCGGTAATATGACTTTGCTTGGTGTTTTGTGCCTAAGAGATAACAAACTTACGAGATTACCGAACGAGCTGGGAAATTGTAAATCGTTGCATGTATTGGATGTTAGCGGCAATAGGTAAGTTAAAGATAAAATAAGTATTTATATTATTGATAAGCTATGAATAGCTATGATGCATTCCGCTAAATATCAACAACTAACAAATAATCTAAAAGCATTCTGAGTTGATTTTGGTTGCTGATAATTATGACATTGAATTGCGTATTTATCTTTAAGTACTTAAATAATATGATTATGTAATGTAACCATACAGATTACATGATGTAAATTGTAATCGGTACCACGGTGTTGCATAAAATAAAACTTTACATAACTTTATATTATTTATCTTTTATTTGTATCATTAAAATGTTCCAGGTTACAGTACTTACCATATACATTAGTGAACTTGGAACTGAAAGCGGTGTGGCTATCGGAGAACCAGGCGCAGCCACTGCTGACCTTCCAAACGGACAGGGATGAGACCACAGGGGAAAATGTTCTTACTTGCTTCTTACTACCTCAGCTTAGTTATACCCAACAACCAGGTATGAATGTGCCCTTAAATTATTATCACGGTGTCGCTTTTGGTGTCCTGCTCGTAGAAATATTTCAGTTATACCTATCCTTCAATTCAAGATCTTAGATAATTTCACGCTATAGTCAATTACTCTACTATCTACTTTAGCGTCATGTATTCTAAGGTTAATTTTGAATGACTGTTTGCAATACATATACAAAGGTCCAAAACAAATTTGATTGTAATGGAATTTAAACGTTGTCTTGTATGACATTGAGGTTGATTCAAGCATAGCGATTATCTAAGATTTAAAATTCTAGTTTAGGTGGTTCATAATATCTTCATCTTTGCCTATCAACACTGGTTATTGTCGATTTTATTAGCTTGTAATTTATTTGATCTATTAGAAAACGATTTGCTGATAGTTAAAATTATCTGCATATGAATATGTTTTGATTTAAAAGTCATGTTTCGCTTTGATTTTTTCCTTTTGTAATTTATTCTTATTATTTTATTAATTTTTTTTTTGTGCGTTGATATGGAAATCGCATTGTCATGCATATGTAATATATTCCTATCAATATAGCATAGTAAAGAATATTACTGCCATTGTACGTTGGCTTTTATGTGAGCATTTTGGTACATAATTTATGTCGTCTTTGCCAATGCTTTTTGTGCTTTTATTTAATTATGCAAAATCAGGGACAATTCACAATACCTTCTGTTTTAATATTTTGTCATTGTTCTGCAGAGTTTCTCTCACGTCTTGATGCAAGACTTTCATTTGTTATTTCTTATAGAAAATTTATAAGTACATAGATACTTTGGAATCTTGTACACAAAAGTGTGAATGTACACAATAAGGCGATGGTATTCATACACATTATCGTTTGTTTTGGACGCCTCAATGTGTTTTTGAACATATTAAATCAGATACCAGCGCCCATACCAGATACCAATGAATCGATTTTCAATAAATATAATGGACCATTGTCAACCAAATGAACATCCTTTTACGTAACACGAAAATATTTAATCGGACATCGAATTGCAGAGTTATTGCTTAATTCTTCACCATAATTAAATGATTCATGGTTGCATTTCTTGTTAAATTAATTTAGCAACGCCTCGGAAAGTATTGTGAACTGTTTCTGTGCCGTTCTTGTTTTGTTTTTGCTGTGTAAATATACTAAATGCACTTGTCACACACGAATAGAGCTGGAACACACGTCAGAGGTCGGCAGTGGACACTGGTACAGGGATCACAGATTTAATTCACAATCGCAAGAGCTAGATAGAAGAGGTAAGGTTCACAAAAGTATCACTACAATACAATTACGAATTGAAACCTTTTGGGCTAAAGGATCTGCTAAGGGAATATTTTCGCGTCCATTCGATTGTGAAATGTAACGCCTTTAGTGTCATTATTCCTGTCTGTCCGGACATTTTTAATTTCAACGAGATGGAAAGTTTTGTAATAATAAGAAACGGTATTTATTTTCCATTTATAATGAGCCGTTCTGTTTTAATATCAATGAAAGTCAACGAACAAAAGGTGTTATGAAAATATACTTTATAGACTTTACATGAATTTTCTGTTCAAATAAAATGTGGTTAAAAGTGACGCTTGTACTGAACAAATAAAAAAAGCCTCGCGCCAGTTTTACTGTCAGATGGACGCGCGACTTTATCAAGGTTGAAATAAGATACACTATTATGACAATTTTGCACTGTTATTATTTTTACGACACAACGCAATTCATGGCCATCATGCTGTAGCACTGCACTCAATAGAACTGTAGTGTTGTTTAGTACTTATTAACTATTGTGCCTATTATTTTTTTACATGAATATTTTTTAAATTACATTCTGCACCCGAAAGTAATCAATTCCTTGAATGTTGACAATTTAACAATATACGTCTCTGCGTTATTTTAGCTGTCGAACAAGTTTTTCGAACACAAAAAGCAATGAATGTTGTACTATTGTCAAATTGTCAGTGTTACGCAAATTGAGGGCGCAGGCTAGGTGTAGTATGATTATAGAATGTACAATAGACACTTATCATGGTATCATTAATCAATCATAGATATCATTTTACGCAACATGATGATAATGTTCCATCATTTTGGCTTTCAATGTTTGTTTGATTTGTGACGTAGCGCTACTGTGTTGTGATTGTCTCTGTTCATTTGTGTTCTGGTTTTACTAAGCGGGAACACCTTGTATTTTAGACTATTCAATTTACTGAACGCTAAAAGTAAAAACTATGGGTATCGCTAATAATTGCGAGAATTTATGATTTTTCATAGATAACTGAATTTATGTACTGTGAACAAATGAGATAGGTAGGGTAGCTCACTAATATCAAACGAGCTTACACCATATTTTTGTCTACAATTGTTCCTTGTAATTATTCGTCTAATTTATTGCATATTTATGTAGTCTTAAGCCTCCACATTCATACCATGTTACCGGAGGGAGCTCGGCCCCTATCTTACAGTATTTCCTAAGTCAGGGGTCAAGACCACACTGTTGTAATGTTATTTAAAGAACAAGGAATAACCGCATTCATATAATTCATGACCTCGCGGACTACACACCCTAATAAAAAAAAACCATTTCCATGATGATTGCTCGCTGTCTACTTATCTCATTTGTCCTGTGTACAACGGCTAATAAAGAATTTAAACATGCTTCCCAACATCCCACTAATTGTATTGATTCAACAGAATCATCACGCGACCGGGACTCGGACGACGAAAACTGGGAGCAAAAGGAGAACTCACGCACGCACTCCGTCAAGTTCAACGACGATATGCCTGAAATCAAAGAGGTGAGCCTATGCTGTTGTAACTTATTCAACAATACTTGGGTACGGTATAAACATAAACGGAAAATGAACCTTAATCACAAACACTTTCGATATAATGTACCTTCTTGCTTTCACAACGCTGGTGACACGCTTAGAGAAAGGTGGAGGATGATAGGATCTTGGTTTAGAATACATGTACGCGAAAATTTATCGAGGCACAGAGCTTACATAGCACTGAGTACAATACTCGTAGCTTTAGAATAATCTCAGTAATAAACGACCTACTACATACTTGTATAAATGTTATTAACGCTTATCTTTAGCATGTTTTTGTTATTTGTTTTTATACAAAAAAAATGCAATTCTCGACTTGTCTAAAGGTAGGACTCGACACAGGATAGGTTTTGTGATAATCGATCTGCATATTATTTTAGTTGGTAACATAACTTCAGTATTATTTAGTTTAAGCTGAATACTAATATATTTTTATGTTTATTTATGCAATAAACTTACAATTTTCTTATTGTTTTTATCTTTTATTTGCATGTTTTATTTTGTTACACCTTCGTCAACTTTTTTTTTAAAATAAGAATACTGTTAATAAGAATAAGAATACGTTTAATTCGTATTAAAACCGTAACAAAAACTTATGTAATGAAATGACAAGCCGTTTTCTAAGTAATTTTTTGTATTATTTGTCGTTATCTCTATGCACTTAATGTATTACTCTGACTGACTCCGATAAAATCCTAGCGTCAGCTAAGTTGCAATGAATGTTTTAAGAATACCAGTAATAGACTTTCTGTCATTGACATGTATCAATGTAGGCGAGAAATTACATCCGCCGCATCTGTTAAATTCATTCAATTGAAAATAATGAGTTGGCGTTTTGTCCTCTAATTCTTAATAATATTTATATCATGGAGCCAACAAAATAAACAGCATTACATTAAGTATAAGCCAAAATTAATTAATTAATTTAATTACAGTCTATCAAATACTTTGATAGGCATTAACCTCATTATACATAATATTGCATAATATAGTGTTTTCTGTTGTAAACAATCATTAAGTTTAATAGGAATAGTAAATAGTAAACAAAATGCGCAAATGATTGATTTTATTGAATTGTGTAAAAATATATTTATTTATACATTTGTACAATAGTTGTAACAAACAGCAGGAATATTGAATTGTTTGTAGAACCTCGTTTGGTTGTGATGTGTTCCTGGAACATACAAATTTTAATTTTAAGGTTACCACGATTCAGGAGGAGAGTGAAGACGTGATGCCTTCTGACTCGTTCTTCGCACAACAGTCGATGCTTGCCTTCAGGCGGCCTATAAACGTAGTTCGCAAGCTAGTCACTACACAGCGGAGGAGTTCCCTGCAACGACTATCCTCCTCTATTACTAACCTCGCGGAGGTATGCGGCAAAGCGTCTCGCGAAGTGCATTCACAAATAACAATACCAACTAATAACACAGTAAAACTTTTAATTAGGTATTTGCTGTTCTTACTTCAGAATCGAGTAATTGTAATGTAAATTACTTGTTTATGATTCGAAATTAATCTTGCTTACAAAACCTGCACATTGCCTCTTGAACGATGAATGAGCATAGAGAGGTTTTTAAGGCATTTGTCAATTTATTTTTACAACCCATTAAGTAACTTTTTAGTCTAAAAATAACTTCTTTATCATAATGTAAGTATATAACTGCTAACACATATTGATTACTGTCTTGTTGAAACCCGCAGTGGAACCTGCAACAAAATACACCCAAAATTGTTAAAAATATTGTGAATGCACTACCGTCGAGCTGAGAATGCGCTGTCCGCCACTAAGCCTCTTGATCTATCAGTATTTAGATAATAGTTTGTTTTCTTTGAAAGTAGACTAATGCATAGACAAATTAGTGATGTTTTTGCAAACGCATTTACAATTTTTTTTTTCTGCGAATTGGAACTTACACCCATGATCAATATACCGTTACGTAACACTAACCACACCTGTCGACCTGGCACCGAATGACACTAATCAGAGCAAATTTTTGATTTCCCAGCCACTTCCAAAACGCTCGACAATAATTTTATTCACAGACTCACAGTATATAAAAACCATACCACCTATTTTAAAATATTCCTCCAACTAATTCTGCAATACGCACAATATTTGAACTGCACTTAAAGTAGATTAGTTATGTACTTGCAAGAGACGTCGTAGTGTCACGAAGAAGAGACTACGTGTGATTTCATATCCCGTGAATCATTTCGGTTCGTCTCACACATTGTGACAATGTACGGTTAATAGGTTAAGTGACAATTATCATATTTCGGTACTTTAGTTAGGAATCTGAACGCAGCTGAGATAAGCCGTTGAGTTTGAACACGACATTTATGGATTCAAGTCGCTTCTGTCCGGACATTTTTTGTGTGTTCACGATTTTAACACCTAAATATGTCGTATTTATTAGATACTATTTGTACTGAAGATTCTTTATCTTTGATATAATTAACATTATGATTACACACTGGCTTGCTTTGTAGACACTTATCTTTTATCTCGAGCACAATAATATACATATGCACAGCGTTGTTTTGAATGAAGCCATTTGCAAAAGATATTTTTTACTAACAAAAATAATTAATTTTGCTTTTAAGTAACTAGAAATAACTATTTACGTAACGGCATTTTTTTATCTCTCATTAAATCTACTTTTTCTCTCTCGACTTGACGTGGAGTTGATATTTTCACAAGCTTTTATAACAAAACACTTATTTTTAAAATTTTAAGCATGTGCATGTTTATTTTCTCAATTTCCAACGCTGAAACGCAGTAAGTGACATTTGTACAACAGTAAGGCCCTGTCTAATATAATTTTAATTTCCGCAGACTCCGTTTGTCCGACAAAATACACCTCACCCGAAGGACTTGAAGGCGAAAGCACAGAAGCTTCTTGCTGGTCGATCTCCTGAAGCTGCGGCCCTGTTGGCGGCGAAGCAAGAGCCACCAACATCCAATGGGATCACCATGTCGCCTCCCGAACAGGTTCAACTGCCAGTGGAAACTGTTGAAGTAAGTCTATTTATAACTAGGTTTTGCCTACGACTTCTGCCGCGTTGAGTAGAAGTATACCATAAAACATACCACTCCGCAAAAGTGTACCTTTTCCTCAGTGAAGAGATTTTGTAATCGGACCAGTAATTCCCGAGATTATCACTTACAAACAAAAAAAAACATAAAAATAAAAACAATCTTGACCATTTTAATAATATTAGTATATATTTATTTTGTTATTTCGTGTGTAAAACAGATACAGACAGTCTGTAACGACATGATTGGTTTTCATACAGTTTTCAAAACGCGCAATCTGTTTTATTCATGGGTGACATAAAGTAAACAGGTGTCTTAACGAAACATTTATTAATATTATAGTTGCCAATTTAATCTCTTACGTCAAATCCTAATAACAACCAATATTTATGGGAAACGACAGTAGATTTCGTAATCTGTGAGTAAGATGAGTGATCAATCAGTTAAGTACATGCTCTTAACTTCACATCAAAATGCCAGTTCTACTAACTAAATTGCGTTTAAATTTAAGTGGCCATCTAGTTTCAGTGTCAAAAAGGCCAATTCTCATGACTAAAAAAGGTCAAAATCTAGTCCCAAACTCATTTCAGCTGAATCAACTTCAAAAACATGTTAAAAATTAAGACAAACATCTCAATATTTGGAACAAATTGAGACAGATTAATTATGCAATCTTGGTGGAACTTAGGGGAATTCTGGTTTCTGAAAAGCTGACCTAGCTAAATTATACAAGTTTCTTGCTACCTCCTATTAAAAGCGGGGGCTGACTGGCAGCTATTTCAGTTTATGATCTTACATTTTACAGCCAACTTGGAAATCATGGAAGTGAATTCATGAAGATTATAATTTTCTAATTTCACTTTCACATTTTAAAATTTATGACTAGTAAAAGTTTTAATGAGTATGTTAATGGTGTTTATTGACTAGTAATCAGTAAGTTACCTTATCTTACGCATTACTAATATCCCTGAAAAATTAAGTAGTTTTCTTAGTTGAATTTCGAGTACACTCCCATTCACTGGTGCCTCCATCAAATTTTCTTCATTCGTCTTGTTTCACTTTAAATTATATCTTAGTATTGTTGTGTAATTTCTTAAGCCACTCTAACTTGAAGAATATAATAAACAGTAACAGAGCGATTTTTAAACAGGGCTCTCTGTATGGTAACTAAATGCATACTAATTTGCGTTCCGTTTACAGCCGGTGCACACACCACAACCTCTTCCCGAATTAACGAAAGAGGAGGACAGCGACACCCAGACGGCAGCCGATCGAGAATCGTCTGAAGGTGAAAACGACGACAACGATGACTCTGACGAACTAGAGGTAAGTCTTACTTAGAATATTGATAGTGTGATAAGTTGTAGCTGCCTACACACTGCTCCTTTTGTGGCGATTGCACCCAACTGCGACGAAAATCGGGCAGATTTGTAGACACCTTACAATATACCTTTCTACAAGCTTTAATCTATATAAAAGTCTAAGCCACTTTAGACTCGGTTCCCATGAAATAATTAGCTGACGCGCCTTCAAAACGCGCCTACATAGATCCCTCTACTGCCGTACATGATTGCGTGTTAACGCACGCTTTAAAAACTAGACAATCCCTCCTTCACATGCAGCGCACGCTATGTCGCGTAGATTTACGTCATGGGAACTAATCCTTATTGTGAAAAGTCTACTATTAAGGCTTGTAAAAAGTGACTGAATCAGGTTAAAATTATATTCGGGACATACATACTAATTTGATTATTTTAGATACGCCTGGGATTAACGTTTAACCCAAGAAGTAGATGTTAACTGATGTTAACTCCCCCCTTAGTTCTGCTTGTTATAAAAGTACATGACTTATAATAACTTAGATTTGCAATTAACATAGGAAAGGAAACTATCTATTAACATTATTATAACAAATTAACTTCTTTGGAACCCGGTAGCTATATTATTGATTTTAAAACCACTATCATATTATGAGACTAATTTGAAATGATGAAAATATGCCAATGAAAATTATTTAAGTATTGGTTATTGTAGCGTTTTAACTATCGTATAAAGCATAATTTCTAATTTTAAGATTAATACATAAATTTTCATGAGCATATTATTTTATATTCCTACACGTTTACACTGGACATAAGTAAACAGTCATACCTCGAAGATAATGCGATTTTTGTTTAAAGTTCTCTCACAAACAAGTTCTGGTTTTGGTAAAATCAGGGTAATGGGTCAGGAGTGGGGTTTTAGACCATTATTGATTTAGGGTTCTACCTAATTCAGGCGATCATAGATGAACATAAATCAGTAGGGTATTTTTCTACATGATTTTGGGTAATACTTTGCATATTTTTTTGTATTTTATGTTAAAATATCGATATGAATCATCGATATATTCCTGATCGTTCGGCAACGGTAAAACCCTAACCAATATAAAGAGGAACCTAGTAACATCACGCTTCGTTCGCGATATGACTGTTCGGTACATGTATCACGGGTGTCCCCCGGTGGTGGTGCGGGTAGCGTCCCCGGCGGGTAGCGTGGCGCGCAACAGTGGAGGAGCGAGGAGCCCCCGTGCAGGCGGGCCGGCTGCACCGCCGCGACACCCCCCACCACCTCAAGAACAAACGCGTCAATCAGATCGACGCAAGGCGTGCGCGAGACCTTATTGCGCAGGTGCTGCTACCGTCTTCCTAATGCATTGTGTTATATGTAATTACTTACAGCCTGTTCATTATGTTTGTGTAGTCTGTTTCAATACAATTTTATAGAAATATAAACAATTGTTAAGATTTTCACACTTTCACACACTAGGGAAGTAATAAACGTATCTATACGAAGGATTCATTATTAAATAAATCTCCTTATTTATTGTTTTGTTATGAATTCATATCGATATTCGTCATGTCTGTGAAGTTAGAACAGTTCATTTAATTTGACCTTTAGCGTTGATATCGGATTTAAAGATTAAAATAATCGAATGAGTTTCAGTATGACGCGACAATTTACCAACCCTTTATTTACATTTCCATTACATTGAATTGGAACAGACCTTAGTCTTGCTTGCTCGAATGGTGCTAGGTACATTAAAATTGAGGGTTTTCATCATAGCTGTCGATATTAACCAACAACTTACTAACCATCCTAATGATGGGTATTTAGCATGAAACTACATTCTCATATAAGATGCTTAATGCGCAAACGCAACTTCTACGTTAAATGAACATGTTGTTGATTGATGCAGACACGCGTACAAAGACCTTTATTGGACTATAAATATTGTAATTGGAGGTTAATGGTCAACGCTCATTATAACAGTACCGCTCCGACACGGCAACGGTCCGGCCGGAATCGCCACGAAACATACCACCGTTAGCTGTCTGCGAGCCGCCCGCGAACCGTCACCTTTTTTATAACTGCCTCAATAGCCTAGCGGTCCCAAGCGCGACTGCTACGCTAGAGGTCTAGGGTTCGATTCCCAGGTCGAGTAAAAAGTATTATTGGGTTTTTCTATGAAATTCTCAGTAGCAGCTCGGAGTTAGGATGTGTGCCCGGTTAATGGCAATAGGCTCGCCCCCTATTACATGGGACCTAAACATATACGTACTGTGGGCGTACATTGTTACACCTCTGCCTAACCCTTCCCTGTATTCCCACAGGCGTGTTGGTATGTTTTTTTTATCTTGTCATTATAAAACATATTTTAACGCACACGATTTAAAGTTCTAAATTGTAAGGCAAATTATTATTTGTCGTGTCGAAGCCGTGCTGGCTGTAAATACCTAGTCCTAGATATACCTTTAAGTGTACCTACTAGTTACGTTAGAAAAATAAATATTTATTATTTCACACTTTATGAGTAACAAATAAACAATTTTCAATTACAAGTTTTGAGTCCAATTTTCCTCGCATCATAGTGGTCGTATTGATGTGTAATCTTTGAACTATAAATCACTAAAACTATCTGTTTGCATGTTTGTAAGTATTTTTCATTAACTTTGGTGTATTGAAGTTGATTTTTCAATTGAATTGTTTTCACAGAATTTTGTGTGTGTACTGTGTATTTTTCATTATAACTACATCTTAGTCGACGTACCATCAAAAGCCTCTTCCGCACGACGGTATGTAAGTACTTACCTGTCGCGCAACAAGTTGCTTACCTGTTGCGCAAAATGTTCCACTGTTGAAAGCTCTGTGGTCGTCGCATCAAATTCTGTGCCAATACATATAGGGCAAAAGCTTTTCTCAATAATGACCTTAAACCGTGCGAACAAGGCTTTAGTAGTTCTCCTTCATGTATAGTGTTGTTAATATCAGAACCTTGCTTCGTTTTGTAGTATGTACTTGTATCAATGTTTGGTCATGTCCGAGTCAGATCCTCGTTCTAATTACATTCATAAAAATGTGTAAATTCATTCATTAATGCATGATGTACTTGTTCACTATAAAATCATATTTGCGAATATTGTATTTCATTTTGTCAGTTTACCTATTATATTGTTTGTATGTTTTATGTGGAGGTATCTATTATCTTTTAGGAATATTTTAGTATATAATAAAAACTGAACCTTCACCAGAAATAGAGAAGAGATCGAATCTCACGACTGCTTATTTGTACGTCTTAGAGAATTGGTTTTGACCATACAATATCATTTTTAAAATTACTTTCTTTAAAATTCACAGTATTTTCGAAACTCGTTGAATAAGGCAACACAGACGACTTCGTTAAAATCTACGATAAAGTTATTTTTAACTTGAAAAGCGTTCAGCGTAGCCTCCCTTTTAAACCTTCTTTCATTTTCATCATAATATTGTAACGCAAAACCTATTTTTAAAGATAATACCCATGGTTGAGCGCATGCCAAGCATCTTTAAACTCCTGGCTATAAATAAGAAATATTAATAAATAATTGAATATACACACTTCATTTTTAAAGCAACGATACATTCTATACGCTATGTACATAATATTTACGAAAACTACGAATCTTCCGATGGGATTATTTCCTTAGTATTATCAATTTATTTTATCTGACAAACGTGTTCAATGATAATAATTTCAAAAATAATGTAAGTGAAAGCCTTGATAAATAAAATAATTTGAGTAAAAATATAGATAAAGCGCCGTTTGATTGTTATGCTTCTCTGCACTAACCATGATTCTATTAGCAAGTGATGATATTTTTTTGTAGACGGTATCTTATATGTGATTCATCAATTAAATACACTGATATCGTGCAGTCGTGCTGTGCATTACAATGGCATCTAAATTGCGGACTATACAATAACGCGAAAGGGTAAAAGCTGACGCACGGTCCGCGTCGAAATTTCTTGTTCACCAGAGAATAGCAGAAACAATAGCGTCGTGAGATCTCTTTCGCATCGCACCTGTACTCTGTGAACATATATTACCATAAAACGAACATCGGGGCGAGTATTCACACTTCAGTCACATTTTATCCCACTCTAGAATAATTTCTAATACTAGTTCAAAATCTTAGTTTAGGATCTAGTAACATCGCAATGAGTGTGTAAATAAGTAATAAATCTCTTGGTGAATCGCTCCGTTTCTGTAAGCACGACCCAACCGTGGGTAATTGTTGGAATACCGCGGCTGTTACGGGCTGATGCGCGCGGGCCCTCGACCACAACGCTCTCGGTAGACCCTCCGCGAGGCTCGCAGAAATGAGTGCCTTCCACCGCGCCGCGTCTAACAATGCTTCGTGTACCGCGATTAATCGATAAGTGAAGTGCCGCTTTCTCAATACAAGTGTAGTGTTAAATAAATCACCAACAAACACCGGGCAATTTCCAAAGTGCTCCTTATCAGTATATATTAAAATGAGGTGCTTGAAAGCGGCAGGAGGATGGCTCGCCCGGGTGAGATGCGTATGCAAGATAGAAAGACATTTAGCGAAAGATTTCAATTTAGATTCGACTGCATTTTGTTTGGCTTGCTTCGCTTTGTGTATTGTCGTGTCACGATCATACCATTTCACTGGCATGTAGTGTAATGCGACATTTAGTTACTTCCCTACTAGCTGTAATCAGTGTGGCTTTTGTATTTTGTTATTGCCTGTTTACCATCTCCTGTGATAGATATAGCGATTTTTTTCGGGAGTATAAAGCATGTTTTCTTTTGCAGGCAATTAAAAAACGAGAGCAATCTGAGGAACCGAAGACTGATGACGAGGAGACAGTTGAAGACGTCCAAGACGGTGAGTTGCACATAAAATATGCTTCGTTATTACTAGTAAATTAAGTAGTTCATTAGTTGTTATTACGGTGCCCAACTTAGGTGGTGCACGATCTTCCCCTGAGATACTCTATAGTTGCGACATTATTTCACACGTTCGTGACCATAGTCTGTCGTCTTGCGATCACGAACGTGAACCGAGCGGAGCCCGTCTGTCACTCTCGCGTCACACACAAACGCACCGTCTCGCCTTCATTTTTATGTGGGAAACATCTAACTATGGCTAATAACTTTCCCAACTTGAAAACGTGTGCTCGTTATTAGTCATATTGCTCTTTAACTAGAGATCATGCGAATATGCAGGCCCAAAGAAATTGCCCGTTTCTAGAGCTGGTGTGATTGGGTTACAACTTACTTTATTCGTGCTCTTCCGTAAGTACAATGAATGAAGCAACATACCTGTAATACATACGCAATGTTAGCTTTGTATAAAATCGGTATCGCTTTGTTATCAGCTTATCTCTTACACTCGGCGTGCCATTTCGTTCCGTTGAACGAAGCCCCGCAGTGTTTCGCTTGCCTGTGCCGAGTTTGCCGCTAATACCACCTCCTTCTTCAGTGAAAATTAATAACAGTGTGTTCTAGTCGCGTGACACACTTCAAACTAAAAGATACAGAAATTCGTGATCTGTGCCGAATTCGTGTGATACCTGCGTTAGGCATTGTATGAGTCAGAATCACAAGTTGATCACATTCGACTCATAAAATGGTTTGCATTGACGCAATGCCCCTTTAATATCCCGGTTACTTAAAAGATGTGTTATTAAATTGGTAAAATACTCAGTGCTGGAATTTGTGATTTAGTGATAAAGTAATTTAATAACAGTGTTGTTTAATGGCTTGACATGATAGAGTTATTGGTTCGATCATGAGTAAATAATATTATCTATCGTTAAGTACTTACCTATGTATGATATTCTAGAGACAAGTGTGTTCGAGCAATGCATGAAGGTCAAGCTCAGTTATTGTTACATCGTTACATATAAACGTGTCACTTTACTCATGTTTCTGTGTTTTTGTTTCGAAAACATCTCAATGTTCTGCGGAACTTCGCGGTAATACGCTTTGCTCCATTTACTTCTAAATTGCGGGTACATACCCTGCACTTACGTGCACAGTTGCACACGTACCTACCTACTTTTCCTGTGTCATACCACAGCAAGCAAGACGCTTCTTTGTTGCTTTCCTATAATTGTATTGAGTCGTATTTACAAAAAACTTACTTCATTGTAATGTTTCCAGTAACAGTCCTTAATTTTTGGTAGTCCTATGTAAATACACAAGTTGTTTAATTAAGTACGGTCGCGCACCGCGTCGGCACACAGTTGATAATAGTCTGTTTGATTTACAAACATAACGCTAACTTGTTTCTTAACACATCGACCTGTGGCGTGTTGAAACGCTTACATTACAGGCTCATCTAATCCGCGACACGCAAAGAATATTGTTATTTTTTTTTTTGTAGAAATCTAATATTTTCTTCGCCAAAGTTTCACCTCGAATCTAAGTTTAAGTCCTTTCTTTAAAATAATGTCGAAGAAGACGGAAGTTATTATAAATGCGGTTCCGAGTCAGACAGTACCAAACTTATTATTCAAATTAAAACCATTTGTGTTTCGATGTATCCAAAACAATGAATAGAGAGCACCTGCAACCTTGACCCAGTGTACGTATTTTCCGTTTACGGTTCTCAAGGCATAATATATTTCTACCTCAAGTATTAGTAAGTGTACTTCACGTGATTCACGTGGCCGGCATACCAAGTTGATAAAAATACGAGTACATTAGCAAACAATAACTTGGCTAAGGTTGCACAGAAGGTGTTATGTGCCTCTAGGCCCCTAGGGATATAATATACATGTTTGTTGATACGAGTTATTGAACTGACGGCATTATCTTATCAGCTATAACATTAAATTATTATTCGATCGAAGTCATTGTTAGTCGTCGCTGAACATTGCACTCAAGTAGAGGGAAGTCGTACATTGTGATAAAATAATATAAATATTAGTTGCTTTAACATAAAATCAGTTCAAATAGTTGGCCAGACAGTCTTCTTTGTTAATTGGTTACGTTTCGTTAGTGCCTTATCATGAAATAAAAATGTTTTCTTGGAAATTTTATTAAAACGGATCTACTACTCCTACGCGGATATTGCATGTCAAGAAGTTGTTTATCAGCCTGAGTCGCTGTTCGTATATCTAATTTAGCAATTATTTATATTTCCAATCGCGGTTTTGGTATTTGTTAAATGATTTTGTTTTAATAATATTATCTTTGGAGTTAGTAAATGTGTTGTTAGGTTGTTTTTTAAACAACGCGTGCAGTGTATAATCGTTACAAATAATAAAATTTATCTAAACCAAGAGTAGCTCTGATTGATAGAGTAATAGTTAACTAATCGTTAAATGTATCTGAGTTTTCTCCTTGCAAGTATTTTATTGTTCTTCTCTGTCTATACGTCAAATTGTCTGACACGGAATTGACAGTACCTTTGTCCGAAAGTCGTGTCGATGTTTCGTCCAAACTATTTTAACCTCAATTAGCTCGAACAACGGCGGTCTTGTTCTCGGGCTTGTGGTCATTTACTTATACATCGACGATCATCATTACTCATCGTTCATGATGTACCTACGCCGTTGTAAATGCAATTTGCTTTCTTCAGCGTGATATGTTACTTCGTTGTATAACACAGTAAACTATAATTATTTCGTTATTTAGTCTGACAACGTTTCTAATTCGAACACATTAAGTAACAAATGGTGATACCAAGGAGGTTCTCACGAAAGTGTAAAAAGAGGATATAATGAAAGACAAAAAGAGACTGGAAGTGACGTTAAGTGTTCGCGGTGACGGTTCACTGAGTCGGAACAACCTCAGGAGTAGTAACAGGAGTAACCGCAGTAATGCAAGCAGCAATAGCAGCGCACTGCCCGTAAGCGAAATATTCGCCACCGATCGTTTCTCCGCACCTTACAACAGATCCTTTGATATACTCGACAAGTACCGCAGGCAACCGAATCAATATGGATATCCAGCACAAAGCTTGCAAGCTTTAAATCATTACCAACAATCAGAAAATAATGGATACGGTATAAGGGAGAGAAATAATCCGTATATTGATTACACGGACTCCACGAAGCCTCATTACTACCAGCAGCAGCCACAACAGCTGCATAGTGTGGGTCAACATCAATATCAGCCTGTGTATAATGACCCATCAATCCTGCACGGGACCTTGCCACGGTCAGTCAGTCGCCAAGACCAACAAAGGGGTAATCCTGTGTATAATGAGGATTCCTTTCGTTCAACGTTACCTCGGTCAGTGGCTCGCCAAGATCAACAACGGGACAATCTTAATTATAATGATAGGTTTGGATCGTTGCCACGATCAATAAGCCGTAATGGTCAACAAATAAACAATCCGGTATATAAAGAGAAGTCCTTTCGTCCAACTTTGCCTCGGTCAGTGAGTCGTCAAGATCAGCAGAGGGACTATCCAATTTATAATAATGATGCAATGCAGGGGTCCTTGCCTGGGTCAATAAGCCGACATGATCAACAGAGAAGCCATCCCATTTATAATGAAGAGTCTACAAGACTACATGGATCAATGCCAAGACTACACCGCCCTGATGACCAACGAGGCAATCCTAGCTACAATGACCCAGCATCTCAATTGCACGGCACTTTACCTCGATCAGTAAGCCGTCAAGATCACCAAAGGGGTATTCCAATTTATCCCAACACCTACTCGTTGCCTGCAAAATACGGACCAAGACGAGTACGGATTAGCGAACTGGAGCCGATTGTACACGGATATAATGGTGAGTATAATTCAAACTTGGCTTGTCCATTTTATGTATCTGTGACGGCTAAAAGCCAAGATGCGGTTACACGGAAGTTATAATTACATATAATATTATGTTAGAACACCGACGAGCGCCTACAGTTATATGTAGACGGTTTGAATTCTGTACAACAAAGCGAACATCCTGAAATGCATAACAATAGGTTTGATGTCGGTTGACGGGACTTGCCATCTACCCTAATATCAGTTCCTTGTTAGTTGTCCCTAAGAGCAGTCTGTCTGACTAAACCTAGGTGAAGTAGTAATACTCATTTTTTAGTTTTTGTCTTTAGTTCGTGTTCCCTGAATCATTAAAATGTATTTCAAGAAATGTTTTATTGGTAAGTAATATACATTTTGCATAGTGCAGTCGGGAGAGAAATCCACGGTAGAAAGTCGTTTTGAATAGAAACTAATCTAGTCGTTAACCTGCAATATATCACGTTGTATCAAGGTATAACTACCATAAAATATTCTGCTTTCAGCTCAACCACCATAGTGTTTTGAATACTTAGTAGGATCGATATTCTAACTACCCATTAAGTTCAACTGGAACCTGTTTATCTTAACTAGTTCGCGACAATTAAATTCAGCGCGGTTATTTATATCGCGCTACAGATTTCTTACAATCGATTAAACTTTACAATGCATATACCTGGCTATTTTCAATTTGTTGAGATTTTTTTGTTCAAATATCAAACAATATTTTCACCACACTTCTATATATACACAAAAGGTTTATTATGCGTGTGTGCGTAAATAGGACGACATCTGGGCCAACCCTCCCGAGGGACGGACAACAATAGCTGCAGCAGGGCACTCTCCCCGCGTTTACTGGTGCGCTCTAATGAGCCAGACCGTTGCTTGTGTTAGCTCTCAGTACTTCATATGCCTCTACCATAGGTACCCATATTTTGAAATTCAGCGGTGTTTTATTAATTTACAAATGTAAACAGATGTGATGGCGGTCACTAAGTCAGCGGTTCGTGGCATTATGTGTTCCCTCATGGAGTTTACGTTTAAAGCAAGTAAGATGTCCGAGTTGATTGAATTAGACTTTGATTAGCCGGACTTGTTAAAATAATATTTCCCAAATGATTAATATAAATTAAACCAACCCACAGATTTTTATGTTAAATAAATTCTGCACCCAAAGTTAAAGTTATGAAGAGATTATGCTAAACATTATTTTTTGAATTTCCTTTAATCTTGATCACGTTGTTAGAATAACAGTCGGCGCCGTTATGATCGGTACATTTTGATATTCGCGTGTCACCATTTTAATATTTGCACAAAAGGAGCACTGGTTCAGTAAGAAGGTCGATTGGTATTTATTGTCTTTCATGTTTACTAAGTTTTACCAAATACAGTTGTGAAAACGCGTTTCTAATTTTTATTCCATATGAAAAGAAGATAATACAAAGAATTTATGATTAGTCGCCATATTATCTTCTCATTATTCATCTTGTGACTCACAAAGCTTCTTTTATGTTTTCAAGTTTATGTAGGATAGCCTTATTTGAAAGTTTACGTTCGTATCGTTTGAGTCCGTTTTGTGCAGTGTAGTTAGACACGGAGTTTATGTAATGGACTGTTACGGTATAAAATCTAATAACAAATGGTTCGTAAACCATAATCTATATCTCAGTTGTGTAATAGTTGGCGATATCAGATAGAAAGTACAATACAGGCAGTGTATATTTGAGGTTATTTGACCCTAACAAATAATAACGGATGAGCTTTCGTTGCGAGTACAGTGGAGAAGGCGGTGTGGTACCAGGCTGCGCGTGCCTGGGCCGAGTTCGTGCACCGATGCCTGATAGAAAAGGAGACGAGCACGATTGACATCCGTGAACTCACAGCTTCACTCAAATAACATCGCATTTCGATTTTATTAGACCGCACCGTACTGTTAGTTTTGCTTACAAAATAAAACAATCAAGACAACCCATAGACTTTTGATTAATAGCTTAATCTTTCACGACGTCTTTTATCAGGAACTTTGGATCAAAAACAAAGGTATTACCGATTTGAAGACTAACACCGGATGTAAATAAACCAAATAAATAGTGACTAAGTTTGGAACGTTAAGATAATTTAGATATGAATCTAGGAATGTGATGGACAATAACGAAAATATATTATTAACTGTTCCCAAGCTAGGGATCTATCAGTCACGTCACACGAACGTAAATTACCGTGTTTTACTTTCGAATCTTAATAAATAAATGTCATAGATTGTAATTTGGTACATGTTATTATAATGTTGGATACAAAACACCTTTCTCTGTAGCAGTAATTACTATAGGTAGTGCACTCATGTTTTTCTTTTGCATTATCAATCTTCGTGCATCCGCGTCTTATTCAACGCCGTGAAAGTCCTTGTTATTGTGTATTCTGGCCCCGTGAACTTATTAATTGTTACTGCTGTTACAATGGCGTTTAGCGGAGATATGTAACCTCTCCCGTTTTCTCTGACTATTAATCTTGGGCATGAAAAGAGCACGCTAGCCATTGCCACTTGACGTTGGAATTTTATCGGAGTACCTACTGACTCAATCTTATCTTTTCTTTTGTATTATAAGGACGTTTGTTTAAATGGATGTACACGTGAATATGTCTTATATCAACCTGTCGTAGTTTCTCCAATATTATATTTGACCGCAGATGTCAGATGTCAGATCTAAGATAGGTACCTGTTGGCTGTAGTCGGTTAGAATCGCGATATGCACAGGAAACCGTACGTTGCGGTTAACATCCGTGCTGCGGGCAGATCTCGAAAGCGAACCTGTGAAATGAGTTATTGAAGCGCATCAATAACATGATACCCTGAGAACATGATCCCCTATCATTAATAGTTTTTACTTTTGCATTGCTTAAAAGAAGTAGTCATTCATGAATCCTTTCGTTTGTAATCTATGTGAGAACTAAAACAAAGATATTAAAACTCCCTTCAGTTTTATAATGATATAGGATGATAGTAAATAGAAAAACTAAAATGTATGTTTGTTTCTTTGCGCAAAGCAAAATTCATCAAAATAAATGTATTTTAAGGAGAGGTCACTGCAATCTTTTTTACGGATTAACACGTTTTATCGTCAACTCCACCTACGGAGAAACAGTATCAAATTCTTACAGTGCTATGTCACCATGACCGTTACTCGAAACGTAGAAGCATAAACTTTCGGTGAGAAAAGTGTCCTTTCGAGAACAAGTTTGTTAGTGCTGAATTAAGTAGGTCTGAACGTCCATTACGTTTAAGACGCGTGCCGTATCTAATTGGCATCCTTGCATACATTAATCACCTTGCAAGGTGTGCATTGCTTGTATGTAGATCGCCGGTTGAACTGCTTTTCGAAAGCTGAAGTCCTGTTCAATAATCTATGGTTAACTGAAAGCCATATCCCGGCTGCTACGCGATTTCTAATTTTCTCCGATAGCTGGTAATATTATATTATCGTTTCGTAGTGTAATTAACTATCATCTTAACATATTTTATGTACTTAATTAAAAGTAAGTTATTAATTGCATTTAGTAGCAGTTTATACGTCTACTGTTTATTTTGAATGCTTTACTAAAAATGTTCAATTTCGATTACGTAAATTCTTCTTGTTGACTTTGCAATTTTAAGTCGTATTGATTAGCTGTGAGTAAACAAAGGCTTAGTTTATGTGCTCCATCTTATCTGCCTTTTAATTTATAGAAAATACTGAAGGCAATGACACAGTCGGTTGCCTTAGGCAAAATCAAATAATATATTTTAATTAGCCTACTTAGAAAAGGCACATTTGATAATCATTTACAAGAAATTAAATTTTGCATTTGGTTACCACTTCCAAAAGTAGGAACCTAATTGCATCTACGACACAATTGCGCTATAATATCATAGAAGTTACTCGCGACATGGCTGTCGGTCTTTTTGCCCTGTGTATTGTTTCTGCAATAATAATTAAAAAGGTAGGCACTTTTTGGTTCGTCAAATAACCAATTTATGCTACCAATTTATGTTTCGGATCCCGCCTTGTGAAATTTTTAAAGTAACATTAATTATTATTTACGGACATTCGAATCAACAATACAGAAGTGATAAAAGCAATAATAACTGGGTATACAATCGATCACATCGATACTCATAAAGAATCGAAAGTGTCGGTAACGAGATCGGATGTAGATGCGATCGATCGGTACAGATAATGGGTAGGTAACGCGGCTAGGGTAAAAATAAAGGAATCGGTATGCGCCAGGTTGAGACTTTCTATTTTTAATCGGGCGGAGAGGTCGCGGGCGCGGGCGCCGGCGCCACAGCCTCCGCCAGATCTTGTGGTGGTTGCGCGCGCATTCCGTCACCGCATGCGCCCCGGGCTGCGCGCACTACACGCGTTGTTATACCCAGTTTGGTGTTCACGACTTGTTTGTTTTGATTTGCCGTACCTAATCCGAAGCCGGTTACACTTATTGTATTATTATTTGATAAGCATTTAAGATAAAGTTAACAGCTCGTAAAATTATGAACAATTTTTTTATAATCAAATTGGACAATGACCTAGTCGGAATGCATTAGGGCGAATAGCCGGCCGGTGCTTCGGTTTGATTGACGGACGATACTAACCAGATAGTATCGTAACAAGAGCCGGTATATCAACCTCCGCCTACGGACATAGCTGCCCCTATTCAGGAAGTAGCCCGGGACTAGTTTTAGACGAGGAAATGGGTGTGATCAGGAGAAAAAAGCGTAAGTTTACTTTCTCTTCTATTAGATAACAAACCGGGAGGAAACACTTAATATTATGTTGTTTTAATTAGTTCCTAATACGTGTCCTTGTGTAAAATACCTCCCATAATTATGCCTACATTGTTTTTAGTAGAATTTGTTCATGACTGATTTCTATTAGGCAGTAACCTGTAACACAATACGCGAAACACGTGATGCAATTCACCCGAATTCACATTTTCGTATTGTTGAATGTAATGTTTTGAACTAAAATAACAGTCTACATCAAAATTCTATGGACTGTTAACTTTGTTATGGTTATGGAAATGCTGCCGGGGAACGGATATCGTGCTCTATAACTCTATAATATTCTGCGACAAGTGAGTCAAGGTTCATTATTGTTTTTATCTAGAAAATAACATTCACATTCTATGAGAATTTTTAATACAATTTCACATTCTATAGTTAATTACGTTTATAATGT
This sequence comes from Caradrina kadenii, assembly GCA_947462355.1. Classification (NCBI taxonomy): domain Eukaryota; kingdom Metazoa; phylum Arthropoda; class Insecta; order Lepidoptera; family Noctuidae; genus Caradrina; species Caradrina kadenii. The sequence goes on along the minus strand of OX381683.1, from coordinate 8,205,906 downwards.
TCACATTTCATAAAAGTAACTAGTTTAATATTTTATGTGTGGGATTTTAAGGTGACTTTTTATTTTAAATTACGCTAATGACTTGTTGTTATTTTGTAAGAATACTTTTTATCAGCTTAGTAGCTATTAAAATTGCGTTGAACTAATAGCACCTGTAGTTAGCTGACCCTTATTAAAAAATGCAGCCGTATAAGGACTCGCCATATGTGTCGAATTCATGTTCATCCAGTACATCGTATTCGCGATTCGAGTTATTTACTACGAACGTTAATCTAAACATTGTTTATTTTATGAACAAACGTGAATTAGAACGTACCTATCTAAAGTATTGTTACATGTATATCAGATTTTAATTAAGATCTGACACGGCAAGTAATTGGATAGTAACTTTACACGAACTCCATACGTAACATAAAGAAAAAACAATGTTTTATAACTAAATGTTACTTGGTAGGTAGTCAAATTTTACGGCCACGTTTCTTTTAAATTTATGTATTGTAACAGTTGTTTTAAATGTTGTATTCTCATACGATATTGTTATATCCGAATTCCGTAATGAATAGGTCATCGTCATTAATAAAAATGGCATTGATCGTAACTAAATATTCAATAATAATAAAATCTACGCAGTGACCATCTTCACTTCATAGTTCCGTATATATAAGTACCTTGTAGAAGTACTCGCGAACCGCAAAACAATGTGCATATTACAGCGCACTTGCACTCAATAACAATTAAACGCCAGGCACTTCTGTTCAATAGGCCGTATGTAACATATTTTACGTGCTTGGTTAATACCCTAGTGTGAAGGTGAAACAGCAATGGTTACGTTATGCGGTCATCGCTCACGTATTCGGGTGGGACCCTCCTAAGTTATATAGGTAGCCATTGTACTCACCTGAGTTTCGTAAGTGCGTAGTTCCAAATTTTAAAGTTTGTTTTGATCATTATTGACAAAGTATCTCTTGTCATTGGATTATTACTGTATTGATTGCCCTTTTAAATATTGACCTTTAACTTTGTCATCTTTTAAAATAACTTGTTTAATCACGACAAAATGTGTTTGGTTAAAACTACTATTAAGGCTACCTTGCCTACCTTCATCATTCATCTATGAAACATTTATGTTCTGTTGCCTTTCATAAGGCTTTTACACCGTAATTACGTGTTTTTCGTGTAAATTGCTAGCCTCCGTTGGAATTATCTTTCATAACTGTGATTAGTGCTTGCAGCTCTTACTTGCATGTGCAAAGAGTACCGTATAGTCTGCAGTTTGTAACGCCAAAAACAGCTTTCAAAACCAGATCACCCTTACCATCCATTCCCTTCTCTAATTTTTATTAAATACTAGCTGTTGCCCCCGACTTCGTCCGCGTGTCCGTCGTTTTTCGTAAAAAAAAGTAGCCTATGTCCTTCCGTATTTCATGTATAACTTTGGTGTTTCTATACCGATTTCTATGATTCTTTTTTTATGGAATAGTTAATAATGTTAACTATTTTAATTAAGGATGACTGAGAGTGTTATAAACGTAAGAGTAGACAAATATAATCAGAAAGCTTCGAACTGCTAAGCTATCGGGAGTTACACGTGATATTGTGAGTCAACCATAAAAGATAGACATATGCTGTCGTGGGATAGTTTTTATATAATTTTAAGTAGAACATTTCCGTCATACATGATTTCTGTGTAGCTTTAACCATTAAGGTAGCACACGCGACGGAAGCTTAAAAAATGGAGTAACTTCTCCCGTTTTCCCATCATTTCCCTTCACTGCTCTGCTCCTATTGATTGTAGCGTGATGAAAAGGATACTATAACCAACTCAGGAGTATGAAAAATAATTGTACCAAGTTAAAATCCGTCGAGTAGTTTTTGTTTCTATAACGGTTATACAGACAGACAGACAGACAGACAGACAAAAATTGTACTGATTGCATTTTTGGCATCAGTATCGATCCCTAATCACCCCCTGATAGTTATTTTGGAAATATATTTCATGTACAGAATTGACCTCTCTACAGATTTATTATAAGTATAGATAAGACATTAACATAACATAATTTGATTTTTATAAGAAATTCAGTATCGGCTCGATATTTTTGACCACCAATTTTAAAAATTATAGTATTTGTCGAATATAAAGCTTCTCCCATAACTGTAAACATTATGAGAACCTGTAAGTTGTAAGTACAGTTTACTAGTCCGAAGAAAAATACTTTAAATATTTTATTTTAGTAGTCTTAATTTGTATTCACTATAGATCTTACCATCCCATATATTTTACGTTTGCCACTGATGATGATGCGGAAATTCAAATAAAAATGTTATTGCCTTTCTTGAGTATTATTAAGAAAAGGAGGCATTTACATTAATCATAAAATCAAAATATGTATGTGCACGCCTTATACATATTTATGATACTGATATATCGGGGTAAACATAAAATAGGAAATTTTATTTATCAGCACAAATGCATAATACGCCCGTAAAATATAAGAAAGTGTTAGTACAGCCTATGTGGATAAAGTACATGCATAGACTTAACATAGTGCTGCTGTACCGTTGTAATGATGAATGTATGAAGTCATACGTTTAGTATATTTACGACGTAATGTGCTCGAGGCCGCAGCGCAGGCGCAGGTAGCCGACACCAGACATTTACGTGTTTACTTACCACACGTTCGGATCTCTACAACATGAGTGTACATACCTAGCCCACTCTGCTACAGCCATTAAATCAAATTGCCACTCTTAATTTAACATTAACGGACCGCTATCAAGCTTAGGGTTTAATCCTGTCATCAAAGCTGCAATTTCTTACATTGCTTCAAAGTTTTTACCTTGTTTAAGTACAGTTGCCAACAAAAACTGCATTCGCTACATACTGAATGAAAATTGCTTCACTGCTTTTACTTAAATTACTTTCATAGAGTACTTGCAGCAATTATTTATTAGTTACATGCTTTTTCGTTAAATTACTCACTGAATCATTTCACAACATTGACTTTCACCTGTCCGTTACGTTTAGATTGGAACTAAATTACCATCATTCCTAGGAAAGAGCATTTTCCAATAAGACTACTGTAAAATGAGAGTCACGAATCCCTCTGTAAACTATCACGATTCGTTCTAGGGTACAATAGTTGTGTAGGTAGTTATTCTATTAAGCTTATCCGGGGGTGAAAGTATCGCAACTGATTGGCTATTGTAATGCACGAGACAGGACGCGCGCCCGACCATTCGGGATCATGATTTCACTGTGGTCCATTCATTCGTCTCGACATGATTGTCGTGCGAACGTTACCGAGTGACGCGCGATCATTTGTTATTCAATTCCGTACTGTTTGCATTGAAGATCTGTGGAATTAGAAATCCGGTTGCGTAGAAACGTATCATCAATAATTGTCGCAGCGCATCGTTTGTCATTGGTCTCTGGAACAAAGCATTTCTCTTAGCGATAGCGGTCGTAAGCTTAACATTTAGTAACTGATAGTTCACAATCGTGACAGCCGCAAGCGCAGGTGATACGTCACACAGACATAATGTCTATGTCGTGATGGTTTATTTTTGTGCTCATGATCGTTTGAGCGCCGACCTTGCCAACATATGCACTATATTGCATACAGCGCATTGTTCCTATTCACGGGAGGGTCAATAATTAGTTCAGTACGCGGCGCTTTTAAACTCCCACTATACTATTAACTCAAAGAAGACCTTCAGGATAATTTGTTTCCTAGCTAATGTGGAAGTCTGGTACTCATCTTTAATTATCTATGTAACCTGACAAGTAGGTTAATTAGTCTAAGCATATAACGTTGTAATGTTCTCAGGAATATCCATTTTCATATTTATGCTTGACCTTACACTTGCTGACAACAGATACATGTGAGCATTGCGCATACGCAAGTGGCGGAACTCAGTAGTCCGAAACAATACGCATTACATAATTAATGGTTCAGATAACAGACATGTATTTAGTCGATACAGATTAATTAATATTGAATAATAGTTGTCATTGTGCTAATGTTCAATATCCGCTTATCAAGTCCAAATTCAGCAAAGGCTTTCAACTGCAGATAAATAAAACGAAGGATTTTAACAAAGATAAGAATGTTTGATAGATGTCATAATGAATACAATTCCGGTAATTTTATTTAACCGCGATATTTGTAAACATTATCGACTGAAATTTTAATCTTTATATTTATAACCTTGGAATACCATAGCAAGGGAATAAGGTGTGGTTATAGCGAGCGATATCAGTAGCATCTGTGCCGTGATAACAAAATAATACGATGTGTTTATAGGGCAAGCAACAAGCACTTGTGTTTTTTTTTAGCTTTTATTAGCTTGAATTATGATAACAGTATTAGCTTAACACGCTTTTATTTTTATAACAGGTGAGTCCGTATCCGAGCGAGCGGAGAGTGAAGCGAGGGTGGTTAGTGATCAGCGAAGCATCGAGGTCCGTATTGCGCGCACCGCCGGCGGTCTGGGGCTCAGTATAGCCGGTGGACGGGGCTCCACGCCTTACGTCGGCGACGATGACGGCATCTTCATATCCCGAGTCACACAAAATGGACCCGCTTATATGGCTGGACTTAGGGTAAGTCCGCTGTAGTTTTTATGATTTTTGGTCGCAGAAGACCAGACGGTTACAGTGCCATGCACATCTGCAATACCAGACTCATCGGAATTTGCAGCGCCGTTGTATTTTTATACTGGGTTACTTAGCCGTACATTACAAATACTGACCATCAAACTAAGTAACTTTTAGAAAAGGTATTGCTGGGAGACGACTTTTATTTTTGACGTGAAAAGTTATTGTTTACGTTGGTGTGCAATCTACTCGTACCTACAGGCTATACATTGTGCTTTCTAGTGCACGCAACTGTGCAGGGGTCGTGGGGTTATTTAAAGTTTAGTTATAACATTTAAAACTGGTTTTCATGAACCAGACAAAAAGTTGGAACTTTGACCTTCAATGCCTCCATAACCAGAAAATTCACAAGTGTAGTCTAGATTTCTAGAATAAAAAAATATCGCAACGATGGGATATGTAGCTTTGCTTTGGCTTTTTTAGGTGTCTCTTTACATCCGTTATTTACGTACATAGAACTCAATTCCCACTAAAGTATACACTTAGGCAACTATACAAATGTGACGTACAAACTCACAAGTGATAGTGTTTCCGTTTCTAATCGTATGAATCACAATTGGAAGAATTAATGTCGTCGATAAATTGTTATTGGTCGCGTTGAATTACTTTCCTCTCTTTTATTTTGTTTGAGTACTGAACATTATTCATTTAGACACCTTCCTATTTTCGAAAATGCACGAGTCGTACGAGATACCTATGTATGTGTGTATGTAGGTTGTGATAAAAGGTTTGTGTGTGTTTGTTTCAGGTTGGCGACAAGGTGCTCTCAGTGAACGGTACGTCTGTCGTAGAAGTGGATCATTATTATGCAGTTGAAGTACTTAAAGCAAGCGGGCCCACGCTCACACTTGTCGTGACCAGAGATTCACCTAATTCGACCAGGTAAGCACCGTTTGTTCCTTATCTTAATGTTTTATCATCACTGTTGCAATACAGATTGCGAGAGCCGAAATTATTGAGAACAGCTCATGGAAGTTTAACATTTTGGTGCAACATTTGCAGTGATTTAGTATAAGTACCTACTACTTTTTAACCCCCGACGCAAAAACGACGGGGTGTTATAAGTTTGACGTGTCGTGACGTCTATGTGTGTGTGTCTGTCTGGCTGTTTGTAGCATCGTAGCTCCCGAACGCATGAACCGATTTTGATTTTGTTTTTTTGTTTGAAAGGTTAATTAGTCGGGAGTGTTCTTAGCTTTGTTTTATAGAAATCGGTTCAGCGGTTTCAAAGTTATCAGATCTTTTGTTAGCTACGGTAGTTATTTTTTTCTTCTGTCGGGGGTTACCTAAAATTTATAATTTTGTGTTTTTTTTTAACATCATAATATTTTTATTAATTGTGAAAGTAAAATCAGTCGTCGATTCTTAGACCAAATAGCAGATGTTCGGTTTTTAGAACCTGTAATTGGCGTCTCAAGTTCTCAACCTTAAAGTTCATTACAGCGTTATATAATAACATTTAATTTTATTCAGAACTCACAGCCGCGCGCCGAGCGGAGCGAGCCATCATTCCATATCAAGCACTACCGACACAGTATCAACTCTAGAAAATGGCCAGGTAAACATCTCATTCAGTATTCACCCCGCAATGTATGTATTATGTAAATCGCATTGCGGGCATATGCAACGCAGTCTGTAATGTTTTTAATGCAACAACTGTATCAATAAACACGCAAGTCATTCTACGAACAGGTCCCGACGGGTCGCGGTATACCGAATAAGCCGCTTATCATCAGCAACCAGTATGCGCAAGAATTTGAGCCGGAGTATAAAGAACAGGTGATGAATCCAACGGTGCCGGCTGTGGTGCCCACAGTGACGAACTATAGTCCGTCCCCCACGGGGCAAGTTACTACGGATACCTACCAGCGACTGCAAGCCTCGCCGCCACCTCCGGTTACTGAGCCATACATACCACCTGGTAAGTTTTACTAAATTAATTTTTAACCGACTTTAAAAAGAAGGAGGTCATCAATTCGGCTGTATGTTTTTTTTTTGTATGTTTGTTACGCGATAACTCCGCCAATTATGTATCGATTTTGATGATTCTTTTTTTGTTTGATAGGTCATACTTCAAAAGTGGTCCCATATTAATTTGATAGTAAACAAATTTGCGTATTTTGATTTCTTGTGACTTTTAATTGGTGTCTTGTTAATTTACGTTTAGTTCCGTCATAGATTTGTATGACAGGAAATTAATAGTAAAAAGCGAAAAATAAAAACTATTGCAGTTATAATGTTCAACAAAAATGAATGAACAAAAAATCTTCGAAAGTCGGCGGCTTTGGTTCTGTTTGTTGTTTTGTATTGCCACCGACTTCCAAAGCTTTTCGTTTTCCGGATGGGAAATCTTCAAATGACTTCTCCCCTGAGTTCGTTCACTTCCAAAGCTAAAGTAATTTTTGACTTTTTAGTTTTTAAAAGAGGTTGTGTTTTTTTACAAAAAACACAACCTCTTTCAAAAACTAAAAATTTATTCTTTATTTTTGTCAAAAATGACAACATTATAACTGTAATACCAAAGGATGCTATTAGTAAAGCAGCAAGACTACACTATAAAATAAAAAAAAACAACCAACAATTACAAACAACAACTATAATAACAACGACAATTTATATCTACTTATGTAAATACACATCAATTAGCCATTTTACAAGTTGGTTGCGAAACTACGCACCTAGGATGTGCCGGTCGTACATTTCAAATTCATTTATTCACCTTGATTTAAGTATTTCCTCTTGTGTATATTATTCTAATGCACGTCACTTATCTCGAGTGACGAAAGATGACGACAGACCTGTGGCTTTCGCGAAAATCTACAAAATAAAGCCGGTTTGATGAATAACCGCCATTCACAAAGTGAGACCTTACTTCGCTTCAAAGGGCACGTTCATCTGTCAGTCTCGAGCGTCTTAAATTATTCTATGAAAGTCGTCACAGGCAATCGAAAACCTCAATAAAATCTGATTACCGGTCTAACCTTTAGATACAAGAATTTCCTCAGTCACAGAGGTCAGGCGTCAGTCCCCGTCTAAAATACAGATAGTCTACGCTTCTGATTAGAATAAAACCCGAAGTCGATGTTCGTGGGAAAAGGCCAGGCTTATGTATTTACCCAAGAGTGGAGATTATGTAAATTAAGAACATTATTAACAGCACTCATAGGGATTTAAACTTCTATTAATTTGAACCATTACTTATTTAAACTATTCTATAAAACTTAAATATTTGCCAAATATCAACAAAACCCATGTAGACTATAATAATAATTTAGGAAGAACATGCTCACAAATATTAATCTTAGTGATAGTGCTTCAATTCCATAGTCGCGTCGTTAGACAGCCCTCTAAACATTTGTTCCATTGTTTTTAGTATATCAACAAAAGGTGCTAGTCCATACAACGTTGATCCGCGACGGCGCTGGGCTCGGGTTCAGCATAGCCGGCGGAAAGGGCTCCCCTCCGTACCGAGATGACAGCGACGCCATCTACATCTCCCGTATCTCGCCGCAAGGTGCTGCCGCTAAGGATGGCAAGATGCTGGTCGGCGATAAAGTGGTTTCTGTAAGTTGCGCATACGCACAATCATAATTATCAACAGCCCGAAGCTTGGATCCTATTTTGAAATGAATCACAAAATCGTATTTTTATCACTATTGTGTAATGTTGTTTATTAGTTTATCGATGAGTCATTTTTGACGTCTTAGTTTACATCGTAAAATATGACAAGGTTCTAATTATGGTCAAGGTTTTTTGTAATTATAGGCCCACTGTTGAATGCGAAGGTTTTAATCTGCACATCTTTTTGGTAAATTAGAGGTTACCTCAGTATTTTACAAATGGAGAAAATACTCTTGACTTTTAGCTTTGCGTGGTTACACGCGAAAGCTACATAATAAGATAGCAATAATGTAAAATCGTGATTCAGAATTTACATTCAAAATCATTTACCTTAAGTCAAGAAAATGTAAAAGCTGGAAGTTGTTTTACAAGAGAAAATAATTTGTTGACATTAATTTATCAAGAAAGTTGCTTCGTAAACATTTTAGTACGAAAGCTAACCTCAGTGAAAGACTTAATATAGATTTATTTTCTTAGATAAACGGCGTAGATATGGAGAGCGCTCCTCACGAAGCCGCCGTATCCCTCCTCACAGGACACGAGAGATTTGTAAGGCTTGTTCTACAGAGGACAATTACAACAGAACAAGGTAAATGTAAAAGTTATTACTTGCATGTAGGCTACTTTGAAAGCTTGCCAAATCAATTGCTTACATATTGGCATTTTATTTCTGAAGGACATTTTACAGATATAATTTACTGATTTAAAAATATTTTTATAACGTAAAGGGTCTGACCGTAGCGTAGAAACAGCTTGGCTTTATTCTAGTCCATTAAAATATTTTTTTGTTCCTCGTTTAGGCGAGTTGATGCCGCGGAAGTCGACATCAGACGAAGTGAGAGAACACAAGACCAGCCTGCAGAATGTGAACGTCGCACCGACACCGAAACCCACCACAAATCACATAAGCACACCTATCGGGAATCACACACAAACTCACACTGCACCTCGCGTGCCCGCACCAGTCTCGCAGCCCGCACCGCCCGCACACACGCCCACTCCGTCGCCGCAGCCCGTGCCGGTGCACAAACAGGCAACTTTCGCACCCACGGTCCCACCGCAACCCGCACCGCGAAAACTGAGTCAACCGAACGGACAGGTGAGGCTTAGTGATCGCTTTCTATGGACTTATCGGTTTAAATTAGATTTGGGCAACGTAGCATTAATAAATAGACATTGGTTAGTTTACCTAACTTCCATTTTTGCACATTAGTTTCATAAAAATAACATTTAGATTGTTTTAAATGTTATTGGTGTTAGTTAGACTACTAATGATGTGTTAAAATTAAAAAGTAACAACGAGATGCTTTAAGAAATTTAGTCGAATGCTTTTTGTCACACTAGCGTCGCAAATAAATTCAAAATTAAACCTCGTTCACTCCAGGCCAAACCGTCAACTAACAGTACGAGCACGCCCCTAACTCCCGGCGCCAATAACGTGCACGGATCTAGCGACGATGTCTTCGACGATATACAGGTAAGACTCACATATTCATTTATTAACTTACCCAGATTCACAGGTGATGGTATTGGTTTAACACGTTCACATTCGTGCTTTTACGTCATAGCTTTACCACTGTTGTGCGCGGCGCCTTATCTGTTTTACTTCACTATGTAGATTAGTTAAAAGTCGGCGATGCCATTTGGCCTCCAATAGCTGCGAATGGTATTACGTCCGATGCATTCCGAAATATAGAGCTCATATTTCGTGATGTTCGGATTTAATATCGGTCACAACTATTAATTTTCGGTTAAATGTAATCTCCGTACTTTTATTTGCATTTATCTGCTTCATTATCCTTTAATACATTCAACATTTCAGACCTTAGATACTGTTGATAAAACCTCATGGGAAAAAGTAAAAATCATAATTATTTATTAAAACCTGGTTCGAATGATTGTAAGTAAACAAAAATAATCCTAACGTATCATTACATTTATTCTGAAGTCGTACGGTGTATTATTATCATTATGTATTTTAGTAATTATGCACATTTTATTGTATTCACTAGTTTGAGCATAATTTGAAAAGCTTTAGCTTGACCTTAATGTATAATTGCACTATCGCCAATAAACGTTACATTGTTTATAACTTTGCCATATTACACGGTTATTAACTATTTATTGTAATCATATAGAATTTAATGAATTATTATGGAAATATGTATGTATAAAACTTATTTATATTATGTATGTAGGATTCGACATCTACAAGCCGAATATATGACTATGCTAAAAATAGAAAAGAGTTAATATTTGGGAAATATTTTTAGTCACAATTTTAATTAAATAAATTAGCCCAATAGTTACGGTAGCAGATAGATTTAGTTCCAAACATCTATAAAAGCACTATTTTTTAATTTTTCAGATTTTTAAAGCTGGAAAGCTACGGGGCAATTAAAGTTAATGAGCTAAAAATCTTTTATTTGATTTTATCTTTGCTTCAAATAGTACTTCTGCAAAGAACTACAAGCCTTCTTTTCCTTTACATATCAGGTCGCAGAAAATGGTCGATCTTATTTTTGTACAAACACGCTGTTTATTTTGCCAGGAAAAGCTTCAACGCAATGTGCTATAAACATACTCTGATTAATGTATTGGAAAAATTACTTAGTCTAGATGGATAAATTATCCAGACAGAAAATAAGACACTTTCATCAAAATGACGCAGATCTGACAACAAAGCAGCTGGCTTTGTATAATAGCCGACAAGTTTCGGTACAATCTTCTATAGCGCAGGTCCGTCCGTCCCCTCCTCTTACTTGTATGAAAACGCCCCTCCACATGTGATTTGAAGAGCGTCCCATCAAATGACATAGTTTCATTGTTTTTCGCGCATTCTCAAGTTGTTTGCCGGATATTATGCCAAAATTTTATCACATTAATACCGCCATCAATAATTTCAATAATTTCATTTATTGAAAAAATATCTTTGTACTTAGATTTTCATTTTGATTCTTCGGCTTTTGGATAAACGATGAACTTATTCTTGGCATCATCGATACCCATCTCCAAAGTAATTACAAATTAATCAAATCAAATAATCAATTTTACATTGACGCCATATTAGATTTTCAAACCGAGTTTTGTCCGTATGTACAACCAAAATCAGAAAGCGAAAGTATGAAACTATTCAATAAAATTGAGCTTATGTCCCGAACTGCCGAATCATCATATATTCCCGTACGATTATTCGGCGAAAATGATGACTTGCTGCTGCCCGCGATTTCGTCCGCGTCCAATTTGATATATTGTATCACAGGAACCGTACATTTTTAGTACATGTGTTATTTCACACTACAATCTACCTCCGTGCCAATTTCATCCAGATCCATTTCAGCTGTTTAACCGTGAAAGAGTAACGAACATCCATCCATCTATCCTCATAAACTTTCGCGTTATAATATTAGTAGGATTAGTAGGTTCTGGTAAAGAAATAATTTTGGTAAACTGTGGTAATAATCTTAATTTAGTCAGAGACCGACGGAATCAGTCCTGATGTGATGACATACATATTATACAAATGTAATGGGCTTATCTAGTCGTTTGACATTGAATGTTCAAGCTTGCTTGAGTGAAACTCAGCTACAATTAGAGCATAGGCATTTTTGCACTAAATAAGAGGCTTGTATTACTTTGCTAATGTACAAATTCTAAAACTTGTTTAGACTGGCAATACGTACTTAGGGTAATAATGATACGCTGTTATGGCCGAATCAATTAGGTGTCTCCTTCCTGCACTAATACATTTAGACTGATTCGATGTGAACGTGTTAAACGCGCAGCCGTCGCGGCCGATTACCAACGAGGAGTTCCAAGCGATGATCCCGGCACACTTCCTGGGCGGCGCGCGTGCGCGGCCCGCCAGCGAGCCCCCCGAGCGCGGCGTGCGCGTGACGGTGGAGCGCGCCGCGCCCGTCGTGTTGCCGCCGCCGCCCGCCGCGCTCGGCCGCGTCACCGAGACCATCACCAAGTCCACCTTCACCGAGACCACCGTCACCAGGATCACCGACAACCAACTCGTCGAGCCGCTCATCATCGAAGTAAGAACGCCGACCGACGACGTTACAACTCCTTCATAAATATGAAGCCACGGTTACTTAATGGCAATATTTTTTAAATCTCGAAGTTTTTGCGAGGTTTTACTCCTTACAGAAGTAGTGGGAAACACCATCACTTTTCATTATAATTATCAAGTATTTTTAGAAACAGGTGAAAGGTAATAATTATGCCCATTTGATAGCATATGAAATGGAATTAAATTCCATAGTTTTTTCACATTTTTCGTTTAAGAATGTCAGCATAATGCTGTGTTGAATTCGCCAAATTCTTGATAAATCCATCCAGCCTTAATTAACTTGAAAGAGGAATACGCATGTTCTATTTTTGACTTCGGTTGATCATGACATAGTGGCGAGGTCATTATTATGAAGTATTATCTCCATGAGTGCTTTAAAAATAGGTGTTCATAGTACCTAAACGTTCTATAAACGTTTGCGGTAGTCAAATAGCATCAAAGTTTAGTATGTGATTATGTGTATTTGTGTGTGTTATTGGGATATGTATGAAAAAATGGAGTGAGAGACGCTGACGGCACGACAACACAAAATAAAACGTACTATGTTACAGAGAGAGAGAGAATTGTACGCAATTGTTGCAGATCGCATTATAGAATGCGGCTGTAAATGGTTGGGCAGTAGACGCATGGATGTTTCTAATAATGAATGTTGGGACAACACTTTGAATGGAAATTGAATTAGATTTTTCCTACCACTGCATTATAGCATGAGTGATTTCTTTTTACACCGAAAAGTAGACAGCTGAATCATTATGCTAAATTGTGCATTCAGAAACAGACAACCACTGCATGATATATCATTAGTTAAATTTAGTACACATTAGCGCAGTACTTTCATAATACTTGATATTCGGAAACAAACTTGTTCCATACCTTTTGAATATCAACAACGACTTATACTCTGACTTCACAACAGAAAGGGCTGCCAAGTATGGCTGTAGAGTTCTTCGTATTTGCACACATGTCCGGGCATTTTTCATACAATATATTTTGATTATTTTGTGTGATACAAATTGACAGGAGGGTAGGAGTTGTCTGCATGGAGTAACCCGCGTGTTTGAGCAAATATATATTCATAACTCTAAATACCGCCTGACACCAAAACAACAATATAACATTCCACTTAGCGTAGCAATAATCAACATAACAAACAAACATAACTTCTCGAATAGAGAGCTACTATTCGGCGAAGTTATTTTGTATTAGACATACAGATTATATCATCGCGAGGTTTGGAATATTACCTTGACAAGTAGTAATAATGATCAGTAATTAAGTGAAATACATCAATTGTTAACTGAACTGAAAATGTTCTAACTTGTTTTCCTTTTGTTACAGGAGGTCACCTTACACAAAGAAGGAGGATCTCTCGGTTTTAGTATCATCGGTGGTACTGACCACTCTTGCGTGCCCTTCGGTGGAAAGGAACCTGGAATATTTATATCTCATGTAAGTGTCTCGCTTTACTGGAAAGTTTTCCCCTTCTACGCTACGCTACGCTAGAGGTCTTGGGTTCGATTCCCAGGTCGAGCAAAAAGTGCTATTGGGTTTTTCTATGAAATTGTCAGTAGCAGCTCGGAGTTAGGATTTGTGCCCGGTTAATGGCAATAGGCTCGCCCTCTATTACATGGGACCTAAACATACCGGCGAACTGTGGGTGTAAACTGTTACACCTCTGCCTAACCCTTCGTGGAATAAAGGCGTGATGGTATGTGTGTATGTTCACCCTCCTATCAAAAAAGTCTCCCTGTGTAAATGAGAATTGAAACAAAATATGGACCAAGGGTTTTGATGATGATAAATAGGTGGTTCCTGGTGGAGTGGCAGCCCGATCAGGCAAGTTGCGCATGGGCGACCGTCTCCTGAAAGTGAACGGTGTAGAACTGCCCGGCGCAACGCATCGCGATGCCGTGCAACTGTTGCTGCAACCGGGCCCTACGCTCGCGCTCACCGTCCGACATGACCCGCTGCCGAATGGATTCCAGGTTTGTGACGTCATCACACTATACACCGAATTCAGTGACACGGGATTGAATATTTTTTTGTACGTTTATTGTAACTTAAGTTTTATGATGATGAAATACAAACATAGATTTTTAAATTTTGAGCAGTTTCTAATAATCGTTTGTGTAATAGAGATGAACAATCAATAACTTGCTTTATTGTATAATTATTTGAATGATTAAATTGTCAGAGATACTTATTTCTATAGCAGAATAATTCAAGAGGATCTGAATTAAATATTATAATACTTAGTAATATTTCCATATCTACAATCAAGCGTTTGTCAATAGTTTTGTACAATCCTGTGTCACACAATAATCTGAAATGAAATACAAAATTAATGAAACATTTAACTGTGACAAATACTCTTAATTTGACAAAATACAATCCCCACCATTGGGTATGTCTTGTTATGAATATTCGTAATCTGTGTGTACATACAAACACATACGTAAGCGCGCAATGTTTTGCATGTTATGCAAGTAACCGATTTGTGGATTATAATGGTGAGAAGTTGAAAGCATAATGTGAATTCACGAGTAGTATGATTTGAGTATTGTCGCTTACAGTAGTCATTTGGCGGTATACAATAATAAAAAGTATGCATAACGCTTATGCATTGATGCACATGATTGTTCAACATTTTTACTGACAAAAGCATCTAGTATGTCTTTGCTAAGAGTTCTGTCGCTTGTCTACTAGCGTGTTTCTTGTTCAACGACGCAATCTTTTGAGTCTTGAACAGCACATTGATACTAGTTTTATGTTGTCGTTATAAAACGCAAACAATTGTTTTGTTCCACACGTTCGCAACACGGCCACCGCCACACGTTCAGGGTCTCATACAAGTTGAGATTGTTGACGCAACTGTAAGTGTGAACGTCGCTCGGCGATCTCGAACTTATGTGTGTTACTTTACCAAATATATATGTCAGTCTCCAACCCCTCATCCAGTCAGTCCGTGTGCCCAGCTATCGTCGTATTCGGAATGGTTATTTCGTAATACAGCTTTTCCTATTTAGAACGCGACTTTTCATCTTAAATAAGAAACCTTTTTGCTTATAGCTCTTTCTATTGTCATGCCAATTACACTGAACTTACACCCTTTACAATTTTGTCTGTCATGTGCTAGGTTTTATATTATCTAGAATGTTTTTGTAAATACTTAGAATGAAAGCTTCTGTTATCTTGAATGCATGAGGTATTGTGTTGTGGCTTTGCATGTTACAAGTGTTTGTGAATGTAGTTATTCAAGTTACCCAATTTAAATTATACATTTTCTATATCAGGTATTAAATTTTAGCCTTTTATAGTTTGAAAATACAATGCTCTATAGATTTTGTTATTTATTTGTATTTCCGTAATTTCAACTATGCTTACTGTCTAGGACCTAACCATAATCAAACAAGAAGGTGAGAAGCTTGGAATGCACATTAAGGGCGGTTTGAATGGTCAGCGTGGCAACCCTAATGACCCTAACGACGAGGGAGTCTTCATATCGAAGATAAATAGCGGCGGTGCCGCCAGGAGAGATGGCAGACTGAAGGTGGGTAGAATTTGAAAACGACGATAACAATAGTAATTTATTTATTTAATTAATATGGAAGACCTACAGCTGTAAAAATCACGACTGGTAACAGTAAATTAGACTGACAGCCAACACAAATACAGAATCAACAATTTTATTTTTTACTGTTTGCTGTGTTTTAAAAGTTCAAATTAAGTCAAATGTTCTATGGAACGACCTTGAACCAAATAAATGATACGAAGAAGAATGATATGAAGTTGAAAAAAAAACTTTTATTTTCGTGTCAGGTTGGCATGCGTCTATTAGAAGTGAACGGCGTGTCGCTGCTCGGCGCGACGCACAACGAAGCTGTGAACGCGCTACGTTCCGCTACTAATGCGCCGCTACACCTCATCGTGTGCTACGGGTACACCAGGCCGGAGAAGATCACTGTAAGATCAATATTTACATTTAAAGCTTAGCAGAAACGTTTGTAGACCCAGCCTGTCTTGCATGCAAGCAAAATGGGAAAAAACAGAGCGTACCCTGAGGGTTGCAAATATTTTTGTTGAGTGTTGTATATTTTTAAATTCCGTGATTTATTTTTTTATACTATACCCACACAAACCAGTCAAAATGTAAAATAATACATTAATTTGATATCTTATACACAAAGGTGCTTTTTGAACGCTTCCAAAATTGACGCTTTTATAATACTACACATTTTGAATACATTTTTGACACGTATTCCTTTTGGCACGCTCCCGAGTGTGTTTGTGTTCCACACCTGAAATTTTTGAGTTCGTTTTGCGAGCGCTTATTAGAAAGAGATAGACGAAACAAATGTTTGCGCAGACCGGTAGCGAGAGCGGGACGGCGGAAACGGGCGGCTCTCTGTCTCACTCAACGTCAAGCCTGGACAGAGATGATAGTACGTTGCACCAACATCAACAGGTCAGTATATTAAACGCTTTCTAAAATACCTTCTGTTGCATTCTAAATTGTGGCATGTTTTTTTTTCTCTTTTTAATTGATTTATTAAGTTTGAACACAAGCATTCACCATGAGCTTTGAATGTACGTTTGAAAACTGTAAATTTTCTCAAAAATTAAGTTGAATTTTCACGTTATAACTATGTACAATAATCGACAAGTAACGCAAGCAAGTGCGAAAAAGAGGAATTTATATATTACAAGTACATAGGGACAGTTCCTTCTGAGTTACAAGAAGTTTGCTGGTTATTAAGATAAGGGAAAAGAAGACCTTCGAAGGATATGTTTCTGTGTCTATCTCTTACCTAATTTCCTGAAAAGCGACTTGTGTCTATATCAATAGAGTAGTATGGAAAAGTACCTAAAAACTTACTGTTTCTAAATCTTTTAGATGAAGTACAGCAGATTAGTAATATGTACTGAAATTATGTATTTAAAAATTATATAAACAATAGATTTTGTTATCACAGGAGCAACAATTCCAACAGGACCTTGTTGAGTTTGAACACGAGAAACAAGTCGCAGAAATGAGAGAAAAATCGACACCCGAAAAGGTAAGTTAGCTATCATATTTGTAAACATGCTGGTTGGCCTGTAATTGGCGACTGTATAAGACCGTGGCTTATGTTTTTAAAGAACTTGTAGGCGAACCTTAATATTTACATAAAAATAAAATAGATCAACAAATATAATCATTAAAATCTTTCTTCTGAAATTCTGAGAGCTGATCACTGACAGTAAATTGAGTTGTATAAAATTAGGAATTTCCAATGGGAAACTGACTCCACATGCAATGAATCCACGCAACACATATACTCATAGTCATTGGGCTGATCGCATGATAATAATCATCGAAAAAAAAAAGTTTTCTTATTAAAAGAGTGTTCTGAAGTAAGTCTGGTGTTCACGGTTTCACTTCTTCTACGAAAAATGTAACACGTAATTTTATGAACATGTTTGACACGTTTCAGGTTCTAGATATCGTCCATGCCGTAGAGAGCATGGCTCTCGAGCCCGCGCCGCCGATATCACCCGAACTGCAACACAAGACGACCACAGTCGTAATGTCCAAACACACACTCCAACCTCAGGTTAGTGCATAACTGTACATATTGACTTAATTATCAACTTAGACAACTTGCTCTTCTTAATAGAAGCTAAAAAGCTCTTTAAAAAAAGCTAGTTAGTATATTTGCTCTGATCTAAAAATGCCAGAAAAAAATATGTTTAAGAAAAATGCGCCTACTGGGTCCACAATATTTTTTTAATGCTTTACTTCTAGTCGCATTGTTCTTAAAGATCCCCTAAGAAAATAAATCCCCGACAGACGGTCACAGAACAAAAAAGTCAGTCTAACAAGATTCTGTTACTAAAACAATTCTTCAAATTCCATAAGTATATTTTTCTATTAAGTAACATTGATTTACTTGATCTGTGTCCAACTGTAAATAAATTCTAATTTGTATGCATGTAGTTTATATCGTATTTTCCAGTATGATATTAACAATTTATTTCTTGAAAATTTTAAGCTTTATATTTTGATGATTGGAAAGTTTATATTACAGCATGCATAAATAAGATCTAGCTTTGTATTATATACTATTATGAATAACTTCCTCGTATTATAAAGGCCGAAACAACTCTGCTGTATTACTTTGCACGGTTAGAATCTTCCTGACTGATATTGATAGCATGCACTATGTATATTTTGTAGTATAAATATCGCTTGCATGAAAATATTCGTAAATATCTGTATTGAGTAATTTAAGTATACTATTCGTATGTTAACTCCTTGTCTTCCAAAATAAATGTTATTTAGCATATCGACATGAGCCTTTAATATGTAGTTGGTTGTCATGAAATGGCAGGGTGGCACAGAAAACTTCAGTACCCCTATCTCTATACGGCGAACTTTCTGTCTATTGTCTGTAAATGTATTAACTATTACAGCATTGGTATTGACTTTAAAGGACTGTTTTGCATGTATCCTCAATTTCCTTAAGTACTCTCTGTTGGGACGTCTACATAATAATTAATGGAAATGTAATAGACCTTCAAAGTGTACCCTAGTACTATTAGCATAAACCTCATAGCAAGACCATGTTGTTCAGTACCTATTTTAATTTGATGTAGCTTAGCTCAATGTCGTCATGTGTTAGCTTGTATATGGGTTCTACCTAGAGGACGACCCTTACTGATGCAATTTATAATAAAATTAATGACAAAGCGTATTACGTCCATTGCAGAATGCATCCATTGAGGAAAAGGAAGAAAACACATAGTACGGCAATGTTCTGTCCAAACATTTTGTAAATAAGAAATGTTCAATAAACTAAACGGATACACGTAACATCATGTCCAAAACTGATTTATATAATGATTATCTGTGAACTGTGTTATTTATTGACCGGTAAATCTAAATGAAAATAATAATTACGCATTATGGTTTTAATAATGAGTGTTATAAAATAAATTAAATAAATGTTTTTAATTCAGTATAGCTAAATGTACCGATGCATATTTAGTTGCATTGATGATCTTTTATGTCTGTGGTTTTACAATGTTTTGAGCATAGATATTATCTATAATTATGTCGTTCTTCTAGCGTCGCGCTGTTTAACATTATGTAATCAAATACGTACATGTAAAACATGAAAATGTTCATTATGAAAACTAATTTGATATAAAAGTGGTAAATGTATATAATAGCAAAATTTATCATTGTATTTAGTAAGTAAGGAGAAGGGTATATGTAGTTAAGGTAAAGTGATAAACGTGTCAAACAATACTTTAGTTTGAACTACTGGACGTTGCAATTTTTCAATTCAAGTGTTAGTATCCACCCATAACACATGGTCAACTATTCAACATTACCATAATAGCCTGAGACATAACCCGCCTACCCGCCTTTGGATATTTTATATCGTATTATACAACAATTTAATCAACATGTTTCTAATTAGGTAAATTTATAAAAAATATACCTATTTATTCCATTAGTGTCGCCATTACTGCATTATTACTCAGTCCGATACGACCAATTTATATCATAAAAATACAATAAATGTAGCAAAATATTTAACCTACAATTGCATTATATATTACACGTTGATACCTATATATTTGTAAAACCTTGTATTCTATGTAATCTTCATTCCAAAAGACCAATTTTATATACCTGTTTACCCCCTGGCCTGTTTGTCTAACTAGATCAATTCTATTAATATACATGAACCGTATAATGAAACGACAATGTAATGTCGAAATAAAAATAAATTTTGAACGTTTATATACTTCGCTTTCAACTTTTTGACGGTGTTTTATGTATGAATTTAGTCTTTTTTTTCCTGTTCATATGGTTCCTATTGACGAGTACCAGATATTTGTTCAAATATTCTCAATTGATTTTAAATAAGTAAGATTTAACATTAAGATTATTGGCCAAATTACTATTCTCAACTGCCAATTATTTTACATTTGATAAAACTATTGTGCTTTTACTTTATTTACTTTTTAATGTACAAAATTGTTCTAATTGACGTTATGTTTAGTGTTGCATTAAAATACATGATGTTTCAGATGACGTTTTCTTTTGTTTTTAAGTTAGCATGTTTTCAATGACATTTATTTTGGAAGATTTTTGTTCGTCGCTGAAATAGGCTTTTGAGTTTAAGCTAAACAACTATATTCGTTAATGTTCAAAATTTTCGTGCAAGTAGCTTCGCTATTGTTCGAGGTATGAAATAAAAAACAAAATTATGTTTTGACTCAATTCGTGATTACGCTCGACTATCTGCATTTTGTTTTGGTCTTTTTTTTAGCCGTATGTAGCCAAAGTAATGAGTTGCGTAAGTACCGAGTGGTACAGTATATTTTGTTGGTTTGGTTAGTCGTCTAGTTCGCAAGCAGCGCCTCCTTCGCCGCTCGCGGTGTTCACACAGCAGAAAGCGAGGACGCCGCCCCCCTCCGCACCGACCCCCCCGCCCACGCCTGCAGACGGCACGCCCGTGGACCCGCCGCGCCTGCAGCGCCCCACCAGACCGCCACCCGCGCCCCCTGCGACCCCAGCGACCCCTGTGTCTCCCGTCAAACATAAACCTCAAGTGCCTCGTAAACCACACACGAAGCGAGTTAGTTTCACACAAGAACCGATGGATGAAGCTGAACATTACCCCTTATCGACGAACGATACGAATATTTTCCGATACTCATTGCATGACGAGCATGATGATGAACAAACGGGGCCTATGATCATTGATACTAACGATGCATGCGAGGGGTTTAGCTCCTTACTAATCCGAAACCAAACGGCTACCGAATTGGGAGTCTCGAGACCGGTCCCTAAAGCGAGTCGAGTACTTCACGCCGACCTCATCATCCCGCCTCCGCCTTTGTTCGACACTTACGTTAGTGATAGTGAATTTATAGAAGATGAAGATATTGAGGCAAGTCTACCACCTATCACCGTCATTCCTGAACGGATTTTGCTGCCTGAGCCTACAGTGGCCGAAACATCCATGCAGTCCTCAAATTCCACAAATTCTCCTGAAGCCGAAGTTCCTCCCCCTATACATTACGACGTCTTTCCACATTTGGTTTCGGGGCCGGCCGTTTCTGGCACGCCATTTCGCTCCGTTATAGTATCAGCAGTGCCCACAAGTCAAGTCTTCCGCACATCAGAACTTCCGGTAGCAAATGATGAATATTATAATGAACTTTCTGTAAGTCCTAGTGGAGAACCCGATGCCCCTGCATTGATACACGCACAATATAAAACTCTTCCAACTGTGTCACACGTCCCTAACTCTCCATGTAGTTTACACCCCGATCAAACTTATATCGATGAACGTACAATGTATGTTCCCGTGCACCGTTCATTACGGGATTTGAGGACAGACAATAGTACACCGGCTAGTATGGTTCATTCTAACACATACCCGCCAATCAATCCTTACCCGTCTCTAACGACTGTAGCCGGAACGTACAATCCATACACATGCACAGTCCCTGTATGTTCTTCCAATCAAATTGGTTTTATGAATCACAAATCACATACCGCTCTAGTCAGTACTTTAGGACAAGACATAAATGCAAACATCACTTCTTCAGTCCCCACTAATAACGATGATGCGCCTAAAAGTGTTCAATCAGAGAGAAGAGTTCGTTTCGGTGAGGTGACAACAGTGGCCGAAACCGATAGAATGTCAAACAGTTCGGACCCCTTGAGGGAAGGGAGCCCTACGCCCGCATCTGCCTTGAAACCCGCATGGAGCAGCAAAATCAAATCCTTCGCCATCGGCGAGGTAAACATCAATGTACGGAATCTTATCCTCGCACACACACACACTCAGCTTCTTTTGATTGTGTTCGTCGACAAGCCAACCTGGAATCTTGACTAAAAATCACATAGTCTATCATCCCTCCATATCCCATTTTGTTACTTACCCCCATTGAATTATTGTTTTTAACTTGCAATTACTTATATTTTGCATGTTTGATTTACTAACCGCAATAACTTTATTTTTATTATTGTTTATTAAAACATTGACTGCATGGGTGTGAAGCCTGGAGAAGGGGATTTCAATGCTTGTAAATATCATAAGCTTTTTAACTCATTAATTATTTAATGTGCGTGACAGATTGTTTGTAAGTTTAGCTAATCAAACCTAATGTCCTCAGGCTTCCCCACCTCATTCTGGTAATTTTGTGAAGGCGTCTGTGAGCGATAAGAAGAAGTTCTTCGAAAATGCAATGGAAGAGAGTCACAAACCATCGCCCAAACCAGGTGAATATTATTTATTTAATTTTCTAAGTTTCGGGTATTTGTGATTGTTATTGATGTACGCGAATTGTGTTACTGTTTTAAACTACACGTCAACTTTAAATTAGTTCGGCCCGAAAGTCCTTTAATACATACGTACATAAAATCACTCCTTTTTCCCATGGGGGTAGGCAGAAACCACAGAACGCCACCTGCTACGCCTTACACAATCCTTTTGCCTCGTCCACATTCACAAAATCCTTAAATATTTTTTATTAATCGTTTACTGATGATTTCAGAAAAAGTTTTCACATTCCTATCAGCGGATGAGGTGGAGAAATTGAAGCAAGAAGAGGAAAGGAAGATGGCATCTCTGTCGCGATCAGAGCTCGGCTCGTGGTCCCCAGGCGAGGACCGGCAGAGTGGATATAGCTCACATTCCGACGATGAACCTTATGAGAATGGCCATAGGTACGGCATAGACGGATCTTTATGTTTTTGATTAAAAAAGCGGACTTGTGTTTATATTTTCGATCAATTAGTAGATACAAATTGATTTTAAATAATATTTTTTTTTTGTCAAAATATTTTGTAACGAAAAGTAACTTTGGCATTTACGTCCTCGGTAGAGATTTTCTGAGTTGTTGGCGCTCTCTAAAAATTTACGTAATAGACGACCGTCATTTAATTAATCTGAAAGTAAATTGGTACAAAGTAGAGTGTAAGATAAATATATTTTTTAATTATACATGTTTAGTGTGTCTGGGGGCGTGAGTCCGTCAGCGAAGTCACAGCGCAGACGCGCCGGGCGCGACGGTGAGGTAGAGGACGCGGCCACACGCGCCGCGCGACGTGCCGCCTGGCGGGCCGCTAGACTGCGCTCGCTCGAACAGGTCCGTACGATAGTAAAAAGCCCTTCCTACAGATACAGCAAATTTTGAGTCACAGTTGCTAAATATTGTTAAAATTATCATGTTGGTAGCAACATTATTTATTGCTATTGCACTTCAACATTTGATGATCCGACACACGACTGCAGTTTACTCCTTAGTATATATATTTAGTCCATGCAGTCGTACAAACTCTGGTGGGGAATGAGCAAAATGTAGCTTGTAACGCATAAAATTTGACTTTACTCCCATACATTTTCATACCCTGGGCATATGAAAACCGATTCTTAAGGAATAAACTCCACGAAGAAAACTTTATAAGAAAAAAAAAAACAAAATGTTTTAGGATAGCTGTAAAGGATTATAATATATGTCTTTGGAGTAATCGTTTTATAAATATGATAAACATGTGTTTGATATATTTAGGAGGCACTTGAATCACAGAAAGTCATAAAAAGCATGGTGGGGCCAGCGAGTGACATCTTAGAAGATCCACAAAGGGAGCACTCTTCAAACGAGGTAAATACCCTAAGAAACACTTTCTCCATAATGTCTTGATGAATCAGTTGAATGTTGTCCAAATTAAAATACTAAAGCAACCGATTCTGTTAATGGAAGTAAGATCATGTATTATTTTACAAAAACCAATTTCACTTAACATTAAAATGTCACATCACATAGCCATCGTTGCTTCTCATTCGAATATCAAACGTCATCTTTTTTCCATTTCAGATTGAGAATGTTTTGTCATAATCCAATAATATTCCATGTATTAATTTGTTTGTCTGTAACTGTTAACATTGTGATTAACACTGATAGCATTTTGTCTTTGTCCAATAAGCAATTGATAAAGTCTGTCCTAGTTCTGTCTGTATTCAATTTGAATGTTTAAATTGATACCCTCGATGTCTTGTTGCAAGTACTTACAAGTAACAGTACCTACTTATGATTTAACTTAAACTAACATAATGTGGTTAATATGTCTTATCATGGGCGGGGATCAATGTCGCTTGGCTGGCATATTATTGTACGTTCACATTGGGCTGCGAATGTCAAAATTGGCTTTACAAATTATAGAAATGGCCCCTGCCACGTATCGCGTTACGTACAAAACCGGGCCCTATACTGGCCGTCAAGGAGAAAGAAAAATTGTTAGATGAGCGCATAACTGTCCGCACCGAGGAGTTCGTCTGCCCGGCAACCGGCGAGACTAAAGTGCGAACCGTCGAGTACATTGAGAAAGTCATTGAGAAAGAGGTACGCGTAAACGCCGCGACTTGTACATTGTGCTACGTAAGACGCTGTACACAAGCAATGCCGTATCGTGTGGTTTTTATTATCTTTTGTATATCTTTAAAACTACGCTTAGCTTTCAACGTGCAACTTTTATGACAGACAATAGAAAAGAAGACTTCACTCCTAGACTGACGAAACGAACCAAACTTTAAACGATATTTATATCGAGACAATGAAATAGATCGACTGACAAAGATCAATTACGTGTATAAACACTGAAATGTTAACGGGCCTTTTAAGTGCACTTAACGAAATACACTATATTGCACAACACAAACTTGAAACACCACAATTGCAGTAGATATTGTAGGAAAAATTACAAATCAGTTATGACATCCATTTCTAGTTATTTGACTAAATCCCACAAAATTGGCAACCAATTTGTTTTATGTTCCTGATTTATGTGTAAAAATTATAAGGTGTGCTTGGATTACAAATTGTGAAACTCAATAAAAGAGGTTTGTAAGATAGATTACCATCACTTTACAAACATTGAATTATGATCATTACAATAATGAAACTGGTACCAAAGAACGTCAGTTGCCTGCTTGTGGTGTCTAAGAAAATAATTAGGAAAATGATAAAATAACTGTTTATGCAACTTTTCTCTGAAACATGAAATGTAGCTAATCACGTAGTACCTAATTACACTCACGTTAATATAGAACTAAAATCGACGTGGCAATAACAAGACTCAAGTAATAGAATATCTATATTGTTATACATCCCATGTTTTATACAATTTATTTGCCCCATTTGACAGTAATCCCGATCCCCAAGGTTCCCTTTTTATTTCTTAGTATCTATTTAATGTTTTCACGAGTGTTGCATGATATTTTGGCATGGCATGCTAACTTAATTTATTGTGTAATTTGTCAGACGATACCTGGATTCTAGACACGGCAAGCTTCAACGAAAACAACGGTTTGTTGCGTTTATTACTCTACAGTAATTATTATATACTAAAGCTTATTTCATTGCTTTAGCAGCAGAAGCAAAACTAACCCACTAACGCCTGTATATTAGAACAATAACACAGTATTTAGTGCATGTCATTTCCCATAGGTAACCAACATCATATATTTTACCAACAAGTTGGCCCAATATTGGGACAATTTTGCAGTAGAATGCTTTTGTGTTTTATATCGTTTTAGTTTGTAATCATAATTGTGAGCACATTGTTTTATAACGTTAACTTTACTTTGTCATCGAATACAAAAATACATTCATAAGATCCCGTTCTGAAACAAAATACTGTAAGAACATCATACATCAACATTATACCGATAAATTGATGATATTTAGAAACCAATACATTTCATAAGCAAGATCAAAATAAAAAGGTATTTAAAAGTCGGTTTTAATTGCTTTTATCTATACAGGTGGAAACGACGCAAGAAAAAATAATTTCTCTGGAATTAACCACTAGCCCAAGTAGCGAAACAGCTCCTACCGACCTCGAGGAGGCCGGTATTAGCTTAGGAGAGGGAGAGACAGAGGGCGGGGACTCGCTGCAGCCCGACATCGTGCAGGTGGTCAACCCTCTGCTGGACGGCGGCGCCGGACGCGTCACCGCCATCCCCGTGGGGCCCACGCATCGCGTCACCGCCTACACAGAACAACCTCAGTAGACCACACTCACTAGATCTCTATCCCAACACGCCTCAATCTCCGCTCCCTTACTCTACCTAAAGATTCATCCCATGACAACACATCGGCTATAACCACAGTTGTAATAGACACGACTCGACTGTCGTCGAGAATCGAACTCGATTGTAGATTTCTTCAACGAAACGAACGTTCGTGAAACGAGTTTCCATCTTAATTTTGTATTGTAACTGTGATAATAAATTTAGATTCCACCGACTTGTTATGTTACTTAAAGGCGCTTGAAGAAATCCACTAGCGAGATACGTTTTGTGGCATTTTAATTTTGATCACAATTTTTATTTTTTTAATTTAGTTTTGCAACGGAGATTTTAGATTAATTATAGGTGTTACTATATATTTTTGGATATAATAATAGTTATTATTCTTTGAATACTTGACGTATTTAATTTTAAATAATTTTCATTCCGTGCAAGTCTTTTGACTGAATGTTGATGCCTGTACCTGCTGAGGAATGTGACTGGTTAATCAACCAGTATGTGAATGTAAGCAGAGTGTGAGGTGATATTAAAGGTGTACATACCAACACGCAACACGCAATGGAATGCAACGCAAGTGTACGAAAGTTGCATCACATTTGACGATATAATTTATTTATATCAGTCTATACTTGCATTACTTATACAATTACTTATTTTATTCGAGCATTGTTGTTTCATTCAGTATTTTGTGTTTGATGATGTATTAATATTTTAATTTAATGTAATATTCATTTAATTATACCTATGTGGTGCCTTGATTTCTTGGAATCAATTTTATTATTATTATTATACGATTTTATTATTCAAACTTCAATATATTTTATTATTCTTGTAATTTTGTTTCAGAAAATAATTTTACATTAAGTTATAATATAAAGATTTGTAATTCCTATAGAAGGTGATGAATTACGCATTTGCATCAGTATGGCCGTAGTTTTTATTAAGATTTGCTGTAAATGTCCAGATGTAACAACAAAGTGTACATTTCCGACTGTATGAAATGTATTAATTGAGTTAGATAAATATGTATTACGGTAAATAAATTGAAGTGTTGAATGGAAGAATGTGTGTCCTTTATACCTTTCTAGTGATATGTGCATTGTAAACTATTGAAAACATTGTATGTTTGTCCCAATTAAATGTTTTAATATATATTTTAATAAAATTATTTTGTGGTTTTATTACATACTATATACCATCACGCCTGTATTCTCCGAAGGGTTAGGCAGAGGCGTACCAATATACACCCACAGTTCGCCGGTAAGTTTTAGGGCCCATATAATAGGGAGCGAACCTATTGCTATTAACCGGGCACAAACCCTAACTCAGAGCTGCTACTAAGATTTTCGTAGCAAAACCCAATAACATTTGCTCGACCTGGGAACCAAACTCAAGACCTCTAGCGTAGCAGTCGCGCTTAAGACCACTAGGCTAACGAGGCAGTCAGAGGTTTGTGGTTTAATTAAAAAAACAATCGGGTATATGCTAGTATACTAATTATAATATATCTGAGGAACACAATTTAAATGTCTAACCTAGTAAGAACAACAAAAACATCTTAAAAATAAGTAACGAATAAAATACTTTTACTTCTTTGGTGCAATAATGCCTTCCAGTTGTGCCTGAAATCAAATATTGGAATTAGAAAAAATAAATGATTTATAACACTCGCTAGTGTGAAATTTGTAGCTAAATCATTGGCTGACATAATTATATTGCGATAAAAACTATAGGAATTCAAGAAATAAGCAGTCCTCACCTTGAGTTGAGCGTTGGTCTTCTTCAAAGCCAATAACTCCTCTTGGTGACGTTTCTCCTCAGCGGCTCTCAGCTCGGCCGCGCGCCGTTCCAGTTGTTCAGTCTTTTGTTTTAACTCAATGCATTGTTTTTCCAAGGCAGAGCGTTCCGCTTCCAGTTTTGCTACTTGCTCCATCAAGTCTGATTTCCCTTGCTCGGACTGACAATTAAATCACATAATAAATTTTGTTCTTAAAAGAAAAAATATCAGGTACAATATCGATCCTATATTCAGTGTGTTATAGGCAGTGGTGTAGATATAATAGCAACCCTTTACATATCGCCACTTATGTCTAATTCCTATGGAGCACGGCGTCGAGCACAAATCCAGATTCTGGGCTGCAACTTATTCCCGATTTCCCAGAACACAACAATCGGCAGTCGCATTGGCAGCCACTAGACTTCACAAGAACAACGAGGCTGTTAAAAAACAACTAAGTTATGTTCCTACAAACCTGTAAAGCTTTTCTCATACCGAAAGCGATAGAACTACAGTATAGCGTTTGGTAAGCTTCCATCGTTATTTTCGCTTCATCGCGCACCCTCAATAAAAGGAGGCCTCTTTCGCCGCAGTTGATTGTTACCTGCAGAAATTATGGTAGGTATGTAATTTTTATTTTTTTAGCTAGGCATTTTTGCATATTTTGTGTGTAGGTCAAGCAGAGTAAAAAGTGCAGAGCTGTACCGTATGGTGCACGTACACTATAGTTTTTGTGTTTTGGACAAGTAAGGTGTGTGTTGCCAAATCGTTAGCTAAGTAAGTACTACTTTTTATAAAAAATCATGAATATCTGAACCTGTCGAATAAGCTCATCAAAGCACTGAGTGTAGAGCTGACGACGCACGGGGCAAATGCCTGTTTCCCTGGCTTGTCTCTGTTGCAAGCGCGTGTCGAGCATTTCTTGCAGGTTTATCACATCCAACCGAGTCGCAGGGGTCGATGAAATCTAAACAAAACATCAGATCATAACATCTTCCTAACTTCAAACACGATGTCCCTACATCACGTCGTTAAAGGACAATGACAACGCTACTGATGCCGCTATATACCTACAGAGCCCAAAAACTATAAGCAAAAGTAAAAAAATAAAGATGCTCTAAAATCGGAAGAAAGGAAAGAGAACGGTAAACTGTCGAACCTTCTTTTTCAGGTACGGCACCCAATCTACATCACATTGTTGCGTGTCAAAGCACGGTTATCATTTGGTACAGGGTAAAACTTATTACTTACAACATTATTTTTTAAACGCAAGTTCCATATCTGTCTTTAGTTGGTGCATTTATTATGAAAGGATTGCTATCCTAACAAATATTGAACCTTAGAAAGGTATACCTAAATATCAAAAATTATCAGCTGATTTTAAAACTATTACCACACCTTAGATAGCAGTGAACCCTGCCAATGACTAGGGCTAAAATATGATAATAAACAAACTTCACGCTAATGGGAATCCTAATTCATGGCTACATCAAGATAGTACAGCACCTTTTGAGTCCATATTTGACCTTCTTCCTCCCATTCCTTTGGTGGCAAAATGGCATTTAGAATCTCCTCGGTTTCTCTTTTAGCTTCTGTTGGCACACATGGCTGTATGGAAACACCAGCAACAGTTGGTGCCTGTAATAAAATTAAGTGATTCAGTAGCCTGCAGCCCTTGATTGACTTTGACACATCCACCTGCAACAAGGTCAGAAAAGTAGCTTACGGCTTTTTCCGCCCTTTTAGTAACAAGTACAGGATTGTCATAGCGAACTAAGGTTTCTTCCGAGGACACGGGAGCTCGCTCAGTCATTTCTAAAAACTAAGTATTTGTCTTAGAAATGTATAATAATAATGTGACTAGAATTAACAATGTCGAACGATACGTCGTGTATTGTACACAAAGTTTCGTCTCCATGGAGACTGCCTGTTGCCTACTACATCTTTTCCGCAATAGGTGATCAGCAAAGAGTAGGTACCTAATTATGTTGAGTATCGTAGGTTGGCGGTTTTCAGAGCTTATTCGATAAAAACAAACAAACTAACATAATCTTCTTTCCGCTTTCTAATATTTGTATAGACTACGAATCACACACACATCTAAATTAATTATTGGTACCTCTGTCTGAGACTTCGGGGAATAAAGGCGTATTATTAAGTCTGTCTGGTTCAATTATCATCTGCCTAGTATTCTCCCGGATATTGAACCGTAATGCGTAATGCATAAAAGCGAGACGCTCGTGTAGCTTATCTTTTACAGACTGTTTCCTAACCTATGATCCTGTAGTGAAAACTATCAATACAAACAACATTCCATAAACATCTCTGTCAACAAATAAAACAGGTAGTTAAGATAATGAGTGAACACTATTTTAATCAGCAAATTATGTCTAAAATTATAGTACATAAATTACATTACAGATTACGTAAAACAGTCTTTTAATCTGATATTGCATTATCCAACAAAACTATTCTTCACAGTACTTTCCACAGAGCTGTCTATTCAACATAAACCATCACATATTATCAGAATGTTTGATTGTGCTTCAAACACTTTTTCTTCCTTATTCATTGAGAATCACTGCTAGAACTTGAACTTGAGTCGGTGGACATCACTTCCACGTCTTCTTGGTTGGGTGCATCTTTGCTGCGGCCGTCAATGGCGACGGAGTTCCCACCTCCGACCGTCATGTGGAGCTCACCAGTTGGATGCCATGTAAACTGGTTTGTCGCTGACGCTGGCACTACGAGCAAGAAAAATTTATTGACTATTAATACATTAATTGCACAGTATATTGTCGGTTTTCCCAACATTACATCTACTTATTTCAAGTAGTGCCATACCTATTAATTATGACTTCATGAGGAAATGCATAATGAAATGAGGCATGGAGCTTATTCAAGCATGGAAATTCCCATAATTGATGTATATAGAAACTTTCAACGTACAGGTAGCTAGAATAAAGTTCCTGGGAAACTGATAAATATTGTGACTCACCTCCGCCAGTGGTCATTCTGTGTAGTTCATTTAGTGTAGACGGTGTATGTCCATTCAGTGGTAGGTCGCACAGACGACCAAGCATTCCCAACCTCATCTCAAGATCGGTAGGGTACGGTCTGCGCGGGTCTCCAGGCTGCCATGAAAGAGGAGCACTCACTGCATTTGATGCACTAATTCTGCAAAATTACAAAACAGTGAGTATAATATTTATTTGTTAATAAAACACAACAAAGTTTTACTAATATAGTGCAGTGAAACAAAAGATTAGTTATTTATAGTTAATTACAGAATTACTACTATTCGGAATAACCAAAATTATAAATTGTTTGGGATCATAGTTTTTAAGTGGAGAAGATGAATTCTTTGTGCCTTTAGTTATTTAAAGATAACTTGCCTGTGTGCAAACTTGATCAAATCTTCTGATGGTACTGGCCGTTTCCTAGACTTGACTATTGATGCAAGCTTCTGTCTAGCTTGGTACAATGAAGTTGCAAGAATTTGCTCTGCATCTTTGAGTTGTCTTTGTAAGTGGAAGATGTCTTGATCCTACATTAACAATACAAAGATGTTAGTGTTTGTTTGAACATAAGTATATGTACAGGATTTGTTTATAAATTAGAATCTATGGGAAAACATGTATATCACCTTATTTTCAACTTCAGCTTTCAAGTCGTTCATTTTCTGTTGAATTTTAGCTTGTTCATCAGCTAACTCCAACGTTTTCTTCAGATCTGAATCTTTTGAGAGCAGTAATTCTGTTAGCTGTGCATGGTCTGCCGCAGAAAGTTTCTGAGGCTTCGGTGCTATTGATACTTCTATCATTTCTCTGTAATGCGAGGAATATCATCGATAAAACACTTTCTTTTTTCTATATTATTTTGGGGAAACAATTTGACTCACTTTGAAATTAACTCGATATCGTCAATCAGTGCCAGTAATCGGTCTTTGGTGCTTAAATGAGATGCCATGGTATATCACTTAACTATAATATAACTTTACTTAGAAAAAGGAATTTATTTGTTATAAATAAAATCAAGCGATAGTAAACTCCCAAATAAAATTTTCCGATACTGACACTGACAGCGGCAATGACTTGACACGACATAACATGCCAGATTGCCATTAAAAATAATATCAAAATGCATCGCAAATACATCTATGATCGCGTAGAAAGAGTTGTAGAAATTATGACTTTCATTGATTAAAAAAATATATTATCCTTTTACCTATAATTAATATAAAAATCAGCAAAATAGATTGATTCAAGTTTTAGAGTCTAATAACATTCAATGTTGTGTGATCAAAATTTGAAAAATTTGACAGTTTTTAACCCCCGACTCAAGAAGAGGGGTATTCTAAGTTTGACGTGTCTGTCTGTCTGTGGCACCGCAGCTCTTAAACGGGTGAACCGATGTAAATGTGTTTTGTTTTTATTTGAGAGCAGCTTTCCTATTGATGGTTCTTAGATATGTTTAAATAAAATCGGTTTAGCTGTTTTAAGGTTATCAGCTTTATGGACCACCATCGGTAGTGATCTTCATTCTTCTGTCGGGAGTTACTTATTTTTTTTATTATTAAGTGTTCATTGATTGACTATGCTACATAATTGTCTTTTAAGAAAACATATTTTTATAATATTGGTATAAATGGGATGAGAAGGACTAAGAGAAAATTGCGAGCAGCTAATTTTGAATTATAGAACTTACGTGCGTTCTACATTCATTCAGAAACCCCTCTGTGCCTCGAAAATCATGTATTAATGCTATTTCCATTCTCTCCTCTCTTCTCGTGCTCCATTCAAATTAGCGAGTCGAAGCGATAAGAGGAATTTTTAGTGTGGACGTGAGAACGCGTGCGTTTTCGCGCGAATACGCTCACATTCACTCGATCTAATTGTAGTGGTGGAAGCGCCTGACGCTTCATTGCGCTGGAGTAGCGCGGGTAGGCGCGCGACCCGGACTCGGACCCTTCGCGAATGCGCGCATACTATTAAGTAACAAAATGCACAAAGGTAGACTTAATGCCTTATGCTGGCTGCGGGTTGTTCGCAAGAGATACCGCGCCCCCGGAACGCAAAGGGCACAAGAAGGAACATGGGTGGGTTTTAGTCAGTAAAAGTCTGACACTCCCTCCCGCCTCGCCCAGGGCGGGAGAAGTTATTTGATGATTTCCCACCCACCAAAAAAAAAAAAAAAATGCCTTATGCTATATGCCTTTAGAGTTCAGTAGGTATACTAAAACGTGTAACAGCTTCGCTTTGGCTCTGCGCCAATGTGATTGGAGTCTAAGTACCGCATTCGCAGTTCGCAGATCCTGATAGTCGTTTTAATGGAAATTGGGAAGTCAGTTTATCAGTCGATAGCCAGTCTTACCAAGCGGTAGGCGTGATTACGTTACCAAGTAACTGGGCGGTGGAGGTCAGTTTGGCAACCGCTCCATGTTAAATTCAGTTGCATTCGGACTGAAAGGCGACCCTAACATCCGTTGTAAAAAAGCTAGGAAGATGATGATTAATGACTATGGACTGATAAACAAATATTCGTGTCGGTATCCTGCAGCCTACTTATGTAACACTATAACAATGTCAATCCAATTTTGTTTTTTATATTCATTGCGTTGTTTACGTTTTCAGTCGAAGTATTCGAGAATCGCGTCGAATATTCTACGGAACTCTTTAAATAGCAATCCGAAGGATTTTCTTCGAGAATCGCGTCGAATATTCTACGGGACTCTTAATAGCAATCCGAAGGGTTTTCTTCGGATGGCGTTTGTTAGTGCTTGAACTTTTACATGCTTACCTATCTACTTATAAGAAGGTTGTGGCATAGTGTCATTGACTTTATTGACAGTATTTACCGGACTGCCGCAGCCCAAAAGGAGGAATTATTAATTAAGCTTTAACCAAATATACATATAAATGTCGTATAAACATTATCTCCACAAAATCTACCAAGTAGGGTACGATGACGGATTTTAAGAAGGTAGGATATTGTAATAGCACGATATCTTATAAAATTGCATTCACATTGTCCCTACACATTAAGTCATAATATATTCACCTTAATTGTGTACCCGAGATGTAACGGCAACAAGTAGATGCTCGACTACCTCGGGTTTTGTTTTGTATACAGCATACAGTCATATTACTGTAACGATTCATGCGAACCGGCTTTTGTGCACGCTGTTGCTGCGTGATCAGCTGATGGCGAGGGGAATGTGGGCAGCGGGGTGCATGAGGAAGTATGAGGGGAGAGAGGGCGACCACGCTGTGAACATGCGCACTCCACGTGCTCGTGAGACTTTATTACGGTGCGTCACCTGAAATAAATTGAATGCACTTTTAATGGGTCTGAGGTTTTTCTTAGAAAATATCTCCTTTAATTAGCATTTAACACATAATGCTAAACATGATTCACAGAGCATGTTTAGTATAGCATTTTAAACATCATCACGTCTAACAAGTGTGTTAGGTAGGCACATCTAAGTCGGTAATATAATAGGCATTAAATAAAGAATATGATTATAGCAATCTTATTAATTAAGTAGGGTAGTCGCATTCGCATAATACACCTACTCAATATCTTTTAAAAACTTTTTTATCTACTGAAATGTAGTCTTAATGTCATGTTCGGGTCTTAACCGCGAATATTTTTATATCGCACACTAATAAAGGCAGGAATGCCACAGCCTAACTGAATGAGTTAGTTTAAACGGTGTAACCATGATCATTATTAAGCTTAACTGGTTGCTAATAAAGAAAAGTAAACACAGTAACTAAGTAAGTTAGCGATTCTTTCCTCCTGTGCTTTTAAACCACCATAATTATTTATATTTTTAACAACACCATTGAGACGTTACCCGTATTTTTTAGGCTGTGTCTAAAGGTTTCTTTTATGACATCACATGGCAGGGGAGAGGGGGAGGGGTTAACATTGTTGATTCGATCGGACGCTCGTTGGTTTGCTGCAAGTTTACCATTTACAGTGCGAGCTTGGCAGTAGAGGTTGAATTGGCTTCTCTGCCAATCTAATGGAAAATCGCTTCTTTGAGAAAGTGTCATCTGCAATCGTGTTAAACAAATCAAACATTCGCCTAAGACGAGACAATTGTCGTAAACAACAAATCCTGCTTTTACTATTATGTTGTTTAAACGGATCATTGAAGGAAAGTCCATGTTGAACGCGGATGCCAAGAACATTTCGCCAGAGAAATGTTCTAGAAGGAGGTTGGAATGCGATGAATGTAGTGATCATTCCATGTAAGTCTGGATCCTGTATTTTGGTTCTGCTTTGTTTTTAAATTTAAGTGGGTGCCTATTCAGCTAACTTTCTTTTGAGGTATCCTAAACTCGTAAGTCTATTATGAATGTACTAACTAACAACATAGCCAAGATTTTTTTTTGCAAAAATAAAAAAGAAGATAAGCCAGACGAAGAGACTAGTTTAGATCGTGGATAAAGACGATGAATTTTATTTTTAACGTCAGTTTACTTTCAATGCCACCGATATGCATTGTCTGACTTTAAGGTACTAACTGTTGAAGTTTTGAAATGGTGCAGGCGAATATTATCGTTTTGTTTGTTTACAAACGAAACTATAGAGGTAAAAAAATGGTCATTATCTGGCTTCAGAAACGATCAGTGACCTTGAACAAGTGAATAACTAAAACATGTTTTCAATAAATTAGCATAATTTGGCATCTGTTAATAAATAACCCATGTAAACAAAAGATAAATGTTTTTTACTGAAAACAAAAGAATAATGTTATAAAACCGCAAACGAATTATTTTTTTAAACACAATTTTCGTTTCACTGGTTGTGATAGGTAAGTTTTGTTTAAGTATTTGATTGATTGATTTATCAAGGTCTTAATTCAAAAAACATAAGTTTATACAATCCTGTTTACAAATGATCTTATTCTATTTGTATACAAAACATGGATCATTTTGTTACGTAGGCTATTTATCGCCTTTACAAACATTCATGCATATTTTTCTTAATTGTAATTATATTGATAAGTTTTTGACGGTTGAAATCGTTACGGATAGCCAATATGTGCAAGTCTTAGTATGGACCCACATAATATTTACAATGATCGTGTTTAAGTATTTTTAATGCGGTTATAAAAGCTAAATATTTATAAATACTTACGTACTCACTTATTACTTGTAATTATGGATTAAGTATGGCGTTTATTCTGGACAGATAATGATACGATATATAAAGTACCTGAAATCAATTAAAATAAATGCTTGAATTGACTTTGACCTGCCTATTTAAATTCAGGGATACATATCCATATATTAGTTGTCAAATGTCAAGTTAATTTTTCGGTTTTAGGGTTCCTTTTGCGGTTTTTTGGGCCGCCGATGCTGCACAAGATCGGTCGGACTGACGGACCAATCGCGTGCAGCGTCGGCGGCCCAAAATACCCAGAAAGTAACTACGAAATCCCGAAAATTAACTTGACATCTGTGATCACGATTCGAGGTGACTACTATACCTACATGTACATCGGGTGTATAAAAGACCCTTATACCAAAAAATAAATAAATAAATAATTTTTATTCAAGAATTAAGTTAAGATAAAAGTTTGCATAATTACAATAGAGGTAAAATTTTTCTTAATGTAGGTAGTGTCTGTTCTGCCTGATCTACTAAGTAAAAAGTTACATGCTAAGAATTTCCGTCTTCGCGATGAGTTTTTTGTTCTGCATCACACACCTTTTTAGTTATTCTTCTCCATGAATTTGGCTATCATAGGTACATATTCTTACATCTAGTGTTACTGGGTTTTTCTATGAAATTCTCAGTAGCAGCTCGGAGTTAGGATTTGTGCTAATAGGCTCGCCCCCTATTACATGGGACCTAAAAACATACCGGCGAACTGTGGGTGTACATTGATACACCTGTGCCTAACCCTTCGGGGAATACAAGCGTGATGGTATGTATGTATATGACTACAAAAATATTTTTTTAATCGACTAAGAGTTCCGGAGATATGCACGTTTAAATAAACAAACAAAAACCATTTGAAATGATACCAATCACGGTTTATTTTCCTTTTTTTTTGTCGTTATTTTTCTTGTTTTGTCCGCTAGAGGGCATTACTTTAAATTTGAGCAATATTTTGGAAATGTACAAGTGAAGCCCTTTCAAATGATACCAAATATATGTACCTATATATTCATTTAACTAAAAAGTATTATTATTTGTTTGTACATAAACGTAAGTAGCTGAATAGGCCTTCTAGGTAGATAATATAATAAGACAGGTAACCGCAGAGAAACTCACATTTGAGTATCTACAGGAACTCTGAAAACATGACACTTTTTTGGGCTGTCATGGTAAAAAGTTAAGGCGTAAATAAATTGAGATTATTCATTAATACGGTTTTGAAATAAAAAATGTGTTTTCCGTAAAATCGTAACCTAAATCGTAGAATTTTGTTAATAAAACAACACTGAAAACCTGTACTTCGTGCGTTTTCACTTTATTCTAATTATTCGATTTAATTTGCACACGCATGATTCGGTTAAACCAGTTATGTTTCAGAACATTTTTCAAGTTTGGAAGAAGGTATAGAATTTACATAATTGGTACCTACTAGATCGCGCATCATGCTTTGTATAATGTTAAAATTAGACATGACTATATAAATGCCTTATGAGATGTCTTTAATCACAGCTGCAGAGATAATAATCGGTACTAAGTATTTTGCAGATAACAACTAATATTAGCTTTTTTCTGAACAACTAAAACTTAGTTCGTAATTAAGTCCTACATTACTTTTCTTCAGGAGAAAATAGTGGACAGACTGCGGACTCTATACACGATAAAATTACGTAAATAAGCTATTCTGAAAATAAATCAAATAATAATCTAGTCTCCAATTGGTCTGTTAAATAACGTTAAACGGAAAAGCTAAGCACGAAAAGGTACCTAAATCCAAAACGCACAAAAAACGAAAAGCAAAATGACATTAAGTTTACAGATAATAATTAAATGTTCAATAACACTGTACGTATCAATAGGCAGGTAGGTATGCATTTTTACAACTACCCACACCTACAAACTTGCTAATTTAGTTTTAATAAATGGACGACTGTTAATGTTTGTAAAATAAAAAAAGCTTGTTAAATAAAACCGTATTTACCTAAGTAGGTATACATAACTTAGAAAGAGTAAACGTACATAAAATCTGAAGTCCAAGTTCTGCGTGGTAAGTAACAGGTATATGCGTATTATCTAATAAAAGAAAAACAGTATTTAGATTAATAGGTACTTTAAATACAATCATTATTCAAGACCAAACATAGGTTCGTCACTTGTTTATGTTTTTTAACATGGTTTCTTTGAACTAGACTTACTTAGGAAAGGTTAATTATAATTTACATTAAATTATAAATCGTTGATAACACCTAATTAATTCTATCTTTAGCCGGAACTGTCTGATAAATGTTCTAGTTCAGGGGGCTTGGCTACTTATCGTATGATGGCTAATAAAAATGGCCGACAATATTGTGACGAAATATACATAATTATGTATTGACACTATCTGTAGGGACATGCTTAGGTTATCACAAGTCATAATGCCCCTTCTCGTAAAATAGGTCTTCATAAAACTGTTTATCCACTCGTTTGTTGATCAGTTGGACACCAAACGTCTCGGTTAAGAGAACGAAGTATGTTAATAGTTCAAATTTATCATCGGTTGGTCTCTTGTCATTTACATGATCGTATTATTCTTATGGTGCATTGGTAAATCATTGTTGGATCCTTTGTTTCAGTATATTGGAAGAAATGATGAAGATGGTGTTGCTTGGTGTGGTGCTCTGGGCTGGAGTCGCCTTCGGGAGCCAGGTTGCTCCTTACCCACTAAATCTAATAATATCAACGGGTAAGTCCTTATTTCACCTTCATCTAATAACTAATTTTTAACTCGTCTCTCGGTACTTAACCATTTTTCTCTTTTGTAGATTTCAGTCATCCACCGCCTATGTATGACTTTCCGTTCCCAAGTGCTGAAATGTTGAGGAGATTACCACCTGTGACAGCGCTACACACGAACAGTTCGATAAGCATAAGCAAATTAGAAGTGGCAATGTTGGAAAGACTAGAAATCAACTTGCAGTCTGCCGGAATCTCTCCCAGAACTGCGTCTCCTGCTCAAGGGCTGGCGATCGACGGTTCCGTTTCCGACAACGCTATGCAATATGAGAAGTCTTCGTTTACTATTACGAAAGCGTCTCAGCATCTAGTCTATACTAGGTGCCGAAGGTATGTGACAATATTCACTGAAGCTTACAAAATGCCCTTTGGTTTAAACAATTTAGTTTAAATATTTGTGTTGTTTGTCCATATCTAGATACGGTTTGCCTAACGATGAATGTGCGAGTTTCATCAGCACATTGAATTTGCGCGACACTGAGTTTGGTGGGGAGTGTGCTGCTCTAGAACGTTTCGGGTGCCGTACGAATAAAATGTCGTCAAAGTATCGTACTTTTGATGCTTCCTGCAACAACAAAGTGCGTTCTTCCTGGGGACAGGCGCTTACTGGCTACAAACGTCTTTTGCACCCCAGATACGCTGATGGCATCGAAGAGGTTTGTTTTATTAATTCTTGATCTATATTTTCTCCGATTTTAATCATCATTCTACCTATTTCGATCTGTTTAAATGACCTTTAAGTTATCTTTTAGTAAACAACTGGATATCCATTCCGTTAGTATGGATTTTTTGAGCTATCTTATCAATATTCATTGAGTAACTTTTAGTTAATATCATAAATATCCCTGTGTTGTTTTCGTGGTGTATGTAATTTTGTGTGTTTTTGCAGCCTCGTCGTGCTTTAAGCCGCAATGCCTTGCCCTCAGCTCGTGCCGTCAGCACAAAACTGACAAGCAACCTAGATGTGCCTAACAACGGCAAGACCATGGCTTTAGCTATCTGGAGTCAATTCATCTATCATGATCTGGTTCATACTGCAGTTCGGAAAACAAGTAAGTCTTGTTAAATTTAAATTGAAGGGAATCCTTGAATCACAACGATGTGTGATTGATACTCGTAACAATACGTTACATTTGCAATTATAATTTAGTGCAAAACTCATCAAGTCATCGTACCAACATTGATACATTCCACGTTTTATGTAGGTAACAATTTGGTTAACAAATGTATTATCATTTCACAAATACCCATTTATGTTTTTTGTTGTCAAAGCTATTCTCACCACTACTTTTTGTCACCAGTCCACACGAACCAAGCTATTCGGTGCTGTGACAACGATGGCTTCAAACTTTCGCCGAGGTACGTTCACCCAAGCTGCATGCCTATCAAAGTGCCCGACGATGATCTCTTCTACAAGGAGAAGTTCGTCCGCTGCATGGAGTACACCCGGTCTGTCACTACGTACAGAGGAGACTGCACTTTTGGAGCTGCTGAACAGGTAAGAGATTTCCTCATTTCTTTTATTCTTCTTCTCTGGTAAAATTATTAACCAAACGCTCGTGTGGGCTAAAAGTAATGTTATAAAATATTTGGAAATATGTAACTCAATAATGTAGTAATAATTTTCCTGATATCTTACCATAGTCTGATCTAGCATAGTGCCCTTCGAGGCTAACTGTAACAATTTCTCTCCGATACAGTAGTTTTTGAAGCAAAATCACGGCTTCAAAGGGATGACCTCCCACAATAATATCATATCTCTAGTTAATACACATTCATGAAGCACTACTTCAACGTATAAACACATAACATTATTATCTAGATACATTTTAATAATATGTCTTGTGAGTTAATAACAATACTTGGTTCCTTGAACTCTTGTACAGTGAGGACGAGCGTCATTTTATAAATCAAGAAAGGCAAACAATTTCTGTGATACATTGCGATCATGTTCAAAGACTTCGTCTGTAGGTATCTATAGCGACACGTCATCGATCATGCATCGATATCGTGGTACTTAACAATTCTTAGTTTGTATAATTTGGTGTCTTTATATTTTGTCAATAGGTTACGTAATTCGGGATGTTTTTAATTATTTTCATAATATCTCGTGTGCGTGTATCTCGGTTGGCCGTTTCTCTGTGTTGCTTATCAAATAGGTGCTTATTAATTTTGTTTTCGGGAAGATTTTTATAACGGGGATTTTGTCAAATTCTTTCACTGTAAATAGGCATACTTCCTTACACTCAGTTATTTTTTATTGGGAAACCGATTATTGACGACAAACATAAATGTTTGTAAACATTTACTTATGTTAAAATTCGCTGAGATATTTTTATTGCAATTTGAAAACAAAACAATCAACTATAGTTTAGTGGGCTATACATGTGTGTTTAGTTGTTGATCCACAGTAGAGACAATCTCAATGGCAATTTTGCTAACGACTTTAAATTGACACTTAGAACTTTTTTGCTATCATAGCTGTTTATGAAATAACAATAAGGAGTAGATACATGTATTTAAAAGGTGGATAGTGTCATGTGTGCGAGTCCAAGAGTCCAAATATTTGCAATGCTAATAGATTCGTCTTATCGATTTGTACTTGCATTGAGTGGGTTCAATTGATAGCGAGCAATACGAACTAATAGCAAACACGAGCCATTATTAATGGGTGTTTACAACTTGGGACTAATAATAGTATAGTCTAGGTGCTTCTATGGGCAAAGTACTCTTACATAAGGGGCCTGGCGGGTTATTGCATTTACATATTTAGAATTGAATGATAATTGAAACCAACCCATATCAAAATTTCTCCCGAAGTAGACATACCATCACGCCTGTATTCCCCGAGGGGTTATGCAGAGGTGTACCATTGTACACCCACAGTTCGCCGGTATGTTTTAGGTCCCATGTAACAGGGGGCGAGCCTATTGCCATTAACCGGGCACAAATCCTAACTCCGAGCTGCTACTGAGAATTTCATAGAAAAACCCAATAACACTTTTTGTTTGGCCTGGGAATCGAACCCAAGACCTCTAGCGTAGCAGTCGCACTTAGGACCACTAGGCTACCGAGGCCCGAAGTAAGTAATCGTAGTGATTTCGGATATGTAACGCTGATTAATTTTAAATGTATTCTAAGCAGAGTGTACGTCTTGGGTGTAATTGAACTGTTAATGTTGAATAGTAATCTAACATAACACATTTAGTTGACATATTTAATTAGTTTGACGTGAATAATTTAGTTTTGGCGTAATGAAGCTCAAATAGCTTACACGCATCGGATTCAGT
Source organism: Caradrina kadenii (assembly GCA_947462355.1). Taxonomy (NCBI): domain Eukaryota; kingdom Metazoa; phylum Arthropoda; class Insecta; order Lepidoptera; family Noctuidae; genus Caradrina; species Caradrina kadenii. Next base: position 8,163,431 of record OX381683.1, on the reverse strand, counting down.
TTCTGTTCCCTCTGTTATTTTGATCAGTTTTGACTGCTTTATTGTTCGTGAACCAGATTATACTTCTCTTCGAACTAGAATGCTGTAAATAATTCGATGCAGTTTTCCTGATGATTACGTTAAACAATAAAGACGGTCTAGGCATTTACCCACTTATTGTGCAGATTTACTAGAATTGTTTTTGTAAACATTGCAAAATAGACGTTCTTGTTTACTAATATCAAGTTCATAATTGACGTTATTGTAATGTGCAGTTAGTAGCTGTACCTACAGAACGATAAGTATACGCCAAATAGCCAATAAGCCAACAATATTTGAGATTTATTAAGACTTAAATTTTGTAAATTTCGATTATTGAAGGTACTTATCGTGGACCCAGGCAAAGCTTCGGTATAAAAAGCCTAGTTTAGTCGTAAAACCGTTAAAGATAGACAGACAGATAGAGCGTTTGTTGCCGGACTGCTGCGGCGCCGGTGTAGTGCAGTGTGTTCATGTTTACATAACAGTTAGGTAGTTCATAATTATGAAGTTCTAGTAGGCAGATACCAAGTTTAAATATAGCTCAGATTAGCTGGTACTTAACCTACCTGTCTCGTATGTACTTTGTGTTGAGTCATAATTTTTTTTAGAAAAATCTTACCAAAGAACGTGTGAATGTATTGTTTTATCAGAAAAGCAGTATTAGTACATTTCCACGCCGTCGTATCAAATTGTTAACATTTTTACGTGCACTTAATTTTAATTTCCTGAGTTTTATAAACGGTTTTACAACTGTATTGTAATGTTTACTGTACTTACTACCTATTTGTATTGTGTTTTTTTTTATTTACCCTATTACATGGGACCTAAACATACCGCCGTACTGTGGGTGTATATTGGTACACTTCTGTCTCACCCTTCGGGGCATACGTGGGCAGGCGTGCATGTAGGTATGTTGTATTTGTATCTATGTTATGTTAAGTGATATAACCATGAGTATTTAATATTCTCGTACCTGTAACCTCGACCTTCAGTAAACCGGTTCACACGTAACGTAGATGTTACGTGGTCTGACCTAGTTTTCCTATAATTGATTTCGTTTCTCGCGGATTTAAGGTGACAAAATAGGTAGGTAGGTATCTAGTTAGGTAGGTACCTAATGAAAATTATTATAAGGAGTTAATACTCATGACACAAGCTATTAGCACATACTTACATATCCGTTAACTACACCTACTACAGGTACAACTAAGAGACAATGAGCTAAAAAAATTTGTTAGAAAACGATTTTATTTCTAACCGACTTCAAAAAGAAGGAGACTATTAATTCGTCAGTAGGTATGTTTTTTTTTTGAATGTGTGTTATGCGATATCTCCGCCAATTATGAATCGATATTGATGATTCTTTCTATGTTTGATAGGTCATACTTCAAAGGTGGTTCCATATACATTTTATCGAAATTGGTTTAGTAGCTTAGTAAAAAAAACACTAAAAAAAAAATGGCCTCCGAGTTAACGAAATATCGTGTTTTGCTTTCTTGCGACGTGAAGTGGTGTCTTGTTAATTTACGTAGTATAACTGTTCTTTCATGGATTTGAATGACAGGAAATTGATACTAAAAAGCGAAAAATAAAAACTTTTTTACCAATAACACAACCACAGTCGGCGGCTTTGGTTCTGTTTGTTGTTTTTTTTGCCACCGACTTCCAAAGCTTCCGTTATAGGGGTTTTTCAATATCCGTCAATACTTATCTCATCTCAGCTCGTAAGCAATTAAATATAATAAATAATTTGCAATATAGTACTTAATAATTTATACTTAATAATTTATACTTAATAATTTGCAAAATAGTAGGTACTACTAAGATAAACGTACTAGTAAATTAGATCAACAGATCTAGGTATAATACGATTCAAACGTAATGGCGGCTCTTGCCAGAAATTAAATAATTGCCAGATATTTATATGTTATAATGTAGAAGTAATTAAATGGAGTCTAAATTATTGTTGACTTGAATAATCCTGTGCGAACCTGCACTCGTAGCTAACTTCCGTGCCGTCATTAAGTTTGAATCTTATTATAACTACTAATTATGACTATTGATAGGTACCTAATTGTTTATACCTACTTCACTTCGATCTATCGATAAGCGACTTCATGTCATATCAATCATAGATATGAGTCAATAAAACTAGTCGTAACTAACAATAATTATGTTATTTATTTTACTCTGAAGTCATTGGTAATTGGTTACTAAGAAATCTTAATTGTGTTTTCCTCTCTTCGTAGATGAACCAAGCGACTCATTTCCTGGATGGGTCCAACATCTATGGAGCAAACAGCTGGGATGCTGTAGCCTTACGTGAAAGGACTGGAGGACTTCTGAAGACTTCTACTATTGAAACTGAAGAACACCTGCCTCTGGCTACCAACCCTACAGAGAAATGCCAGGTGGATAGTAGTTCTGCAACTTGCTTTAATGCGGGTAAGTCCTTTAAAAATCAATAGGTGTACCTAGAATGATGCTGCAAGTAGGTGGTTAAGAAGTTTTGCCAACCCAGAGATTCTATATGGCTTAATCTATTATGATGGTATCAGCTTTTGCCCGCGTTTTGTTTATGAAGTCATGGAATAAAACGTAACCTATGTCCTTTTTTAGGGGATCAAACTTACCCCGTATCAAATTTTATTAAAATCAGTTCAGTGGTTTAGTTGTAAAAGCGTAACAGGCAAACAGACAAACAGAGTTACTTTCACATTTATAATATTAATAGATAAATGTGGATTGAGTGCTATAATAAAAGATTTTATGGATAAATTAAGATGAAAAACTTGGTGTCTTACGAACGAAGTATCTCTAGCAACAATATAAAAACGGCCAGATAAGCTAAATCACTAGTATAAAACTTACTTAAGTAATAATAAAATGCAAAAAAGGAAGCTTATAGGGCATCAAAAAACTCATCCGCATCGCTGTCAATGGGACAAGTGCCCAAAAGGCTGGCAGCGTTGCCACGTTGAATGGCAAAGCTTATAAGCTAAATTATATTAAAAAGGCCAGTGTAGTATTGAGAATGCCGAAAACAATACTTTTTATTGATTACACATACCTACATACATAAACTCACGCCATTTTTCCTTTTTTTTTTTCTATTGGTTACGATAGCACAAAATATGTATGTAGGTAGATAGGTACCTACCTAGTCATCATAACAAACATTTAACACCTCTGTTATGGTGACTACAAAATAGGTATTTTATGATCTCATGGGGAATACAGATCGAAATTCTGTTCACAAATTAAAAAGGCAAAGAAGTTAGGTAGGTACTAATAACCATCACATTCACACTTTACTTAAAAATACACCTAAGAACTACAGACATTAGATTGAAGTTCAAATAAACTGAGAACTTTAGGTACCTGTACCTACATAAAACAATTATGTAGGTATTTACCTATAATCTTAAAGCCATGTGGCAAAATGTTGACACGATAACGAAGCAGATAGAGAGATTATGATATTAACATAACAATTTCTTTAATGATTGTGTCATTTAGATAAGATAATAAAAAGGTTTCTGGGTACATTCCATCGCATCTAAGACTGTAATGTTTAGGTTTCTTTTTATGCTATTGAATACCAATCAACCCCACGTCTCACCCGATGTTAAGGGGTCACCGCCATTTGTAGAATACCAGAGGCCTTGCAGATCGCGAGACGACTCCCGGCCACCGTAAATACGGGCCTGTGGACGGTGAGCAATGGGTAGCTCACCGTCCTTACGTTTAAATAACGACAGGCCGTATCGACCGCGCGTTCGTGTTCCACCCGCGCCTCAAAGACATGTCAGCAAAAGGAAGGGGCCACTGAGGGCCGATGCCTGCCGGGGCTGCGGGTTGTTCGTAAGAGATACCGCGCCCCCGGAACGCAAAGGGCACAAGAAGGAACATGGGTGGGTTCTAGTCAGTAAAAGTCTGACACTCCCTCCCGCCCCGCCCAGGGCGGGAGAAGTTATTTGATGATTTCCCACCCAAAAAAAAAGAGGCCTTGCAGATGCATTGTCATCCTGGAGATAAAATTGACGACACGGTTGGCGCAGTGGCCAGGCGATCGACTGCTGCGCTGCGTGTCGCGGGTTCGATTCCCGCACGGAACAAATATTTGTATGACCTACAGATAGTTGTTCCGGGTCTGGCTGTTTATGTATGTGAGTTTATATGTTTGTAAACGCACCCACGATACAGGAGAAATTCCTAGTGTGGGGCAACGTTTTTTTTTTTAAAAAAAAAACTGAAATGTCTCATGTGCCTGTAATTACACCGGCACCAATACCCTTCAATCGGAACACAGCAAAGCTTTTTTGTTGTTTAAGATATTGATGAAAACACTAATCCTTAATTGAATAAGAATCATGGAGGACTAAAAGACAAAAGAAAAATGTATCAATGCTTAATATGTTTGATGTATCTAATCATTTTGCTGTCTCATAACTTAATTAACCTAACCAGTTGTACTTCTGAAAAGCAGTAGATACCTACTAAGGTATCTACTGCTGGTTGAATAACGGACTACCGTTATTCAAGGGCACTTTGCCCCATTTTGAATTCAAGATGTCACATTGATTGAATGGTTCCGTTCAATAGTACATACTACACAGGTACATACCTACTCTAGATTTCAGTTTCATTGACCTCTTTGCTTGATTAAAATAGATTCTTAATTTTAGCTTTGGCTTTTGCTTTTAGTTGGCCATGCTTGTTTTAAACTGAGGCGATAAAATGTTATTAGACACTAGCTTCTGCTCGCGACTTTGTCCGCGTAGTTTTTTGCCCGCATTAGGCTACGTTTTTGGTTACTGCTCTACTCCCGTGTGTCGTAGCGTGATGTTATATATAGCCCATAGCCTTCCTCGATAAATGAACTAGCTAACACAAAAATATTTTTTCAATTCTCACTAGCTGTTCCTGAGATTAGCGCGTTCAACCAAACAAAAAAACTCTTCAGCTTTATAGGTATATTACTATAGGTTAACCTATACTAATAATTTATTTTATCTAGTAATTTGATTAATCAAATGCGTCATTGTAACAACGTCAATTTTGACCCAGATTTTTATTATTATTTAGATATTATCTAAATACGAAGATTTCTACTATAGACGATAAATCATATTATTGTCGTTATTGTTGTTATTCATCGTAATCTACATGAAATACTATTATTACCTACTAAACCGGATCATTCTATTAATTTTACTGTAAAGACAATATTGTTTTTTCCAAAATATACCGGCGAACTGTGGGTGTACATTGTTACACCTCTGCCTAACCCTTCGGGGAATACAGGCGTGATGTATATTTTTTTTTTGTATTTTCCAAAATGTTGGTACTCCTTAGCTTTGATCTTGCTCAGTGGCAAGTGGCAACTTTATAGATTAACATGAGTCTTAAATTTCTTAAGGTACCAATATTTTTTACAATCTTTCTGTTTGTTTCTGTGTCTGTCCAAAGTTTTGAACATCAAATATTTTTCTTCATCAGCCGATGCCCGTGCCAACACCCACCCCTGGTTAACCAGCATGTACTCCTTATGGGTAAGGGAACACAACCGCATCGCTCGTGCCCTGGCTGTCCTCAATCCTGGATGGAACTCCGACAGACTGTACCACGAGGCTAGAAGGATTGTCATCGCTGAAATTCAGCACATTACCTATAAAACCTGGCTACCTGCACTGACTGGTAAGAATTTTACACAAACATTCGAAATTTGCTGTACCCCGCGGTTTTATCTGCGTTCACTTTCGTGTTGGTTACTGCTCCGCTCCTGTATGTCATAGCGTAATTTTATATAGGCCATACTGTTCCTTATGAATCTGGCTAGCATATACAATCATATTTTTTCCAATCCGACTGATAGTTCCAGAGGTTATCGCGGTCAAACACACAAACCATTTCTTTAGCTTTATAATATTAGTATAGTTCAGAAACTCCAATTAATGTTTTGTAACTATTAGATAATTTCAGTCTGTACAAACTAATTTGTTTGAAAAATAAAACATTTGATGACGTAAACGCTAGTAGTCAACCAACAAAATGCATTGTAGCAGCGCAATTCCATGTTTAGTCTTCATACCTATTATGTTGATTTAACCATTGTTTTACCTACCTAATACAAAGATGGTATTGACTTACCAGTTTTCAATAGGCACAATAGTCATTATAGAATATTGAATATTAAATAATAATGTGTTAACAGCTGTTGTTAATAAATGCAAATTGTTATTTTCACAGGAAAGTCGTTCGATGAGCTGTATGAGAGTTACGACACAGGGTACAACCCAGACGTTGATCCTACTATCACCAACTCCTTCGCCACTGCCGGTTTCCACTTCGTCAACAGTCTCCTGGATCAAGACATCGAGCTGGTTGATGAGAACAAAAAAATGGCGTCTCACCGCATGTTAAACAACTACTTCAAGCCAGAGCTGGTCTCGCAGAAGGGAGGTTTGGAGAGGATTTTAAGAGGAATGATTAGCCAGAAGACTCAGGGATTGGATTTGAACTATGACGATGATGTAAGTTTTATTACAATTTATAATTTAACAAATGTAATGAAAGGCAAAACTAAAATGCAGAAAGTATCGGAAAAGAGGAACTTAGAAGCTAAATGACAATTATTTAGGGTCGCCAACAGAAGATGTAGTATAGGTACACACATCATGATATACAAATGATAGTCAACAAAAGGTATTATGTAGGTGTACTCCTTTACTTATAGGAAGGAGATTAATAATAATAGAGGCAATGATATAATATTCGCAAGCTCAGTACAATGTGGTTTTGTCTTAGGGCCTCGAAGGCCTCGGTGGTGGAAGAAAGATAAAACAGAGGCAGATAAGACAAATTAACCTTTCAAAAATGATTTCATATATATTGAAGGTTATAAGTACGCAGTAATGACGTCAGAAACGTTGATTGATAGACTCAAGTAATTATGAATCCGAGTCAATGTCAAAATAACATGTGAATGTCGAAACGTCAATGTATAGGTACACACTTTACTGGAATTCCCAGTAAAGAGTCCAAAAGGGACGTTTTATATGGTAACATTGGTATGTGAAGTACAATTCGCGTGCATATACTAATAAATCTCGTACAAACGATAAGACTGATCAAAAATATTTACTTTTCCCAACTGGTGCTGTCACTTTACCTTGAGAGTACAGTCGGAGTATATTGACAAAGGTCTTATGTTACTTTTGTATGTGTGTTTAAAGCATGAAGATACTTACATTTATATATTCGAATTTTAAAAGAAATGATAGATTTTTGCCTCGGTAGCCTAGTGGTCCTAAGCGCGACTGCTACGCTAGAGGTCTTGGGTTCGATTCCCAGGTCGAGCAAAAAGTGTTATTGGATTTTTCTATGAAATTCTCAGTAGCAGCTCGGAGTTAGGATTTGTGCCCGGTTAATGGCAATAGGCTCGCCCCTTATTACATGGGACCTAAATATACCGGCAAACTGTGGGTGTACATTGTTACACCTCTGCCTAACCCTTCGGGGAATACAGGCGTGATGGTATATTTTTTTTTTTGATAGATATTTTTTTGGTCGCGACCAAGCCGATGGGCCATGTGATGTTATGTAGTTACCAGTTTCTATAGACATCTCCAATACCAGAGACCTTGCAAATGCATTGCCATCCCAGAGACAAAGTTGAAATGTCTCATGTGCCTGTAATATTTTAAAACATTCAGATAAAAAAACAATCAAAATTCAATTTAATGTTTAAAAGATATTTCCAAAACACTTCCCGGGTATGAGTCAAAAGGTCGCAGTGAAAATAACAAAGCAATGAGGAATTGTTATGGTTTCTTTGTCGAACGTTTGTTTTTGCCTTGAACAATAGTTAAATGTCACATTCAACTCGTTGCCTTAAGTAAACAATGTAAATGTAAATGCATAAATGCACATACTGATTTGTTTGCAACGTGTGTTAAGGCTACAAGCATACTTATTTAAATAAGACTGATAAATACAGATAAGCTACGTCATCATCCTAGAAGAGTACCTACTATATCCATGAAATAATCAAAAATATTAAGGTAACGTTGAAATACAAAGGGTTAGCATTGACCACAATTCTGAACTGGTTAATAATTTAGTAAATTCTCAGTAGCTACTTAATATAAATTAGATTGGAATGGTTTTGGTAGATAAGGTTGGTCCAGAAGGAGAGTTATCTTGATAGACAAAGGCATCGTCTTCCAATAGGACAGTATTCGGACATCGATGTACTTCTATTTTGTTTTGTATTGAGCAAATAAGATGTGTTCTGTAAGTAGTTTTAAACAGCAACAAAGTGCCTATCCACAATAAAACAATTGCCAATTTAGCGCTAAGCGTGCGTTTACCTATACGTTTATGTATCTATGTGGTGCCATGCGACACTAAGGTTATTCGTTCTGTAACTTACTGATTGGCACTAATTGATTTATTTGTGTTCCACCTGCACTTATTGAAAAACAAATTACTTTCGTATAATCTGTTCTGAATGACATAAAAATACGTTGTAGCATAGCTGGGAATTATTTGTGTACTTTGATATTTGGACTGCCTCGTTAGCCTAGTGGTCCTAAGCGCGACGGCTACGCTAGAGGTCCTGGGTTCGATTCCCAGGTCGAACAAAGTGTTATTGGGTTTTTCTATGAAATTCTCAGTGGTAGCTCGGAGTTAGGATTTGTGCCCTGTTAATGGCAATAGGCTCGCCCCCTATTACATGGGACCTACACATATCGGCGAACTGTGGATGTACATTGGTACACCTCTGCCTAACCCTTCGGGGAATACAGGCGTGATGGTATGTATGTTTGATATTTTTTTGCTAGAAATATCGGAAGCGCCTTGGCTATTATTAGCCTTATTATTAAAAAAGGCGCTCTGACATTGGTTATCAATACTAATGAATAATGTAAACTTGCAAGTAGAGTTAGTAGAATCCACAGTCATTGCGTTGTTATTTATGCTTCATATCCCGTGCCGTATTTAAATGTCATTAACTATATCTAATTACCTACTATAACTAAGTTTTGTATGCATATTAAAGTATTGACATGGTAATCAAATCAGTATTGCAACGCGCAATCGACAATTTGAAATACATATTAATAAACAACTTTACTTCCTTTATCAATTATTATGTGTAACAAATTGAAGTTTCATGCTTGTTCTTCTCCATACGAAACTACCTTTTGGAATGGCAACCAGATTCAATATTTTTAATTTTAACATGTAATTGACGTTCAAAAGTACCTTTTAATGGTCTAATTGAAATAAATGATTTGACTTTGACTTTGAAAAATTCAGAAGTTTATAATTCACTAGCTTTTGCCAGCGACTTAATCCGCAGAATGACGTGAATGGCGGTTATCGCAGATGCAGACATGCAGACAAATTTTCTCAAAATCTGTTTAGCAGTTTAGCCGTGAAAGCGTAAAACACAAACAAAGTAATAAATAAACTAACTCATTTTCGCATTAATACAATTAGTATGTGGTTCTCACCCTAAATCATAGTATGAACGACAATAGGAATAATTATCCTTAACGTTATAATGTAAGTTCTATCACTTGAACGTTAAAGCTTAATTTTCATCTACAGCTCCGTCAACAATGGCTGGGAGGTCTGGACGTGTTAGCAGTGGATGTTCAACGTGGTCGTGACCATGGTCTGCCTGGGTACACTCAGTACCGTACTCTCTGTGGTTTGCCTGCTGCTTCCAGCTTCCAACAACTCGCTGATGTTATACCAGAAGAGGTATGTATGATGATTTATACTAAGGATTATTTGTTTTTAAACGTCTTTACAATAAAACATGACATAAAAGCTAACAAATCTAGCACTAATTGTTTGTACTAATTTAATCTAAAAATCTAAATTAATGTTTCTTGCCCCGTGTTTCTATTATTTAATTATTATCTTAATGGGATTAATAAACTTACCGTTGGTTAACAGACGATTGAAAAGCTGTCGAAACTGTACGAGCAGCCTGGTGACATCGATCTGGTTATCGGTCTGATGGCAGAGACACCTGTTCCTGGATCACTGCTTGGACCTACAGCTATTTGTGTTATCAGTAAGTATCATGTAACACATTCATAAAACTATAACTATAACAGGTTACCATCAAATGACTCTTCAGAATAAAGTAAAAAATGTAAGTAAACAATGTACGGTCAACAAAAGAGATAAGTAACCAGATCGTCTAATATAGTTGTGCTTTTCTTTGAAACCGGTTGTCGTTTTTATATGAAATTTAATTTAATTAAGAAACTGTTCATTTTCTATTAATAAAAATTAATTTCATTCAAAAACATTATCGATTTTTAAAAAACTTTGAACTTATAAGGCGACTTTGGTTACTTATCTCTTTTGCTAACTGTACGTTGAATATCAGTCAGGGAGGCGACCACAGAGGCTTTATTACGGTTGATATCAATGAACCGATTTCTCCTAATCTTAACTGTATTAATGATGTTTAGAAAATTATCCGTGCCGATTAATATTAATGATTTTCCCTTTTAACCCTCAGAGGAACAGTTATGGCGCACAAAGGCAGGCGACAGATACTTCTACAGCCACCAGGACGAATCCGGCAGATTCACCAAGAGACAATTCTCTGAAATAAGACGTTCATCCCTCGCGAGATTGATTTGTGATAATACACCTTTTGATAGGATACAAAAGGATGTATTCCAGCCAGCTTCTGAAAGGTAAATAATTGTAGTTTCATAGAACAATTCATCGTAATTTTAAGTAGCGGTGAAACAATGAGTGTCTTTATAGCAAACGGACACCGCGTAAGCATTCGAAATACATAGGTTCCAAAAACAAAATACTTTTATCATCAGAATCATTCTCATCATCATCTCTACTTCTTTAGAATGTGCTGTTATAAAACGCAGATAATCTGATTAGCGAAAAAGAGAATTTACCCTAACTCTGTATTACCTATGCTTTAATATTAAAAAGGGATGCCACAAGGTACCATTTTGGGCCAAATTTTGAGTGGAAAGAGATTGGTGACATTATAAAGTTGTTTATTACCTAAAATAGGCTTGACCATTTTTACGGCAGCTACTGAAGGTTATGTAGTTTTTGTGGTGGATGAATATCTCAAAACTTTGCTCTTAATGATGCAATTCTTTTTGAAAAGTAGGATGCAGATGAATGTTCAATCATTGCAGACAATAACGACCTTCATAATAATGCTTCCTGTTTCTCTTGTTTATTTGTAAATATTTTCATCATCGCTGTATTGAAAGTGGTTTTCCTTCTCATTGTGAGTTCTGACATTTGCCTTCGTTTACGACTTTTTTATTTCAACATTTCTGAGTCATTATATTTTATGTTTACAGCAATCCTATCATACCGTGTGAAGAAATCAAGAAGGTGAACCTGGAAGCATGGCAGGCATCGGCAGAACAGCCTGACATTCTGACTCGCACCAATAACTGGCTCAAAAATAAAGTCAGCAGCTCGGGAAACTCCACCAAGTAGATTCTCAACCTTAGCATAAGTATCTTCTGTTATTCTGCAGTGCAAGTTAGACCCATGTAATTAGTTTTTAGTGTTAGTCTTTACGTAAGTTTGGACCATCGAGTACTTAAAATAAAACTTGATGTTAGGAACATAGTTGTAGTTAAAATACCACGAAGTTCTAAGTATGAAACTGAACACCTACGTAGTTAAGTTAATAGAGAATGTATTAAGACTGTTCCAGCTTGCATTGTAGACGCTAAGTAAATAATTGTAGTCGAGAGATTCAGTATTTTGTTTGATTGTGACAGTGTGCTTATTTAGTTAGTCGTAGTTAAAACTATGTTCCTCGATGCTTAAGCGAAAGTGAACTTTAAGTCGTACGTCTTTAGTGTGTAGGCCATTCAAGTGTCTTCTAAGAATTTGAGATTTCTATCTTTTATGAAGAAGACAGGTTTGGTCGTGTCTGCCTGTCGTGTGATTGTACCGTGTCGTACAGTGGCTGTGATATGTGGACGTTCAAATCCACTGCATATAGAAAAGAGAAAAAAGTCTCGAGTCCGGGACCTCGGTTTATGATTCTTGTGATCCATATGTTAAAAGATCCGAGAATTATTTCTAAAAACAAAAAAGAAATTGCGTACTTAAGACTGCAAAGCCAGGGTAACTTCAACTCTATAAAATAAGGTAGAATGATAAAAAATATCATTAACCTAGCCTGGCGAGGAGTTGTGACTTGGTTGTGGTTTTGTAAAAGCAACACAGTTATGTTTGTAATAAATCCTCTTTTGGCTTGTCAGGTTTAGTGAGGAGGAAATACTCATGAGGGGTACAAGAGATTTCTTTTGCGTGACGAACGATGCGAGCCAAATAAGGATTCTGGCCTTAAGTGACATAATGAGGCTAACCAGTTTTTACTGAAATTTATAATGTCTTGAGCTCGGTCTTTATTTTGATCGTTATCTTGCGTCATAACTCGAGTTGCATCCAAGTGAGAATTGTCTAGACGTAAAAACTCAAATATATTGGTCCCAGTATGTTTTTTTTATTGCAATTCAATGGTTTTCTTCTTCTGATGTTATCTCTTCTTGTTTTCGAGTTCCTCCTTTTCGCTTATGAATTACTTATAAATAGATTTTAAGTTTTTGGGCATGTATTGTTCTGAATCTTTTTTTTTCTTATGACAGCGAAATTTAGAAGCGATGGCTAATATTAATGCCAAAGATTGGAACGCAACTGAAGGCGGCTAGCGATTTTAAAATTTTGTTATTTTTTAACTATTTTAGTTCGTTTAATGACGATTTTATTACGTTTAAGAATATAGAAAGTGTCGAATATAATGCCAAAACATGTCATGTTATTGTGTGTAATTTTTTTTTGCTATATGTGACGTCGAGTCATATTATAATAGTTACTTTCTTATCAAAATAATTCAATGCACACTGACCGCGCACAAAATGTTTTGCTTCTCGTACATAGGTATTTGTTTCTGCTTAATAAAAATGGAGATGTAAGAATCATATATCTATGGACACTGCCAAAACAATATATTGATATAAATATCATAGCGTGCCTTACTTTTAAATATTTAGTGTAAAGTTAATTTAATAATAAATTATTGTCATTTGCGAACAAAATAAATGTATTGAAATTAATTATGTAATATCTAAATCAGAATGACTTATTCTTATACTTAAGTTTTTTATACGTCAATAAATCTATTTACTATGTATGCAATGACTTTTATTTGCTAGATTTTTGATACTTCCTTCAGTTACATAGTTTTAGAGGTCATGTGATCATAACGTGAATTATTACAAGTGTCGTGGTAGCGCGTTGCATAGGCGTTACGAGTATAATAAATAGAAAACAGTTTAAAATTTGACCGTAAACAAGAAACTGCATTATAGTTATTCATACTTTTTTTTTTTAAAACGTTGCCCCTCGCTATGAATTTCATCTGTGTCGTGGGTTCGTTTACAACCATATATACTCACATACACAAACAGCCAGACGCGAAACAACTATCTGTAGGTCATACAAACATTTGTTCCGTGCGGGAATGGAACCCGCGACACGCAGCACAGCAGTCGATCGCTCGGCCACTGCGCCAACCGTGTCGTCAAAATTGTAAATTTACCTTCCAGTTGAGCCTTTGTACCTATTATATCACGATTACCGAAACAACGTTATTTATTTTGTATCCAAGCACAACTAATAATTAAATAGAAGCAAGAAAATATGCAGTTTTTATCATTTTGGGTGTTATATTCCCCACTGCCGATCTCATTACTGCCTCGGTCCTGAGCGCTACGCTAGTGGTATTGGGTTCGATTCCCAAAAGTATTATTTATTGGGTTTTGTATAAAATTCTCAGTAGCAGCTCAGAGTTAGGATTTGTGTTTGGTTAATGGCAATAGGTTCGTCCCCTATTACATGGGACCTAAAACATACCGGCGGACTGTGGGTTTACATTGGTACACCTCTGCCTAACCCTGTTATGCTAACGTTCACCAGCAACACGGTGTGTTTATTTGTTAAAACTACTTAATTTTAAATTATCGTAGACAACATTAAGAACCTTAAAGGTCTCCATGTTGATGTAGAGACTATTAAATAAATTAAATAGTCACTTTTAAATAACAAATACATTATTCCGTACCTGCTTGGGTGGACAGGATGTACCTTATCAAATAATAAATCAGGTTTTGCACGAATCTTAAAACTGCAGAATTCCTATCATAATTTTACATCTCAGGTGTGGACAGGAAGGTAGGTAACATTTTATCTGTAAGCAAGATCTGATAGCGGCCAAGCAAAGGTAACCTTACCTTTCATTAAATTATTTACTTAGTCAGTATCCCATGCGATAAAAGTTTAGGTACATAAGGATCTGTACAAAAGCTTTTTGAAAGAAATTTTCTTTAAACCAAAATTAAAAGTAACTTAACAGAATTTAAGAAAAAATTGTAGGTACTACATTAAAACTAGGAGAAAGATAAACGTAACAATATGCTGTAATTTTAAAACGTAAAATATGTAGACATCTGTCATATACCGAATTGATGAAATAAAAAAATATACCGAATTGATGAAATAACAAAATATACCGAATTGATGAAATAAAAAAATATACCGAATTGCAATCTATTTGTCGTATACCTACGGGATGGAAGGGATATTGCAACGAACATGGATTCAGTACAGCCTCGTTGGCCTAGTGGTCCTAAGCGCGACTGCAACGCTAGAGGTCTTGGGTTCGATTCCCAGGTCGAACAAAAAGTGTTATTGGGTTTTTCTATGAATTTCTTAGTAGCAGCCCGAAGTTAGGTTTTGTGCCCGGTTAATGGCAATAGGATCGCCGCCTATTACATGGGGCCTAAAAACATACCGGCGAACTGTGGGTGTACATTGGTACACCTTTGCCTAACCCTCTGGGGAATACAGGCGTGATGGCATGGATTCAGTACAGACATAGGTACATTATTAGGTAGATACACTAGAGTTAACATTATTTGTTGGTTATTAAAAAAAAACAGCGGTTCTATGAATTTTGACCGTGTAGGTGTTGCCCTTTTGTATGGAACAGTTATTTTCTTTTTACTGACGAAATATTTACATCGCTGGGTTTAGAATATTATTCTGAAATTAATGTCCCTGCTATAGTAGCCGCCACGAGTCGTGAGCACAAACATTATGGTCCGTCAGTCGGAGCGACAGCGTGCAGCGTCGGTGACCCAAAAAATTCAGAAAGTCACCCAAAAACACAAAAATAAACTTGACATTTGTGCTCAGGACTCGTGGTGGTGACTATACCCGTCATATTCAAGTTGGTAAACCAGGCCATAATAATAAATAGTGTTGACATCGCTAAAGCTGAAAGATCAACACAAGCGAAGCTTTTCTAGACTACGAACGAATATAGCAGACCTTGCGGCACTCGGAAAAACTAAAGTTGGTAGACACTGTTTGTTTAGTAGGTCGGTAAGTACCTCTATGATTGTTTTTGTGTTCCACACCGAGAATTTCAGATAGTTAATTTCAGTTTACATTAGCAGTTAGTAGTAATAGTATTTAGTTCTTAAGTAAACGTCGTCCGCTGGTTTCCTGAGAATTAATTAGTTCACTACGATTAGTGAAATGTACTGTAGAGGCACTGGCTGGCTAAGTCATATACAAACTTATTTTGAAGGATTATTCCTTGGAGATAAACGCCATTTAAAATAAAAAAGACTTAATAGTCAACCACGAGGACTGTCAGGTCGTGTTTAACAAGATTAAAATCTAATTACTATAATAAGTTAATTCATACAATACGAAGTAATTATGTTTTTTTTTTAACAAGTTAAAATATAATCCCGATGCAACAGTTTGATCTTTATAGTATTAGGATGAATTTTGCTAAACGCCTACTACTTTTTAGACAAACATCCCAGAATGAAATTTGCAATAATAAAACCTTAGGAGACATTATTCTGCTAAAAGTTTATTACAAAGTGTCGACATTTCATCGAAAATCCAACTTATAGAAGTTGGTTTTTCATTTATCTTTAAATTACCGCAGACGCTCCTATTAACAAATACGAAAAAATCAAAGATATCCCACCCGATAAAACATCACATTACTTTCTCACTCTTCATCACTTTTGTTAAGTCAATATTAAATCGCGCATTTTCGGTACCCACGGTACGTTAACCTACGCACTTGTACCAATAAATTGGTTTATTTACGCAACCTAAGTAAGGTCGCTCCCCGGTCCGAAACACGAAGTGTTCAAGGTAGGTACGGTTTTATGGCAAGCAGTAACGACCCGAAACAAAAGAATTTATACTTACCAATCACCATAGAATCAGGGCTTATGTATCTGTAATACTATGGTATGATTTCCGTTTTTCGCTTTATGATTGTTTCATTGAGGCGTATCAATCAATCAAGTCTAATTTGAACAACTGTTGGTACAAGTAATTCCTAAGATTGAATATTTAGCAGGATAGTGAGTAAGTGACAGTTCAGGGTCGGATTATCTGTTAGGTAGAACATAGTTACCTATGTTTTCGTGTTCCTTCAACGAATTTGTTTTCTCTGGTTACATTTTGTATTATCGTATATTTATACAATGACGGAGTTGTGGGCAGAGCTATGTACTAGGTACATAGCTAAAGTAAAGTAAAAGTTAGTAAAAGCTTTAGTAGGTATTATATTGTAAATGTTTCTTACCCCTTCAGATTTCCCCCTACTGTTATTGCATGCAGATGTATCTACCTACGCAGTAGCTTTTCAGTAATGTAAACACACATATTTATCCTTAATATGTATGATTATGTGTGTATACTTAATCATGGATTCCTATACGCGTCTTGCAAAACGTGCGTTAGAGAAAATATATTTTAATTAAACTTTGTAAACACAGCTGTGATAGCATATCATGTTTTAAATGAGCAACGTTAACAGTACATAATTGTATTGCGATGCTTTTCTCTTAATTACGTGTGCACCAGGATAACAGCTCGCCTCAAGCCCTTTTTTACCTTATTTCATCCAGAGGATGACTTAAATAGTATGTACAATATTTACAGATTTAATAATAAGGATAAGCTATAAAAATACCGCCTCGTTAAACGCAGCCGTGACTGCCTCGTTAGCCTAGTGGTCCTAGTAGGGCTAAAGGTCTTGGGTTCAATTCCCAAGTCGAGCAAGGTGTTATTGGGTTTTTCTATGAAATTCTCAGTAGCTGCTCGGAGTTAGGATTTGTGCCCTGTTATTGGCAATAGGCTCGCCCCCTATTACATGGGACCTAAACATACCGGCGAACTGTGGGTGTACATTGGTACACCTCTGCCTAACCCTTCAAGGAACACAGGCGTGATGGTACGTATGTATAAAAAGACCAGTAATAAAAATAATTACTAAAACAAAATAGCATCAAAAAATATTCTGCATCGCCGTCAAATAGAAATGTGGCCACAAGACTGGCGGTATTGCTAGGTTGGAGTGCAACTGTGCAATGATTACACGAGAGGAATAGATTAAGGGGACTAGTAGATGTGGTCTGCAAAATTTAGGTACATATTGTAATATTGTGAAACAGTTTGACGCAGATGTAGCTAGTTTTCCTTTAGTCAGTTTCTTTCCACATAGGAATAATATTCGAGTAATCTGAAACCACAATGTTTATGAACTGTTAAAATAGAACGAGCATATAAAATTTACATCTCTAACAACAAACTGAAGGATCCATTTCGTTTGGCTAGTTTTTCACTGAAAACTAGTTCTGACAAGTAACTAATTAATTAACTCGTGCAAATATAATGCTGGTGTTCGCTCACCGCTACGTCATATGTAGCAAACTGTGGAAAATGTTGTAGTTGGCAGCACATTTGCTGAGTTATATGTTGTTGTTGTGTGTTATTTTTATGTTTGTTGTTACACATAACATACCATCACGCCTGTATTCCCCTAAGGGTTAGGCAGAGGTGTAACAATGTACACCCACAGTTCGCCGGTATGTTTAGGTCCCATGTAATAGGGGGCGAGACTATTGCCATTAACCGGGTACAAATCCTAACTCCGAGTTATTACTGAGAATTTCATAGAAAAACCCAATAATACTTTTTGCTCGACCTGGGAATCGAACCCAAGACCTCTAGCGTAGCAGTCGCGCTTAGGACCACTAGGCTAACGATGTTTTTTGTTGTTTATTGTGTTGTTGTTGTGTTGTTTTGTTATATTGTGTTATTATGTTGTAGTATATTGTTTTGCCAGACATTTAAAAAAAAAGCAGGAACCCTTTAGAATGTTAAGGCTAGGCATGAGGCAGCTGGCTAGTTATATGACGCAAATACACGTCACGGGTGATTGGAGGTTGCATCTTGAATTTTCCAACGTCCGATAATAGTCACAGCTACGCAAGCTGCAAGGTTCGTCACTTGCAAATGACGTCAATGTTTAGGGAAATCGGTTGTTGTGCAATTTCTTATTTTCCTTACACATCTTTACAGATACACGTAGTACCTAATGATCATAATTTTTTACTAATCCTTATTTTATAGTTAAAAATCTATCGATTATTTTCCTAAATTTTGGAGAAATCTTAAATTTTACACGTGGATTCTTATACCAATGATTTGAAGTTATTGAAGGATCCATGAATAAACTTGGTATCTACAGAATACTTTTTATTCGTTTTTTTTTTCCAAGACTTCTTTATCTTCTAATATATCCAATCCTTATAAAATTAATTAAATATAACCGCAATAAATTTCTACCATCACATCTACTTATCTTTCTGTAATGCAAACTGTTTAACCCAGACGGCTATATGCTATTTGCAGTCCTAATCTCATGTTGCAGAACAATTGCGAGCAGATCATTATTCTTAAGCCCACTTGCGCCACATACTTAACTCTTAATTAGGTGCTAACACGGAGGTTAAGTTACAAAATAACATACGTAATTGGCCCAACTTACTTGGAGTTGACATTTAAACTTATACTTTTTTTCTATTGTACGTTACATATGTGTAAGACGCGGGCTAGATCTCCAAACCGCAAGCCCTTACGACGCTCAACGCTCTGCCGACACCAAACCGGACTTTGATGTGCTTGTACACAATCTCGTCAGAACGCGTGGACTACTGCGAAAGGAATGCATAATAGCTACACTTTTTGCCTATGTTTGTTTCATCCAAGCACAGGTATTTTATTTATTTATTAAAACTATTTGCACATAATGTAAAAAATACACCGTACAAAGGCGTACTTAATGCCTTAGGCATTTTCTACCAGTCTACGTTAGGGTGATGCAGAGACAAAACATAGTAGGTGCAAGGAACAGAAAGTTGCCAGGAACAAAATATAATAAAAAATACATATATACATACAGACAAACAAAATATACAGATTAGACAAAGATAAAAATACATAGGTGGAAAAACTAATTGTAAAACGAGTCTGCCAACTTCATAAGCAAGTGTTCGCGAGCTTTTACTTTAAATGTGAAACGACTGGTGGCCATCCTGATATTCTGAGGAAGCGCATTCCAAAAGAAAACCGCCTGGACAAGAAAAGAAGATTTAAGAAAACCAGTGCGGTCAGAGGGACATCGTAGAAGACGATGATTGGAGGAACGAAGATTCTTACTGATTTTATTAAATTTATTTACTGATTTACATGCTGTAATTGGTTTATCTGTTGTTAATTAATTAATAAATAACCCTAGCTGGTGCAAGCGGGCCTTGGCGTACAAACAAGTATAACGCTACGAGGTACTTAATGTTAATAACGTGTCTACCCTCTGCTTAGTAGTTATTGTTCTGTGTAGAGGATATACGCTTTGAGACCGCATTGCCTCACTTAGATAGTGTCGCCATGCGCTATGTTGGTATTGACGACATGGTGATGATGTTGTCACTTTAATTAAGTTATTGTAGCATTGACGTTAATTTATAGCACTTCTAGACATATTATTTATTTATTTTTATCCTATGTTGTCCCACTGCAGAGCAAATAACCTCCTTTCTTCTTTGCAAAGGATAGCGAAGACTGTATCCTGAGCTAGTATGGACCAATCATGCCTGTAAGCGTCACGTTTATCCCGCCATCTTCGTTTGTGTTCGCCGCAATGACACTTGACGTTGTCCGGGACTCACATTATGGTTGTAAGAGATATATGCGCTAAACTAAAGTATAAATTAATAAACCCACGCATTGCTTACGTGATCGATTGCGCGTTTGTGTTGCATCAACTTTAGGAAACTCCTGCGTAATCCAAATTAATGACTTAAGCGACATTTAGTATATTTTCCTTACTCTTATAGGTATGCCATAAGAAGACAGGCTTTAGGTACCTAAATATATGTATAAGCTGAATTCAAATAAAAACCTTCAAAACTAAGTGTCATTAATTACCGAATTATAAAAGTTCATATAAAGGAGTCTAATTACAAATAAAAATATAATATCGCTATTTAGGTGTGATACCAGTAAAAAGCTAAGTAATTAGATTATACTAATAAAAAATACAATTTATAGACCTGGGCGGTCTCATACTTAATAGGCAAGCTATTACTATGCTTTTAATAATATTATACAATATCCCAGAGGAATTTTATGTAGCCACTATTGTGAGACTTAATAATTCCTATTACGTGTCTACCTATTTTGAAGGTCATACGTGCAAAATCAAAGTCAATGCCACGTCAAGCAAAACAATAACTTCAATTCAACCATTTACAGGCGCTTTTAGATTGTTAAAGTGTCGGACAGTTAGTCAGAAAGTTAAAGCTCCTCGTTCCACAACATTGGGAGGTCTCTACGGAGAAGAACATGTAAGAAACGCCACCACGAGCATGCTGCCAAGTTTTTCCAAAATCCTGTTTTGTGTGTATCCTTCTGGCTTCCTTATGCGATAAC